>JAHHIN020000032.1:3515000-4715000 GCA_019925095.2 Dendrolimus kikuchii | reverse complement strand
CTGATAATCTGGCAGAACTTTTATCTACTACTTTAATTAATGTGTTTTCTAAATTTGGAGTAAACTCACCGAACAATGTCATGGAAATAATCAGATCTGTAATCACTTTATTAATCAACTCTTTCTTTAAAAAAAATGATGAACATAATCCAATGGAACAGTCGCAGTGTTAACAATAAAAAACATGAAATAACTCACCTGATTAATCAATTCAAGCCTATCGTCTTTGCCATTTCGGAGACATGGCTAAGGACCGGCTCCCTTTTTAGAGTACCTGGGTTCTCGTGCCTCCGGGATGACAGGGTGGATGGGTGGGCCGGCTGTGCTCTTCTAATCAGAAGAGACATCACTTTCTCTCAAATCCCTGTCCCTCAACACTCCGATAATATTAATATTGTTGCTGTCCATGCCTTTAACATTTCTTTTGTATCTATTTATATCCCCCACCCTAATATATCTGTCATCCAGGAACTTTATTCCCTTCTACTCCCTCTTCCGACCCCTGTTATAATTCTTGGAGATTTAAACATTCATCATACTTTATGGGGATCAGTCTCTTGTGACTCAATCTCCTCAGTATTCCTTAATATGCTTGATGAACTGGACTTGTGCGTCATTAATGACGGAACCCCTACCCGAAGAGTATCTCCCACCCAAAACCCAAGTGTTCCCGACCTCACCTTATCTTCCGCATCTCTAGCCAATTCCTTATCTTGGTGTGTTCTCTCTAACTCTCATGGCAGTGATCATCTCCCAATTCTTTCCTCCTTAGCTGACTCTTCTCCTCCTCCTATTTGTCATACTCCTCTACTTAAATTTAGACTGGAGCAGGCAAATTGGCAAAAGTTTTCTGACCTTGTTCAATGCAAAGTAGAGTCCCTTCCTCCTATCACAAACTCAAACTATCTCTCACTATACTCACAGTTCATATCTGTTTTATCTTCTTCAGCAGAAAACTCAATACCGCTCAAAAACAGTGCCATTAATAAAATCTCTTCCCCAGCTTGGTGGGATTCTGAATGCTCTGCTATAGTCAAAGAACGCAAAATGGCGGAAAAAAATTTTGCTAGAGTGCTGTCAATAGAAAACTACCTGGAGTATCAAAAAGTCTCAGCTTCCTGTAAAAGACTTTTACGGCAAAAAAAACGCAAAGGTTGGCACATTTTTTGCGAATCACTTTCTCCCAGATCTCCCTCTTCTTTAGTCTGGAAGAAAATTAAAGCCTTCCGTAAATCCCAAATTGACAATAATGTAACCTCAAATAATCCCTCTTCTTGGCTCCAGGATTTCCTTAATAAGCTCTCTCCTATATTTGTTCCCCCTGACCCATTCCCCCCCATTTACCATTCTGCGGCTGCAAATTCTGATCCCATGAATTCTCCATTCTCTTTTGAGGAACTTCTTTGCGCCCTGGACCACCTCAAGGATTCTTCCCCTGGCGCAGATGGCATCCCTTATTCTCTTATTATCAAGTCCTCTGAATCATCAAAATCTTTTCTTCTCGCTCTCTTGAACCATATATTTCTATCCAGTGTGGTACCAGACTCTTGGAAAATCCAAATTATAATTCCAATCCTGAAACCTGGAAAAGATGCTACAGATCCCAATTCCTACAGACCAATTGCCCTGTCTTCAGTTATCTCCAAAATTATGGAGCACCTAATTAAAAACAGATTAGAATGGTTTGTGGAAAGTAGAGGCCTCCTTTCCAGGAGTCAATTCGGTTTTAGAAGGGGCTTGGGAACTGTAGATAGCTTGAGCCTTCTCACAACAGATATCCGTCTTGCTTTCTCTCGAAACGAACATGTCATAGGGGTATTTTTGGACATTACATCAGCATACGACAATGTTGATCTTCATATACTCAGAGAGAGAATGCTCAAGCTGAGTATTCCCTCGAAGATAATAGACATTGTTCATAATATGTTGATGGAAAGATCAATCACTGTTCGTTTCATGGGAAAAGTCCTGCCACCCCGCTTGGTGTGGAAGGGCTTGCCGCAGGGCTCGGTCCTAAGCCCACTACTGTATAATATATACACTGCCTCCATCGACTCGACAGTAAACTGTTTCTGCAGGATCCTCCAATATGCCGATGATATTGCTCTCTATGCCTCCTCACATTCTTTCTGCGATGCCTCGTCTCGCATCAACTCCGCTATATACTATTTACACTCATGGCTATTTGAGCACGGTTTGTCCTTGTCAGCCTCTAAAAGCTCGGCAGTTATATTTTCTCGTAAAAGAATAATCCCCGACCTCGACATCCATTTACTCAATCAGCCTATTCAAATATTGGATAGTGTAAAGTTTCTAGGAGTCTTCCTGGACAGTAAACTTTCTGCTGTCACCCACCTAAACTATGTCTGTCAAAAGGCCGAAAAGAATATAAATATCATTAGAGCTCTGTCTGGTGTAAGGTGGGGATCACATCCCTATTGCCAACAACTCCTTTACAATGCTATTGTTAGGAGCCATTTGGATTACGGATGTTTCCTGTTTGAACCATGCAGTAAGGCAGGCCTTTCTAACCTGAATAAAATTCAAGCCAAATGTCTACGAATCATTACCGGCGCCATGAAATCTTCCCCCTCTAATGCACTTCAGGTGGAGTGCGCTGAGCCTCCGCTCGCTATGCGCAGACAACTCCTTTCGGACAGATTCCTTTGTAAGGTGATGGAACTGTCAAGTCATCCTCTCTTGGTGTCTCTTGATCAACTGTCCCACTTAATTTCTTCTTCTTACTGGACCCATAAACCCCTCCCCCTTCTTATTCAATCCTATAGAAAAACAGTTAATATACCCTCTGGTATCTATCAAACATACATGTCTCCCCTATTCCTAACCAAATTCGATAGTCTTGTTTTCTCTCCTAAAGTCATCACAGACTTAGGTATCTCTAAAAATTCTCTTGCAGCCAATCAACAGTTTTGCTCCATCGTGCACAATCGTTGGCCAAACCACATACAACTATTTACTGATGCATCTAAAATTACTCAGAACCAGCCGGTTGGAGCTGCAGTCTGGATTCCGAAATATAAAATTATTTTAAAGTTCAAAATCCCCCCCTCCTGCTCCATTTTTACAGGCGAATCTGTTGCGCTATTAGAAGCTATCCTTTACGTCGAATCTCATAATATTAGGAATGCTATCATTGCTTCGGACTCCTTAAGCTGCCTACAGGATATTAAAAAGCTCCCTTTCCATTCTAAATACAACTTCCATATAACCTTACAAATCAGAGAAGCTCTCTTCCGGTGTCTATCGGTGGGCCTCGAAATAATACTAGTTTGGATTCCGAGCCACTCTGGTATTAGGGGAAATGAGATTGCTGATAATTGCGCCAAAGAAGCTATCTACACAGGTGTGAATAAATATAATAAGAATTACCCCCATGACCTACGTGCCCTGGCTAGACCTCAAATGTTCCAATCATGGGAAGATTCGTGGCAAAAATCTCGTCAGACAGTAGGCAAGCACTTTGGATTTCTCCAGCCGACTCTTCAGCCAAGACCTTGGTACTTCACATACCGCAATCTACCTAAGAAGATAATATCAACAATAATTCGACTACGGCTTGGCCACTGTTCTTCTCCGGTCTTTCTGGCAAAAATCAGAATTCGTGACCATTCCTTATGTGAGTGTGGATTAGCTGAAGGCACATTGCACCATATTTTCTTTGATTGCCCTAACATTGTATATCCCTTATATGACATGTTACCTAAAAATTTCCCCCGACCCCTTAACTTGAACTTTCTTCTAACTTTAATTAACAAAGATCATATATATGTATTAAGTAAATTTATATCCTTCAATAATATTTATTTATAGTATAATATCCTAACATATATCTTTGTATTGTCCACAGGATCACAGAAAATGTTATGAGCACCGACCAAATTCTGTTCTTTTTTGTAACATAAAATCATTTGTTAATCCCCACCTGACATTTTTTAACCTACTGTGACATTGGCAAAATCAATGCTGATGCGTTGGAGCCACTAACACCAAAAATAGCATAGATAAAAGGGTCATACATGAATACTTAGACTTGGGGTTCATGGAGAAGATTCCTGAAAGAGAAAGGGAAAATTCTGTTGCTGTCTACTTACCTCATCATGCCGTTGTTAGGAACGATAAAGACACCACGAAAGTCAGGGTCGTTTATGATGCGTCTTGCAAATACAAAAATGGAGTATCCTTAAACGATACGTTAATGGTTTGACCTACTTTACAACCAGAGCTGAGACACTTGTTGATGCGGTGGCGACAACAGCCCATATGCTTATCAGCTGATATAGTTAAAATGTATTGTCAAGTAAAGGTAGCGGAAGAGGATACTGACTATCAGAGACTTTTGTGGCAAGATGACGGAAACTCTGAAGTGGGAGATTATAGGTTGCTAAGGGTAACGTTTGGAACAGCAGCAGCACCGTACTTGGCAGTTAAGACCTTGCAGCAGACAGCACATGATGAAGGTGCAAATTTCCCCGCAGCATCTGTAAGGGTAATAAATGATTATTATATGGATGACCTGTTAACTGGATGTGACACCGTAAGGGAAGGAGTTGAGATATATCGACAGATGAATGAGTTACTAAAAAAGGGAGGATTTGAATTACAAAAATGGATGAGTAATAGCAAGGAGTTGTTGCAAGCAATCAAAGAAAAATCATTAAGCAAGGATGAGATTTGTGAAGAACTAAATCTAAAAACAGACGAAATAGTGAAGCTTTTGGGACTAACCTGGAATCGAAGAACAGATGAATTCCGTTACTCGGTGACTCTGCCTGAGGAAACTGGACCTGTAACAAAAAGAAAAATTATATCACAGATCGCACGGTTGTATGATCCGTTAGGATGAGTAACACCTTGTGTAATAGTAGCTAAAATATTGATACAGAAGCTGTGGATATCTGGAATGGGATGGGATGATGAAGTTACAGGAAAACTATTAGGGGAATGGAACACTTACCGGGAAGGGACTGGGTGTTTTGAACACAAATCAACATACCTCGATGGCTCGGAACACGCCTCAATGACTCTGTAGTAGAATTGCATGGATTTTGCGATGCGTCCAAGGTGGCATATGCGGCAGCAATTTATTTGCGGAGAATTGATGCAGCTGGAAATATTCAGGTGGCTTTGGTTACGGCTAAAACTAAAGTTGCACCAATTAAACAAGTGTCCATCCCCAGATTGGAACTTTGTGGAGCAGTGCTGGTGACTAGACTACTTATGGAGGTTGCAGAAACTCTGAAAATACAAAAGACTAACCTTCGAGCATGGACAGATTCGACCGTTGTTCTAGCCTGGATCAATAGTCATCCTGGTCGTTGGCAAACCTTTGTTGCAAATCGGGTCTCGGAAATATTAACTACGCTGGATTCAGACCAATGGGCACATGTAAGGACAAGCCATAATCCAGCAGACTGTGCCTCCAGAGGCGTTACGTCTTTGGAGCTGCTCAACAATCTAATGTGGTTCAACGGTCCAGAGTTCTTACGCAATAAGAATATCAAATACAGCAAGCCTACAAATGTTGAAACTCATTTGGAAGAAATTAAGGTGCACTTAGTGGTACCAGAGGTGCCTATCTGGAATCGTTATTCATCACTTACAAGGTTGATTCGAATTGTAGCATACTGTCGGCGTTTTCTAGATCTAAAAAGGCCAGCTAGTGAACGAAATCGTGGAGAATATCTGACGGCGTCAGAGCTTGCACAGGCGCTGGAGACATGTATAAAACAATGTCAAGTCGAACATTTCCAAGAAGAGCTGGAGCTTATACGAAAAGATGGCAAGTTTAGCAAAATTAAAGGCCATCTCAAATCTCTGAACCCTTATGTTGATGAAAAAGGTTTGTTACGGATTGGAGGACGACTGGACAATATGCCTCTTAGCTTGAATGCTAGGCATCCAATATTACTACCAAAAAAGTCTACTCTTACTGCGCTGGTTATCGCTGATGCACATGTCAAGACTTTACATGGCGGTATTCAACTCATGTTGACATATCTGGGTACTAAGTTCTTTATACTAGGGGCAAAGTCGATCGTTAAAGCATTTGTTCGGAAGTGTGTCACATGTATAAGATATAACGCAACAACATCCAATCAGTTGATGGGACAGTTGCCAGCGGTAAGAGTCACACCAGCCAGACCTTTCAAAAGCAGTGGAGTGGATTACGCAGGTCCCATAAACATAAGGACAACAAAGGGAAGAGGACATCATGCATATAAAGGTTATATTTGCTTATTCGTCTGCATGGTGAGTAAGGCAGTACACATAGAACTGGTAAGTGATTTAACATCACAGGGGTTTCTAACTGCGTTTAAACGGTTCGTTGCTCGCCGAGGTCCTTGCACAGACCTTTGGAGAGTTAACGGGACGAATTTTGTCGGAGCAGCTCGCGAACTAAAGATTTTATTAACTTCAGAAAACTCCACTCTTCAAGAGGAACTTTCAAAGGCTTTAGCCACTAATGGGACATTTTGGCATTTTATCCCACCACACTCGCCGAACTTTGGTGGACTATGGGAAGCTGGAATCAAATCCATAAAATTTCACCTGAAAAGAGTAATTGGTGACGCTACGCTAACTTATGAAGAATTGTCCACAGTTCTAACCCAGATAGAAGCCTGTTTGAACTCGAGACCTTTGGCTCGTCTCGATACGGAATCGGATGCGATTGAAGCTCTAACACCGGGGCATTTTCTAGTAGGTGAGCCTCTTGTCACAGCCCCAGATTATAATTTTGAGGCATCAAATTTATCTTGCCTTCGGCGATGGCAACTGACGCAAATAATGATGCAGAACTTTTGGAAGCGTTGGTCCCAAGAATATCTTACAAAATTTCTGCATCGGTATAAATGGGCATACCAACATCGTGAACCTGGCATTGGAGATATACTCTTCCGTGATCACGGCCACTGAAAAGTGGCCGAAACGTCGGAAAAACCAAAATCAAATAAAATTACCGCGCTTAAAACCGTTAAAACGTAGTTTTATTATTGGAGATATAGTTTTAATTAAGGAGGAGAATGTGCCACCGTGCAAATGGCTTCTTGGACGAGTGGTTGCGAAACATGTAGGATCGGATAACGTCACTCGGGTTGTTACTTTACGTACAAAAAATAAATGTGAAATTAAACGGCCGACATCCAAGTTATGTATTTTACCTGTGGCTACTTAAATAAAGAAATGTTTAAGGTTTAAGATATTATTTATTAGATGTTACTTTTGATTTAAATTTAAGATTTGTTATTTGCGATGCTGTGTTGTAAACTCCCAACCAAGGACAAACATTTTTGGTCAATTGCTTGTACACAATATACTCGGTAGCCTCATAGTGGGCGGTGACGGTTTTTAAGGCCAAATTACATTTGTCCTTAGTGGGCGGTGTCTATAAGTTTCTTTCTACCAATAGATGGCGCTGTACGAAACTGAATCGTGCAAACGTTTTATTTATATTAGTTGTTGTTTGGCGGACCCTGGATACGTAAGGTTGCTCTCTCGGTTCGGTATAGAATAAACATTTTGTACTGAAACAAGCATTTAATTTGTACTCTTGTACAGATATAAAGACACATTTTGAACGCAAGTGATATACTGATCTAATCACTATTCGCGTCGGATATATATCTTTTGAATTAATCACTCAGGAGTTACACACCGCTACCCAAAACGCTCCGTTAGTCGTACCACAAGGCGACCGCGGTCGCTGTGGTCGTGGCGAAAACGTCACTAGAGACGTCATTATTTTCGATCACACAACGCTCACAACAACCCATGTCAAGAGGTGGGTCGAATAGCCATCCCACTTGGGTTTACGACTGTAACGCCGGCAAGCAAGTGGAACGGGGTAAATCGCGGTCGTTGTCAGTCCCTACCCTAGTGGAACGTAGCCGTAGTATCCATAGTAGTTTGTGTTTGTACTATAGGTTTTCGCATAAGTTTAAGTTTATTCTGATGTAAAATATTTCTTTTATAATGATCACGGTAGAGAACTGTAGGGTGTGTTTGTGCAGTGATAGGCGTATGTACGCTTTAAGCAACACTTTTTTAAAAGAAATATGGGAAAAACTAACGAGTTCTAAGGTGAGTTCACTTCATTCACTATTTGTTTTCCTAATTGAAACTTTGGTAAATTTGCATAAAGGCGGAACCCGAAAATTATGCGTTTTTTTTATATACAAGATTATAATTATGGTTTGCTATGGTACATATATACAATTTTAATAACGAAATTAAAATTGTCGGAAAGCCTTCATTTAGGCACATAATTAATAAACAATACAATTACCTTAGAATATACACAGACTGCCTACTATGCTAATATTATTATTGTAAAGTAATAGGGCACGTTGCTAAACACTTGTGATTTTGAGCACAAACACATAAGTTAACTTAAAAACAATCAATCTCACTTTATTAAATTTGAAAACACATTTTATTAGGTTAAAAACTACAAAACACTTCCCAGAGAAAACCGCCATGCTACATAAAGTAAACTACACTGCTAAAGAGTGTTGAGACTGCTAAAGACAAATCTTTTTGTTGTAATTTAGTTCATCAGAGTGGCAGGCAAAGGAAATAAGTCCATACAGCATTGTCTGATGTATTCTTAATATAAAATAGGCTGTTTGGATTTATTTCCTTTGCTTGCCACTCTTTAGGTTAGGTTAGCTTCACACTAGAGCTCAAATATGCAATGCCAATGTTAGCAACACAAAAAATAGGTTGTGAGGAGCGGTTGAAGGTTGCGACCAATGAGAAGGTCAGTGGTTTGGTTAGGTTAGCTTCAGACCAAAGCCGCAGGCAGAATCGACTTTAACCATAATTAATGGTAAGCAGTCGGTTCTGCCACTTTGCTACTTGTTAGGCAGGGCGCGCGCCCCAGCTACGGCCGGCTTACTCCCGGCCACCCCCGCCCCCACCCCCATTTTGAAGGCACCTTCTGGGCCATCAGCACACCACTCTATAGCGGAGGACTTAGCCTTGGCGACTAAATTCGCCAAGAACTTGCCCTTCGACCTAGAAGAAGTCCAACTCTTGGCTCGGAAACTGAGACAAGTTTCAGAGTCAAGTCAACCCTCCCTCCGGGATCAACTCGTGATCGAAATGGATCACGCGTACCTCCTCCAGATACTTAGGTCGTTATAACTAAACAACCTAGTTAAAATTTTGTTACCGGTAACAAATGGCGCATGTAGGTAGGAATAAACCACGCTCATTGACTCTGGCGACTTATAACGCCAACGGCCTTCGAAACCAGCGCGACTTGGTCCATGACTTCCTGGTTACCAATCAAGTAGATATACTACTAGTGCAGGAGACCTTCCTGAAACCGAGTGATAGAGATCCAAAGATCTCTAACTATCGGGTCACTAGACATGACAGGATAGGGCCGTGGTGGCGGCCACCCTGATCTATTTCAGAAGATCTCTACATTGCATGCCCCTAGTCCACCCCCCCCACTAGAAGGTATGGAGGTATCCGCCTGCAGACTAGCAATGACTGGAACTTAGGCCCGGCTGTTATAATAGCCGGGGATCTGAATTGCAAACACGAGCAGTGGAACTGCAATACCACTAACCCCAATGGCAGAGCACTCATAAATATATCAGACAGTCTTTTGTTTGATATACTAACTCCCTTGACCCCCACAAGATACCCCCCCAACCGCGACTGGGGGACCCCAAACATTCTCGACCTAGCATTACTGAGGGGCGTAACCCTTCAGTTCCATTCGATCGAAACGATGGACGATATAGACTCGGACCATCGTCCGGTTATACTCAGATTAGGACCACAGACAGACCAGACATCTGAAACTAGGACCTCTGTGGACTGGTTGAGACTTGAGACCCTCCTCAAGGCAACCAGCTCAGAAGACCTGGACCGCATCCCGGACCATATCGAGTCCCGCCAAGACACGGAGACGGCAATCGAGGCTCTCACCAGCCACCTTCAATCCGCAGTGCGGAACTCGTCCAGGCAGGTGCCAGTGGAGGATGACCGCCACTTATGCCTGCCGGACGAGGTGAGGGTACTGCTGAGGGAAAAGAGAGCCGCCTCCAGAGCTCACGACAGATATCCCACCGAGGATAACAGAGTCCGACTCCGCGAACTAGAGCGCGAGGTTAAACTACGTATCCGGGAAGTCAGGGAACAACGTTGGGACAGAACGTTGAGAGATATCGAACCAACTCACCAGGCGTACTGGAAGCTGGCTAGAGCTCTCAGATCAGACACCCTTACTGTCATACCCGCGCTAGAAAGAGCCGACAACACCGAGGCGTTCGATGACGAGGAGAAGGCCGAGTGCCTTGCTCAGAGTCTAGAGCTTCAATGCTCCCCCACTACGCAAAACGTCGACCAGTCACACCTGACGGAGGTAGACTCCGAGGTCGAACGTAGATCCTCCTTACCAGCGGAAACCACACTCGACACGGTCACGGTCGAAGAAGTGCAAGATCTGATCAAGTCTCTCAAACCGCGAAAGGCCCCAGGGACCGATGGCATCAACAATCGCGTTTTAAAACTTCTACCCGCCCATCTAATTATAATCCTGGTGAGCATCTTCAATGCCGCCATAACAAACTGCTCCTTTCCCGCGATCTGGAAGGAGGCAGATGTCATCGGTATTCACAAGCCGGGAAAACCGGCTAATAAACCGTCCAGCTACCGTCCAATCAGCCTACTGAGCGCACTCAGCAAGCTTTACGAAAGGGTCATCCTCTCTCGACTTAGAGATTTTGCCTTCAGCAAACATCTAATACCCGATGAGCAATTTGGCTTCCGTGCCAGACACTCATGCGTCCAACAGGTGCACCGCATCACGGAGCACATATTATCTCACTTTGCCCATCGCCCCCGCCCTATAGGAACAGCCGCACTGTTCCTAGACGTAGCAAAAGCCTTCGACAAGGTCTGGCACAACGGCTTGATTTACAAGCTGTACCAGTTCGGTGTGCCAGACAGACTCGTGCTCATCTTGCGAGACTTCCTCCTAGGTCGTAGCTTCCGTTTTCGAGTGGAGGGAACGCGCTCGTCCCCTCACCCACTCACAGCCGGTGTACCACAGGGCTCGGCCCTGTCGCCACTACTCTTCACGCTGTACACCAGCGACATCCCAAAAACTCCAGATGTGGAGTTGGCCCTCTTCGCGGATGACACCGCACTCTATACATCAGATCGCAACCGACAAATGGCTTGCGTCCGGCTGCAGGCAGCTGTCACAGAGCTAGGCGAATGGTTTCGCAAATGGAGGATAGAGGTAAACCCGGAGAAAAGCGCAGCAATGTTCTTTTCCCCGGGCACGCTTCGCTCCCCCAAACGCGCTAGCCTTCGCCTAAAAACCATTTCGCTCTACGACCAACAAATCCCCTGGGCAAAGTACACCAAATATCTTGGTGTCACCCTAGATCGGAACTTGCGCTTCAACGAGCATATCACTATAGTCCGAAATAGAGCGCGATTTGTGATGGGTCGTTTAGCACCCTATTCGGCCATGCCAAGCCTGCCCTATTAGATAAACTGCAAATTGTGCAGAATAAATTCATGCGCAGAGCCGTCGGTGCTCCCCTCTATATGCGTAACGTCGACCTCCACCGCGATCTGGAGCTTCCCTCCATCAAAAACTACATTACGTCGCTCTCGCGTAAGTATTTCGATCTCGCGCCGCATCATCGAAATCCGCTCGTCGTGTCCGCGTCCGATTATAAGCCTCGGCGAAAGGCTCTCGTACGACGACCGCGTAACGTCCTCACGGACAGGGTCGACGTTATCACAAAACGGCTGGCCCGGATCAGCCCGCCCGCGGTTAGGACGGCAGGCTGGCAGGCACGGACAGACAGACACAGACGGCGGCGTCTCAGGCGCCGCCAATCAAGATCTCTCCACGTCCCTGCGAGGGACGTTAGGAGACATAGCCCCCCCACAGGATAGACTAGGCGTGTTGCTGGGAAGTTTCTTTCGCCGTTTCTTCTCTCCCAGCCATAACACGTTACGAAACGGCAGTAAGATAGCGTAGGCCGCCGCGAACCGCCGATCCCGGGAATTTTAGATTTTTCACATTATTGTAACTAAGATAATTAATATATTTTTCTAGTTTGTATATATAAATACCGACTACATGCAATACCAATGTAAGCAGAACAAAGTATAGGTGTAGGGGGTGGTCGAAGGTGAAACCAGTGCCAAGGACAGTGGGTTAGGTTAGGTTATCTTTAGACCAAAGCCCACGAGCCGAGCGAGCGAAGCGAGCGTGCCGCGGTAGCGGCCGGCGACTGGCAGAACCGACTGGTTCCATTTATTCGTTGATAATTTTAATAAAAGTTAAAGTCGGTTCTGCCACTCGCCGGCCGCTGCCGCGGTACGCTCGCTTCGCTCGCTCGGCTCGTGGGCTTTGGTCTAAAGATAACCTAACCTAACCCACTGTCCTTGCCATAACCTTCGAACACCCCTCACACTTATATATTGTTTGTCTAACATTAGTATTGCATGTTGTCGGTAATTATATATACAAACTACAAAATATAATAATGATCTTAATCACAATAATGTGAAAAATCTAAAATTCCGTATTTTTATGTCATTCAAAGATGTTCAGTTTGATTGAATAATATTGATATTCATGCTGTACGGATTTAGTTCCTTTGCCTGACATTTAGCAAAGTGAGGTAAAAACTTTGTCTCTCAATATTATTAATCTGAGGTTTTACTTACAAATTACAAAATGTCGTGATTTTTTAGCAATGCCGTAATATTTGATTTTATAATTATTATTTTGATCATGTCATATATGTTACATTTGCAGACTAATCCAAAAATTAAAATAATTGTGTTTTTATTATAATTAGTAGGTAAGTCGTCACCCTAAAATTGAACATTATTTCTAGCGATATAATGCACGTATTTCGTAATTAATTGTATTGTTTATTAATTTTTTGCCTAAATGATGGCTTACCGATGATTTTAGTGTCGTTATTGTACCATAGAAAACCATATGTAAAGTCTTTGAATACAAAAAATGCGTAATTTTCAGGTTCCGCCTTTATGCAATTTTACCGAAACTTTATTACTTCGTCAAAGAGCTGGCCCTTGACGAAGTTTAAGGTGTAGTACATAAAAACAGACCCTCAGCTTTTTAAGAAAAGCAAATGGGTACGTACAATATATTTTAGACATACTATGCTCTATATATTTTTAAGGAATTATGTTAAAATCATTTATTTCCTTTTACATCTGACATTACACTTCCGTGTAGTACCTAAGTTAAATGATAAGATATAAAGCAAAGAAGAATTAAAGTGGAAATGACATACTTAAGTTTATTCAACATTGATGACCATAAAACACTTCCTAAAAAATAAGAGAGTTTTTACATTATACAAAGTTTATATAAATTGCATTGGTATTGTATGCAAAATGCCAAACTAAAAGTAATGTGTTGCTTTCAGTTCTTTACTAATGATGGGAAACCACTCCTTGTGTGCTACATATGCCAGGCACAGCTAAGAAAGTCTCATCAATTGATGATGAAGGCTTTGAAAGCTGAAGAGTTTCTCACAGCTGTCATTAACAAGGATTCTGAAGAAAGTTTCAATGAGGATTGAATTCTTTATTTTATTTCAGTTTTTTATATTGTATTATATTGTGTTGTTTTGATAATATTTCAACACCAGCACTCATTTACATATAAGTGATGTGGTTAGCTTATGTGATATCATTTCACTCATAATTATGTAGCAGACCTCAAGTTTTTTCTATAATAGTAGTAGTTCATTCAACAGAAAGAAATATTTTATCTTACTGTGGTTCTCAAGAAGGTGATGAGTTTGCAAGTTTTCTTTAATGTTTTCCTTTAACTAAGCACATGGTACTTGCACCAGCATTGGAATCCACTTTACTAGAGTTCCTTGGCCTTAAATGTATCAAGACTGTTTCTTAACCTATTTCAAATATATAAATTTCAGCAATCACAGAAAACAATGTTACTGAGAGCCAGTATGACAAATGATTTTGTTTACAAGTTTGCTGTTAAAGAGATCTATGTAATGGAATGTAAACAGTCTGAAAGTACTGTGGAAAAAATTAAAGAACACATTGAAAGAGGAATTGAAGAGGATAATGAAGAAAATAACATTACCGTTGGAGAAAAGAATGACATTAACTTCATAGAAGAGACTGAAATTAACATGAAACAAGAGAATGACATTCACATCATAGGAGAGAATGACTTTAACATCATAGAAGAGACTGAAATTAATATCACAGAAGAGACTGACATTAACATGAAACAAGAGAATGACATTCACATCAAAGAAAAGCATGATATTAACACCAGAGAAGAGCATGAAATTAACATTGAAGAAGAGGATAAGATTAACATCAAAGAAGAGTTTGACTTTAACATCAGAGTAGAGGAAAAAGGTAAGTTGCCAGTATAGTTTATACTTGTTTTTTTTTACTCTTCGAAATGCATCTATTACATTTTTTAGTATGTACAGTAACCAATATTTATCTTTGATCCCTGAAGAACTTGTATACCAAGCAAGACTCTTTAGAAAGAGATTTTCATAACACTTCTTAGGGATTTATTTATTGTATTAACATCAATATTAGGGCACATGTGTGACCTTCAGGTATATTAATTGTTTGACAAGCCATTTGGTAAATCTCCCAAGCATATCATCATCCGCAACCACATTTTTGAAAATACTATATCTTAAGAATTTCTGTTAGAATTTATTTGAGTGCCTTGCTAATAGCAATCATGAGCAATAATCAGTAATATTGTAGCTGAAAATAAATGATTAGCATAGTTATCTATACATATAATAAAACTGTAGAGGTTGAATTTCTGTACAATGAAAAAAATGTTAAAAACCGAGTCAGGGGGGATGTAAGAAGTGAAATAGAACTGATATAGATTTTTTTCAATGTCTTTGTTTGTCTGTACCGGCTAATCTCCGAAACGACTGGAACAATTTAAATAAAATTTTGTATCCTAGTAGCTTATATCCCTGGTCAACATATAGGATACTTTTGATCCCGAAAAATTAAAGAGTTCCCGTGGGATAGTTAAAAACCGCACTACACGGACAAAGTCGCAGGCATCAGCTTGTACTAAACATGATTGCAGAGAAGGATGTGCTTAGGAGAATTGCCCAAATGAAGCTGCAGAGGACATCACAATTAAAATTAAAATATTTTCTCAGATTGTTTGAAATTAATTCAGGAGGAAAATCTTGATGCCACTGATATTGAATCAGGCTCGCTATCCAGTGATGATATGCTTCTGAAAAAAGATTGAAATTATTAATGAAAACTGATTAATTCCCAATGCTATTGAGATGAAACAGAAAATATCCAATGAAATAAAGTTATATCTTACATTTATAGTTGTAGTATAAATCCGATTCCAAATTTATACAGAAATGTTCTTGATTTCAGGCACACAAACAAAAAAACGCAAAGATAACGAAGTACCACAAAAATCAAAGCAAACTAAAGTCTATAATAAAACAAATAATGGCAGAAAACTTGTATGTGATGCAGATTTAAAAAATTTGCCAAATCACTTAAATATTTGTGATGGGAAGGGATCAGAAAATGACTTTTTGTGTCATACATATACAGTACCAATGTGATTTGTGTGATTTTACAAGTTCACAAAAAGGCATCTTCGCAAGTCACATAAAGTATAAACATACAAAAGAAAACAACTTCACTTGCCATGTATGTCATAATAAATTGGTCACAAATTCCATCTTAAATAAACACCTTCGAAAACTCACTGGAGAAAAACCGTACACATGTGATTTGTGTGGTTATAGAAGTGCGGTAAAATATAATTTAACAAGTCATATAAAGTATAAACACGCATTTGAAAAGAACTTCACTTGCCATGTATGTCATGATACATTTGTCACAAAAACCACCTTAAATAGACACCTTCGGAAACACACTGGAGAAAAACCGTACACATGTGATTTATGTGATTATAGATGTGCAGTGAAATATAATTTAACAAGCCATATAAAGTACAAACACACAAAGGAAAAGAACTTTCCATGTCATATATGTCAATACAAAAGTGTTTCAAAAATCAACTTAAATATACACCTTCGTAAACACAGCAGAGAGAAACCATACCAATGTGATTTGTGTGATTTTAGAAGTTCACAAAAAGGTAGTTTAACAAGACATATAAATTATAAACACACAAAGGTAAAGAACTTCTCATGTCATATATGTCAGTACAAAAGTGTTACAAAATGCAGCTTAAATAGACACCTTCTTCGTAAACACAGTATGGAGAAACCGTAGCAATGTGATTTTGTGATTAGAGATGTGCAGTAAAATATAATTAAACAAGACACATAAAGTATAAACACAATAAGGGAAAGAACTTCTCATATCATATATGTCAGTACAAATGTGTTAAAAAAAGCACCTTAAATATACACCTTCATAAACAAACCAACGAGAAATCATACATATGCGAAATTTGTGATTATAACTGTACAAACAATTCCAGTCTAGATTTCCATGGTCAGTATCAAAATGTGCAAAGTGAATAATGCTCTGAATTACTCAAACTGAACTTGAACGTTCATAAATTTCATAGCCCAGGTTGTCTGGAAGAGATCACTCTAAAGCGATAAGGCTGCCCATTGCTCCTACTTTTACTGTTTCATGTGACTACTGTAAATTGTTTATTTTATGTGTATGTGGTGAACAATAAAGTGTTGTCTATTCTATTCTATTCTAAAAAATAATATCTACCTATACATGTTAAATACCATCAATATCCTTGTGAAGAAACAGAAAACATTTAATGAATAAAATTATATGTTAGTACTAGCTTCTGCCTGCAACTTCGTCTGCGTGGAATAGTTTAACAAAAAGTAATTAAAAGAAACACCCCGATTTTGAAACATTCTTCATTCGTGCTCCGCTCCTATTGGTCTTAGCGTGATGATATATAGCCTATAGCCTTCCTCTATAAATGGGCTATCTAACACTGAAAGAATTTTTCAAATCAGACCAGTAGTTCCTGAGATTAGCGCGTTCAAACAAACAAACTTTTCAGCTTTATATATTAGTATAAGATTACATTATATATATTCAATAAATTTTATTCAAAATTTCGTCAGCGACCTTTATCTCTCAGTGTCGCCAATTTAGCCCCTTCGGCGCTAGACCTAGCCCTTTTTCTGTCTCTAGTCCCCATTATGATGATTTAGCCTCTAGCCCCAAAGTTAGTGGGGATGTCTTGTATCTATTTTAACGACCCTTGTTACAAAAACTATGTTAAAACTGTTTGATCTAAGTTTCTTTTGCCTGCTATTGCTGCTAATAAAACGAACGCAACTACAGCGCCCAAACCAAGAAGCTTACACACAATGGAGATTGCAATGCTAACATTTTTTTGAAGACCAAAAATATGAACTCCATTGACCTTTGTTATGTCTTCCATCTCACTCGCTCTATCGTTCGGGTTACCAAGACATACGGTAAATTGCACCCAAATAATACTTTCTTCGATTATCTTGTTATATATATTAATGGCGAAAAATTAGCATAATATAGAAGCTGTAGGTTTACTTTTCTGCATGAAAATTAGATGTCATAATAGAAAGGGCGGTACTGAGTTTTTTCAAAGATAAGGAACGTCGGCTTTTATAGCCAAAGTCAGTAATTCCTTAAATAGTAAAAATAATAATAGTAGAGTAGTTTACTCCTTCCAAATAATAAATCACAAGAACATTTCAAATAATCTATTAAAGATTACAATTGTTAAAAAATAATTTCCAAATAATAATTATAAGTAGACAAAGTAAATAAATGAGTGAACACTGACTAGAATTCGGGGCTCTCTGCTCCAAGACTCGAGGCACAGTGTCCAATGCATCTGGTCCAGGTCGGTAATTATTAAACAAATGCTCAATAATCGATATAAAATTAAAGAACCTGTTATTACTTTTATGTTATCATTTGATAATTTGCACCGACTAACATAAAAGCAAACTAACACACGTGTGCTGTACAAAATAAATATTTTTATTATTGTTAATCAATTATTTGTTCATAAATACATATATATTATCACGCCTATTCCCATGGGGGTAGGCAGAGACTATGGATCTCCACTTCCGACGATCTTGACAATCAACTTTCGCTTCATCTACTTTCATTAAACTCTTCATATACGCACGTTTATTTGAGATGCTTTTTACGTGACCTTTTTTTAACACTTCTATTTGATCATGATGTACTTCGTGGTCTACCAACACCAACTCTGCTATTAACAATGCTGTATGACAGTTTGCTGATTTTAGATGAGAGAACTTAGATTAGATTAAGTGACATATTCGCGCCGACATATATACAAAAGTAAAAAAATTCGTCAATTTCCATCAGTTCTAAGAAATTATTATAAAATTTGAAAAGTTTTTATTTTATTTGCAAACAATAGACAGAGATTAGTTCTATGAAATGGAATCTTTTATTAAATAAAAAGGAAAATTTCCTTTGATTCAAAATACGATAATAATATTATTTCACAAAGTTGTCCCCAGCATTCGTCAAAAATTAAAAATCTACTTTGGCAACACTGAAACTAGATATGGCTTCCTGTCAAAAAGTTAATTTATGAGTTTAGTCTAATTCGATCGTATAACTGAGATTTTATATGATAAATGGTGTGTTTAAGTGATATTCTAGAATGAGTCGTGTAGTTCGTGGTTGCAAAAGTGTTTGGCATCCAACATCAGGCGTGAAATTCCACAAGTAAGTTGAATTAAATTCTTATTGAGTTACATTAACATTTTAGGGAAATTAACACTAAAAGTCTTGCTATTTTATAATAACACATACAGAAATTGACGACACTTTCTTTGCATCATCTCCCACAGCGAATTATTCTACTAATATGCAGTTAAACACGATTTATTGTATTGTAAACTATACATAAACAAGAGGAGTAGGGTGACAAGCTTCTTATTCTTAAAAATTGGTCTAATGATAAAAACTTCCTGTTTAAAGTATTTACTGATACATATCAGTGCTTGTAGTCTTGGCGTACTTTTTAATCTACATAATGAAGATCCAAGATTTTAAAACATTGAAAATGAAATGAGCAAAATGATTCATTAAAAACAGTTTATAGCCTAATTTTGGACATTTCTACTATTTTTCTTTTTATTTCTATTTACAGTTTCCCTAAAGATCCAAACAAGAGAAATGCTTGGTTATCTGTAGTACCATTAAAGGGAAAATTTTATGAATCTGCGAAGATTTGTAGACTTTATTTTAAGAATGCAGACTATAACTAGTAGGCCAGGTTGTCTGCTAAAAGATGCTGTACCATTCTACTCATATCAATTGTGTAAATGTTGCAATGTAGTGGTAAGTGTTGGATAAGAACATTTGTGATCTTTATAGTATATATTATTATGTTCTTATGAAAAATGTATACCTCTATAAATCATTTTTAATTTCAGGATTGTGTTAATGTCCCATCAAATTCATGGACTCAATCACATACAGCTGTCAATGATAATGTTCCCCTAATGCTATTTCCAAAACAAGATATTGTAAGTGAACAAACTTTTATATTAGCAAATTATCTTATTAGATAGACAGTATTCTGTGAATTAGATTTTTATAAGTTTCCACTCATGAAAATAAAAACAATGAAAGTGAAATCTCCATTGGACATTTTTGACTCTAAATTAATTATCGACAGGATATTGAAAATTAACCACCATACAAACGGCGTGCTTTGAAAGATTTTAATGTTCAAGTAAACTTCAAGACATCACGTGAACAATCTTTAGAGAAGAGTAGAAAAATATTGCAGCAAAAGGTGAAGAGACAAGAGCGAAAAATTTGTCATATGAAATCGCTCATAGATGTGGTCCGGGATTACACATCACAGTCTGAAATTGAAAATATTTTGCGAGGTAACTGCTAATATTTGTGAAAAATTTCAGAAAGTTAGTACAGTAAACAAGAAAAGAAAAATTACATATAGTGATTACATCAAAGCTTTTGCATTGACTTTGCACTTTTATTCGCCGAAAGCATACAACTTTTTAAGAAAAATTAGTCTACCTGTTTCTTGATCAGCACTTCTATATAACCTACCTTGTAAACATAGGGTTAACGGTTTTGCAGAGAAGGGTTCCTACCACTAGATGATTACGATTTATGGCCAATATTATATGTTTTATTCATTTAATAAATTTTATTAATTTTCACTATATAAATTCTTTTATTCCATATCCCGCTCAATGCTTCGGCTTGGGTATGTCATTCCTAGACCTTTGGATCAGGGGGTGAGCGTCACATATTCTATCAATTAAATCTAGAAATAGCAAAAACTAATTGTAGTTTTATTTACCGAAAATTTCTATTGTTGATTATTATAAATAATTAAAAGTTTTAAAAATTATAATGTATTAAATAAATAAGTAATCCTAAAGTATCGACAATCATGTTTGGTGTCGACATTTGGGTAGTGATCAGCCCCCATATTTTCTAAAGAATATCTATCAGACAGTATGACGAGGTACTGAACAATGTATTCCGTATCCTCGTATAAAAAGTATAGAGGGATGACATGTTTGTTACAAAATTAAATAAAAAAACCCAACAAAAAAGAAAAGTAAAAATTTAAAAAGTCGAAAATAATACCTATCGTTGAGCCATCAAATTCGATTGAGTAACACCTATATATGCTTTGATTGATGGATGGCACGATAAGGTTTGCTCGTTAAAATGGCGCTATAATGTCAAGGCGGGATACAAAAATTGTATCCGAATTGGTTGACTCGTTCAAGAGATACGGTGCCACAGACGGACAGTGGTCAAACTTATAACTTATCTTTTTTTCTCGGGGGTTAAAAAATGGCAGCTATCAGGTTTTTGTTAATTGTTACGCAAAATCAGTCGTGGCAAACGTGATACAAAAACGAAAAGTAATTTATTATCCATATTTTTAAAAGAAAGTATTGTCACCCTAAAGAAAGAGACAAAAGACATAAGTGACGTCATTCAAGGACAAATTATTGGTCTTCAGTTAGGTATTCGGAACGAAATCTCCATTGTGTGTAAGCTTCTTAGCCCAAACAGTCACGGCACTGACATTAATTTGTCCCCATTTTGGCAGCAAGAATTTCTTGTGGAGATTTTTAGGAACTAAAATTTCAGCGCTGGGTAAACTGAGGACGTAAGTACTTTATTCCCGTAACCTTACCAAAAATGCCGTAAAATATAGCATAGAGATAGCATAAAATTGGTAATAAATGCTCTTTAATACAATATTAATCAAAACGGGTCTCTATACATACTGACGATATTGCGGTGGCAGATTCAGACGGGGCGCCTGGTGCGACGTGTGAATGCGTGGAAGAGGTCGCTAGAGAACAGCGGTCTGAAACTACATGTGGCGAAGACTAAGTACTTGGCCTGCAACACTACAATCCCACATCCTTGCGCATAGGCGAAGATACGGTCGAGCGCACAGATCAGTTTTAAGTACTTGAGATCTGTACTTAGCGCGTCCGGGGATATTGACCACGACGTCAAGGCCCCTTATCTCAGCAGCTTGGGCCAAGTGGCGTGAGGTGACAGGTGTCATTTGTGACCCCAAAATGTCAGTTAAAAGGACAGGTCTATAAATCCCTCATTAGATCTGCCCTTTTGTATGGCAGTGAAGCGTCACCTGTACTCGAGCGACACAAGCAAGAACTGCGTGTCACGGAGATGAATATACTCCGATGGATGTGTGAAATGACGCGGGAAGACCCTGTCAGGAACTCCCGCATCCGCGGCAGTCTTCATGTCCGTGACATAGCAAACAAACTGCAAGTGTCAATTACGCTGGTATAGCCACGTTTTACGGAGACCAGCTAATTATGTGGGGAACAAATGTCTAGTCATGCCACCTCCGCCAGGTCCCGAACGAAGAGGAAGGCCCAAGAAATGCTGGCTTGACGTTGTGAAGGATGACATGTGTACCAATGGTCTCAAAACAGGGGATGCTGAAGACCGCGCGAAGTGGAGCAGGAAAACGGACCCTAGGCGTCGGAGTGAAACCACCGAACGCAACCCGGATTTAACGCTCGAATGATGATGATGATGAGGTCTGTGTACAATAATTGTGATGGTTTCTATTATTGTAATCAAATTATATAAATAAAAAAATTACATTACGAATTGAGATGCTGCTTCTTTTTTTTTAATTTGTTAAAAAAAAATTACGAAAATACGAAATACTTCACTGTTTGTGGACCGATATGCACTTGTCCAATTTTTCATCCACAATATGTATAATAATATAATATCAGCCCATAAATGTCCCACTGCTGTACTCGGGCCTCCTATTATAGGCGAACAGACAGAATTGTCGCCACGGTTATCCAAGGCGACTTGGCAGGTTTGACACATCGGTTATCTCGATATGCAGCTTACACCACGATGTTTTCCTTCACCGTTGTTAGCACGTGGTAATATTAACAATAAGCACATTACATCACCAAGAAGAAAAGAGTGATATATATCTTTTTGATACAAAGATATATATCACTCTTTTATATCTTTAACTCTTTATCTTTACAGTGAATAGTGTCAGATGTCAGTGTCAATTGCAGACAAGATGAGTTATTATCTGTGAGTGATTTGTGAGTGAATCACGTTTCCTAACCTACAATTTGTCCCATTTTTATTTACTAAGTTCTTTTCTGATTTTGTTTCCTGCTTTTAACCTTACTTGTTACTGGTGGTGGTAAGTGCTTTTGTGTCTCTTTTATTTCCCGATCCATCATGAATGAACCTCCCGATAAACGCCCTGAGCCTGACCCTCCTCCTGATTTTTATCCTCGGTTCCAATCTTCTATACCCCAAGTATTAATTGACAATAACGTGCCATCTCCGGTTCACCATGAAGAAATCGTTACATCTGAGGTCGAAACGACTCCTCCTCGACAGAGAAAGAGATCTATCATCATTCGAACTAGTATTGATGGCGGACCACAGAAGTTCTCACGGGTTGAATCAGAACTTGACCTGGGGAGCTCCTCTCGTCCAGATTCACTTAATAGGAGATACTCTAGTTACGACCTAGGACCATTTTTAGTACACGTAACAAAAATTGAAGACGATCTTGCATCTGGTACCTATATTCATCCAGTTAAATTTGGAAAATTTATCTATTTGAACCATATTAAAGATGTCAAAGATGATGGTATAAAAAATAGGAAGAAATAGAATTTCTGTTTGCTTTAATTCAGCCACAACAGCCAACGAATTTATAGATAACCCACTTCTCCTAGAAAAGGGCTATAAAGCATTTGTTCCATCATATAATGTTACGCGAATGGGAATAGTTCGAGGTATCCCCACTGAATTCTCTAATGAGGATATATTGCAATTTATTCACCTCCCTCTTGGCTATATTGAAAAAGTTTGTAAAGTTAGACGCCTAAACAAAAAGATTAAAATCAATGAATCTCACGAATGGCAGCCAACTGAGACAGTAGTCCTCACTTTTGACGGTCAGAAACTGCCAAAACATGTATTCTTCTATCATAATTCATTTTTGGTTGAACCGTATAAATATCCAGTTATTCAATGTTTTAAATGCTGTAGATATGGACACATACAGACCCAGTGCAGATCTCAACCCAGGTGCTTCAAATGTGCCCAACCTCATCAAGGGGACTCTTGTAACATAGACGATAGTGAAGCTACATGCCTGTTTTGCTTAGGTCACCACACAGCTAAAGACAAAATATGTCCTGAATACTCAAGACAACATTCAATAAAATTGGCTATGTCTGATAAGGGCATTTCTTTTCAAGAAGCAGCTCAGCTTTACCCTAAGGTTAGACGTGCCTACTCGGAAGTACTTAAAAACTCTCAAAGCTTATCGCAATTTCAGTATCAGCCCCAAAACTTACGCGATGAAGTTACATTGTCTCCTATTTCATCATACAAGAAAACAGTTTTTCTAAAACCTAAGCCCAGAAGACCCCTTCCTCCTGGATATGACAAAAAAGCCCATCAGGATATTATTAATAGTTATAATCCTCCTTCCCCTGCTAATGGCTGTGCTTTAAGCCAAACTGTTTCTCAACCTAATATCCCATCTAATTCTTCAGCCTACTCCTCTGTAATTGATACAATTCTATCAATCCTCCATTTGAATCTCCACAAACACGCCTCTACCGTCCAACGCTGCAAATCAACTTAGTGCCTTAAATCTTCTTCTACAATAAATGATACTTAAATCAGACCAAAACAAATTCTAACAATGAGTTCTATACTCCACTGGAACGCGAGAAGCGTTTTACGTAAAAAATCAGATATTATTTGTTTGATAAATACATATTCCCCAATTGTCTTTAGTATTGTTGAGACTTGGTTAAAACCAGAGTCTCACTTTTCTGTAGCAGGATATGCCTGCCTTCGGCATGACAGGCCCGATGGCTGGGATGGCTCTGCTATCCTTATTAGAGATGATATTAAATATTCAAGAATCCCTCTTCCGTCATTTGAAAACCTCTATGGCGTTGCTATAAAAATCACAAACCTAACTATCTTAAGTATTTACTTACCCCATCCTGTTATAAATGTTATGAATAACCTTAGAACTATTCTAAGCCTTCTTCCTTCTCCGGTCCTCATACTCGGCGATTTCAACTGCCATCACTATTTATGGGGCTCACTAAGCTGTGACTCAGTTGGCAATAAATTGGTTGACTTAATAGATGAAATGGATCTATGTATCCTTAATGACGGCCGTCCCACTCGGCGAGGCTCCCCTTTGCAATCCCCTTCTGCTTTAGACATATCTCTTTGCTCTTCTTCACTCGCTTCTAGTTTATATTGGGATGTGGCTCCTCTATCTTATGGTAGTGATCATATGCCCATTATTATTTCTCTGCCACAAAAATCTTCCCCTCCTCCTTTTTCTCCTCTTCAAAAATACCGACTTTCGGGTGCTAATTGGAATAAATACTCCGGAATTTTAACGGAAAAAACAAATCGATTACCTATTTTATCTACAGATAACGTCCAAATATGCTACGATGGCTTTGTAGAATCATTACACTCTGCGGCCTCTGAATCTATCCCCCTTAAACGTCCTTGCCACAAATACGCTCCGCCACCTTGGTGGGACAATGAATGCTCGAAAGCAATCGAGGAGAGAAATGTCGCGGAAAAAGCTTTCACGTCACTAATGACACTAGAAAACTTCATCAAGTATCGCAAAGCTCAAGCTATATGCAAGCGCACTTTAGCCCAAAAGAAACGTTTAGGATGGTTTAAATTTTGTGAATCTGTGTCTCCTGACACACACCCCACAAAAGTGTGGAAATCCATCAAAAAATTCAAATCTAGCTATAGTACTCCTCCATCTCCATCTTCTAATGAACCGATCTGGTTAGACGAATTTCTTGACAAAATTGCCCTTTTGTCCCAACCCTAATAGATCTCCCCATAATATACAGTCTCTCGGAGTCCTCTGATCCTCTGTCAATCCCTTTTTCTTTCCCAGAGCTTAAAATCGTTCTTCAGGGCCTTTCTGATTCAGCACCTGGACACGACGGCATTCCTTATTCCTTTTTAGTCAATGCTAGTGAATCTTCACTGCTATATTACTTATCCATCTTAAATTCCATGTTTTCTAACGGATATATTCCGCATTCATGGAAATCTCAAATAGTGATTCCAATCTTAAAACCAGGGAAAGACCCGAAAGAGGCTAGTTCGTTCAGACCTATAGCATTGTCTTCCGTTTTATGCAAGGTCGCGGAGCATATGATCAAAAACAGGCTTGACTGGTTTGTTGAAAAAAATTGCATTTTACCCCCAACGCAACATGGCTTTAGAAAGGGCAGAGGCGTAACTGATAACCACAGCATTCTTCTTACCGATATCCGTATTGCATTTTCAAACTCGACTTCAGTGGTTGCTGCCTTCCTTGACATATCCGCTGCATATGATAATGTACTAATTTCGGTACTCAGAAACAAGATGTTTAAGCTGAGCATTCCTGACAAATTAGTACTCTTTATTTGTAATCTATTAGCTCACAGAGAAATCAAGCTAAGACTAGATGGACAAAACAAAGCAAGCAGAAACATCTGGAAGGGCCTACCGCAGGGTTCTGTTTTAAGTCCAATATTGTTTAACATTTACACATATGATATTGAGTCAACAATAGACGAGTCTTGTAGCCTTCTGCAGTACGCTGACGACTTGTGTATTTATAGCTCCAATAAGAGCGTTTTAACTGCAGCCGCTAAGGTCGAAAAATGCCTTCTTGCTTTGGGGGGATGGCTTTCCGCCCATGGCTTGGATCTGTCTCCAACTAAAAGTATTGCAGTCGTATTTACTAGATCTCTTGTTGTACCGCCAATCGATATTATTTATAACAGTCAAAAAATTCCACAGGATAATCAAGTCAAATTTTTGGGTTTGTTTTTGGATTCTCGCCTCTCAAGTAAATTTCATATTGATTATATAGTCAAAAAGTGTGAAAAAAACATAAATATGTTAAGAGCTCTCTCCGGCACGTGGTGGGGTGCCCATCCATACTCACAAAAATTATTATATAATGCTTTCGTTAGAACTCACCTCGACTTTGATATGTTCTTATTAGAACCTTGTAATAAAACTTCATTATCTAGGCTAGATTCCGTACAATCCAAAGCTTTGCGTATTGTACTTGGGGCCATGAAATCCTCTCCCATTCGCGCTCTTCAAGTGGAATGCGTAGACCCCCCACTTCGTCTGAGACGGCAATATCTGGCTGACAGATATTTACTTCGTATTGCTCAACTTAACTCTCATCCCCTATTAGATAAATTAAAAAAATTATCTAACCTTATTCATTGTAATAATTACTGGGTTCATAAAGATCCTCCTCCCTTAATAAATAGCTTGAACTACCTAAATACCATTAAAGCTCCTATATTTAACTCTAATCTTTTACCCTTATACAAAATTGCCTTTGAATCTATCTGCATAAAAGTGACTACACACACTTTAAATCTATCTAAAACTTGTTTGAATGCCGACTCAAATTTTAATAGCGTTATAAAGAAAAAGTGTCCCAATTCCACTCTTATCTTTACAGATGCTTCAAAATCCTCTGACAATGAATGCATTGGCTCTACTTTTGTCCATACTGACTCTAAATATTCGAATATGCACAAATTACCTCCAGAAGCTTCAGTGTTCACAGGTATGTATTGCTATACTTAGTGCAGTAATGTATATAGCTGACAACAACCTCTGCCCTACTACAATTGTCACTGACTGTCTTAGCGCACTAAATGCTCTTTCCCAAAAACCCATTACAAACTGCATGAAACACCCAATTATTTCGACGATTAAAAACTTATTACATTTCTGCCAGTGTAAAAACATAAAAATAGAATTTGCTTGGGTGCCTAGCCATTTAGGTATAAAAGGAAATGAAGCTGCTGACCAAGCTGCCAAGAAAGCAATTAACGAAGGCGACACAACATTTTACCAACATTTTTCACGGGATTTAATGTGTTGTGCTAAAAGGAGATTAAAGTCAAGTTGGGAGAGCGACTGGCAATCCGTATCTGTCCAATATTCTAAGGTGCAACCAGTTGTTCCATCGATTCCCTGGTTTTTTAAATTTAGAGGATTCAGTAAGAGGGCCTCTAGCATTTTAATACGCATACGACTTGGCCACACTTGCAGCCCTATACATTTATTTAAACTTAAGATAAAGAATTCCCCCATTTGTGATTGTAGTTTAGAAGAAGGTACCCTGGATCATATATTTTTTAACTGTCCCCTCAACAATAACTGCCCACCTCTATATTCCTTACTCACCAAAACTAAAACTCCTCTCCCTACTAATTTGTTGTCGCTTGTATGTCTCCCATCCCACGATGTTTTGTCTGTGTTAGCCTACTTTATTGATACTAACCAAATTAAATTATAATAATTGTATGTTCATGTTTGTGTCTTGATAAATGTTTGTGTTTGTACTTGCTTCAGGTAACATTTCAGATTGTTCAAATCTTTATTGTATTTCTTTGCTGTCGTTAAATCGACATAAGTGATTCTTTCACTATTTGACATTGGCAACATCGCCCTAGCAGCAATAGCCATAAAAAAAAACTGTGAGTGATATACTGATAAACTGATATGAAAAAAATATAAACAAATAGAGTTAAAAAATATAATAAAATTAATTACTTTAAAACAAAATAGTTAAAGATATAAAGACATATTTTGAACGCAAGTGATATATAGATCTAAACACTCTTCGCGTCGGATATATGTCTTTTGAGTTAATCACTCAGGAGTTACACACCGTTCTGAAAGTACCATGCTTGGTCGATTCCCGGACGGCATCCGTGCGAAGCAGTCGCAAATGCCCGTGCTCTTTGCGGAAAACTGCAATTTTTTACGCTTTTTCGCTCTCAAAAAGCGACAAATTGCGACAACAGTTGTGTAGTGATAGTGTACAGTGTTATTTAGTTTGATTCCGGCGCGAATCAGTTGTTTTTCGACTGGGGTGAGTTGTTAAGCTCTATTCGCTTGTTTATTTCGGCGCGTCTAAGCGCATTACGCAATAACGGTCGTTTGTGTCGATAGTTATTCACACGCGTCGACTGGTCTCGGCAAAGGAACGGGCCTCCAGTAATGGATGGCCCAGGCCCCCAGAAGGCCCCGAGGCCTTCGAGTGTCCCGCGAAAGCGGGACCACGCGAAGGCCAAGGATGGCTGGTTAATGCCTGAGATCGGGGAGACGCGGGTGAAAAAGGCGTCTTCTTCATCGGCCCGTCGCAGCAGGTCGGTTGCCGGGCCGCGTCACGGGCATGCGGATAGTGCCGTTTTCACGGCTGCCGATATGCCCGGCTCGGTAGGGGATGCGTCGGCGGTGGTAGACCTCACCGCCGCCACGCATGAGGATAGGTGCGGCGCGATGGGACCGCCTCCGGTTCCCATGGCGCCTAGGGCCCCATCCGGGCGTGCCGCGCGCAGGAGCGCAGCACACCCGGAGATAGATAGGAACGTACTGCTTGCAGCGAACTCGGCCGTTTGCCTGGCCGTGAGCGCTGCAAGCACCATAGTTCAATATGCCTACATGGCGCCACCCACCTCTGCGCGAGCCTCACTCGTGCAAGGGAGCGGCGCCTACGTAGAGCATGATCACATCCCACCGTCCGGCAGCGTCCCAGACTCGCTGGAGCACGCGCTCTACGGTGCGATTCGAGATCATAGTTATTCCCGCCCTGAAGCGCCTGCCTGTAGTCCGGTATACACGGCGGCCGGTTCAGCGACGGCAGGGGATGGGTGCCCTACGACGACGGTGTCGTATAGCGCACGGGCTTCACCTGTGCCTACGACATCGACTTGCAACCTTTCGGGCTGCAACGTCGAGAGCAGCCGTCCCACGACACCGGTTGTCGCGTGAGCCTCACTCGCGCCCTCGGCCGGGGTCGTGAATAGGGACCTCGTAGGCGCGGCAGCGGCGACCCCCTCGTCTTCCTTCCCTAATGGGATGGGAGCCGCTGTTGCGATGTCGGCGCCTGCGTCTTCGGCTGCGGCGGTGTCCACGTCCTCGTCTTCAGCGGCAGCGGCGGCGGGCACGACGACGTCGTCATGTTCGTTTACAGCCTTATCGTCTTCGGCATCGGGTTCGGCGGCGCCGTCAACGTCTTCAACGGCAACGGTGCCGATTTCGTGTGCCCCGATGCTCGTTCCCGGATCGAGGTCGCGCTTCTGGGACCGGTCCCAGAGCAGCGGCGCCGATTCGGACGGCACGTCGGGTGCTTCTTCCCCAGCGCGCGCGCGCTCGCCTCTGCGCCCCACGGGGGGCGCACCCGCGGCGACTACTAGCATTCTCGCGGGTGCGGAGGCCTACCTCCGCACCGAGGGGGGTGAAAAGGGGCGCAAGGCGCGCAAGGCAACCGCCGCCAAAGTGGCCGCGGCTAGCCAGTGCGCCGCCCTCGTCGGGAATATATCGGCTCTCGGCCCTGGGGAGCTCCGCCTAGCGGCGTGCGCCCAGGTCGCCGAGATAATTCAAATTGCCCAAACGTCGGGCAATTTGAAGGGGGTTTACGTGCGCCGACTGAAGGAGGCCGCGTCCAGGGTGTCGGACATCGTCGACACACTGGTCACGCGAAATCCAGAATCCGAAGCCTGGAAGCTCGGTAACGAGAACTCCAGGCTACGCATGGAGTTAAGCTCGCTGCGGGAGGAAAACCGCTCCTACCGCAGGGAGTTTGAAGACATGCGTAAGGCCCTAAAGGCCTCCGCTTCGGTTGCGGAGCCGGCGCCTGCTGTAATGGCGGCGCCGACCCCCGTACCCGTGAAGCGAAAGGCCCAAGCCGCCACGGCGGAGGCGGCGGCGGTACCGGAACCGCCCGCCGCACCTGCTGCGGTTAAAAAATCGCGTCCGGCCCGTGCTGCGGTAGCAGGGCCGACACCGGCTCCCGTCGTCGGGACGGAGCGAGCTCCGGCGGCCGCCAACGGGGTGGCGCCGACACCCGCTCCAACGGGGCCCGGCGGCATCGATCACGACGCGTTTGTGCGGGCCGTGATCGACGTTGTCGCCCCCATACTCGATGCCCGGTTCGCCGGAATCGAGGACCGGCTGAATGCCACGCCGACCCTCCGTCCACCGCTAGCGGCCGACCGAGGCAAGGCGCCGGCAATCAAACCGGCACCAAAAGTGGCCGTTAGGCCGAAAGCGGCCACGGGTGCCGCCGCCGTCCGGCGGAATGCGGGGGAAGTAAGTACCCCGGTTCCGATGGAGGTGGTGGCGACCCCGGCTGTCGGGGTGACGGACTCCCCACCTAAAAAAAAGACGAATAGAGGGGGGGTGAAGTGGAGGCTGAAAATGCAGCGGAGAGCGGCACGCGATGCCGCCGTTGCATTAACGGCCCCCGCCACGGCACCCGTGCCTGTGGTGTCGGCTCCTAGGCCGGCCCCTAGGCAACGGACGGCGCCCGCGGCCGCGGCATCGGTCGTCGCGGCGCCCGCCGTCCGCGCTCGCATCGTGCACGTCGCGCCGCCGCCGGCGCCCGTGGCCCCCGCCCCCGCCCCGGAGGGGGGGGCGTGGACGACGGTCGTCAAGCGGAAAAAGGGTAAGGGGGCGAGGGCCGACGGGCCCCCTCCCCCCACCCAGGCGCAAGCTGCTCCCCTGCCGTCGGGGCGGGGGCAGCAACAACGGAAACAGGCTGCGAAGCCTGCGGTAGTATTCCGTGAGCCGAAGTCGGCCGCAGTTATCATCAAACTGCTGCCGGCAGCGGCCGCGAAGGGTGTCGGTTATCGCGAGGTCTTCGCGAAAGCCTCGACGGTGGTCGACATCGCGGCCATGGGCCTCCGCGAGGGGCTGAAGGTGGTACGGACCGTCAGGGACGCGCGCCTTCTCGAGTTCCAGCCGGGACCTGAGAGCGCGGCCAAGGCGGACCGCGTCGCCGAGGCTCTGCGCGGAGCCCTTGCAGGGATGGCCGAGGTCGTCCGCCCCGTAAAGCGTGGGGAGCTTTACGTCTCTGGGCTGGACGAATCGGTCACGGTCGATGGGCTGCGTGACGCGATCGCGCGCGCCGGCAACTGCCGGCGCGACGACGTGCGCACGAAGCACATCGGTGCAGGACCGGGCGGTTTGGGCGCATCGTACGTGATGTGCCCCGTCGCTGCTGCCAAAGTCATCGTCGAGATGGGCTACCTCGTGGTAGGCTTCACCTCGGCGAGGGTAGAGGCACTGGAAACCAGACCGATACGTTGTTACCGGTGTTACAACGTCGGCCATGGCGCCCAGACCTGTCCGGACACGTGCCCGGACCGGACTAACTTGTGTCTCCGCTGCGGTAAGAGCGGACACAAGATGCCGGACTGCACGGCCCGGAACCCCCACTGCGCGGCGTGTGCGGCGGGGGGACTCAACGCTGCCCACCCCACGTTGGCGAGGTTCTGCCAGCCTCCCTACGTGAAGGGCAAATTCATCCATCCGAGGACGAAACAACGCACGGGTGTTACGGGAGTACGCGCAATGGACACCTCCAATGCCTAGTACGCCCGTAACAATACTATTTCAGGCGAACGTAAACCACTCCCCCACCGCTCAGGATTTGTGCCTGCAGGCGATGGCGGAGTGGCAAGCGAACTTGGCCGTAATAAGCGAACCTTATTACGTGCCGCCTTGCGGCAATTGGGTGGGCGACCTCGACGACGTGGTAGCGGTGGTGGCCAGAACCGGTTCTGGCACACCGCTTACATGTCTTGAAAGAGGAAAGGGCTATGCGGTGGCGGAGAGCGGGAGTATCGTCGTCATAGGCGTTTACTTTTCGCGCAGCCGCCCCCTGGCGGAGTTCGAGCTTCACTTGGACGCCATCAGGGCTGCCATAGACAGATTGTCGCCTAAAACGATCTTCGTGATGGGCGACTTTAACGCAAAACACTGTTCCTGGGGAAATGCGTTCACGGAACCTAGGGGCCGGACGGTTGAGGAATGGGCTCTTCAATCCGGCCTGACCATATTGAACCAGGGATCGGTCCAGACCTGCGTGCGCGCGCGGGGTGGATCGGTCATCGACCTGTCATTCGCCACTCATGCGGCCGCCCGCAGAGTTGTCGGATGGAGGGTGCTGGAGGAGGTGGAGTCGCTCTCTGATCATCGGTACATCAGATTTGAGCTTACCCCCTCCTCCGGTCCGAGCCCTGTTCATCGCCCCCCTCTCTTCCCGCGCTGGGCCCTTACCAAGCTCGATCCGGAGCAGGCCGAGGAGTGGGCACTCACGGAAAGCTGGGCCTACCCAGTCGAATTCGAGAACCTGGAGTCGCAGGCAGAGCACATGCGCAAGACCCTGACGAGGGTTTGCGACGCGGCGATGCCTCGCGTCTCCAAGCGGCAGCCTCCGTGCAAGCAGGTCCACTGGTGGACCGAGGAGCTGGGCGAGATGCGAAAGGCAGTTCGCATCATCAGCCACAGGCTCAAACGCTGCAGGGCGCGCCGTCCTCCGGACTACGTCGCGGAAAATGGACTCGTGGGAGAGTTTAGGGAGGCCAGAAAGGCCCTTTCGATTGCAATACTGCAAGCGAAAGCCCGGGCTCGGGCCGAGCTCCTCGAGACGCTCGATCGGGACCCTTGGGGGCGTCCGTACCGTGGGGCCCGCAACACGTTGCGGCCTTGCACATCCACGGTCACGGAAACGCTCGAACCCGAGGTGCTCCGGTCGGTTATCGACGGGCTCTTCCCGGATCCGGGAAACTTCACTCCCCCCAGTATGGGTCCACCCGTTCCCGACACTCCCACGGACGAGGAGCCTCACTCCATCTCCGAGGGGGAACTAGACGTTGCCCTGGACCGGCTCCGGGGCAGGAAGACGGCACCGGGACCCGACGGGGTTCCAGGTCGACTCCTCTTCCTGGCCGCTAAACATCTACGCGGCCAGCTGCGGGAACTGTTCGAAGCCTGTATTCGCGCAGGTCGGCTCCCGTCGCAATGGAAGGAGGGTCGTTTGTGCCTGATTCCCAAAGGAGGTCGGCCTCCCAACGATCCGTCCGCCTTCAGGCCCATAGTGCTGCTGAACGAGGTCGCTAAGGTCTTCGAAAAGATCTTGGCGGAGCGGCTCGTGAAGCATCTCGACACTGTGGAGCCGGGGCTTTCAGAAACGCAGTTCGGGTTTCGGCGGAGGCGCTCCACGATGGACGCCTTCGAGACGCTGCGAACATCAACGGACGAAGCCGTCCAAGCGAAGGATGTCGTTCTTGCGGTGTCGCTAGGTATAGCGAACGCCTTTAACAGCCTCCCTCATGAGACGATCAGGGAGGGGCTCCGCGCCCATGGAGTCCCCCCGTACCTCACGAGGCTGTTGGGCGCGTACCTGCAGGATCGACATATCCTTTGGGAGGGCGGTGAGTCCGGCAATCCCGAGGTAGGTCGTCGACGCGTCGCGTGCGGCGTTCCACAGGGGTCGGTCCTCGGGCCGATTCTTTGGAACGTAGGTTATGACTGGATCCTTCGGGTTCCGGTCCTACCCGGGGTAGGGCTGATCTGCTTTGCGGACGACACCCTACTCACGGCACGCGCTGCGTCATTTGCGGAATCCGTGGACGTCGCTAACGCCGGGTTGGCGATTGTCGTAGATCGAATAGCTAGGCTGGGCTTGAGGGTCTCCCCCGCGAAAACGGAGGCCATCATGTTCCATAGGAAATTTCGCAATCCCCCCGCGGACTTGACCGTTTCGGTCCAAGGGGTGGCCATTAGAGTAGGGCCCCAAATGAAATATCTGGGGCTAGTTCTCGATGGGAAATGGCTGTTCAAAGCGCACTTTGAGCAGCTAGTTCCCAAACTCGTCAAATCCGCGGGCGCACTCTCGAGGCTGCTTCCCAACGTAGGGGGCCCGGGAGGTGCGACGCGGAAACTTTACTCTGGCATCCTGAGGAGTATGGCACTGTACGGTGCACCCGTCTGGTCCATTGCACTTCACCGCCACAACAGAACCCTGCTGCAACGGGCGCAGCAGGTTCTGGCCGTGAGGACCATACGGGGGTATCGCACAGTGTCGCGGACGGCGGCCACCCTCCTGGCAGGCGATCCGCCCTGGCATCTCCAGGCGGACGTCCTGACAGTGGTGCGCCGCACCCGGCAGGATGCCCTAGCTAGAGGCCTGACCTTCTGTCAGGTCGAAATCGAGGCGATCAGGAAGCGGGAAACCGCCTCCATGATCGCCGTCTGGTCTCAAGAGCTCGACAACCCTGCGGCCTATGGCGGCTACACGGTGGATGCAATCAGGCCACAGCTGACGGAATGGGTCAACCGCACCAGCGGCACCCTGACCTTCAGGACGACACAGATACTTACCGGACACGGATGTTTCGATAAGTATCTGTGTCGCATTGTGGGCTGCTTGCCTTCCCCGGACTGCCGCCAGTGCGGCGCGCCCGACACGGCGTTACACACGCTTGTCGAGTGCGCCGCATGGGCGCCGCAGCGTTTCGAACTTGAGACGCACGTAGGTCCAGTCGACTCGCTCTGCGACTTGGTCAAGGCCATGCTGCAGAGCAGCGACAATTGGGGGGCTGCGGTTACTTTTTGCGAGACAGTAATGTCACTCAAGGAGGCCGCAGAACGAGACAGGGAGAGAAGTCCTGCAGCGCGTGCCAATGCGTCTTCTCGAGGTCGCCGGCCTTCAGCTGGCACCCGGAGAGGCAGGTACGCGCATTACTTCCCTCCCTGAGTTAGGTTCCGTTTACCGCGGGGGGCCTTTAGCTTGCTAGGAAGAGCAAAGGACCTTCTACCCCCGCACAACGAAGTGGGGTGTGTTCTCCCAGGGCACACTCCAGGCAGTTTATTGCGCTGGATCGGCTGGGCGTAACTATGTTCTAAATCTCAGCCTTTCCAACACATTCAAAGCGCAGGGTCGTCAGGGAGGAGGGGGTTTTTAGTGGGTATTGGGGTTGCTCGCCCGTGCAGCAACGCTCGGAGTCTTCCACACTATTCTGTGACGTCGATCGCGGACGGAGCGCTGCCAAGAGCATACTATTGCTGCAGTGTTATCGCCCCCGACCGACGCGTGTCGTTCCCCTAGCAACGACCCAGTTTGTGCGTAAATCGGTTAAGCATTTTCCCTCGCCTCAAAACAAAAAAAAAAAAAAAAAAGTACCATGCTTGGTGTTGCATCACAGGATGAAAATAGTACTTTTCCTAATTGGAAAACGATTTTCTCTGCTGTTATTTATTATTTATTATTTATTTAGGTTTATGGCTTGGCAGCTAGGCCTTTAGGCCAGATCTTATTTTACAAGATAGTTTCTTCATTTTCTTAAGCCTATGTGTAGCACAGCCGAACTGTAGGTTATCAGCTGGTGCCATTCAACGGAGTTCTTGTGACAACTTAAAAGGCTACATTTGACTATACAGTTCACATTTCTCACAAAACACAAAATTACTACTCAAAAACTCAATATCCTACAACTATTGTTCATTTTAGAGTAATTTTACACATTTTTAGAAAATAAAACTGCACAGCACAATATCTCCTTTCAGTTCCCGCCAAAAACTCCTCTCTGCTGTTTTTTTAATGTTTATGGCTTGACAACTAGGCCTTTAAGCCAGGCGCAGTTGTATTGTAGGCTACAATCCACACCATTCAACGGAGTTCTTATGAAAACTCGAAAGGCCACATTTGACTATACAGTTCACATTTCTCACAAAACACAATTACTACTCAAAAATTATCAATATCCTACAACTATTGTTCATTTTAGAGTAATTTTACACATTTTTAGAAAACAAAACTGCACAGCACAACATCGCCTTTCAGTTCCCGCCAAAAACTCCCCTCTCTGCTGTTAAAAAAATGCAAACCATAGATGATATATGCGACTCATGTTTCAACTTTTCTTACAGCCACTGTTAAGGCTGGCCGCATGCGCTCGGTTTCCTGATCAGGAATTCAGATTTGGAAACTTGAATGCTCTGCTTATATACAAAATGTTCAACAAGGCGCATACGTTCTTATTTTTTCCGAATGGAAAAAAACTAACGTTCAGTTCAAAACTTTTGCCGTGCGTTCGGGTTGTAAGAACGGAAAAACCTAAAGACGTCATCTCAAACGTAGTGCTCGCTTACATATTGGTTCGTCCGCCGTACACGAACGGAAATTCGCATTTAGAACCGTGCACCGTGCTAACCATAGATCACATAGTATAAGTGCTACTGTGCTAGTTCTGTGCCGAGTGGTCGTCTATCGAGCTCAACCTGCTTGTTTTTATTTTCTCTCGTATGCCATTATGAAGCTTATCAAAGGATTTCATTGACATCCTGTAATATTTGAAGAATTTTCTGGGTGTGCGCGTAATTTTACTCTTTCGAGATAAAATTGACTCTATTAATCTCTGAGTATTCAACAGGTGCACGGGGTGCACCCAATAACGACAATTCCTTTTTTTTCTTGTTTAGCGCCAGTAAAAGTACAATGGCAATCAATTCGTCGTCTATTTCACAACAGCGTCTGGAAACATATTGGTCGGTCGTATAAAATTTCGAATACAAATAACCGGACGTTTGCTAAGAACGTATGCACCTTGTTGAACATTTTGTATATAAGCAGAGCATTCAAGTTTCCAAATCTGAATTCCTGATCAGGAAACCGAGCGTATGTGGCCAGCCTAAATCGCGGCATGTTTGTTTACCTAATCAGTTTTTATTTACTTTCCTCATATTCACAGAGTATTTTTATATACTGGAAATTCATATTCGAAATGAAAAGCAGAGTGTTAACCTCTGGTGAAAGGCATTTAGACACTCGAACCATTAGCGCTCTCGTTACGCTCGTGCGCCAAACTATCTCATGCCTAAATAGGTCACTTTCACCTCTCATGTACTGTTATAAACCTCGTTAGAGTACATGTATTCTGTGGTTATAAATCTATACCTATGGTTCACCAAAGAAAATATGTAAATGTTTCACGATTTCGTTTGTTCAAATGAGAAATATTTCTTTTATAAATAATGATTACGGTAGACAACTGTAGGGTATGTTTGTGTAGCGATAGGCGTATGTACGCTATAAGCAACACTTTATTTCAAGAAATGTGGGAAAAGCTAACAAGTTCTAACGTAAGTACATTTACTTCTTTTTTTTCTAGTTGAAACTTCGTCAAGGGGCCAGCGTATAAGGGTGTTGTAAATAAAAACACACCCTTGGTCTTTAGTAGAATATACGGGCTGACTATTAGAATTAGTTTTAAATTACTACACTTAGGAGAATTGCGTGTCTATGTATATATGGACTCGCAAAATAATTGGTTGTCGTTATAATTGATATAAATTATATTTTATACAAAACGAAAGAACATAAATATAACGCTTTCTGGAAAGTAAGAGAGTATATGAATTGCATTGGTATTATATACAAAATGCCAAACTAAAAGTATTGTGTTGCATTTCAGTTTTATACTAATGATGGGAAACCGCTCCTTGTGTGCTACATATGCAGTGCACAGCTGAGAAAGTGTCATCAGTTGATGAAGAGGGCTTTGAAGGCCGAGGAGTTCCTTACAAATGTGATTAATAAGGGTTCTGAAGTAAGCGTCAATGAGAATTGAATTCTTTATTTTATTTCAGTTTTTTATGTTGTATTGTATCATTTTCTTGTCATAATCCCATGTCATTGACCATAATAGACTGGATCAACACAAAGGTTGTACTAACCATTCAAAGATGGCCATGATGAACAAAAGTATTTACTGCATGGTACCTGTATTTAATATTTAAAAAACTTCCAGAAAAACAATTTTAACCAATAAAAGTTACTATACAGTAAATGAATATATAAATGATAAAAGCGAGATGTGAAAAATAAAATCTTATAGTATAAAAATAAACAGGACATAATTTTAGATTATTGTAATTTCTATTATTGCTTTTTATGGTGATTATTATTAAATGATTTTGATATTTCGATAATAATTTTATAATTTATTTTAACTTGACATTGCATAATTTTAATATTGCACACTTATGAAGCAAAATTTATTGATACTACAATAAAATAAGACCTTATATTGTACATTATTGTATTTTTATCCGTGCAGGAAGGAGAAAGAATACAATTTCCTGCGGCCTGGCGGCCTGTCGTAAGAGGCGACTAAACAACCCACAGCCAGGTGGTAGGGTATTTGCTCGACTGGATGGCGACCACCCCTGGTCTAGAGTATGCCGCCATAACAACCTTGTGCTGTATTCCAGCATTAGTGACCAGGTTCCAGTCTCCCTTAAGAGAGCAGCAGCACACTTGTAGCACCTTTGGTGTTGCAAATGTCCATAGGCGATGGTAATTGCTTTCCATCAAGTGGGCCGTCTGCCTGTCTGCTGAACTCCTGCAATAAAAAAAAAAAAAAACATTTTTGGCAATAAAATTATTCTATTCTATTCTATAATATTTCAACACCAGCACTCATTTATATGTGAGTGATGTGGTTGGGTTTATGTGATATAATTTCATTTGTAATTATGTAGCAGACCTCAAGTCTTTTCTATAATAGAAGTACTTCATTCAGCTAAAAGGTGTAGGCTAAAGAATTATTTTATCTTACTGTAGTTCTCAAAAAGGTGATCTGTATGTTTCAACGTTATAGCATTTTCTGACGCTGCTGCCTACTTTAGACTACTTTAATATTATGAAGAATGAATGAATGAATTTAATACTATGAACATTAGTGTGGAAAGAATGCATGATGAAAGAATAACTAAACAGATATACAATGCAAAAGTGGATGGATGCAGAAGTTGTGGAAGGCCACGACACACCTTCCATGATCAAATTGATTGTGTACTAGTAGAAGGTGATATCAGGAGCCTTAAGAACAGACGAGCGTGCATGTCAAGAGTTATGAATGTCAAAGAAGCAAGTGAGGTGTGTAAGAATAAGCCTAAATGGTGCTCTGTTGTTTGTGCCTATCCCGCAAGGGAACTGGCGTGAAGTTATGTATGTATGTAACATTAGTATAAATAATGCTCACAAATACTTTGTGATCGAGTTGCAATTAAGTTGCTATTAGTCGTAACATACGGCTTCAACTACCACTAAGTTGAACCCAAGGATCAGCATCCAAGATCTAAAAGTACGAAAATAAATCCCTGAAAGCAACAAGGTGTATTTTCTTCACTGTACTATAAAAAAGCACCAGCACTCCACCAACTACTGCCAGCATCCACCTCTACAAGCAAGAGCAAGTACAAACTGTACATGATCAGTGTGCATGTTTTCTCACAATGTTTTCCTTTAATTTAGCACATGGTACTTGTACCATGCATTTGAACCCACTTCACTAGAGTTCCTTGGCCTTAAATGTATCAAGACTGTTTCTTAACCTATTTCAAATATATAAATTTCAGCAATCACAGAAAACAATGTTACTGACAGCCAGTATGACAAATGATTTTGTTTACAAGTTTGCTGTTAAAGAGATCTATGTAATGGAATGTAAACAGTCTGAAAGTACCGTGGAAGAAATTAAAGAACACATTGAAAGAGGAATTGAAGAGGATAATGAAGAAAATTATATTACCATCAGAGAAAAGAATGACATTAAGATCAGAGGAGAGGATGAAATTAATAGCAAAGGAGAGTATGACATTTACATCAAAAAAGAGAATGACATTAATGTCAGAGAAGAAAATGACATTAACATCAAAGAAGAGGGTGATGTTAATATCAAAGAAGAGAAGGACATTACTATCAGAGAACTGGATGAAATTAATATCAAAGTAGAGGATGACATTAACATCAAAAAAGAGAATGATATTAACATTAAAGAAGAGTTTGACTTTAACATCAGAGAAGAGGAAAGAGGCAAGTTGCCAGAATAGTCTATATGATTTTATACTTGTTTTTTTTAAAACTTGGAATTCTAACCCTTGAGAACTGGATATACCTATTACATTTTCTAGACGTATAACAGGGATTCCAAAATGAACTGATACTTCAGACCCCCATAGCCAAATTACTTTAATAATTGTATCTCTAGTTTTTTCATATTAAAACAAAATACATATCAATTTAAAAAATTTGCAGTTGGTTAAGTGAGTAAACTTGACATCACTTTCTCATCAAAATTTAATAAAATATATATACATAACGTAGTAAATATCAAGTGTAATTAGAATGATATGAAATAATGATACTTCCTACTAAAATATTAATCATTGTTATAACAAGTCGGTACACGTAACAGAACTCAAAGGTCAAGTCGGCAGAATCACTCGTTTTAGATATCAAAATTTAGTGCTCATTTAGTGCTAATTTAGTGCTGATAACAGACATTTAGTGCTGTGATAGGTGGACTAAAAACGAGAACACTGCTAGCTTTTAATTAAGCTAGCAGTGTACTATTCGTGACCGTCGTGACTGTCGGCAGAATCACTCGTTTTATATATCAAAATTTAGTGCTCATTTAGTGCTAATTTAGTGCTGACAACAGATATTTGGTGCTGTGATAGGTGGACTAAAAATGAGAACATTGCTTACTTTTAATTAAGCTAGCAGTGTACTATCCGTGACCGTCGGCAGAATCACTCGTTTTATATATCAAAATTTAGTGTTCATTTAGTGCTAATTTAGTGCTGATAACAGATATTTGGTGCATAGATAGGTAGACTAAAAATGAGAAAACTGCTAACTTTTAATTAAGCTAGCAGTGTACTATTTGTGACCGCGCTATGAGACAGTTGGAGCGAGAGGCACATCAGCTAATAATTTAGTGCTCAATTAGTGCTGCCCGTACAAACAAACAGATAAAACGATTACCTAGAGACAATATTAGTGATATTAATAGTTTTCTATACGAAGCGAGGGCTATCGAAGACGCAATCTCCGATGACATAAAATCCCAAAAAAGTAAATGGAACCATGAGATAATTCTTAGGATAGTGACTATTCCCCAATTCTAATCAGTTATTTATACGGTCAAATGGTACAATAATCTACATAATTAAAAGAATAAGGAAAATGTTCTCTCCAGCATATTTATATAATAAAATAGGTTTCTATAGTCGAATTTGGTATTATTGGTATATATATAGGACAAAGTTTTTGTCAATATTTAAAAAGACTTTAATGTTGACAAAAACTTTGTCCTTGAACGAAAATTGCAAATAAAATTTATCGACTTGTCTCGTGATTCCTAATAATTTGTTTAATTTGGTTGGTTTGGTTTGGTTTACATTTTAAAAATATTTTTTTTTAATTAAAATTTTTAGATTTTCGAATATTTTCTCGAAAATGTCATTCGATAAAAAAATTGGCATTAATTTTTTTTTTTTTAAGTATTCTACTTTTGATTAACTTTAAAAAAGGAAAAATTAGAAAAACAGATGGCCATATAGGCCATCCCTGCAACTTTTCGCTAATTCCATACGTCGGCGGCCTAGGCACTTAAAATTGCACTTATGATGTTTCTGAGCTCTTCGAGCTCAAAAGTCTGATACGGGTTTCATAGAACACTATTTTTTGAATTTTCAAAGCGCAATAACTTTTGAATGAATAAACCGATTTTCACGCGGTTAGCGGCGTTCGACGAAGTTTTTTGAGCCGCGAGTTTTTTTGATATTTCTCAAAATCTGTCAGTCCGAATCGGCTCAAATTCACAAAAAATCTAAGTTTGGCCGAGCCCTTTCGAATGCGCGAATAAAAACGCGATAAAATCGATTAAACCGTTCAAAAGTAATAAGCAGTTGACATACACACACACACAGACATAGTGACAACATCACGGGAGTAGTCAGGGAATCTTCTTGTGACCTCAAAACGTCAAGATCTGATGAAAACTCGATTTTTGCAAAATTGAGTAAAATCATTAACTTTCCGATTTTCGAAAATCTTCGAGTTTCTTAGAGAGATTTTTTTTTTAAATCCTTTGCTACAACAACAGCACTAATTGAGCACTGAATAGTGACGTCTTTAAATTCCATTAGTTTCCGTTTTAAAGTCTTCTTCTAGCTCTTCCGATTTCTGGCGTCGTTATATTAGCAGTAGCAGATTTAAAAAAAAAATCAAAAATGTTTTGCTGTACTGGCAGCACTAATTAGTAACTCTATTCAATTTCACCAATACCGATTTTAAAGTCATCTAGCTCTATGATTGCTCGTGTCGTTATGTCAGCAGTAATCTATACTTAAAAATTGAAAAAAACAAAATTTCGATGAATCTGTTTGCTTGTACGGGCAGCACTAATTGAGCACTAAATTATTAGCTAATGTGCCTCTCTCTCCAACTGTCTCATAGCGCGGTCACGAATAGTACACTGCTAGCTTAATTAAAAGTTAGCAGTGTTCTCATTTTTAGTCCACCTATCACAGCACTAAATGTCTGTTATCAGCACTAAATTAGCACTAAATGAGCACTAAATTTTGATATATAAAACGAGTGATTCTGCCGACGGTCAAGGATAGTACACTGCTAGCTTAATTAAAAGTTAGCAGTGTTCTCATTTTTAGTCCACCTATCACAGCACTAAATGTCTGTTATCAGCACTAAATTAGCACTAAATGAGCACTAAATTTTGATATATAAAACGAGTGATTCTGCCGACGGTCAAGGATAGTACACTGCTAGCTTAATTAAAAGTTAGCAGTGTTCTCATTTTTAGACCACCTATCACAGCACCAAATATCTGTTGTCAGCACTAAATTAGCACTAAATGAGCACTAAATTTTGATATATAAAACGAGTGATTCTGCCGACTTGACCTTTCTAGCTTTACAGACGTATAGTTTTGATAATTGGATCCCAAACAGGTGGTACTTGCCAACCATCTTCTCTATTGAAATTTGGGTGTTTTTTGATTTCAATAGCCTCACGCATCATTCTAGGTATGAAACGATTCTCTTTCGCGAGGATTTGTGGGTTATCGAATCTGATGTAGTGGTTGGGTTTATCCAGCGTGTGTTCACTGATCGCAGACTTCGTAGACCTTGTGTGTTTCATGTCAGCAATGTGTTCTTTTACTCATGTTTTTATGCTCCTCTTTGTTTGCCCAATGTATGACAATCCACAGTCACAATCAAGCTTGTAGACCCCTGCATCCTGGAGTGGGATATTGCATTTCACAGGTCTCAGAAATTGGGTAATCTTTTTCTGCGGCTTGAAATATGTTTTGATTGAAGCTCGCCTGAGGATGTGGCCAATTCTGTCTGTGACCCCCTTGATGTAGGGTAGGGTAGCAGGGCACCGCTCAACTGAAGGTGGTTTGGGGCCTTTGTGACGTTGGTGTGGAGTCTTCAGCTGATTGCGTTGTAGAACTCTCTTGACAAGCTGAAGCTCTCCAGCTATGTGGTTCTCGTCACAAATTTTCTGTGCTCTCTGAAAAGTGGCCGAAACGTCGGAAAACCAAAATCAAATAAAATTACCGCGCTTAAAACCGTTAAAACGTAGTTTTATTATATAAAGAGATTTTCATAATATTTCATACATACACACATACATAACTTCACGCCAGTTCCCTTGCGGGGTAGGCACGAACAACTGAGCGCCATTTAGGCTTATTCTTACACACCCCACTTGCTTCTTTCACATTCATAACTCTTGTCATGCACGCTCGTCTGTTCTTAAGGCTCCTGACATCACCTTCTGCTAGTACACGATCATTTTGATAATATTTCATAAGAATTATTTTATTGTTTTGACATACATAGGGCAGACCTGTGACTGTGACCTTCAGGTATATGTACTGTTTAACAAACCAGTCACTGTGTTCTTTGCTTCTGTAGTTTGATTACTTGCAGTGGTCATAGGTTCAAATAAGGTTGCAATTGGGTGATTTTATTTATGACAATTGATTAACTACCAATACCATTAAGATGAAATAGATAATATCCAATTAAATAAAGTTATATCATAGTTTTATACATATAAAATAAATCGGATGCAAAATTTATACGAAAATGTTTTTGATTTCAGGCACACAAATTAAAAATCGCAAATCAAATGAAGTACCACACAGATTGAAGCAAATTAGACTCTACAAAATAACTAATGTTGGAAAACTTGAAAATGACTTTTCCTGTCATACATATCAGTACCGACGTGTTACAAAAACCGCCTTAAATAAACAGTTGCGTAAATACAGCGGGGAAAGACAGTACCAATGTGATTTGTGTGATTATAGGAGCTCGCAAAAAGGCATCTTAGCAGGCCACATTAAGTATAAACATGCAAGTGAAAAAAACTTCACTTGTCATGTATGTCATAATAAATTTGTCTCAAAATCCACCTTAAACAGGCACCTTCGTAAACACACTGGAGAAAAACCGTACACATGTAATTTGTGCGATTATAGAAGTGCGGTAAAATATAATTTAACAAGCCATATAAAGTATAAACACACAAATGAAAACAACTTCGCTTGTCATAACAAATATGACACAAAAACCACTTTAAATAAACACATAAATGAACACAATGCGGAAAAACAATACCAATGTGATTTGTGTGATTATAGAAGTTCACAAAAAAACATCTTAACAAGCCACGTAAAATATAAACACACGAAGGTGAAGAACTTCACTTGTCATTTATGTCAACATAAGTTTACCTCGAAAACCACCTTAAATAGACACATTCGGAAACACACCGGTGAAAAACCGTTCACTTGTGATTTCTGTGATTATAGATGCGCAGTCAAATATAATTTAACAAGCCATATGAAGTATAAGCACACGAAGGAAAAGAACTTCTCATGTCATTTATGTCAGTACAAAAGTGTTACAAAAAGTAACTTAAATGTACACCTACGTAAACATGCTGAGGAGAAATCATACATATGCGAAACATGCGATTATAAATGTACAGGGAATTCCTGTTTAAATTCCCATGTTCAAAATCAAAATATGCAAAGTGAATAATGCAATAATGTTCATATCTGGAAGTGTGAAGGTGTTTAAACACTGGTAAAAAGAAGTTCACTAATAGTGGCAGTGTAACTTCATATGTTTTGCCTTGATGATGAAATGTTTGGGACTCAACTGCAACGGACGCACTAAAGATGTGACCGCAGTGCATCTTTTTGAACTGAGACTTTGTCATTTATCAAAATAAAAAGTAGCCTAAGTGTTAATATAACCCAGGCTATAAGCTAGGTTTTTTTTTGAGGCAGGGAAATATATTTCGTACACTACCGGGTACTTTACTGGGATTAGACCAAAGCAATGAGACTTCTCCACTGAAGATAGCACAGATAACAGAGTCGATTGCCGGCATGTGTGGAGATTCAGCAAGGTACCCCTCTTTTAAAGAGGTAACCCATGGGCCAATACTCCACTAAAACCACCCTCCTCCCATGTGCCCCGCGCTTATGGCAGGAAGAGCGTAAGACTTAGAACGTAGTTACACCCATGATGATCCTGCGCATCAGTGCTTGAGAATGCCCCAAGAAGCAGGGCTTGGATCTTCTGCTCCCCAGATGCTAGAGGACCCCCGCAACGGAATCACGAGAAAAGATATACATATATATATATACACACACACACACACATATATATATATATATATATATATATATATATATATGTGTATATATATATATATATATATATATATATATATATACATATATATACACACACACACACACACACATATATATATATATATATATATATATATATATATATATATATATATATATATATATATATAGAGATTTGTATAGGCTAGTGTTTTCCCCGTGGCTACGCCACCTGAAAAAATAAGGTAGTAGCTCTGTAGTTACTTACATAAAAATAATTCGATATTTTACATATAATAATAACAAAGATATTAAGTTCATATAGTTTAGAGTCTAGACAACTACCCAGCAAAACATAGAGGCGAGTCAAACATTTTGTTTATGACAACATAGGTATTTGTTAGAAAATTGACAAACTGTGTTTGCAGCGCCATCTACTTAGCTGATCCGTCTATTCTATGGAAACAATGCCATTTATCGGGATAAAAAAGTATCCTAAGCTACTCGCCGGGTATGAGCTTGCTCTGTGACGAGTTTCATGTTTCATTTAAATCTGTTCAGTAGTTTTCATGTGATGCTCTAACAGACAGACAAAAAATATGCTGGTCCGAATTAGGCGCCCTGATATTTTTCACATTTTTTAACGCATTGTACTAACTCGAACCATTTACAGGTTAAGATTTTTATTAACCCTTTTAAATGTAGGAAAATAAAAAAAGATTACAAATAATATATAAGTCCCAAATCGCTGTCGGTTGGCAACGTGCCCAATACGCTGATCGCATTTCCGCGCTGGATGGCAACGCCGATGCCTTATACGTAGTATCCATAGTAGTTTGTGGATGTGTTGCCCGAAGTACATAGTATAGATTTTATTTCTTAACTTTCATGTTTGTATTCTACAACTGTTTTCCATTAGGGACTCACAACGACCACGTTCACGACCGCGATTTTTCCCGTTCCACTTGCTTGCCGGCGTTACAATCTTACACACAAGTGGAACGGCTACTCGACCCACCTCTTGACATGGGTCGTTGTGAGCGTTGTGTGATCCAAAGTGATGACGTAATTACTGACGTTTTCGCCTCGACCACAACGATCACGGTGGGCTTGTTGAACGGCTAACGGAGCATTTTGGGCGTTGTGAGCTACTAACGGAACGCCCTATACATTGTTTCTTGGAGACCAATAAACACGTCACACGAAAAACATTTTTTTATTTTCTGAATAATCCGCTGGGTAGCTGTCTCTTAGCTCTAACAGAAAAACTATTTGAACGTATATAGTTTGAATATCGAACATGGACATAGGATATATTTCGACTCGATATTTGTCGGGATAGTCGACATTTTCCGGGAGCAAATAACACATAGGTAAAAGTAAATATAACGTAGTGAGTGAAAGCAGTGATTTTGATGCATGCTCTCTAAATAAAACATCCCACAACCAGGTGGTAGGGCATTTGTCCGTCTGGTTAGCTACCACCCCTAGTCCAGAGTATGCCGCAAGAACAACCTTTAGATCTGTTCCGGTATTAGTGGCCAGGCTCCAGTCTCCGTTTAGAGAGCAGCAGCGCATTTGTGATAGCATCTTTGGTGATGCAAATGGCTGTAGGTTATGGTAACCGCTTTCCATCAGATGGGCAGTCTGCCTGTCTGCTGAACTGTTGCAATAAAATAAATTGTGTGTAATTCGTGGACTTTGTATTTAAATTATTCAGTCGTTGTCAGTCAACTGTTGTCCCCTCCTCAACGGCCTCCTAAGTTGCCTGTCTATCTATCTATCGAATCTGATGTAGTGGTTGGGTTTATCCAGCGTGTGTTCACTAATCGCGGACTTTATAGACCTTGTGTGTTTCATGTTAGGATTGTGTTCTTTTGTCCTTGTTTACCCAGCAAAAACCAACTCCCAGACCTCAAGACACTGAATTCTTTCTGCGTGCACCGGAACACAAACCAACTTGATTGATATTTTCTTTTTATTTTTCCTCCCACCCATTTTAATATTCTTTGATTATAGGTTATATAATCAAATTAATATATAAATAAATAAATATAGTTTATATAAAATAATTAGAGCTGAAGACTTTCTTACGCCGCTTCTTTTCAAGCCACAACAGGTTGCGATTGCGAAGCGGTGGTTAATTAGATTAGACTCCCATAGAATAAATAAAAACAAACAAAATTAAAACTAAATAATTAAAATGAACAAGTTGGCGGTAGGCTAAATAAAATTTTAACAATACTCATAGACACTTCACATCTTTGTCTTCTGTGATCACGGCTACTGAAAAGTGACCGAAACGTCGGAATAATAAAAATCAAATAAATTACCGCGTTTAAAACGTAATTTTATTACATGATTACTACTCAAAAATTATCAGTATCCTACAACTATTATTCATTTTAGAGTAATTTTACACATTTTTAGAAAATAAACTGCACAGCACAACTTCCCATTTCAGTTCCCGCCACAAACTAATTTTTTGACTTGACTTTTGTTGATTTTGGCTCGAACTGCTTTGGCATTATAAATTTTGCCAATGTCGCCCTAAAAGTAAATAGGTACGAAAAATGTGAGATGAACTAGCGTAGCTTGCGTAGCATAATTAATATGAATTAATAGTTAGTCAGTCTGTTTTCACTCTTTTCGCAGAAGTTTGTTCAAATGAGAAATATTTCTTCTATACATAATGATCACGGTAGATAATTACTGTAGGGTATGTTTGTGTAGTGATAGGCGTATGTACGCTATAAGCAACACTTTGTTTCAAGAAATATGGGAAAAGCTAACGAGTTGTAAGGTGAGTACATACAATAGTTTTCCTAATTGAAACTTCGTCAAGGGGCTAGCATGTAAGGTGCAGCAAATAAAAACAGACCCCTGGCCTTTAATAGAATATACGGGGTATAATAATTACTTCGATATATAGGGCATTGCTTCTCTATTGTATTTCCATGTATGGCCTTAGGAAATAATCGATATATGTTATACAATATATATATATTTGTATATTTTATTCATTGTAGTGAATATATTACATTTTTATTCTGGGAAAGTGGCTAGTTTTTCAATATGAATTGTATTGTTGTATGCAAAATGCTAAACTAAAAGTACTGCCTTGCCTTTCAGTTCTATATTAATGATGGGAAACCACTCTTTGTGTGCTACATATGCTGTGCACAGCTGAGAAAGTGTCACCAATTGATGAAGAAGGCTTTGAAGACCGAGGAGTTTCTCACAGCTGTCATTAATAAGGGTTCTCATGTAAGCTTCTATGAGAATTAGAATCCTAATATTATATATATTGCATCATGTCATATCTCAATGTTGGCACACATTGATGAGTAGCTTTAGTGATATCAAATCACCAAATATACAATTTCAAAAACAATTACAATGTTGTCATGGTAGAAACAATAGGCGGCCTTATCACTTAAAGCCATCTCTTCCAGGCAACCTAACTTAAGGAGTAGTTTAACCTAATCTGCCGATGTAGGTGGTGCAGATTATTAGGTATATCATAAATAAACATACTTAAAATACATAGTTTATAAATTAAATACATACAAATATATATATATATATATATATATATATATATATATATATATATATATATATATATATATATATATATATATTATTTGCGGGCTAAAGAAATACTTTATCTAACTATGGTTCTTTCTCATAAAGTTGATGAGTGTGCAAATTTTCTTATAATGTTTTTGTTTAAGGAATTCCTGACCAGTATTTGAACATACATCATTGGGGTGCCTTGGTCTTTAAAGCGCCGATACTGTTTCTTAACCTATTTCAAACATACATACAAATTTCAGCAATCACAGGAAACAATTTCACTGATAGCCAATATGACAAATGATCTAGTTTACAAGCTTGCTTTTAAAGAGATCTATGTAATGGAATGTAAACAATCTAAAACAAGTACTGTGGAAGAAATTAAAGAAGAAAATGAAAGAGGTATTAAACAGGATAATGAAGATGAAAACAATATTAACATGAGAGAAGAGAATGACATTAACATGAAAAAAGAGGAAAACATAAATATCAGAGAAGAGAATGCCATTGACATTATAGAAGAGTATGATATTAACATCAAAGAAGAGAATGACAATAACATCGGAGAAGAGAATGACATTATCATCAAAAAAGAGAATAACATTAATGTCAGAGAAGAGATTGTCATTGACTTCATTGAAGAGTATGACATTAATATCAAAGAAGAGAATAACATTTACATCAAAGAAGAGAATGACATTACCATCACAGAAGAGAGTGACAATAATATCATAGAAGAGAATGACATCAACAACATAGAAGAGACTGACTTTAACATCAAAGAAGAGAAAAGAGGCAAGTTTCAAGTATAGTCCCTATATTTTTATACTTGTTCTTCAAAACCCCCCCAGGGGGTGCCTTCTGGTGGACATTTGTCCGTTTAGCAGTGCGTTCGGGTAACTGAACCCGGGACCCCAGCCCCACTGTCACACTACCTTTGTTCCGTGGCAGTGATGTCCCACCTCTCCTTGTTTCTAGTTTCCTTTCCTCTATTCCCTTCCTTCCCATTCTCCTTATCACATCCCCTTCAAGGCCTCCCTTATCCCTCCTTTACAATCCAAACGCTCCTCCAGTTGTAGCGGTTCCCGCTCCATTGGGCTCAGGAGGGTGAGGACGAGTGTGTGCGCCTGTGTTCGCGCAAATGCTTGTGCACCTATATATGTCCCGTGTACTTGACCGCTTCTGTTTAGAATAGTGTTCTGACGTGTTCAAGATGCAAGTGTGTGTTCATAAAAAAGATTGGCTTCGTAGGTCACCTGCGTGCGCATGAATGTCGAACAGCCAATAACTGAAGCAATCGCTGTAACCGAAATTGGTTAGGAAGATATCACTTGTTCTTATTTTATTTTGGAACTGGATATACTTTGCTTTTCGTGATAGCACAGTGATTGATGGTCATTGCTTCCAATAAGGCAACTTCCAATTGGGTGAATTTCCCAAGCATGTCATTAGCATCCACATATTTTAAAGTTCCATATCTTAAGAATTTTAAGTGAATTCTACACAAGTGCCTGGCTAATAATAATAATGAGCATTAATCAGTTATATTGTAGCTAAAAATGAATAATCTAGCACAACTGTGCTATATCTATAATATAAAATTATAAAACTGTAATAGTAAAGTCGTTTGTTTCTTATATTTTTGCTGTTTGTCTGTTTTTTTGGGGTTCATCTAAAAACTACTGAGCCGATTTTGATGTGGTTTTCGTTGATCGATAGTAAATCCCCGGACTTAAAATCTGCGTTATTTTATATCCAGAGAAACCTATGGGATTTTACTTAGGAGAGGTTTAAAGTGTGTGGCGTTCTGGGTTTTAGACCCACCGCAGAAATAGGGAGGTCGGTTAAGCCGAATAAAAGAAGTTAGAATTTTAAAATACAATTTAATTATAATTAACAATACTAGAAAACAACACTAAGGATAGAAAGTTAAGTAGATAGTCAGGGGGGAATCGATGTACCGTTTCACTTTGCACAATCGCGGACACTTACTTTGACTACGGAAGGATAAAAAGATAGAAGGGACGGCACTGGCCTGAACTGTGGTAGTCCCACGCGAAGAGCAGAAGGTCGCGCGTAGCTGGCAGCGCCGCCGGTGGTAGCAGGGTCGATGGTTAGGCGTCGACTCGAAGGCGTGACGGAAGGTAGGTTCACGTCTCGCACGGCGTTGCAGAGGCCGTCGGTAGAAGTAGACAGGCTGGTAGATAGCCCGTAGGTAGCAGATAGGCTATTAGGTAGCCCGTAACATGAAACCTGGAACGTTGGGTAGGCCTTAGCTACGTTCGCAGACACTGCCTGCCAAGCCTCCGTGCGCACACTCCGTTGGGATTTAAAATAAGCGTCGGCCGCGCCGATAGGTATGTGGATATAACGGAATAGCGGGTCGATGGAAGCTTTACAGAGCAGTGTAATATTTTAGAAATAGTGCAATCTATATGCAGTTAATGTGCCTAAATATGCTGGCAAGGATATAGCAGAAGGCTGGTAGAAATATAAACAATGGTAACTCACCCTTTAGGGGTTGTTCAAGGTGTGTCCTTTTAAATTTTAACGGTGGAGTCCGTTATAATTTCGACACGTACTCTCCTTGCAACGAGTTTGGTATGACTGCGTCGTCGCTGGATGCGTAATGCCACGATTGGCCGATCGCGTATAGGGTCCCGCTGATTAGTATCTACGCCAGTTTTAGATGCGGTAAGCCATGCGCGTGTGTTGCGAAACTTAATGGTTCCGGCGTAGTATTAATTATTTTGTATGGGATTTTAGTTTATAAGTTTTATCAATTATATTACTGTAATGGATATATCTATTGAAAAGAGTGTTATTAAAGGTTTTATTGATAGATTGTCGTTTGATTTGGTGTACTTAAATGACATGTCTAGCACAACGTCACAGTACCCCGCCAACAAACGTAGGGTTTTTCCTGTATGAAAAATCCGTCTTGCTACACTAAAGTACCATAGCACTGTCCTACATTCAGACCTGTTACGCACATCTTACAGATTTCTTCATACATACTTACTTTCAATTCTCATTCATTCATCTTCTTTTAATTGTTCATTATGTCTAAAGCCATGTGTAGAAATGTCTTGAGACCCTTTCAAATACAAAGTACACTCTACTTGCGTTAGTAGCCATGTAACTCAAAACAGTGTAGGTGAGAGTTATCGTTTTAGTACGACGACTCGCGGTAGTGTAGACTGGTATATGTCCATTAGTATAGCATGTAGTGCTTATACTTAGACTAGTTATGTTAGTTCGTAACTATCGGTTTAACTATTATACATATATATGTAGATATACTCATGTATTAGATAGTGAGGCAGATTAGCATAATATGTAGGGTATTATGATCTTACTCTACTGTAGGTTACATAAGAATTAGATAATTACAGTAACAATCTCAGCATGAATGTTACCATAACTGTAGGTAGGGTTATACGTAATTCACATATAGTTTATATAGTAGTAAGAACTTGTCAAAGTTTTTAGAGACCTTGTCTGTAGACTAACTTTGGGATAATTTAGTCTTATTCCAAATAATCTGTTATTGTTTAGACAATATTAGACCTGGTAGGGGTAGTATTCTAATATTGAATGTAGTTCAAATATTATAGTTTTTGGTTATTAGAATTTATATATACATACATATATATTTTTATGCATGTACACATTTATTTAGATATATCCTTAAAGTATATAACATAATGTTTAATATTTGTAGTGGTTTAGAGAAATTATTATAGTTTAAGATAGTATGTTTAAATAAGTTTTAGTAGGTTAGTATTTATAATTAATTTGGATAGATTAGTATTTATAATTAGTTAGTTTTATATCTTTCACGTGCCATGTGCCTAGATTATGGCCGTTCATATCTGTTAGTTCATAAACTAGTGGTGACTTCTTAGCAATAATTTTACATTTGATGTATTTAGGGGCAAGCTTTTTATTGAAGTGCTTGTCTTTATCACTCAGATAGAATGTTCTCTTCCATACTATATCTCCTACATTAAATTCTATAGATTTTTTACGTAGATTATAGGAATTACAGTTTCTACTATGAGCTTGTAATAATGATAGCTGTACTTTGTTAAATATTGTAGTGAGGCAACCTAGATTTTCCGCATAATGATCTCGTGGTTGAAAAATCAAGTTGTTAATGTCAGTAGGTTCAGTGTTAGTGTAGTGAGATCCACAAGTGATTAATTCACGTCCGTAGACTAAAAACGACGGAGTGTAGCTCGTCACTTCATTTACGGAGTTGTTTAGCGCGAATTGAATTTTTGGTATTAGTGTATCCCAAATACGTTGATCATTAGTTATGAATGTAGAAATTGCAGTGATAATTGTTTTGTTGTATCGTTCCACGCTATTTACGTGTGGAGTGTATTTAGGTGTGTAGTGTATGTTAGGAATGTTATATTTAGATAACATTTGTTTTAGAGTAGCACTAATAAATTGTTTGCCATTGTCCATGATAGCGGTAGAAGGTATTCCATGTATAAGAAATGCGTTCTCCTCTAGAATTTTAGTAACTACTTCCGCAGTTGCACGTTTAATAGGGAACAATAGACAATATTTACTGAAGCAGCAAGTTACAACCAGTAAATAACTGTTCTGTTTTTTAGTTATAGGGAGTGGTCCAACTAGATCGATGCTCAAAACCTGAAATGGTCTAGAACAATGTTTAGGTCTTCCCATCTCACCCAAGGTAGCATGGTTTTGGTGTTTATGTGCAATACAAGTATCGCAAGTAGTAACAGTCCTGACTACATCAGCATGCATTCCGGGCCAGTAGTATTTTAGTGCTATACGTTTGTATGTTTTAAAAATTCCGAAATGACCTGTAATCGGTTCTGCGTGATTTTCTAGAATTATAGATTCTCTAAGTTCGAGAGGTACGACTTCTTTCCAATCAAATTCTTGAGTTAGTGTACATTTACTTCTCATGATACGATATAGTTTATCATTTTTTATTGTGTAGTTAGGGAATGATGTAGGTGATTTTTGGCATCCATGGTAGATGTTAAGATACCATTGATCATTAGTATTAGTAGTGTTAGGTGAAGTATCAATAGCAGAGATAAGACATATACGCGACAAGGCATCGGGTAGTTCGTTTTAAGTACCTCGCCGGTATTTTATTTCGAAATTAAAGCTAGATAGTCTTATACCCCAGCGAGCAAGTCGTCCGGTAGGATTGTTTAGATTTAGGAACCATTTTAGGGCTGAGTGGTCCGTGTAAACGGTAAACTTCTTGCCGTTATCTAGGTAACATCTCCAATGCTCTAAGGATATTATAACTGCCAACGTTTCTCTTTCTGTTATACTGAAGTTTCGTTCTTGTGGGGAGAGTGATTTGCTCATGTACGCAATTGGGTGCTCAACACCATCGATAGTTTGTGTGAGTACCTCCAATTCCACAATCACTGGCATCGGTATGAACTTCGAATGGTAGGTCGAAATTTGGACAGGCAAGTATTGGAGCTGAGACTAAGTTTTCTTTTAGTTTGCAGAAAGCATCGTCCGCTTCTTTAGACCAAGCAAAAGGTGTAGCCTTTTTGCTTGTTGAAGATAGGTTATTTAGAGGGGTAGCAATAGTACTGAAGTTAGGCACGAATCTTCGGTACCAAGAGGCCGTTCCAAGGAATCGTTTGACCTCCTTCTTGTTAGTCGGTACTGGGTAGTTAAGTATGGCAGATACTTTAATAGGGTCGACGTGTAGACCATGAGAGTTTACGATATAGCCTAGATATTTCAATTCGTTTCTAAAGAATTGTGATTTTTCAAAGTTAATAGTTAGGTTAGCCATTTTTAGTTTCTTTTGAACCTTTAGCAGTAGGGCTATATGAGATTCAAAATCAGGTGAAGTGATTATTATGTCATCGATGTAGGCGAAGACACAATTTTCAATTTCCGGACCATAGAATAACAAATCTACAAGTCTTTGTTGAGTGGCAGGACCATTGGTTAGGCCAAAAGGTACAGTGGTAAAACGATAAGTTCCTCTGTTAGGTATATAGAAGGCTGTCTTATCACGATCTGCTTCTGCAATGGGTAGTTGCCAGTATGCTCGAGAGAGATCGATACTAGAGAGAAATTTAGAGTTTTTTAGGTTATCTAGTATTTCAGCAACGTAGGGTAGCTTGTAGGCATCCTTTTTTGTCACAGCGTTTAGCTTTCTGCTGTCCAAACAAAAACGCAAGGAACCATCTTTTTTAGGGGTTAGTAATACTGGAGAAGACCAAGGGCTTTCACACGGTTCGACTACACCTAGCCTTAGCATCTCGTCTAGTTCGTTACTTAGGATTCGCTGTTTTTCAGGTGATAGTCTGTAGTAACGCTGACGTATAGGAGGAGATTCGCCAGTATTAATGTAGTGTTGTACTAGATGAGTACGACCTAATCCGCACTTTTCAGATGAGATAGATCTGAACTGTTCAATTATGTTGTCGGCAGTAACACGTTGAATGTCAGTTAGTTCAGTATAGGAACGTAGGTTTCCTAAATTTTCATTCAGCTCAGCAATGTCGGAGGACAGTGGATTGTTCGTTAGGTTTATAGATTTAAGAAGTTTAGGACTAGTTCAAATTTACGCCAAAAATCAACACCTAGAATTAATGATGACTTGACAGATGGTATGACGAAAGCTTTAATAATATGAAATTTAGATTCAAAGGTTGTTGGTAGATTTATATAACCTATGGTAGGAATTATTTGACCAGCAGCAGTCACGAAAGAATTTGTAGTATCATTTTCTTGTAGTGAGAGACCATTCGCGAGTAATTTTATGTGAGAATTATTTCCTAGCACTGTTACTGCAGATCCGGTGTCTAATAATCCACACATTGGTTTATCATTCAAGCTAATAGTAACGTAAGGACGAATGTCATTGTTAGGTTTACGATCTAGGATTGTAGCAATAGAGTACGTAGTGGAGAAAACTTTAATAAAATTTAACCATTCTTTCCATTCTTCTTCACTAGTTCTGAGGATAGCTTTAGTTGAGCTATTGCGACAATCCAAGCTTACTAGTTTTTTGACTGTGATAGCGTAAGATTACATTTAGTGCAATCTGGGTATTTGACATCTCTCTTTCCACACTTAAAGCAAATTATAAACCGCTCAAGTTTGCATTGCTGCAACTTGTGAGAGTTGTTACGGCAACGAGGGCAATACGGTAGGGTATCGCTTCGCCGATTATTAGTATTGATAGCAGCTGTATAATCAGTCCTGGGAGAGAGGGGATTTTCTATACGATATAATAAAATTATAAACATATAGATCTCAAAGAAAATTTATTGCAGTGAGTGTCAACAACAATCAAAATAAATACACCCGAGTCATGCACGTAAACAATGCACACCATACCGCGATGTAACTTTCTAGTGGCGCCATCTAGTTTCGATAACATTATCTACAAACATTCCGCACCCTAAGAACGAATTGACAAATTTGTTCTTTATCACACATAAAGAAAGTCACAAAAAAAATAAACTAAACAACTCAAAATAAAAACACAATAATATGAAAATTAAACATTAGAAATAGGCAAAATACAAATTTTAGACGTAGGTCTTTTTATGACAGATGCCTTGGTACGCAATGATACAACTCGTGTTATACCGTCACTGCCCGGATGCTTGGCAATAATTCGTCCCAACAACCATCGTGAAGGAGGCAAATCCTCCACTTTAACTAATACCAAATCCCCTATGTTTGGTTCCGGAGATTGCGAAGCCCACTTGTATCGATGCAAAAATGTGGTTAAATATTCCTGCGACCAACGTCGCCAAAAATTTTGCATCATCCGCTGAGTTAACTGCCATCTACGGAGGCTAGTTATGTTTTGTGATTCATAATTTTGCTCCGGCACTTTAAGTAAAGGCTCCCCAACGAGGAAGTGACCAGGAGTGAGAACCTCAAACCCATCTGAATCACTCTCAATACGTGAAAGTGGTCTAGAATTTAGGCACGCTTCAATTTGTGTCAGAACTGTTGCCAGCTCCTCGTACGTCAGGGTTGTATCACCAATTATTCGACGCAAGTGAAACTTGACCGACTTCACACCGGCTTCCCATAACCCTCCGAAATTTGGTGAATGTGGCGGGATAAAATGCCACGTAGTTCCGTTTGTTGCTAAAGTTTCTGCTAAATCTTTATGCAGCCCCGATTTCTCAGCGTAGAACAATTTATCTAGTTCCCTAGACGCTCCTACGAAATTTGTTCCGTTATCACTCCATAAATTGGAGCAATAACCTCTACGAGACACAAATCTTTTAAAGGCAGCTAAAAAGCCTTGTGTTGTCAAATCGCTAACTACTTCAATATGTATGGCTTTTGTAGCCATACACACAAACAAGCAAATATAACCTTTGTAGGCATGTTGACCCCGTCCCTTGGAAATTCGCACATTAATTGGACCCGTAAAATCCACGCCACTATTACTAAATGGGTGTGATGGTGTTACCCTAGGTGACGGTAACTGTCCCATCAATGGCGCTGTAGTTTTGGCTGAAAATCTGACACATTTTACACAGGTACGCACATGACGTTTCACTAAATCTTTAGCCCCCAGTATGCAATATCTAGACCTTAGGTACGCCAACATCAACTGCGGTCCGCCATGTAGTGTTTTTGAATGTGCATCAGTTATCACCAAATTTGTGAGATTAGATTTCTTCGGAAGTAGTAGAGGATGTTTCTGACCCTCACTGAGTGATGCTTTTTCTAACCTTCCTCCAACTCTTAAATTGTCATTTCCATCTATAAAAGGATTCAATGATTTCATCTGCCCTTTCAATTTTCCCAATTTATTAATCATTAAAAATTTTATCTCTTCAGCGAAATCTTCCCTTTGACATTTTCTCACACATACATTCATTGCTTCTCGTAATTCTTCCGCTCTTAAAAATCCTTTCTTCATGCTCGTATTCTTTCTCCATGATAATACACGTCTCACATATGCAACCACTCTGATAAGTTTAGTTAAATTCGAATATTTATCCCAAATTATATCATCAATGCTAGCAACCAAATTAACTTTAATTTCTTCTAAATCTGTATCTAAATCTTTTACTTTATTGTACTTGATATCCCTTTCATGCAAAAACTCTGGACCTTCAAACCATAATTTATTTCCCATTAGTTCTGAGGGTTTAAGACCCCTCGAGGCGCAATCAGCAGGATTCGATTTCGATTGCACATGTGACCACTGATGAGCTTCTAATGTCATCAAAATTTCAGACACTCGATTTGCTATGAACGTCTGCCAACGACTTGGATGGCAGTTCAGCCATGCAAGCACCACCGTAAAATCAGTCCATGCCTGGATGCATCTTTTTGAGATGTTAAGCGTTTCTGCCACTTCAATTAAAAGTTTAGTAACGAGAACCGCTCCATAAAGCTCCAGTCGCGGAATAGAAATTTGTTTGATTGGCGCTACTTTCGTTTTGGCTGTTACAAGCGAAACATGAACATCTCCGTTCTGACCAACAACTCTGATGTAGACAGCCGCAGCGTATGCCAATTTCGAGGCATCGCTGAATCCATGGAGTTCAACAAGTACATTATTTGCACCAGTGTTAAGCCAGCGAGGTATTTGCAACGTGGAAAGCTGAGTAAGTTCCCTGCGATAGGTAAGCCATTCATTTAAAATATTGCTTGGAACTGCTTCATCCCATGCTACACCCGATAACCACAGCTTTTGTATCATCATTTTTGCTAGTATTACTGTAGGTGCAACCCAACCAAGCGGATCAAATAAACGTGCTACGTCTGACAAAATTATTCTTTTTGTTACAGGTTCCTGACCCTTCGGTAGCAACACCGTATATTGGAAGGTGTCCATCATTCTGTTCCAGGTAAATCCTAACAACTTCATTATATCATCTACTTTGAGTTTTAGTTCTTCATTCATACCTATCCTATCTCTGTTTTCTTGAATCCTGTCCAATAGCTGTTTACTGTTGCTCGACCATTTCTGTAGCTTAAAACCTCCTTTCTGTAGTAATTCATTCATCTCATTATAAATTGTTATTCCTTGCTCAACTGTATCACAACCTGTTAGCAAGTCATCCATGTAGAAATCTTGAATTACTCTTCTAGCTGTCATCGGATACTTTGCCCCTTCATCGATAGCAACTTGCTGTAATGATTTTACTGCCAGATATTGAGCCGACGCAGTACCGAATGTAACCCGCAACAATCGATAATCTGTTACTGTACTTTCAGCATTTTCCTTCCAAAGGATTCGTTGGAAATCTATGTCTTGCTGTGCTACTTTTATCTGCCGATACATCTTTATGATATCTGCCGATAAACAAATCCGGTATAACCTCCATTTCATTAAGAGATGTCGCAACTCTGGCTGTAATCTTGGACCGACCATCAGAAGATCATTGAGTGAAATTCCATCTTCACCTTTGCAGGAAGCATCGAAGACTACTCTGACCTGAGTTGTATCCTTGTCAAACCTTACTACTGCAAAGTGAGGTAAGTATACCGCTTTTGAATTATTTACTTCTTCTTCCGGTACCTTTTCCAATTGTCCCAGTGATAAATATTCTTCCATAACTTGTGAATATTTTGCTCTCATATCCGAATTCTTTTCTAATTTATTTATTACGAAATTTAATCTGTTTCCCGCTATTTTCTTACTATTCTTTATTTTCAAATCCGGTTCTTCGTTCTTGAATGGCAATCTAACCACATATCGACCATTCGTGTCCCTGGTAGTCGTCTGACTGAAGAACTCCTCACATCTCTTCTCTTCATCTGTGAGTATATCACATTTATTTAATTGAGGTTCAGCTTCCATTTCCCAAAACTTTTTTAACATATCGTTCTCCTCCACACAGGAATGCATGACTACTACATTCGCTGTTGGTTGATGTAAAGCTGTAACTCTACCTGACAATATCCAGCCCAACGAAGTATTTTGAGCCACCAAGTTATTTTGAGGTCCCTTTCTAACACCATCTTGAATAACCTTACTATATACTTCGGCACCTAACAAAATATCAATTTTGTTAGGTGTGTTATACTGTGGATCAGCTAGTGGTAAGTCGCATACCCACTCAGCAGTTACTATTCTCTTGCTAGGTAGAAGAGTAGTTATAGTCTTTAGAATATAAACATCTACTGATAATTTTACCTTTGCGTCATAAATCGAGCTAAAGGTTAAAGTTGTCCTTCCTTTAGCTGAAACACTCTGATTTCCTTCTAAACCTGAAATATATCCTTTTACTGGCGACTTCTTAAGACCCATGTACTGAGCTGTTGCTTCCGTAATAAATGATGCTTGTGCACCTTGATCAAGCAAAGCTCTGATAGTATATTGTTCACCCTTGTTATTTTCAGCTCGTACAAGTGCTGTTGCAAGCAGCACCTGACTACGTGTTTCCATCCCGCCTGATGAAAAGCACACCACAGGAGCAGAACTAGTTGCTCCACTCTCAACTACTGATATCGCGCCAACTTCACTCGTTGATGAACCTGTACCTGCACCACCTAAAGATGAACCTGCATCCCCGGAACCATTAGGATGAAGCAACGAGTGATGTTTTCGATTGCACACCCTGCACGATATCTTTGATAAACAAAACTTGGCTGAATGTTTATCACCCAAACAATTAAAACATATTCTGTTTTTCTCAACAAAAATACGACGAGCCTGTACCCTTGCGTTGGCAAACTGTTTACAGTTAGCTAAACGATGATTGTCGCTACAAAATTTACACACCACATTTGCTACATGAAATGTCTTAGGTTTATGAGTGTAAGATCGATTGTTAAATTTGACTCCTGAGTCCAGGAATTCTAACGCGCGATATCGACTGGTTATAAATTCCTTAAATTGAGTCATAGTTGGCAAATCTTGTGAAGAGTTACTAGCTATCTGTAATTCCCATTGTTTTCTGGACTCAGAATCCATCTTTAACGTAAGCATATAAATTACTATAATGTCCCAAGTAGATACATTAACTCCTAAATTACTTAAAGAACCAAGACATTCTGTAGTTGTATCTATCATTTCTTTTAACAATGCTGGTGATTCTGACGAAATTATTTTCTGATTAAACAACCTTTTTAAAACCGAATATGTTAGAAATCTTTTATTATTGTACCTCTCCTCAAGCATTGACCAACATCTATCATAGTTATCTGAAGATATATTAATGTGCCTGACTAATTGCTCTGCCTCTCCTGACAGAAGCCCTTTTAAATATTGCATTTTTTTTTTTTTATTATTCAAGAGATACAAATAAATCTCGAAATGTAGACCATTGACTATAATCACCAGAAAATTGTGGAATAGTTATTTTAGGTAATTTCACATTATTATGGTTAGAGCAATTAGCATTTTGAGAAGTTTGTGTTACATTAGTTGAAAAAGCAGACAACTTAGATTTCAATACACATTTGTATTCTACACAACACTCCTCGGTAACATAAAACAAATCATCAGTTATATATTTTGTAGATTGTAATAACTTAACATCACTACTACTGACAATATTTGAATGGTTACTCACATATTGAGCCCATATTGATTCTAACGATTCCAATCTACTTTCAATATAATCTTTAGTCAATCTTTTCTTAGAAGACTTTTTAAAATTCAAAAAACTTTTTTCAATGCTTTTTTGCAAATCGCATTGTAAATGTATCTTAGACTCCATCATAGTAAAAGAAAAATAAACTAACTCCTAATTTACAATAACCGTTCAATTTCAATTAGTTAAAGTTTCAATGACAAAAATTCTTAAAACTTTTTTAAGTCCCAAACTACAAGTAAATTTTCTTCAAAAATATTCTAAGTGTTTGAAATAACACGACATCAAAAAAAAAATTGGGCATAGGTTCCCCGTCTGAACCAAATTCTTAAAACTATTCTAAGTCCTAAAATTAACTCTAAAATTTTACAAGTGACAAATCGATAAAATTATTCTAAGTCCATAAACAAATGAATTTAAAGTTCAAAATTGACTAACTTTAACCACTAATAATATTAAAGTACTTACAGTTTATTCCACGGATGACACACACAGATGACGTCACGACGCACACGCACTTAACGACGTCAAAATTTACACGCACTTAGCCGCTCAATGACGTCACAACGACCACGCACTTGGCCGCTTGATGATGATGTCACGCCTTCGCCGCACCCCCTGCTGCTACCTGATTGGTTGGACCCCTCCTGGTCACAACCCTGCTCCTCCCTCCGACCACTGCCCTCCTGCAGTTATCGGATGGTCTGCTGATCAGTACCCCGCCTGGTACTGAGCTTCCATCTTGCTAGTAGGTTCCAAACGGCTCTTCACCGTACCCCCGGAACCAAGTCCTTAACCACCCAGGACTTATCAAAAACGCTCTTTGATTTAATCCGTATCCGACTCAAGCAAGGACCAAAAATTGTATAATCAGTCCTGGGAGAGAGGGGATTTTCTATACGATATAATAAAATTATAAACATAGATCTCAAAGAAAATTTATTGCAGTGAGTGTCAACAACAATCAAAATAAATACACCCGAGTCATGCACGTAAATAACGCACACCATACCGCGATGTAACTTTCTAGTGGCGCCATCTAGTTTCGATAACATTATCTGCAAACACAGCAATAGACGTAGAATGAAAATTTCCGTTACTAGGTTTTATATGTTTGTTAGAAACATTTTTACGGTAGTATTGATTTGAATTAGACGGTTGGTAGTTATTGTTATTATTAGTATTATTTGTGTAGTAGTTAGGTTTAGTAATGTTGTGTTTACTTTGTGTAGTGTAGTGTGTTGTAGTGTACGCTAAGTCTGGAGCTAACGTTTCAGACGTCGCTTTAGGCGGCTCTTTAAATTGTGCAGCTAGTGCTTGCATCCTTTCGTAGTTGCGAGCGAGAGCTCGGAGAGTATCTATAGTGTCGATACTTAATAGGACCTCGTATGATAGCTCATTCTTATTTAGCAATAAGAATGTAATGGTGTGAGTTTCCATTATTTATTTAGTTACAATTGTAGTATCTTATACGATATTAAAGAGTAGTACTCAATTAGACGTTAAGTTATGGTAGAAAACAATATTCGGCATAAGTAGTAATTAAAATAAAAAGTAAGTAGTAAAAATTGGTAGGTAGTAAATTTAAATTGTAGGAAAAAAAATCGCAGGCAAGTCGACGGTTCACCAATAAAAATTATTATAAGAAGGTAGAATATTAGTTAAAAATTTGCTCAACGTCGTTATGGCTCTTTTGCCTGGGTGGGTTTTTAGTCGCCTCTTACGACATGCCGCCGGGCCGCAGGAATTAGTATTCTTTCTCCGTTCCCGCACAGATAGAAAATAACTGCCAGTGCCAGTAGGGACACTGCTCCGTTACAATCTAAAATAGGACCTAGCTACGGAGAGTGATTGTACTAAAAACTGTGCTATTTAGTTACGTTAGATAGAAAGAGAATTTAGCAAGAAAAAATCGCGAACTGTTACATACAATTCAAATTAAAATAATAAAAAAAAATAATATGATGGAGGTAGATATGTAAAAAAAAATTAAATTGAAAATTCCAGAAATTATTACTATTAAATGATAAAAATTATAATATATATACGTACCAGTTCACTATGCACCTGGATCACTGCTCCGTTCACAATGTTATTTAAAAAAAAACAGTTATAGGAAGTCAAAATAAGGCCGTTGGCTGTGCAAAGAATCACGTTAAATGGGCGCCACTGCGGCGTTCTGGGTTTTAGACCCACCGCAGAAATAGGGAGGTCGGTTAAGCCGAATAAAAGAAGTTAGAATTTTAAAATACAATTTAATTATAATTAACAATACTAGAAAACAACACTAAGGATAGAAAGTTAAGTAGATAGTCAGGGGGGAATCGATGTACCGTTTCACTTTGCACAATCGCGGACACTTACTTTGACCACGGAAGGATAAAAAGATAGAAGGGACGGCACTGGCCTGAAGTGTGGTAGTCCCACGCGAAGAGCAGAAGGTCGCGCGTAGCCGGCAGCGCCGCCGGTGGTAGTAGGGTCGATGGTTAGGCGTCGACTCGAAGGCGCGACGGAAGGTAGGTTCACGTCTCGCACGGTGTTGCAGAGGCCGTCGGTAGAAGTAGACAGGCTGGTAGATAGCCCGTAGGTAGGAGATAGGCTAGTAGGTAGCCCGTAACCTGAAACCTGGAACGTTGGGTAGGCCTTAGCTACGTTCGCAGACACTGCCTGCCAAGCCTCCGTGCGCACACTCCGTTGGGATTTAAAATAAGCGTCGGCCGCGCCGATAGGTATGTGGATATAACGGAATGGCGGGTCGATGGAAGCTTTACAGAGCAGTGTAATATTTTAGAAATAGTGCAATCTATATGCAGTTAATGTGCCTAAATATGCTGGCAAGGATATAGTAGAAGACTGGTAGAAAGATAAACAATGGTAACTCACCCTTTAGGGGTTGTTAAAGGTGTACCGTTTTAAATTTTAACGGTGGAGTCCGTTATAATTTCGACACGTCCTTTCCTTGCAACGAGTTTGGTATGACTGGCTCGTCGCTGGATGCGCAATGCCACGATTGGCCGATCGCGTATAGGGTCCCGCTGATTAGGATCTACGCGAGTTTTAGATGCGGTAAGCCATGCGCGTGTGTTGCGAAACTTAATGGTTCCGGCGTAGTATTAATTATTTTGTATGGGATTTTAGTTTATAAGTTTTATCAATTATATTACTGTAATGGATATATCTATTGAAAAGAGTGTTATTAAAGGTTCTATTGATAGATTGTCGTTTGACTTGATGACTTAAATGACGTGTAACTGTTATCCTTATTACCTGTCTAACTTGGACAAAGTCACGGACAAATGCTAGTATACAATATATACAATCACGTTTAGTATAACTATGGTAAAGGTGATCATGGCCAATGATGTACTCAGGAGAAATGCCCAAATGAAGCAGCAGAGTTGAAATAAAAATGTTTTCTCAGGTTGCTTGTATCCAAGTCTGAAGAAAGATCTCGACGCCACTGATGTTGAGTCAGGCTCACCGGGCGATAATGCACTTCTGACAAATATCATTTTGGTATATGTGTGTTGTCTATTAATATCTATGATGTAACCTCTCTCTCTCTATGTCTCGCTGTATAAGAAAATGTACGTAATAAACAAAATATTAAAAACAATATGTCTAATTATATTCTTAGTCCCTTAAAAGTGCTCTGCATAAAATACAAACAAACGCTTCCACTGCGCAATCAAAAATCTCAAAAGAAGAACGTTAGTAAATGATTAATTTCAAGAAGTGTGCTAAAACTAAAAGGGAAGAAAAATGGCGTCAGGATCAGGATTGCGTCATGATTACAATATAAAATTGGAAGACGGTGTTAATTTTAGTAACTGGAAATTCAGATTAAAATTAATATTACAAGAAAAAGAAGTAATAAAAGTGTTAACAGAAGAGACTGACAGTAAAAACCAACAGAATGAATTTAAAGCACAAAATATCATTGTACAATGCATAAGTGACAAATTCTTGGAAATAATTAAAAATTGCTCAACTGCAAAGGAAATGTTGACAAAGTTAGAAGAAAGATTCGAACGAAAAAGTATTACCAACAAGTTATACCTAAAACGTAAACTAATAAATCTTAAATGCAATAAGGAAGAAAAGTTGCAAGACTTCTTTTTAAAATTCGACACAATATTGAATGAGCTCCAAGCTGCGGATTACAAAGTGGACCAGATGGACAAAATATGTCACCTATTGTCAGCAATGCCCAGCCAATATGACAATGTGATAACTAGCATAGAAACACTGGCAATGGAAAAATCTATAAACATTGATTTTGTCAAAGCAAGGTTGCTAGATGCAGAAATAAAAGAAATTAAAGATAACAATGAACAGCTTTCCACTTCATTCATAACGTGTTATAGATGTGGTAAAAATGGACACATGCTTCGACAGTGCCAAGCAAAACAGAACAGTACATATCAAAATCAGCAAGCAAACCGAGGAACAGAATTTCGTGGAAACCAGTATAGATGTACTTCATATCGAGGCAGAAGTTATCGAGGACGAGGAAACAAATTTCGAGGCTCATATAGAGGACAGTCATACAATCAACAAGTTTCAAGTGCAGAAAGTAAGGTTAATGATATGTCATTTATCACAAGTGATCGGGTAATGATATCGGATTTCCAAAAAGAAGGTAATGACATTCAATTTATTATAGACTCAGGAGCCACTCAAAATTTAATTATGGACATTTATGAAAGTTATATGTGTGATGTTAAAAATTTAGATAAAGAAATTAAAATATACATTGCAAATGGGGAATATTTGATCGCAAATAAAACTGGAAATTTAATTGTAAGTTATCAAAATAAACACAAAATAACAGTTCATGGGCTTATAGTTAAGGGGCTATCACATAATTTATTGTCTGTAAAGAAATTGTTAGAAAAAGGAAATTCTGTGAAATTTAATAAAAATTCTATAGTAATAAGTAAAGGTAAAATTGTATTGTCTGGTGAAATGTTCGGCAATTTATATGGAATAAATCTGAAATTAAATTATGATAAATGTTGTGTTGCTGATAATAATAGAGATATTTGGCATAAAAGGTTAGGGCATGCTAATAGAAAACATTTAAGAATTTTAAATTTACCATGTTCAGAGACACCATGTGGACCTTGTATAGAAGGAAAGTCAACAAGGCAACCCTTTCCTAGAACAGTGAGACCAAGATCATCATATGTTGGAGAAATGCTACATACTGACCTTTCAGGACCTGTAACCACACCTACCTCAAACGATGAATGTTACTATCAAACTATTATAGATGATTATTCTCATTTTTGTGTATTATATTTATTAAAAAGAAAGAATGAAGCTACAGATAATATAATAGAATATGTTAAATTATTAGAAACTCAAACTGGAAATAAGGTAAGAAAAATAAGATGTGATAATGGTGGAGAATTCAAAAATGATAAAATATATACTTACAGTAAAAATAAAGGCATAATTATTCAGTATACACAGCCATACTCTCCTCAATCAAATGGAGTAGCGGAGAGAATGAACAGGACAATCTACAATAAAGCTAGAACAATGATGTTAGAAACACAGTTACCTAAACATTTATGGGGAGAAGCAGTAAGGTGTGCCGTATATCAGATAAATAGATGTCCATCGTCAGCCATAAACTATAGAGTACCAGCTATGCTAAGATATGGAAATTTAGACCTATCTAAACTGAGAGTATTTGGGTCAAAAGCCTGGGTGGTAACCATACCAAGGAAAGAAAAATTTGACAGAAGAGCAAAGGAAATGAGATTTGTAGGATATAGTATGAATGGATATAGACTATGGGATGAAGAAAATAACAAAATCATTACTTCAAGAGATGTGATTTTTGATGAAAACGAAATTATATATAAAATAAGAGAGAACAAAGAAAACAAATATGGAGTGACTTATAGAGAAGAAAATGAAAATGATAATACAGAACTTAAAAATAATATGGAAAAAGAAGATAGGAACATAACAAATGTACAAGAAAATATAAACCAAGAAATTGAGGAAATAGATGATACAGAAAGTAATGACAGTGATGTGTACAGGACAAGATCAGGTAGAGAGATAAGGAAACCAAAAGACCTAGTAGAAGATTATGATTTAAATATAGCATACTGTTTATGTGCAGGAGAACCAGTAACATACGAAGAAGCTATACAGAATGATGAATGGAAAGAAGCAATTAAGAAAGAACTAGATTCACTTGATAAATTAGAAACATGGGAAGTGACAGATCTACCAATAGGAAGAAAAGCAATTGAGACAAAATGGATATTTAGACAAAAACAAGATGGATCTAAAAAGGCTAGATTAGTTGCCAAAGGATTTCAACAGCAAGAAAAAATGCGAGAATATTATGCACCAGTAGCAAGAATGCCAACTATAAGAACTATGCTTAGTCATGCGGTACAAGAAGGATTGGAAATCAAACACCTAGATGTACCAACAGCATTTTTAAATGGGAAACTGAAAGAAGATGTATATATAAAATGTCCTAAAGGAGTAAATCAAGAAAATAAAGTTCTGAAACTTAAGAAAGCACTTTATGGGTTGAAAGAGGCACCAAAATGCTGGAATGAAAGATTCCATGATTTCATCACTAAAAATGGATTCAAACAATCTAAATATGATTTTTGCCTATATATGAATGAAGATACATTTCTATTGATATTTGTAGATGACATTTTATTTTTGGGAAATGGTAACATACTCAACAAGCTGACAAAAGAATTTAAAATCAAAGATTTGGGAGAAGTAAAACATTACTTAGGTTTAGAAATAACTAGAACAACTGATAAAATGATAATTAAACAAACAGAAATGATCAAAAGAATACTAAAACGATTTAACTTGCAAAATTGTAACCCCGTATCAACTCCAATGGAAACAAATTATACTGCAAAATCAGAACAAATTATTGAAGTACCATACAAAGAGTTAGTAGGATGTTTATTGTATCTTTCTTTAAATAGTCGACCTGATATAACATATGCAGTATCATATTTAGCTAGATTTTTAGATAAACCTACAGCATCATTATGGAAAGCAGGAAAGAGGATTTTAAGATATATAAGGGGAACACAAGACAAAGGATTAATATATAAAAAATGTGATAAGTATTGTAAGCAATTAATAGGATATTCTGATGCAGATTGGGCTGCAGACTCGACAGATAGAAAAAGCACCAGTGGTTGTGCAGTCTTCTATAGTGGAAATCTTGTACATTGGATAACCAAAAAGCAAACAGCAGTTGCTTTATCTACGGCTGAGGCCGAATATGTTGCCGCTGCTCAGTCAGTTACTGAATTGATTTATTTGAAAGGAATATTATGTGATTTGACTTCTCAAAATGATTTACCTACACTTTTATTAATTGATAATCAAAGTTCTATAAAGTTGATAGAAAATTTTGAAAATGGAAAAAGATCTAAACACATAGACATTAAATTTCATTATATTAAAGATATGGTTCATAAAAGATTAGTGTCAGTGAAATATGTACCAACAGGGGAAAATGTTTCAGATTTATTCACCAAAGCATTGCCAAAAATAAAACACAATTATTTAATTAATAAACTTCATTTAATGTAAACTTAAGACTAAATAAATAAATATGTGTAAGTGTAAAATATATATATAAATAATTAAAAACTTGATTTCAAACTTAAAATATTTAACTATGTACCTATGCTATAAGAATAAAAAATTAGAATTGATTGTAAAGCCTATTTCATAATTATAATTCATTGTTATTATGTGAAACTGTCATAGAGTAAGATTTACTAGAATAGACATGAAACATAGAGTATAAATTTTCTAGAAGTGACTTTGATTTTGTATAACAATTTAAGATTTTAACAATGTAAAAATTCTGTAAATTGAGGGGGAGTGTTAGGATTAACTTTGTAGGTACAAGTGATGTCGGCGAGAATATCATTTTGGTATATGTGTGTTGTCTATTAATATCTATGATGTAACCTCTCTCTCTCTATGTCTCGCTGTATAAGAAAATGTACGTAATAAACAAAATATTAAAAACAATATGTCTAATTATATTCTTAGTCCCTTAAAAGTGCTCTGCATAAAATACAAAAGAAGTTCAAGAAAAGACACTGTGGGAAGCCATATAAAGTATAAACACACAAAAGTAAAGAACTTCTCATGTCATCTATGTCAGTACAGATGTGTTACAAAAGGCAACTTAAGTGTACATCTACTTATGCATAGTACGGATAAACCGTACAAATGTGATTTTTGTGATTATAAAGCTTTAAGGACAAGCAACCTAAAAAGTCATATAAAGCATAAACACACAAAGGAAAGGAACTTCTCATGTCATCTATGTCCGTACAAATGTGTTACAAAAAGCAACTTAATTGTACACCTTCGTAAACACACTGACGAGGAACCATATATATGCGGAATTTGCAATTATAAATGTACGGATAATTCCAGTTTAAATTCTCATATCATATCAAAACATACAAAGTGAATAATGAGATGTTTATATCTGGCTTTGCCAAGGTGTTTAATCTTGTAGATAAATTAGGATCGGCAGTGGTCTGTTTTCAATATTGAAATAAGCACAATCAAGGATATTAATCTATATATATATAATTGAAAACCACGTATATAGTGAAGTATAACGATATCTCAAGAACTATAATACCTATAGAGTTGAAATTTAGCATGGACCTACCTTTCGCCAAGTAGAGGTCATCTAAGAACGGATTTTACGGCACGCGAAGCGGGCGGGTATCAGATAGTATACTGTAATGTATTAGTAATACACAATTGAAAATTGAAATATAAGAGGACAGAAGAATATATCAAAATTGGTCTAATAAAAATTTGAAACATAACATGACTTCTGAGGTACCAGTGCCAAGTAAAACGACCTCATTTTTACAAAACGGCATTTGGTAATAGAGTTTATTTGTCACTAGTAGTGACAGCGAAACTTCATTCTCGTTGGCATGGTGGTGACGTGTACCTATGTTAGTGAATGGGGATTGTTCACTTTTTTTCAATTTAGCTTTTTGAAAAACCATTTCGAGGAATAGTGTTCCTAATCATTTCTGTCTAGTTAAAATTCCAAAAAACGTACAATCCCCTTGTATTTTGAAAGAAATGCGTTTGACCTTTATTTGACCTTACTAAATCCTATGACGTCATTTACGTCTGGTGAAATGCATATGAATACCGTAGCCATTCAGTTTCAAAATACAAAAGGACCGACATTTTCCTTTTTATGTCATTGTTATGTCATACAACATCAACATAAACAAACATTTTATTCGACGTACTCCAGAATTAAATTATGTATATATTATCTCTTCAGACCAATATTTCTTAAATATCTGTAAAGAGAATACTTACATATGGTCTCTAACTAAAAGTCAAAGAAAAGTGCATTATATAAACGAGCGTCTTCGTAAATGGCGATTGGAACCATGTCGAAATCTTTTCAAGAGATACGATCCAAAAAATAACCTGTTTACTGATGAGAAGATCATCACGGTGGAAGAAAATTTGGTAAATATGCATAAAGGCGGAACCCGAAAATTATGCGTTTTTTTTATATACAAGATTATAATTATGGTTTGCTATGGTACAATAACGAAATTAAAATTGTCGGAAAGCCTTCATTTAGGCACATAATTAATAAACAATACAATTACCTTAGAATATACAGAGACTGCCTACTATGCTAATATTATTATTGTAAAGTAATAGGGCACGTTGCTAAACACTTATGATTTTGAGCACAAACACATAAGTTAACGTAAAAACAATCAATATCTTACTTTATTAAATTTTAAAGCACATTTTATTAGGTTAAAAACTACAAAACACTTCCCAGATAAAACCGCCATGCTACATAAAGAAAACTGCTAAAGACAAATCTTTTTGTTGTAATTTAGTTCATCAGAGTGGCAGGCAAAGGAAATAAATCCATACAGCGTTGTCTGATGTATTCTTAATAAAAAATAGGCTGTTTGGATTTATTTCCTTTGCTTGCCACTCTTTAGGTTGGGTTAGCTTCACACTAGAGCTCAAATATGCAATGCCAATGTTAGCAACACAAAAAATAGGTTGTGAGGAGCAGTTGAAGGTTGTGACCAATGAGAAGGTCAGTGGGTTAGGTTAGGTTAGCTTCAGACCAAAGCCGCAGGCAGAATCGACTTTAACCATAATTAATGGTAAGCAGTCGGTTCTGCCACTTTGCTACTTGTTAGGCAAAAACACTAAATCCATACAGCATGAATATCAATATTTTTCAATCAATCTGAAGATCATTGAATGACATGAAAGTATGGAATTTTAGATTTTTCACATTATTGTAACTAAGATAATTAATATATTTTTCTAGTTTATATATATAAATACTGACTACATGCAATACCAATGTAAGCAGAACAAAGTATAGGTGTAAGGGGTGGTCGAAGGTGTAACCAGTGACAAGGACAGTGGGTTAGGTTAGGTTATCTTTAGACCAAAGCCCACGAGCCGAGCGAGCGAAGCGAGCGTGCCGCGGTAGCGGCCGGCGAGTGGCAGAACCGACTGGTGTAGCATACACATCCAAAAGGACGGTAGCTATATTATGGGAAGATATGTCGATTCTGATTTTGTGAATCTTTTTCCGACTCGACCGATGTTTGAAGTCTAGGCTTAGCAGTAAGGATATGAGCAAGTACTCACCGGATGCTGCTAACACCTCTAAATTGTAGTAATATTAGTTTTGTTCGATTTGGCGGGAATTAATGTTCACTTGCACACGCGTGTAGTAAGGTCCGTAGTGTTCAACGACTGACAGACAGCTCTCGACCGATGACGGATAAGGACATGCTAGACAACCAAAAAATTGGTGTCTTCGATACCGCTAGAGCTGTGACACTCAAACATCGATTATTCGAATAATAGAAAATAATTATGTGCAAACGAAACATCCCGCCCACCAAAAGGCCTATGGCATTTTCTGGTAAAGTATAAACAAAAAAAACAAATCAGGTCAGAAGGACCAATTAATCTTAAATACGATACTAAGTTACTAAATAAATATATAATAATGAATAAATAAATACAAATGAACGAAATAGTAAATAAAAGATTTGAATGAAGGATGAATGATATATAGTTAATCCTCCACTGGAAGTGGACAGAGTTTAACTAAAGGTCGTTGAAGTGCATTGTTCGTGGCTGTTTTAAGGACAGCGATTCTGACGATTCCATCAGTCCCCGAAATAAGACTAACAACCCTACCAAGAGGCCAATGAAGTGGAGTACGATTATCTTCCTTTATTACGACCAAAGAGCCTTCCTTCAATGGTTTAGAATTTTTATTCCACTTGGCTCTTTGGGTTAAGGAATTTAAATATTCATGCTTCCACCTGTACCAAAAGCTTTGTTGAAATGCCTGTAACAGTTGCCACCGATGAAGTCGACGAATGTTGCAATTAGATAGATCGTCATCGGGGACAGCAGTTAAGGGTTCTAGGGTAAGAAAATGACCTGGAGTTAATGCTGATAAATCATTAGGGTCTGAACTAATAGGGCACAAAGGCCTGGAATTAAGAACCGCCTCGATTTGAACAAACAATGTGCTAAGTTCTTCAAAGGTTAAAACTTGATCACCGATAATACGATATAGATGCGATTTTGCGGCTTTAATTTGTATTTCCCAGACGCCTCCAAAGTGTGGAGCTGATGGTGGATTAAATTTAAACTCAACATGTTCAGAGTAAGATGCCTTTTGCATCAATGCTGCTAATTGATTTCTAGCTCCAACAAAATTAGAGCCACAATCAGCATGAATGACACTACAACGACCGCGACGGCCCACAAACCTACGCAAAGCTGCAATAAAGGCATCTGTAGATAAGGCGGAAACGACTTCTAAGTGGACCGCTTTGGTAGTTAGGCAAACAAACAAACATAAATATGACTTATCTATTTTTGCTCCTCGATGAGCACCTAACTTTATACGGAAAGGGCCACCAAAATCGACGCCTACCACGGAGAACGGTTTAACTTGGTTCACGCGATATGAAGGAAGGTCGCTCATAAACGGTTGTAGTGGTTGTGGATGAGTTCGATAACATTTCACACATTTAGCAAGACAACGTCGAATAGTACGTTTACCGGAAATTATCCAAAATTGCTGTAAAACTATAAAATGTGTAGTATTAATACCTGTATGACAGTAATTACGGTGAACGAAATCAATTATTAAAATTGTAAACCGATGGTCTGAAGGTAAAAGAGCAGGATGTTTTTGTTCGTAAGCTAATCCAGATCGTGCGATACGTCCTCCTACTCTAAGAACTCCTGTACTGTCGATGAAGGGATTAAGTTTCTGAAGGGGTTTTATTAATACTTTGTTCGATTTTAATTTAGTAATTTCTTCCGCAAATGCAGAACGTTGTACGTGTTTGACGACATGTGTTAAAGCCTCGGAACGTTCTACGTTATTGAGAAACTGACTACGATTAGCATTAGATGGGTTACGAGCGTTATTAATAAAACGAAAGATGTATGTGACAATCCTTAAAAAAAATTCTAATGTTGAAAATTGTTGTAATAATTGATCGAAAATTGAAAGGCCGACCTCTGTGATGACTGTAGGCGTTATTAGTGTCACAGATTTATGAGCTTCTGCTTTAATAGCAGTTTCTTCTTCACAAGAAATACTATCAATTGAATTTGGCCAACATTCTGTACATTGCGATAACCAAGATGGACCCGCCCACCATAGAGAGTTGTGGATAAGTTCATTTGGAAATTGGCCTCGAGAACAGATGTCGGCTGGATTGTTTTCAGAAGAAATATGATGCCAACATTCAATAGGAGTTAGTTCTTGTATGTGACTTACGCGATTAGCCACGAAAGTAGCCCAACGAGAAGAAGGTGAACGTAACCAAGTAAGTGTGATGGTAGAATCAGACCACAAGAAAACATTATCAAAAGAAATCCGAATAGAATATGTTTCCTTCACGAACTTAAATAAATCTGAAAGTAGTACTGCGGCGCAAAGTTCGAGACGAGGAAGAGAGAGTCTCTTTAATGGCACAACACGAGCCTTTGAGCAAAGCAAAGATATGTGAATAGAATTATCCTCATCTATAACACGTAAATAGATTACCGCACCATAAGCAATTTCAGAGCTGTCGCAGAATCCATGTAATTCGTAGGATCTTGCCTCACAATATGTAATTTGACGACGAATCCTTAACTGTGAAATTTTAAGTAACTGGTTTTGATAAATTTTCCATGTGTCAACTATCTCATCTGGTGGAGTTTGGTCCCAAGCTGCACCGATTATCCATAGTTTCTGTATTAAAGTTTTAGCCTTAATAGTTATAGGGGATAGAAATCCTAAAGGGTCGAATATACGTGCTAGATTACTTAGAATAGAACGTTTTGTGCATGGCTGATTGGAGGATTTAACATTAAAAAGAAACGTATCAGTTACTGGATCCCATTTCAGACCTAGAACTTTTAAGGAAGTTGGTTCTGAGTTGTCTAAATCTACGTGTCCAATTAAACAATCTTCTTTTGGTACATCAGTTAGTAAACGATTATCGTTAGATACCCATTTGCGAAGTTGAAAACATCCTTTATTAAAAAGTGCAATAAGTTGATCCTTCGCCTTTTGAGCGCTATCTAGATTCTGAAAGCCTGTAACCACGTCATCGATGTATGTATCTGACAGAACAATACTTTTGGCCGCAGGGTATAAATCACCTTCGTCATCAGCAAGCTGTCGTAAAGTACGACAAGCTAGATAAGGTGATGATGAAATACCATAGGTGACTGTATTTAAACGATATTCTTGAAGTGGTTGACAAGGCGATGCTCTCCAGAGAATTCGTTGAAATTCACGATGATCGTCAAAAATGGCTATTTGTCTGTACATTTGACGAACATCTGCCATGAAAACAATATTATGTTCACGAAAGCGTAGAAGGATTTCCAATATGTTAGGCTGTAGTTTAGGACCGATCAACTGACTTTCGTTTAGCGAATAAGAGCAATGATCCTTTGCAGAGGCATCGAATACAACTCGAAGACGAGTTGTGCTGCTATCAGGACGAAGAACGCAGTGGTGAGGAATATAATACTTTCCTAGTCCAACTTCGTTTGGCATGACAAGTGACATATGACCGGTGTTAATGTAATCGGACATAAAGTCACAGTACTGTTGGCGTAAATCTGAATCTCGCGACAACTTACGTTCAATAGCGTAGAATCGGCGCAATGCTACATCACGAGAGCCTTCGAATCTAGGTTGCAGGTTAGCTTTGAATGGTAGATGTACAATGTATCTTCCGAATTTATCACGAGTGTGGGTGGAAGCAAAATTTTGTTCACAAAACTTTTCGTCTGGGGTAAGTAGTGAAACCTTCGGAAGGGAGTCGATTTCCCAAAATCGTTGAACCAAAGAATTTAATTCTTGGTTATTTTCAGAAGTAATGTTAACAAGAGAATGTGTTGCCAGTTGAGTTTTTCCGAAAAGGAGCCACCCGAAGACGGAGTTGACGGCAATTGGTTGATTTGCATTTCCCTTAATAGGACGGTCACGAAGAGATTCTGCAAATACGCCGGCCCCGAGCAATAAATCAATTCGGTCAGGTACGTCGAAACCAGGATCAGCTAACGGTAAAGAGTTAATATGAGACCAGTTTGATGTATTAAGTTTAGCTATTGGTTGATCACCGCATATTTTTGAAATCACATGCATATCTAAAGTAAATAAAGTGCGACCCTTTGAACCAAGAGAACAAGCTACTTGCCCCAATATCTGCGCTGCCGATTCGCCAATTCCACTTATATTTATACGAGACTTGGAAGGTTTCAATTTTAACGCATCTACGGCTGATTTTGTGATAAGATTATTTTGACTACCCGAATCAAATAACGCTCGGAAAGACAACAACTTACCAGAAGCATCTTTAACTTCTACAATAGCAGTGGCAAGCAATACAGTAGTATCAGAGTGTGATCGAGCAAGCAAAGACAATATAGGATTTGATTCATCTAACTGATCCTTATGAAGTAAGGTATGATGTTTGCGTTTACACTTACGACATGAAAAAACTGATTGGCAGTTTTTTAATTGGTGGGATGGCCTAAGACAATTGAAACACCAATTCTTCTCGTTAGCTATACTCATTCGTTCATCTAAAGACTTTTCCAAAAACGGTTGACAAGATAAAATAGTGTGATTGTCATTACAAAATGGGCACTTATTATTTTGTGTAACATTCGAATTGTTCGAAGTTTCAGTGGTTTCCTCAGCAGAGACGAGTATATGAGAAGTGCTAGAACGTTTATTAATTTGAGGAAGACTGATAGAGTTTTGGGAAGTTTTGGGCTGTTTACTGGTATCACAAAAATGTAAATCTCGCATTAAGGCTTCACATTTTGAAAGTAAAAAGCCTCTGAGTTGTGAGTATGTAGGGAATTCCGTATGAGAGTAGTTTTCTTCGAAATTCTGACGTAATTTTGTGTCTAATTTTGATAAAATATGATACACTAGAATAAAGTCCCACTTGTCAATTGGCAAGTTAATTGTTTTTAAAATAGTTAAATTTTCTTCAAAAAGATCTAAAGATTTTCTAAATTCGTGAACATTATTTAATTTAAAATTTGTGTTAAGAATATCTCTCCAACACGTAAATGCCAAATCTCTTTTGTTTTGATAACGTGCAACTAGCGCTTGATATGCACTGATGTAATGTTCTTGTGTCAATGGAAACGCTTTGATAGTTGATAACGCGTCGCCGTTAACGGAAGAACGTAAATAATGAAATTTCTCGGTATCACTTAATATTTCAGAATTATGAATTAACGCGTTGAAGGTATCGAAATATTCAGGCCACTGTTTAACATTACCGGAAAAACTTGGTAGTATTATTTTCGGTAAACGAATATTCGACGCAGGACCGCCAGCATTGTGAGAAGTAGAAGGTTGAGAATCGATTTTTGTTAAACGACGGTAGATCGATTGAATTTTAAAGTACATTTCATCAAATTCATCTTGAAGATTATTATCAGCATGATCCGGATCATCCAAGAGTTCTAATATATTAGAATGGGCATCTTCAAATTTAGCCGCATTTTGTTTTATTTCTTGATGATATGAAAGGAATAAGTCCCGTTGAATGTCGTCGTTACACGCTAAAACGCCGATTTCCAACGCCTTGCATAACCGATTATAGGCAACGGTACGTTTTCTGCGCAAAGATGATAAATCATGAATTGTATATTCGTTGCTAAACGATTTAGACATAGTTTTCTTAAAAGAACTACGTTTACGAGTGGCATGTTTACTTAACAACGACATGGCAACAACTGTATAAAGTGGTTAACTGTTGTAATAAACGAAAAACGAAACAAAATTAATTTTTAAATCTACTTACTATAAATGTTCAAAATCAATATTTTACGAGTTTCTATAAGCGCGTGGACCCCTAATAAATGTTATTAATTTACTATATTATGCAATATTAAGGTCAGCCAAGAACAATAACGTCAATAACCGACCAATTGTGTGTTAAAAAAAAGAGACGCGTTAAAGCGGGTAGATAATTTATTTGTATAAATATGTTGTAATTATACACGATTGTAATGAAAAATGAAACTAATGTAAGCCGATTACTATTGAGCACCGAATAAAAATAATGTTTGCTCAATACTATGTTCTTACATTAATTTGTACGAAAATAATTATAAATAAAGTATGAAGTATTACTTGTAATGATTTACATGATATTAATGCGATATATGTTTTATGCGATAGATAATTCTTTACCAGAAATTACCAGAGATGAATATAAAACACAGATAAAGTGGAAAATCCCGGGTTTCGGCACCAAAAATAATGTAGCATACACATCCAAAAGGACGGTAGCTATATTATGGGAAGATATGTCGATTCTGATTTTGTGAATCTTTTTCCGACTCGACCGATGTTTGAAGTCTAGGCTTAGCAGTAAGGATATGAGCAAGTACTCACCGGATGCTGCTAACACCTCTAAATTGTAGTAATATTAGTTTTGTTCGATTTGGCGGGAATTAATGTTCACTTGCACACGCGTGTAGTAAGGTCCGTAGTGTTCAACGACTGACAGACAGCTCTCGACCGATGACGGATAAGGACATGCTAGACAACCAAAAAATTGGTGTCTTCGATACCGCTAGAGCTGTGACACTCAAACATCGATTATTCGAATAATAGAAAATAATTATGTGCAAACGAAACAACTGGTTTCCATTTATTCGTTGATATTTTCAATAAAAGTTAAAGTCGGTTCTGCCACTCGCCGGCCGCTGCCGCGGCACGCTCGCTTCGCTCGCTCGGCTCGTGGGCTTTGGTCTAAAGATAACCTAACCTAACCCACTGTCCTTGCCATAACCTTCGAACACCCCTCACACCTATATATTGTTTGTCTAACATTAGTATTGTATGTTGTCGGTAATTATATATACAAACTACAAAAATATAATAATGATCTTAATCACAATAATGTGAAAAATCTAAAATCCCGTATTTTTATGTCATTCAAAGATGTTCAGTTTGATTGAATAATATTGATATTCATGCTGTACGGATTTAGTTCCTTTGCCTGACATTTAGCAAAGTGAGGTAAAAACTTTGTCTCTCAATATTATTAATCTGAGGTTTTATTTAGAAATTACAAAATGTCGTGATTTTTTAGCAATGCCGTAATATTTGATTATATAATTGTTAATTATTTTGATCATGTCATATGTGTTACATTTGCAGACTAATCCCAAAATTAAAATAATTGTGTTTTTATTATAATTAGTAGGTAAGTCATCACGCTAAAATTGAACATTATTTCTAGCGATATAATGCACGTATTTCGTACCTAATTAATTGTATTGTTTATTAATTTTTTGCCTAAATGATGGCTTACCGATGATTTCAGTGTCGTTATTGTACCATAGAAAACCATATGTAAAGTCTTTGAATACAAAAAATGCGTAATTTTCAGGTTCCGCCTTTATGCAATTTTACCGAAAATTTAACTGGCAAAACAAACACCTTGCGCCACAAATTAGAAGGACGTCCAAAATCACATATTGGAAACAATGATTTAAGCATTAAGTGATACTTTATTCGCTGGATAGCAGTGGATTTTCCAACAGGGCTCTGTACCCTCCCATGAAGCTAATTCAATCCAACATTGGTTACAAGCCAATTTGTCAGACTTTGTTCAGAGCATAGGTTGGCCTTCGTCGAGTTCTGACTTGAATTCTTTGGAGTATTCTTTATGAACTGCATTGGAGCTAATGGCATACAAAAAGTTCACCAGAACCTGAATTTATCTCAAGCGAGCCCAAATCAATAAATGGAAACTGATTGAAAAGATTAGTACCACCATAGAAGAATGGCCTATATCTTTAAAGCTTAATTAATTGAAAACAAGGATGGCTATTTTAAATAACTTATTTTTATATATACATAAATCTAGATGTTATTAGTTATAATTAATGTAAACAATATATGAATATTTAACATTCCTCCAAAAATATTTTAGCTTTACTTTGACTGATGTCTTAAGAGTTCACATTACGAGTTATAAGAATAAGATGGTTTCTATACTGAAAGTAAACTATTGTGAGTTATAAATTTGTATGTGCCATATATTTATATGAATTGATTAATAAAATATATCTTTTGACTTATTATTTTGCAAGATGAAATAATAAATAACTTTTAGCAGTTAAACTTGTTTATTTACTTAAACACTTATTAATAATAATTTAGGACATATTATATAATCTTTTCAGAAATGTTCAGTTTTATCTTTTTCTTTTTTCTGCAGGCTAGCATTTGGTTTTTTCTATACATAAAGTTTTCATGTAAACTGTAGTGGATAAGTCATAAAATTCTATGATCAAGCATAACCCTTGCTTATGCAGAAAAGTTGTTGCTATTTTTTTTTGAACCTGAAAAAAAAAAGATATAGTGTCTATTTAATTACTCGCATAGTCCTTATTTAACTCATAATTTTTCATATTAGTAACTATGTTACACATCAAAATCATATTATTAAGAGATTTACAATCATTAAGTATTTGTCACAAATCTTCATATTCCATGAAATCCTTCAAGCCATAGATGTGCTTAATTAATCACTTTTAAGCCCGCAAGTGAATATTTAAAACTACTGGAGAGTTTCATATTTTCCGGTAATTTGTTGTATAAGATCAGATCCATAACATACATTAGCAATCAAACACACTATCTAACCGCCAGGGCAGTAGTGCAATGTCTGTTCCTTTATTTGTATGTATTTATATGAGATACTTTACTTGTATTATAGATTATTAAGAAAGTAATATAGGTTGCTGATTTATTGATTGTACCAAATTATCAAATAAGTAATTATTATTATTTTAATCAGTTTCTAATGAATGAGTGAGACATGTAGCTATTTTTCTATAAATAGGTGCACATTTTAGATGAATTTTGACTTCAACACAAAGTATACTTACATCAATCATATATTAACTAATAATTAACATTACTGATTTCGGTAAATTTGCATAAAGGCGGAACCCGAAAATTATGCGTTTTTTTTATATACAAGATTATAATTATAGTTTGCTATGGTACAATAACGAAATTAAAATTGTCGGAAAGCCTTCATTTGGGCACATAATTAATAAACAATACCTTAGAATATACACAGACTGCCTACTATGCTAATATTATTATTGCAAAGTAATACGGCACGTTGCTAAACACTTATGATTTTGAGCACAAACACATAAGTTAACTTAAAAACAATCAATATCTTACTTTATTAATTTTTAAAGCACATTTTATTAGGTTGTTGTAAAAACTATAAAACACTTCCCAGATAAAACCGCCATGCTACATAAAGTAAACTACACTGCTAAAGACAAATCTTTTTGTTGTAACTTAGTTCATCAGAGTGGCAGGCAAAGGAAATAAATCCATACAGCGTTGTCTGATGTATTCTTAATAAAAAATAGGCTGTTTGGATTTATTTCCTTTGCTTGCCACTCTTTAGGTTGGGTTAGCTTCACACTAAAGCTCAAATATGCAATGCCAATGTTAGCAACACAAAAAATAGGTTGTGAGGAGCGGTTGAAGTTTGCGACCAATGAGAAGGTCAGTGGGTTAGGTTAGGTTAGCTTCAGACCAAAGCCGCAGGCAGAATCGACTTTAACCATAATTAATGGTAAGCAGTCGGTTCTGCCACTTTGCTACTTGTTAGGCAAAGACACTAAATCCATACAGCATGAATATCATATTTTTCAATCAATCTGAAGATCATTGAATGACATGAAAGTATGAAATTTTAGATTTTTCACATGATTGTAACTAAGATAATTAATATATTTTTCTAGTTTGTATATATAAATACTGACTACATGCAATACCAATGTAAGCAGAACAAAGTATAAGTGTAAGGGGTGGTCGAAGGTGTAACCAGTGACAAAGACAGTGGGTTAGGTTAGGTTATCTTTAGACCAAAGCCCACGAGCCGAGCGAGCGAAGCGAGCGTGCCGCGGTAGCGGCCGGCGAGTGGCAGAACAGACTGGTTTCCATTTATTCGTAGATAATTTTAATAAAATTTAAAGTCGGTTCTGCCACTCGCCGGCCGCTACCGCGGCACGCTCGCTTCGCTCGCTCGGCTCGTGGGCTTTGGTCTAAAGATAACCTAACCTAACCCACTGTCCTTGCCATAACCTTCGAACACCCCTCACACCTATATATTGTTTGTCTAACATTAGTATTGCATGTTGTCGGTAATTATATATACAAACTACAAAAATATAATAATGATCTTAATCACAATAATGTGAAAAATCTAAAATTCCGTATTTTTTTGTCATTCAAAGATGTTCAGTTTGATTGAATAATATTGATATTCATGCTGTACGGGTTTAGTTCCTTTGCCTGACATTTAGCAAAGTGAGGTAAAAACTTTGTCTCTCAATATTATTAATCTGAGGTTTTACTTACAAATTACAAAATGTCGTGATTTTTTAGCAATGCCGTAATATTTGATTCTATAACTATTAATTATTTTGATCGTGTCATATATGTTACATTTGCAGACTAATCCCAAAATTAAAATAATTGTGTTTTTATTATAATTAGTAGGTAAGTCGTCACGCTAAAATTGAACATTATTTCTAGCGATATAATGCACGTATTTCGTACCTAATTAATTGTATTGTTTATTAATTTTTTGCCTAAATGATAGCTTACCGATGATTTTAGTGTCGTTATTGTACCATAGAAAACCATATGTAAAGTCTTTGAATACAAAAAATGCGTAATTTTCAGGTTCCGCCTTTATGCAATTTTACCCTGATTTCTTATATGGATGAAATTTACAGACAGGAATAGTAATATACTACACAGGTTATAAAAGGAAAGAAGGAAGGAAGATCTATGGACGAACATGTCGAATTTAGAAGCCTTCACAAAACTACTTACATCAGGATTTTAGCTCCTCTTATTTCTCCAATATGTACTACGAGTATAGCTATGTACTCTAATAACATTACATGTTAGGTAGGTTTAGCGTATCAGCCTTTACAAAATTAACACTCCTATTTGAAGATCCGGCCATGTTTAGAAAGAGAAAATATTTAGTACATTTTCATTAATAAAACAGTTCACTTTTTTGTCGGATGACTTTAGAACTTTTTCTAAGGACGAAATTAATTGTAATGAATAATATTAGAATTTAGAAATGCTGCATTAACCGCCGATATAAAGCCTAAATACCCAATGTTGCCAGGTTGCTAATAGTGAAATTACTTAAATTTGTAATTCTTGTAGGTACACACGTGTGTGTAGGAAAGTAACTCTCAACATATTGACTTAAAAACGACCTTATCGAACATCGCCATGACTTTTAAATTGAAAACTTCGGTAGATACTTCTAGGATGGGGAAAATGCACTGAATTCGCACGACCGTCACGCTCAAATACCAAGTTTTTATCTCTGAAGTGCAGTCCTAACGACTGATATTTTTTTAAAGGTCTGACTAATAATACTCCCCCCCCCCTCAATTGAAACTGACAATACAACCTTTTTATTTTAACTGGATTGACAACATCATTGAATAATGAGACTATGTCTAGGTATCAGACATTAAAAATGATAACACAAATGTGATACCAAATCAAAGTATTTTAGTGGTCGAATGAGCTTTATCTGTTGTAATCGCCGAAAGAATACTTTATTCCAAATTAAGAAAAGTAATGACATCGCAATGGTGTCTAATAGGTAATTTATGCCTGATTATCAATTAATGGTATTCAGTCTAACTGTACATTATTCAGTTTAAGTTATATTATATTAATTTTTCACTAAAGGTCACTTTAAATAACTTAATGGTAACTTTAGAAAATAATAAATGTTGAACACCAAAATATATAAAATAAATCTACCGATAAAATTGCTAAGCTGGCCACACTAAAATGATCACGATGTGTCATAATGAATAATGACAGTAACATTTAAATAGTAGCACAGATTAATATGATTATTTTCTTTTTATAGGCAAAGGAATTAATGTAAAGTTGTCCTCAATGACGTCATCGGATAATTTGTTTAAAAATCGAATTAAAAAAAAACTAACTCTTAAAACACAAAAATATTCAAATTAGTATCTTAAAATACCCTATTTTACATAATAAAAATATAAAATCAGAGGGTAATTTTTTTTGAACAATCCCCATTGCAACCAAGAAGCTTACACACAATGGAGATTGCAATGCTAACATTTTTTTGAAGACCAAAAATATGAACTCCATTGACCTTTGTTATGTCTTCCATCTCACTCGCTCTATCGTTCGGGTTACCAAGACATACGGTAAATTGCACCCAAATAATACTTTCTTCGATTATCTTGTTATATATATTAATGGCGAAAAATTAGCAAAATATAATATTAATATCGAATAAATTAGCATAATATAGAAGCTGTAGGTTTACTTTTCTGCATGAAAATTAGATGTCATAATAGAAAGGGCGGTACTGAGTTTTTTCAAAGATAAGGAACGTCGGCTTTTATAGCCAAAGTCAGTAATTCCTTAAATAGTAAAAATAATAATAGTAGAGTAGTTTACTCCTTCCAAATAATAAATCACAAGAACATTTCAAATAATCTATTAAAGATTACAATTGTTAAAAAATAATTTCCAAATAATAATTATAAGTAGACAAAGTAAATAAATGAGTGAACACTGACTAGAATTCGGGGCTCTCTGCTCCAAGACTCGAGGCACAGTGTCCAATGCATCTGGTCCAGGTCGGTAATTATTAAACAAATGCTCAATAATCGATATAAAATTAAAGAACCTGTTATTACTTTTATGTTATCATTTGATAATTTGCACCGACTAACATAAAAGCAAACTAACACACGTGTGCTGTACAAAATAAATATTTTTATTATTGTTAATCAATTATTTGTTCATAAATACATATATATTATCACGCCTATTCCCATGGGGGTAGGCAGAGACTATGGATCTCCACTTCCGACGATCTTGACAATCAACTTTCGCTTCATCTACTTTCATTAAACTCTTCATATACGCACGTTTATTTGAGATGCTTTTTACGTGACCTTTTTTTAACACTTCTATTTGATCATGATGTACTTCGTGGTCTACCAACACCAACTCTGCTATTAACAATGCTGTATGACAGTTTGCTGATTTTAGATGAGAGAACTTAGATTAGATTAAGTGACATATTCGCGCCGACATATATACAAAAGTAAAAAAATTCGTCAATTTCCATCAGTTCTAAGAAATTATTATAAAATTTGAAAAGTTTTTATTTTATTTGCAAACAATAGACAGGGATTAGTTCTATGAAATGGAATCTTTTATTAAATAAAAAGGAAAATTTCCTTTGATTCAAAATACGATAATAATATTATTTCACAAAGTTGTCCCCAGCATTCGTCAAAAATTAAAAATCTACTTTGGCAACACTGAAACTAGATATGGCTTCCTGTCAAAAAGTTAATTTATGAGTTTAGTCTAATTCGATCGTATAACTGAGATTTTATATGATAAATGGTGTGTTTAAGTGATATTCTAGAATGAGTCGTGTAGTTCGTGGTTGCAAAAGTGTTTGGCATCCAACATCAGGCGTGAAATTCCACAAGTAAGTTGAATTAAATTCTTATTGAGTTACATTAACATTTTAGGGAAATTAACACTAAAAGTCTTGCTATTTTATAATAACACATACAGAAATTGACGACACTTTCTTTGCATCATCTCCCACAGCGAATTATTCTACTAATATGCAGTTAAACACGATTTATTGTATTGTAAACTATACATAAACAAGAGGAGTAGGGTGACAAGCTTCTTATTCTTAAAAATTGGTCTAATGATAAAAACTTCCTGTTTAAAGTATTTACTGATACATATCAGTGCTTGTAGTCTTGGCGTACTTTTTAATCTACATAATGAAGATCCAAGATTTTAAAACATTGAAAATGAAATGAGCAAAATGATTCATTAAAAACAGTTTATAGCCTAATTTTGGACATTTCTACTATTTTTCTTTTTATTTCTATTTACAGTTTCCCTAAAGATCCAAACAAGAGAAATGCTTGGTTATCTGTAGTACCATTAAAGGGAAAATTTTATGAATCTGCAAAGATTTGTAGACTTTATTTTAAGAATGCAGACTATAACTAGTAGGCCAGGTTGTCTGCTAAAAGATGCTGTACCATTCTACTCATATCAATTGTGTAAATGTTGCAATGTAGTGGTAAGTGTTGGATAAGAACATTTGTGATCTTTATAGTATATATTATTATGTTCTTATGAAAAATGTATACTTCTATAAATCATTTTTAATTTCAGGATTGTGTTAATGTCCCATCAAATTCATGGACTCAATCACATACAGCTGTCAATGATAATGTTCCCCTAATGCTATTTCCAAAACAAGATATTGTAAGTGAACAAACTTTTATATTAGCAAATTATCTTATTAGATAGACAGTATTCTGTGAATTAGATTTTTATAAGTTTCCACTCATGAAAATAAAAACAATGAAAGTGAAATCTCCATTGGACATTTTTGACTCTAAATTAATTATCGACAGGATATTGAAAATTAACCACCATACAAACGGCGTGCTTTGAAAGATTTTAATGTTCAAGTAAACTTCAAGACATCACGTGAACAATCTTTAGAGAAGAGTAGAAAAATATTGCAGCAAAAGGTGAAGAGACAAGAGCGAAAAATTTGTCATATGAAATCGCTCATAGATGTGGTCCGGGATTACACATCACAGTCTGAAATTGAAAATATTTTGCGAGGTAACTGCTAATATTTGTGAAAAATTTCAGAAAGTTAGTACAGTAAACAAGAAAAGAAAAATTACATATAGTGATTACATCAAAGCTTTTGCATTGACTTTGCACTTTTATTCGCCGAAAGCATACAACTTTTTAAGAAAAATGAGTCTACCTGTTTCTTGATCAGCACTTCTATATAACCTACCTTGTAAACATAGGGTTAACGGTTTTGCAGAGAAGGGTTCCTACCACTAGATGATTACGATTTATGGCCAATATAATATGTTTTATTCATTTAATAAATTTTATTAATTTTCACTATATAAATTCTTTTATTCCATATCCCGCTCAATGCTTCGGCTTGGGTATGTCATTCCTAGACCTTTGGATCAGGGGGTGAGCGTCACATATTCTATCAATTAAATCTAGAAATAGCAAAAACTAATTGTAGTTTTATTTACCGAAAATTTCTATTGTTGATTATTATAAATAATTAAAAGTTTTAAAAATTATAATGTATTAAATAAATAAGTAATCCTAAAATATCGACAATCATGTTTGGTGTCGACATTTGGGTAGTGATCAGCCCCCATATTTTCTAAAGAATATCTATCAGACAGTATGACGAGGTACTGAACAATGTATTCCGTATCCTCGTATAAAAAGTATAGAGGGATGACATGTTTGTTACAAAATTAAATAAAAAAACCCAACAAAAAAGAAAAGTAAAAATTTAAAAAGTCGAAAATAATACCTATCGTTGAGCCATCAAATTCGATTGAGTAACACCTATATATGCTTTGATTGATGGATGGCACGATAAGGTTTGCTCGTTAAAATGGCGCTATAATGTCAAGGCGGGATACAAAAATTGTATCCGAATTGGTTGACTCGTTCAAGAGATACGGTGCCACAGACGGACAGTGGTCAAACTTATAACTTATCTTTTTTTCTCGGGGGTTAAAAAATGGCAGCTATCAGGTTTTTGTTAATTGTTACGCAAAATCAGTCGTGGCAAACGTGATACAAAAACGAAAAGTAATTTATTATCCATATTTTTAAAAGAAAGTATTGTCACCCTAAAGAAAGAGACAAAAGACATAAGTGACGTCATTCAAGGACAAATTATTGGTCTTCAGTTAGGTATTCGGAACGAAATCTCCATTGTGTGTAAGCTTCTTGATTGCAACAGAGGCACCAAAGATGCGACCACAGCGCTATCTCTCTGAACTGATGCGCCATCATTCAACGAGACAAAAGTACCTGAAGAGTTGACCCGAATATAAGCTAGCTCTGTCGAGTATCTTTTAAATCCATTCAGTAGTTTTCATGCTCGGACAGACAGAGAGACAGATAAAAGTTCTAAAAGTTTTATTTTGTATTATTTCTCAATTTTGAATTGTTATGAACTGGACACCTCCAACAGATTTATTATATTAGTAGCTGTGCCCGCAACTTCGTCCGCCTGAATTTATTTCGCGGAACCCTAATTTTAAATGTAGGCTCAAGCTCAGCATCAGCTATTTGCCAGTGAAAATCCCCTCAAAATCGGTCCAGCCGTTGTAGAGATTAGCCGGAACATCCAGACAGACAGACAAAAATGTTAAAACTTGCATTTTCGGAATCTCTTTGATCGAGTTATCCCCCCTGATTTTTTCATATTTTTATCATTACAAACAGGCACTTCAGTTTTATTTATCTGTATACATAGATCTTAGATCATATAAACGTCTAGATCACGCATCAATTGCACAAAAACGGCCCAAAAACAGTGCACCAAAATTGGTGCACTGGCTTCAATGGCTTCCCACGCCTGTTAGTGTCGTTTTGATTACTTTACTGGTTAGAGCTCTCGCAAAAAAAAATATTATGCCGGCCTGCGCTATTAAAATGTGTCGGAACTATTTTAAAACGGGAAAGGATAAGTATGAGATGTCATTTAATCGGAAAACTTAACACTTTTCTCATGATTTCTTTGTAAAAACGTGAAATTTAATTTCGACATTTTCAAGGTTATCGAATTGATTGATGTTGACAGGTGACAAGTGTAACTTATTTTCCAAAATTTGGGGACTCATGTTACGATTTTTTTTAATTTATGAAATATGAATAATTGAAAAAATCTATAGAAAACAGACATGTAATGTTTGTGTGTCCGGTTTTCTTAAACTAGTTTATATTACGTTTTAGACTTCCTACGAATCCAATTGTAGCATATTGTTGGACAAAGAGATGGATTTTGAAAGGAAGTATTTTGAATCTTTTTCGGAGATATTTTTACACTATGTTTTTTATATTTTCTTATCAACAGCACAAGTGTATTGAAATAAAGTACCTAAAATAATTATATATGATCGTGACCAATAAGATGTAAGTTGTGTGAAGGATAATTAGAAAATTTAAGAATACTTAACCATCATATAAAATTATTTCTAATGTAACCTTAGCGCTTTGGACAATATAAACTTTTTAATGTAACCTTATGACGTTTGACATAGAATTGACAGAATGCGTGCTGCAAATATCGTCAAAGAGGATGTAAAAAAAACTGAATATCGTTTAAAGCAGGTGCTTCGGTAGGAGTTATCTGTACTAATATTATAAAGAGGTAAAGTTTGTAAGTTTGTGACGTTATAGGGGGTAATCTCGGGATCTACTAAACCGATTTTAAAAATTATTTTACTGTTGGAAAGCTACGTTAACAGGGAGTGTCATAGGCTATATAACATGACGCTTTATACCACGGAAGCGAGACAGACCACGGGTGAATCCGCGCCGGGCCGCTAGTAATATTATAGAAAACTCTTTATTGTCACAATTAAGATTTTAATTTTGTCTATATTCTGTTAGCTGCATCTCCATTAATTCCTAATAAAGAAATAATTTAATATATTAATGTGATAAAAAACTAATTTTAATTCAGAAAATAATCAAACTGAAGTAGTTTGAATAAAAACATTTGGACATGAATATTTTTATTTCTATAATAGCCCTTTTCTAGTGGTTTAGTTGCTCTTAAGTCCCTGCATTAAACTATCCCGTGTACCTACCCCGTAGTTCCTACTACTGATATAAAATTTGGATTATACATAAAGCCTACTACCCAATATGAACCTATTGAATCGTTCCAAGTCTACTATTACAAATAATTTCACTGACTTTTAGCGCAGGATAATCTTTAGGTTATAAATAGTCATCTAATAACCTTCGTGAACATGATGTGTAACACGAAAATAATTTGCCATTATGAATAGTTTTTTTAGAATTATTACATTAGTATTGGTAATTAACAGACTTATAAATATGTACTAATGTCTGTACAGACATTTTATTGCGAATTAAAATTACTACATGTGCTATGAATGTGTTATGAATTTATTTGTGCATGTATTTTTTTATGGTTCGTTCCAAGACACACAACTTTTGTTGCTATTACTTTATTTAAAAAAAACTGAAACCTCTGAGTAATATTAAATTATAACACATAAAGCGATTAAATCATAACGATCATTTAAACTTTTCACTTACATAAAAAATATTTAATTATAAAAAATGGGGTAATATTTTTTTCTTGATATCCCGAAAACGCAGAGTGAATTTAGCAACGCTTCGCGTTTTTGATGCCGTTTTTGGCGATGTTGTTTGTTAGCAATGCTCTCTCTAGACATGTTATAACTCAATGACATAGATTTTGCTTTCTTATTTGTGTTTTGTATTGTTACTTGGAGACCAATTAAATTGAGATATAACATGTCTAGAGAGAGCATTGCTAACAAACAACATCGCCAAAAACGGCATCAAAAACGCGAACCGTTGCTAAATTCACTCTGCGTTTTCGGGATATCAGGAAAAAAATATTACCCCATTTCTTTATGATTAAATATTTTTTATGTAAGTGAAAAGTTTAAATGATCGTTATGATTTAATCCCTTTATGTGATATAATTTAATATTTCTCAGAGGCTTTAGTTTTTTTTTAAATAAAGTATTAGCAAGAAACAGATATACAATGCAAAAGTGGATGAATGCAGAAGTCGTGGAAGGCCACGACACACCTTCCATGATCAAATTGATCGTGTACTAGCGGAGGGTGATGTCAGGAGCCTTAAGAACAGACGAGCGTGCATGACAAGAGTTATGAATGTCAAAGAAGCAAGTGAGGTGTGTAAGAATGGGCCTAAATAAATGGCGCTCTGTTGTTCGTGCCTACCCCGCAAGGGAACTGGCGTGAAGTTATGTATGTATCTATGTATGTTAATTACCAATACTAATGTAATAATTCTAAAAAAACTATTCATAATGGCAAATTGTTTTTGTGTTACACATCATGTTCACGAAGGCTATTAGATGACTATTTATAACCCAAAGATTATCCTGCGCTAAAAGTCAGTGAAATTATTTGTAATAGTAGACTTGGAACGATTCCATAGGTTTAAATTGGGTAGTAGGCTTTATGTGTAATCCAAAGTTTATATCAGTAGTAGGAACTAAGGGGTAGGTACACGGGATAGTTTAATGCAGGGACTTAAGAGCAACTAAGCCACTTGAAAAGGGCTATTATAAAAATAAAAATATTCATATCCAAAAGTTTTTATTGTTCAAACTAGTTTAGTTTGATTATTTTATGAACTAAAATTTGTTTTTTATCATATTAATATATTAAATTATTTCTTTATTAGGAATTAATGGAGATGCAGCTAACAGAATATAGACAAAATTAATATCTTAATTATGACAATAAAGAGTTATCTATAGTATTACTAGCGGCCCGGCGCGGATTCACCCGCGGTCTGTCCCGCTCCCGTGGTATAAAGCGTCATGTTATATAGCCTATGACACTCCCTGTTAACGTAGCTTTCCAACAGTAAAAGAATTTTTAAAATCGGTTTAATAGATCCCGAGATTATTCCCTACAACGTCACAAACTTACAAACTTTACCTCTTTATAATATTAGTACAGATAACTCCGACCGAAGCATCTGCTTTAAACGATATTCAGTTTTTTTTACATCCTCTTTGACGATATTTACAGCACGCATTCTGTCAATTCTATGTCAAACGTCATAAGATTACATTAAACAGTTTATATTGTCCAAAGCGCTAAGGTTAGATTAGAAATAATTTTATATGGTGGTTAAGTATTCTTAAATTTTCTAATTATCCTTCACACAACTTACATCTTATCGGTCACGATCATATATAATTATTTCAGGTACTTTATTTCAATACAACTGTGCCGTTGATAAGAAAATATAAAAAACATAGTGTAAAAATATCTCCGAAAATGATTCAAAATATTTTCTTTCAAAATCCATCTCTTTGTCCAACAATATGCTACAATTGGATCCGTAGGAAGTCTAAAACGTACTATAAACTAGTTTAAGAAAACCGGATACACAAACATTACATGTCTGTTTTCTATAGATTTTTTCAATTATTCATATTTCATAAATAAATAAAAATCGTAACAAAAGTGCCCAAATTTTGGAAAATAAGTCACACTTCTCACCTGACAACATCAATCAATTCGATAACCTTGAAAATGTCGAAATTAAATTTCACGTTTTTACAAAGAAATCATGAGAAAAGTGTTAAGTTTTCCGATTAAATGACATCTCATCCTTATCCTTTCCCGTTTTAAAATAGTTCGGACACATTTGAATAGCGCAGGCCGGCATAATTATTTTTTTTGCGAGAGCTGTAACCAGTAAAGTAATCGAAACAACACTAACAGGCGTGGGAAGCCACTGAAGCCAGTGCACCAATCAACAGAGCGCCATTTAGGCTTATTCTTACACACCTCACTTGCTTCTTTGACATTCATAACTCTTGTCATGCACACTCGTCTGTTCTTAAGGCTCCTGACATCACCTTCTGCTCGTACACGATCGATTTGGTCATGGAAGGTGTGTCGTGGCCATCCACGACTTCTGCATCCATCCACTTTTGCATTGTATATCTGTTTAGTCATTCTTTCCACATGCCCTAACCACCGGAGCATTCCTTTCCTTACCTTCACCCCGACACTCTCTTTCAGACCAACTCTCTTTCTTACTTCGGTATTACGAACGCGCTCCGCGACTGTCACTCCGCATATTTTGCGCAGTACTCGCATCTCGACCGCGTTTATTCTACTTTCATGCTCTCTCTTCCATACCCAACTCTCGCTTCCATACGTGAGCGTAGGTACCAGCACCGCGTTGTGTATGGCAAGCTGGGCCTTCTGGCTGAGGTTCTTAGCGCCTAGAAGTTTACCTAATGCTCCATTCACATCATCAGCGGTGTACCTTCCATCCATGGAATATTTAAATACTTTTTTATAAGTCGCCAGTGCTTTGATAATAAGAAAATGTAGGTTTTAACACTATTAAAGTCTATGGATAGCGAAATATAAGTCTAGAACCGTAAAAATTGTCATTTATCCACTAACTTTTTACTTTGTTTAGAAAAAAGTTTCAGAAATAGCTTCAGTTTTGTGTTATCCCTTTTTTACGTATCAGAACCAAATGATGGAAGAAGAATATTAATTTTATTATTTGCAGTATGTTGTATTATGCCCTTAAAGACCACGGGTCATAAAAATGACCCGGACTTCTGGAGGGCTTGAATGGGGCCATGGGAAACGGAGAGGCCTCTTGATATGACGTGACACTGGCCAGCGATTATCTCTGTCTACACCGTATAAAATGCACCCAAGGTCAAACCCTGATCAGTGTAGTTCTATTTATCGAGGTTAGAGGTAGTTCTATGTAGGAAGTGAGATAATATACATTATTATTGAAAAAATATTTTTGGTTTTTTGTTACGGCCCTGAAAACACGAATCCTATGAAAAAATTGCTAAGACTGATAGGAAATTATTTAAAGAATAAATAGGTTTATATATAACTAGCTTTTGCCCATGACTTCGTCCGCGTGAAATAGTTTAAAAAATAACCCCGATTTTGAAACATTCTTCATTGGTGCTCCGCTCTCATTGGTCTTAGCGTGATGATATATAGCCTATAACCTTCCTCGATAAATGGGATATCTAACACTGAAAGAATTTTTCAAATCAGTTCCTGAGATTAGCGCGTTCAAACATACAAACTCTTCATTTTTATATATTAGTATAAGATAAGGTATGTAAGGTAAGGGGCATTGACGAAATATTATCATTTTAGAGGATGTTTTGAATTTTACATACGCTCATTCTGGAAACCCTGGTGCTTTTATTAGTAGTCAATGGAATTGACACAAGCTTAAGAGATTTTAAAAAAGATTATTAGTAGGGGTGAGTTTTTGGTGGCTGGTAAGTGATCAATGGCGAAGTTTTATTGTAAAATAGCGGTCTGTAACTCCTGAGTGATTAACTCAAAAGATATATATCCGACGCGAAGGGTGATTAGATCTGTATATCACTTGCGTTCAAAATTTGTCTTTATATCTTTAACTCTTTAGTTCATTCCTGTTCCACGCGATGACTATAGATCCGAATGAGAAGAAACTAGACTAGAAAGAAAAGAGAAAGAATGATTAGCCCGCGCACTGCGTATGCGTAGTAAGTGAACGAGGAAACCGAATATAATAGCAAGCAAAAATACATCGTAACACTATAGTTTAATGGTGTAATTTTATTTTAATGTAATTAATGTTATTATATTTTTTCACTCATATTTTTCTCATATCAGTTTATCAGTATTCAGTATATTACTCACAGATAACTCATCTTCTTTGCAATTGACACTGACACTATTCACTGTAAAGATAAAGAGTTAAAGATATAAAAGAGTGGTATATATCTTTGTATCAAAAAGATATATATCACTCTTTTCTTCTTGGTGAGTGATTTTTCCCATGACTATTTTAAAATGAACAAATAAATATTATTATATTCATTTCAAATGAACAGTAATTTTAGGATAATGGTAGTGTTTGAGTAATAATTATAATACGTGTGTTTGGAAGAAATGTGAACTGTGTAGTCAAATATGGCCTTTCGAGCCGTCGTAAAATTCCCAGCCTGGCTGTCTAAACTAAATTTCTTTGCCTAACATTATTGCGAACACAACGACAGCTTCCTTGACACCAAGAAGCTTACACATAATGGAGATTGCAATGCTAACATTTTTTTGAAGACCAAAAATATGAACTCCATTGACCTTTGTTATGTCTTCCATCTCACTCGCTCTATCGTTCGGGTTACCAAGACATACGGTAAATTGCACCCAATAATAAATTCTTCGTTTATCTTGTTATATATTAATGACGAAAAATTAGCAAAATATAATATTAATATCGAATAAATTAGCATAATATAGAAGCTGTAGGTTTACTTTTCTGCAAGAAAATTAGATGTCATAATAGAAAGGGCGGTACTGGGTTTTTTCAAAGATAAGGAACGTCGGCTTTTATAGACAAAGTCAGTAATTCCTTAAATAGTAATAGTAGAGTAGTTTACTCCTTCCAAATAATAAATCACAAGAACATTTCAAATAATCTATTAAAGATTACAATTGTTAAAAAATAATTTTCAAATAATAAGTAAATCAAATAATAAATTATAAGTAGACAAAGTAAATAAATGAGTGAACACTGACTAGAATTCGGGGCTCTCTGCTCCAAGACTCGAGGCACAGTGTCCAATGCATCTGGTCCCAGGTCGGTAATTATTAAACAAATGCTCAATAATCGATATAAAATTAAAGAACCTGTTATTACTTTTATGTTATAATTTGATAATTTGCACCGACTAACATAAAAGCAAACTAACACACGTGCGCTGTACAAAATAAATATTTTTATTATTGTTAATCAATTATTTGTTCATACATACATATATATTATCACGCCTATTCCCATGGGGGTAGGCATAGACTATGGATCTCCACTTGCAACGATCTTGACAATCAACTTTCGCTTCATCTACTTTCATTAAACTCTTCATATACGCACGTTTATTTGAGATGCTTTTTACCTGACCTTTTTTTTAACACTTTTATTTGATCATGATGTGTACTTCGTGGTCTACAAACACCAACTCTGCTATTCACAATGCTGTCATACGTTTGCTGATTTTAGATTAGAGAACTTGGATTATCCTTATTCTTACGTCATCTATAAATTAAGTGACATATAAGCGCCGACATATATACAAAAGTAAAAAAATTCGTCAATTTCCATCAGTTCTAAGAAATTATTATAAAATTTGAAAAGTTTTTATTTTATTTGCAAACAATAGACAGAGATTAGTTTTATGTAATGGAATCTTTTATTAAATAAGGAAATTTTCCTTTGATTCAAAATATTATAACAATATTATTTCACAAAGTTGTCCCCAGCATTCGTCAAAAATTAAAAATCTACTTTGGCAACACTGAAACTAGATATGGCTTCCTGTCAAAAAGTTAGTTTATGAGTTTCGTCTAATTCGATCGTATAACTGAGATTTTATATGATAAATAGTGTGTTTAAGTGATATTCTAGAATGAGTTGTGCAGTTCGTCGTTGCAAAAGTGTTTGGCATCCAACATCAGGCGTGAAATTCCACAAGTAAGTTGAATTAAATTCTTTTTGAGTTTTTTTTTTTTTTTTTTTTTTTTTTTTTGGTTTTGAGGCGAGGGAAAATGCTTAACCGATTTACGCACAAACTGGGTCGTTGCTAGGGGAACGACACGCGTCGGTCGGGGGCGATAGCACTGCAGCAATAGTATGCTCTTGGCAGCGCTCCGTCCGCGATCGACGTCACAGAATAGTGTGGAAGACTCCGAGCGTTGCTACACGAGCGAGCAACCCCAATACCCACTAAAAACCCCCTCCTCCCTGACGACCCTGCGCTTTGTATGTGTTGGAAAGGCTGAGATTTAGAACATAGTTACGCCCAGCCGATCCAGCGCAATAAAGTGCCTGGAGTGTGCCCTGGGAGAACACACCCCACTTCGTTGTGCGGGGGTAGAAGGTCCTTTGCTCTCCTAGCAAGCTAAAGGCCCCCCGCGGTAAACGGAACCTAACTCAGGGAGGGAAGTAATGCGCGTACCTGCCTCTCCGGGTGCCAGCTGAAGGCCGGCGACCTCGAGAAGACGCATTGGCACGCGCTGCAGGACTTCTCTCCCTGTCTCGTTCTGCGGCCTCCTTGAGTGACATTACTGTCTCGCAAAAAGTAACCGCAGCCCCCCAATTGTCGCTGCTCTGCAGCATGGCCTTGACCAAGTCGCAGAGCGAGTCGACTGGACCTACGTGCGTCTCAAGTTCGAAACGCTGCGGCGCCCATGCGGCGCACTCGACAAGCGTGTGTAACGCCGTGTCGGGCGCGCCGCACTGGCGGCAGTCCGGGGAAGGCAAGCAGCCCACAATGCGACACAGATACTTATCGAAACATCCGTGTCCGGTAAGTATCTGTGTCGTCCTGAAAGTCAGGGTGCCGCTGGTGCGGTTGACCCATTCCGTCAGCTGTGGCCTGATTGCATCCACCGTGTAGCCGCCATAGGCCGCAGGGTTGTCGAGCTCTTGAGACCAGACGGCGATCATGGAGGCGGTTTCCCGCTTCCTGATCGCCTCGATTTCGACCTGACAGAAGGTCAGGCCTCTAGCTAGGGCATCCTGCCGGGTGCGACGCACCTCTGCCAGGACGTTCGCCTGGAGATGCCAGGGCGGATCACCTGCCAGGAGGGTGGCCGCCGTCCGCGACACTGTGCGATACCCCCGTATGGTCCTCACGGCCAGAACCCGCTGCGCCCGGTGCAGCAGGGTTCTGTTGTGGCGGTGAAGTGCAGTGGACCAGACGGGTGCACCGTACAGCGCCATACTCCTCAGGATGCCAGAGTAAAGTTTCCGCGTCGCACCCCCCGGGCCCCCCACGTTGGGAAGCAGCCTGGAGAGTGCGCCCGCGGATTTGACGAGTTTGGGAACTAGCTGCTCAAAGTGCGCTTTGAACAGCCATTTCCCATCGAGAACTAGCCCCAGATATTTCATCTGGGGCCCTACTGTAATCGCCACCCCTTGGACCGAAACGGTCAAGTCCGCGGGGGGATTGCGAAATTTCCTATGGAACATGACGGCCTCCGTTTTCGCGGGGGAGACCCTCAAGCCCAGCCTAGCTATTCGATCTACGACAATCGCCAACCCGGCGTTGGCGACGTCCACGGATTCCGCAAATGACGCAGCGCGTGCCGTGAGTAGGGTGTCGTCCGCAAAGCAGATCAGCCCTACCCCGGGCAGGACCGGAACCCGAAGGATCCAGTCATAACCTACGTTCCAAAGAATCGGCCCGAGGACCGACCCCTGTGGAACGCCGCACGCGACGCGTCGCCGGCCTAACTCGGGATTGCCGGACTCACCGCCCTCCCAAAGGATATGTCGATCCTGCAGGTACGCGCCCAACAGCCTCGTGAGGTACGGGGGGACTCCATGCGCGCGGAGCCCCTCCCTGATCGTCTCATGAGGGAGGCTGTTAAAGGCGTTCGCTATGTCTAGCGACATCGCAAGAACGACATCCTTCGCTTGGACGGCTTCGTCCGTTAACGTTCGCAGCGTCTCGAAGGCGTCCATCGTGGAGCGCCTCCGCCGAAACCCGAACTGCGTTTCTGAAAGCCCCGGCTCCACAGCGTCGAGATGCTTCACGAGCCGCTCCGCCAAGATCTTTTCGAAGACCTTAGCGACCTCGTTCAGCAGCACTATGGGCCTGAAGGCGGACGGATCGTTGGGAGGCCGACCTCCCTTGGGAATCAGGCACAAACGACCCTCCTTCCATTGCGACGGGAGCCGACCTGCGCGAATACAGGCTTCGAACAGTTCCCGCAGCTGGCCGCGTAGATGTTTAGCGGCCAGGAAGAGGAGTCGACCTGGAACCCCGTCGGGTCCCGGTGCCGTCTTCCTGCCCCGGAGCCGGTCCAGGGCAACGTCTAGTTCCCCCTCGGAGATGGAGTGAGGCTCCTCGCCCGTGGGGGTGTCGGGAACGGGTGGACCCATACTGGGGGGAGTGAAGTTTCCCGGATCCGGGAAGAGCCCGTCGATAACCGACCGGAGCACCTCGGGTTCGAGCGTTTCCGTGACCGTGGATGTGCAAGGCCGCAACGTGTTGCGGGCCCCACGGTACGGACGCCCCCAAGGGTCCCGATCGAGCGTCTCGAGGAGCTCGGCACGAGCCCGGGCTTTCGCTTGCAATATTGCAATCGAAAGGGCCTTTCTGGCCTCCCTAAACTCGCCCACGAGTCCATTTTCCGCGACGTAGTCCGGAGGACGGCGCGCCCTGCAGCGTTTGAGTCTGTGGCTGATGATGCGAATTGCCTTTCGCATCTCGCCCAGCTCCTCGGTCCACCAGTGGACCTGCTTGCACGGAGGCTGCCGCTTGGAGACGCGAGGCATCGCCGCGTCGCAAACCCTCGTCAGGGTCTTGCGCATGTGCTCTGCCTGCGATTCCAGGTTCGCAAATTCGGCTGGGTAGGCCCAGCTTTCCGTGAGTGCCCACTCCTCGGCCTGCTCCGGATCGAGCTTGGTAAGGGCCCAACGCGGGAGGAGAGGGGGGAAATTCTTTTTGAGTTACATTAACATTTTAGGGAAATTAACACTAAAAGTCTTGCTATTTTATAATAACACATACAGAAATTGACGACACTTTCTTTGCATCATCTCCCACAGCGAATTATTCTACTAATATGCAGTTAAATACGATTTATTGTATTATAAACTATACATAAACAAGAGGAGTAGGGTGACAAGCTTCTTATTCTTAAAAATTGGTCTAATGATAAAAACTTCCTGTATAAAGTATTTACTGATATGTAGTGCTTGTAGTCTTGGTGTAACTTTTAATCTACATAATGAAGATCCAAGATTTTAAAACATTGTGAATTAAATGAGCAAAATGATTTATTACAAACAGTTTATAGCCTAATTTTGGACATTTCTACTATTTTTCTTTTTATTTCTATTTACAGTTTCCCTAAAGATCCAAACAAGAGGAATGCTTGGTTATCTGTAGTACCATTAAAGGGAAAATTTTATGAATCTGCGAAGATTTGTAGTCTTCATTTTAAGAATGAAGACTATAACTAGCAGGCCAGGTTGTCTGCTAAAAGATGCTGTACCAGTCTACTCATATCAATTGTGTAAATGTTGCAATGTGGTGGTAAGTGTTGGATAAGAACATTTGTGACCTTTTTAGTATATATTATTATGTTCTTATGAAAAAGTGTATACCTCTATAAATCATATTTAATTTCAGGATTGTGTTAATGTCCCATCAACTTCATGGACTCAATCACATACATCTGTCAATGATAATGTTCCCCTAATGCTATTTCCAAAACAAGATATTGTAAGTGAACAAACTTTTATATTAGCAAATTATCTTATTAGATAGACAGTATTCTGTGAATTACATTTTTATAAGTTTCCACTCATGAAAATAAAAACAATGAAAGTGAAATCTCCATTGGACATTTTTGACTCTAAATTAATTTTAACTTTCGACAGGATATTGAAAATTAACCACCATACAAACGGCGTGCTTTGAAAGATTTTAAAATTCAAGTAAACTTCAAGACATCACGTGAACAATCTTTAGAGAAGAGTAGAAAAATATTGCAGCAAAAGGTGAAGAGACAAGAGCGCAAAATTAGTGATATGATATCGCTCATAAATGTGGTCCAGGATTATACATCACAGTCTGAAATTGAAAATATTTTACGAAGTAACTGCTAATATTTGTGAAAATTTTCAGAAAGTTAGTAGAGTAAATAAGAAAAAAAAAATACATATAGTGTTGACATCAAAGCTTTTGCATTGACTTTGTACTTTTATTCGCCGAAAGCATACAACTTTTTAAGAAAAATAAGTCTACCTGTTTCTTGATCAGCACTTCTATATAACCTACCTTGTGAACATAGGGTTAACGCTTTTGCAGCGAAGGGTTCCTAACACTAGATGATTACGATTTATGGGCAATATTTTATGTTTTATTCATTTAATACATTTTATTAATTTTCACTATATAAATTCTTTTATTCCATATCCCGCTCAATGCTTCGGCTTTGGTATGTCATTCCTAGACCTTTGAATCAGGGGGTGAGCGTCACATACTCTATCAATTAAATCTAGAAATAGCAAAAACTAATTGTAATTTTATTTACCGAAAATCTCTATTGTTGATTATTATAAATAATTAGAAGTTTTAAAAATTATGAAGTATTAAATAAATAAGTAATCCTAAAGTTTCGACAATCATGTTTGGTATCGACATTTGGGTAGTGATCATCCCCCATATTTTCTAAAGAATATCTATCAGACAGTATGACGAGGTACTGAACAATGTATTCCGTATCCTCGTATAAAAAGTATAGAGGGATGACATGTTTGTTACAAAATTTAATAAAAAAAACCCAACAAGAAAGAAAAGTAAACATTTAAAAAGTCGAAAATAATACCTATTGTTGAGCCATCAAATTCGACAGAGATTGGCACGATAAGGTTTGCTTCGGGTTTGCGGGATACAAAAATTGTATCCGAATTGGTTGACTCGTTCAAGAGATACGGTGCCACAGACGGACAGCGGTCAAACTTATAATTTCTCTTTTTTCGTCGGGGGTTAAAAAATGGCAGCTATCAGGTTTTTGTTAATTGTTAAGCAAAATCAGTCGTGGCAAACGATACAAAAACGAAAAGTAATTTATTATCCATATTTTTAAAAGAAAGTATTGTCACCCTAAAGAAAGAGATAAAAGACATAAGTGACGTCATTCAAGGACAAATTATTGGTCTTCAGTTAGGTATTCGGAACGAAATCTCCATTGTGTATAAGCTTCTTGCTTGACACTAACATATGAATTTATTAAATCTATGGCAGTGTAACCAACGTTGCCAGGGTTCCCATTTTGGGTATATTTTGTGATTGGGCTATTTTTGGGGACTAGAATCCTTGGGCAGAATTTTTGAGGCCGGACATTTCAGAGCTGGAGCAATTGGGGAAGTATTTTATCCACCTAGCCTTTTTAAAATGCCATAAAATATTTGGCCGTCTGCCTGTCTGTTGAATTCATGCAATAAAAAAAATATATGTAGCATGAAATTGTTAATAAAAATTAAATCCAAACATGTCTATACAATAATTGTAATGGTATTGTATTGATTACATTTTGTGTGTAATAAATATAGTCATACTGGGTTTATTTATCTCACTTGTTATGATAATAACCGGGATCAGCTTTAGTAACAGAATTTATATATTATATATTGTTTTACAACTCATTAACTGTACTATGTAATATAAAATATTTTTAATAAATGGTCACTGCATTTTTTTTAATGAAATGTAAACGGAAGAGTACATTTAGTATTAATATAATTATTTGAATATACCTTAGTGGTATACATATGAAATTAAAAAAAGGAAGTTATGCCGCTGTAATAAATTGTTAGACAAAAGAATATTTAAAAAAAGTTAAAAAGAAGTGTGTGTATGCAGTTCACACGCAGTAGAAATAAAATAGACTGTGACAATGGGTGGGAGGAGTTCTAAATTTTGTGAAGTCACATTTCATATTATATCGTTATATAATATAATTAAGCTTTAGAACACGAAATTTTAAGTATTAACAAAAAACTTCAAAACATTTCCAACTCTATATGTATGAGTATAGTGTTTAAATGATTAAATATAGTGTATTCTGTCTCATTTTCTTGCAGGTTTAAACCTATATATTTATGTGGTTAACTCTTTTTAGTGTCGCTTGTTCGTTTCATCGAGTTTCAAATCACGATTCTAAAGAAGTTTCACTTCAAAAATAGCCCAACTTGATAAGTTTCTTTTAGTGTTCTTTATTAATTTTAGCAAAAACGTAGCCTTATGAGATCATGTTATCTGTCTTTGAATAATGTGTCACAGTTTTTTAAATGCGAATTTTTTAGGTTTTGTAATCAAATTACGAAAAACGATTTACTCGACGAAATGAGAACGCTTCCTTTTTAACTCGGTTAAAAAACAACGAAAGTTTGTAACCTCTAAGAAATACTCGTATGTGCGTGATTTGACACGCACTTGTCCAATTTTTTTCATCCAACTATTTGTTGGGAAAGTGTGAAATAATATCATTTTGGGGTATTTGGCGTATTAGGGTTTTTGTAAATTCGATCTGGAGACCCTAAATATGGAAAAGCTAGAATTTTAAGGCGAGTTCATACACTATACTTGTTTTTAACTCTGCTGCACAGGGCGCAGCGGGTTCTGGCCGTGAGGACCATACGGGGGTATCGCACAGTGTCGCGGACGGCGGCCACCCTCCTGGCAGGCGATCCGCCCTGGCATCTCCAGGCGAACGTCCTGGCAGAGGTGCGTCGCACCCGGCAGGATGCCCTAGCTAGAGGCCTGACCTTCTGTCAGGTCGAAATCGAGGCGATCAGGAAGCGGGAAACCGCCTCCATGATCGCCGTCTGGTCTCAAGAGCTCGACAACCCTGCGGCCTATGGCGGCTACACGGTGGATGCAATCAGGCCACAGCTGACGGAATGGGTCAACCGCACCAGCGGCACCCTGACTTTCAGGACGACACAGATACTTACCGGACACGGATGTTTCGATAAGTATCTGTGTCGCATTGTGGGCTGCTTGCCTTCCCCGGACTGCCGCCAGTGCGGCGCGCCCGACACGGCGTTACACACGCTTGTCGAGTGCGCCGCATGGGCGCCGCAGCGTTTCGAACTTGAGACGCACGTAGGTCCAGTCGACTCGCTCTGCGACTTGGTCAAGGCCATGCTGCAGAGCAGCGACAATTGGGGGGCTGCGGTTACTTTTTGCGAGACAGTAATGTCACTCAAGGAGGCCGCAGAACGAGACAGGGAGAGAAGTCCTGCAGCGCGTGCCAATGCGTCTTCTCGAGGTCGCCGGCCTTCAGCTGGCACCCGGAGAGGCAGGTACGCGCATTACTTCCCTCCCCGAGTTAGGTTCCGTTTACCGCGGGGGGCCTTTAGCTTGCTAGGAGAGCAAAGGACCTTCTACCCCCGCACAACGAAGTGGGGTGTGTTCTCCCAGGGCACACTCCAGGCACTTTATTGCGCTGGATCGGCTGGGCGTAACTATGTTCTAAATCTCAGCCTTTCCAACACATACAAAGCGCAGGGTCGTCAGGGAGGAGGGGGTTTTTAGTGGGTATTGGGGTTGCTCGCTCGTGTAGCAACGCTCGGAGTCTTCCACACTATTCTGTGACGTCGATCGCGGACGGAGCGCTGCCAAGAGCATACTATTGCTGCAGTGTTATCGCCCCCGACCGACGCGTGTCGTTCCCCTAGCAACGACCCAGTTTGTGCGTAAATTGGTTAAGCATTTTCCCTCGCCTCAAAAACAAAGAAAAACAAAAAAAAAAAAAAAAAACTATACTTGTTTTTATTTCGTCAAGGGCCTAGCATAAAAGGTTGTGTAGCAAATAAAAACAGACCCTTGGCCTTTAGTAGAATATAGTCATTACTAGATATAGGACAATGGCTTGTCCATTGCATCTCCATAGCTTTAGGAAACAATCGATTATTGCAAATTTGCAATATATATATGTAATTTTGTGATAAACTAATTCTACATTGATGAATTTAATACATTTTTTATTTTGGGAAATTAACCGACTTTAAAGGATAAAAAAGTTCATATGAATTGTATTGATGTTGTGTGAAAAATGCCAAAGCTTAAAGTACTGTGTTGCTTTTCAGTTCTATAATAATGATGGCAAACCGCTCCTTGTGTGTTACTGCTGCTACATATGCCGTGCACAGCTGAGAAAATGTCATCTATTGATGAAGAGAGTTTTGTAGACCAACGTTTCTCACTGCTGTCATCAATAAGGTTTCTGAACACATATCACCATTTATAATAACAAAAGTTCCATGTATCTATACCCCATCCTTTATTTTTTTGGTATATCTGTAGATGTTTGAAACATGAAGTTTATGTAGCTGTCTGAAGATCTTGAAATATTAATTTTTTAATAAACATAACATTGCTTATTTTTTCACTAATATTGTACTTATATCATATGTCCAAAGTTAAACAATCCTTTCATTGCCCAAAGTAAAGCCATTAAACAACAGAACAAAACAAAAATAGTGTAAGTTGTCAAAAATTTGAAAAAAAACAACAGAGCACTTTCACATATACTACAAGAGTAATAATAAAAATAATTAAATGGTGGCCAATGAAGACAAAATTATAAAATGTGTATATAAAATTAATATTAAATAGTCAGAACGCAGCACACTCACATGGCTTGTGCGCTTTAATCTGAAAATAACCTAACCCTAAACTAACTAAATCACTTGTAGTCTTTGGTTGAGACCTTTCACCACCCATCCCAATAATATCAGTGAAAAAATTGGTGAGCTTATGTTTAGCAAAAATTATTATTTCAAGAACTCCAGATCATAACACACTTATAGAAAGACACTACTTCAAATTCGTGTACTGGATATCTGAGTAGCAGCCATTTTTTTTCTTTTTTTTAAATATTTCATAATATTTATTATTTTATTTATTTTAATATTTATTATTTTTTTTTAATATGTTCGTATCACATTATGTCATAAAGTTTCAACATAAGCACAGATTTATGAGTGATATGGTTAGCTTTTTTAAATGACATAGATCACACTTTATTGTTCGCCAAAACAAAAATGCACAACAAGACAATAGTTACTTGGTAAAACAAAACGCAGTAAAATGGTAAAAATAATAAATGTTGTTTTACTCATTAATTATGTAGGATCTAAAATTATCTTCTATAAAGGTGGTAGCTCATTCACATTTGCAGGTTAGAGTAATAGTTTATCTTGCTATGGTTTTATCTTATAAAGTTGATGAGTACAAGTTTTTTAAGGAATTCCTGACCAGCATTTTGTTGTAAAACCTCATTTATGCTAATGACATAGACAAGATATCATTATTGTATGGAATATGATTCAAATGTACTTCAATAAAAAATGTTGAACCACTAGCACAATCCTTTCTTTAAAAAAATTTCCAACACATTTGACCCACTTTAGCCTTTAAGATACCAAGACTGTTTCTTAACCTATTTAAAATATACATAATATATATTTCAGCAATCACAGGAAACAATGTTACCGATAGCCAATATGACATATGATTTTGTTTACAATTATTCTGTTAAAGAAATCTACCAAATGGAATGTAAACAATCTGGAAGAAGTAACATGGAAGAAGTTAAAGAAGAAAGTGAAGGAGGTATTGAAGAAAAGAACTACATTAACATGAGAGTTGAGAATGACATTAACATCAAAGAAGAGAATGACATCGCCTTATATTACCTACCTTTCCCCTCCTTTCCGCAAATCCGCACGCTGGATAGAGACAGGTGGTGCCACCTGTCGGCTAACCACGACTCGTGCCGGCGGGCGGCCCAGTACGTCGACGGCCTCGCGAGCACCGCACGCGCATAAGTGATTTGCATAGAACGCTTTTTCCTTAAACCCGCTCCTGTTGTTGGTGTGATATACGCAACCCTCTGAAGACGTGCTTTACGACGAGGATTGGGGATCCGCAGGTGAGTGCCGCTTAAATCTACCCGGCTGTGGATTTTGCCTCCTTCCACCACCAACAAATTCTACCTTCGTCACCCGCACCACCATATTAGTTCTGGTCCAATCGAGCCGCGATATATGTATTTTATTTTTTCCGCGATATATTTTCTATAATATTCCCGCTATATAATTATTTTACGTATTATTCCCGCTATATGTATATACTGTTCCGCTATATATATTTAAAAACTATATATAATCCCATTTTCTTGCTTAAATACTTTAATTTCTTTATTTTAATTCTTTTTTGAATCATTTTTTGGTTCATATCGTTACCCGCCACCCGCTAAGTCATATGAGATTCTATGCGTAATTTGTGCTGTATCATCGAATTATTGCCAAATTTATTTATTTTCAACCTGCATTGGCAGTATATTCATTTATTAATCCCGCGTGATCAGTATTAAATACGTATATTCTAAAATTTCAATAATATAGGTGTTACTTAGCATCTTTTCTTAACCGGCTTTAATAGACGGTAGGCTAACGAAATTTCGTAGCGCGTCGGATAGCAACGTCGCTTCGGCCGCTTCGAGTCACGTTCACTCGAGGCGAGTTTTAACATTTTATTTAACCGACCGCTGCACTAGTAAAGAGGTTTTGAGTTTTAGTTTTTTCTACGCTACTTTTAATTAGTTTTTTTCTTCGCCTCAATAAATTTAATCACTCAATATGAGTAAGAAAGTTGGAGAAACTATTGTTTCAGAGGCAAGCTCTGAAGACAATAGTAAATTAATTGTTCTTCAATATAAACGCGACATGTTATTTAGCCGCATGCAAAATATTTACGATAAATCGTTAAATATTTCCGATGAGAATAGTCAGAGAATATTTATTCACAACGCTTCCAATATTGATAATTTACGTAAGGAATTTGAATCTGTTTTGGACTCATATAATATGCTTTACATAAAAATTAACCCTCATAAAGCACAAACTATAAATTATCAATCATTTATCAGTTTTGATGAAATGTATTGTTCTGTCAAACAAATTTTAACTGAGATTACAAATGAAAATGAGTCATCTCAAACCGCAAACATATTGGCTACGCATTCATATAATTCTGTGCGCAAACCAAATCTACCTCCTATCGATTTAATTTCTTTCTCAGGCGATGTTCGTACATGGCCTCTCTTTTATACGCAATTTAAAAATATGGTACACGATAATCCTACCTTGTCGAATAGTGAGAAGGCATTTTATTTAATCGGAAAGTTATCTGGTCAAGCTTTATCTATTTGCGCGGGCCTTCCGCCAACCGCAGAAAACTATTTAATTATTTGGAACGCTTTAATCGAAAAATATGATGACCCTCGGTCACTCGCTAGTTCTTATTTTAATCAATTGCTAAACTTCAAACAATTATCCGCTAATAATGCATCTAATCTCGATTCTTTCGTAAACAACTTCGACTCGTCTGTACAAGCCCTTAAACAATTGCAGTTAAACGATTTAAATGACTTTATATTTTTACACCTCGCATTGCAACGCTTAGATTCCGATACTGTAAAGTTATTCGAAATTACATATCGTAAAGAAAATATTCCTTCCTATAAAGACCTCATTACATTTGTAAAAGAACAGAGTAAAGTTTTGTCTCGTTCTTCTTGTAAAACCGCAAATAATATTATTAACCCGCAAAATATAAATCGCAAACAAACATATAAAACAACTAAATCATTTGTAAATGTAAAGTCCAATTCACTTAATAATAATAAATATGAAAAATGTAATTTGTGTCAAAATGACTTTCATACGCATCTTTACTTTTGTCCTTCTTTTATAAAGTTGACTCCGCATGAGAGGTATAACTTTGTTAAAGAGAAGTCATTTTGTAATAACTGTTTAAGTGTTAAACATAAAACATATGCTTGTTCTTCCAAACATGTTTGTTCGTTTTGTTCTGCAAAACATCACACATTGCTACATTTCACGAATAACGCTGATACTTCTCGAACAAACAGTTCTCCGCTTGTCGCTAAGTCGGTGTCACGCTATTCGCAGTCGCCGCAACGAGAGAACCGTGCGCTAGCGCACGTCAGTACGAGTGCCGATCGCTCAGAGCCGCGTAACTCGACCGAATGCGCCACGCATATGCCGCAGAGTAGTAATAATGAAACTTTAACTTTATTGAATAACAATAAATCGGTTTCGTTTGCTTCGGAACTTAAACCTTTTTCTACTATTTTATTGTCAACCGCGCAAGTTTACGCTACTTGTTATAATAATAATGACAAGTTAATTGTTCGATGTTTAATTGACAGTGGCAGTCAAAATAATTTAATAACATTAGATTGTTGCAAACGCTTAAATCTTCCTATAACAAAATTACTTAATTCATACTTGCAAGGTGTTGGTATGAACTCTCAACCGGTTTACGGTTATGTTAACTTTAATGTCGAATCCCGCGTTTACCCAGATAACAAATACTATATTCACGCTCTTGTAGTTGATTGTATAACTGATCGACTTCCCGCTAATTATATCGAAATTTCTGAGGACATGACTTACTTAAATAATTTACAACTCGCAGATTTAACATGGAATGTACCAGGGGAAATAGAACTAGTTCTAGGTGTTCAACTATTTCCGTATATTTATTTAGGTGATAGGGTTGAATCTGGAACTCGCGCACCTCCCGCCATACATACCAGTTTTGGTTATGTATTAATGGGCGAAGTCCCATTTAATTCCGATGTGATACCGCCGCCGCAATCTTTCGCTTGTTTTACTGCACATACGCCTATTGACATTGAGTCAAGCTTGCATAAATTTTTCGAATTAGAAGAAGTCGCTTCTAAACGCTTTCTTAGTCCCGCTGAAATCGAGTGTGAAAATAATTTTGTCTCAACAACCAATTTTCAAAATAATAAATACAACATTGATTTACCGTTTTGTCGCAACCCTGATGACTTAGGTTGCTCCCGCGCTGTTGCACATCGCCGTTTCCTCGCTTTGGAACGCAAGTTTAAAATTGTTCCTGGCTTACAGGACAGCTATAATAAAACAATAAGTGACTATATAGCAAATGGATATTTGTCAGAAGTTCCGGTCTCCGATATCAAGCATGTCGGTTATTACATACCACATCATGGTGTCGTACGTCCGAACAAAGATGGCGTCCGCGTAGTGTTAGACGCCAGCGCAAAAACTCATTCTGGCTTATCGCTAAACGACGTATTACACGTCGGTCCTAATTTGCAGTCTGATTTATTTTTGCTTTTGATCGACTTTAGATTATTTCCTATTGCATTAACCGCTGACATTAAATCTATGTTTCTTCGCATCGGTGTAAATGAACACCACCGCAAATATTTACGCATTTTATTTCGCTTTAACGCTAACGAACCTATCCGCACTTATAATTTTATTAGTTTACCGTTCGGTTTAAAATCAAGTCCTTTCTTAGCTATGCGTACATTACGTCAACTAGCTTCTGATTTTGGACACCGCTATCCTGAGGCATCTAAATTAATAGATACTCAATTTTTTATGGATGATTTTGTACATTCTGTTCCTGATGAACAAACCGCTGTAAGTGTTTCGCAAGATTTAATTAAATTATTTAAATTAGGTTCATTTGATCTTATTAAGTGGGCTAGTAATTCACCAGCTTTAGTTGAAGCTTTTCCTGATTCGCATCGTATGCCTATTGACTTTGCACAGTCAGACCTATTTAATTGTAAAATCCTAGGATTATCCTGGGAGCCTATTCACGATATTCTCTCTTTGACCATTGTCAAAGTTGATGATAAATGCACAAAACGCACGATCCTTTCGTTCGTCGCGCGCTTATTTGACACGCTCGGTTTAGTCGCGCCCATTATTTTATTCGCCAAAATTCTTATTAAGGAACTTTGGTTGAGTAAAATTGACTGGGATGAAACGCCTCCAGAATCTATTCGTCGACGTTTCACCGCCCTCGCATTAGAACTTCCCATGCTTGCGACTTTGAGCATTCCGCGTCATTCTGGTGTTCAGTTAGGATCCGAGGTTTACATAGTAGCATTTTGTGACGCTAGCTTTAGTGGTTACGGATGCTGTGTGTATTTACATGTTACAGATTCGTTAGGTAATGTAACTGTCCGCCTTCTGTGTGCAAAGTCTAAAGTTTCGCCAGTTAAAATTGTAACGCTCGCTCGCTTAGAGTTAGTCGCAGCTTTGTTATTATCAAAACTTGTTAAATTAGTTCGAGATAGGCTATCCGCTCGCATTCCTATTAAAGGAGTCTACGCATTTTCTGACTCCACTATAGCACTTTCTTGGATTCATTCTTCTCCACATAGATGGTCTATATTCGTGAGCAACCGTGTGGCTAAGATACAAGAAAATCTTGCATTCGATTGTTTCTACCATATCGTAGGTAAAGAAAATCCGAGTGACTGTCTGTCACGTGGTATGTTACCTTCACAACTTCTATCGCATCCACTGTGGTGGAATGGTCCAACTTGGCTTAGTAAGCCCATTAACGAATGGCCTATTGTAGCCTTTTCACCTCTAGTTCAGGAGTCGCTTCCTGAATTTAAAATTAATAGTAAAACACTTACATCTGCAATTCAGTGTGAGTCACCGCTCTTAATTGATATAATTAACCGCATCAGCTCTTGGTCTAAATTGTTAAAAATATTTGTTTATATTCTAAAATTTATTAAAAAATTGCCAAATAATGAACCTGTATGTAATATTAATACCGCTGAAAAATTTATTATTAAAGCTATTCAAAACATATGTTTCGCTAAAGAAATTCAACTTTTAAAGATGAATGAATTACCATCTAAAAGGTTACGTAATTTATCAGCCTTCTTAGATGAGGATGGAATACTCCGCGTAGGGGGCAGGTTGTCTAAATCTTCCCTTCCATATGAAGTGAAATACCCCGCTATACTCCCTAAACGTCATCGTTTAGTGAATCTTATCATTGATCATTATCATGCATCGAGTTGTCATACCGGACCTGGACTACTTATGTCCATCATACGTCAACGTTTTTGGATTTTGGATGCTAGAACCGTCATTCGCTCTCGTTGCCGTCAGTGTAATATTTGTTTCCGTCTAAATCCGAAGCATCCGACTCCAAAAATGGCTGATCTACCCGCATTTCGTATTAGCGATGCCAAAGCATTCGTTCACTCTGGAGTAGATCTCTCGGGCCCGCTTAGTTATATTCCGATAAGAAGAAGAGGGCAGCATTCTTGTAAGGTATATATTTGCCTCTTTATATGCCTTGTTACTAAGGCAATTCATATTGAATTAGTGTCAGATCTCACTTCCGCATCATTTATTTCCGCTTTCAAGAGATTTATATCTCGCCGCGGTCCAGTATCGGTAATATATTCAGATAATGGCACTAATTTTGTCGGTGCCAAAGTAATGTTAGACGAAATGCATAATTTTCTGTTAAGTTCGACTTTTCAAGCTGAAGTCAAGCAAGAGCTATTGAATAGTCGAATAGAGTGGAAAATGATTCCTCCACGATCTCCACACTTTGGGGGGGCGTGGGAGGCTAATATTAAAAGTGTTAAAACGCATTTGTTTAGAGTAATAGGCAAACAACTTCTCACTTATGAGGAACTTTTAACGGTCTTAGTACAAATCGAATGTATTTTGAATTCAAGACCGCTTATTGCTGTCTCCGCAGATCCGCATCCGGACGTGTTAACGCCCGCTCATTTCTTGATGTCAAGTCCTTTAAAGCACTTGCCTTCTTCTGAATTGCCAGACGCCCGCATAACGTTAACTAAACGGAAAGATCTTTTAGATCAACTCGTTCTTTCTTACTGGAAGAAGTGGCGAGTTGAGTATTTACATACATTACAAGTGCGCCAAAAATGGTGTACTCCGGAACGCTCCGTGGAAATAGGCACCATAGTTCTATTAGAAAACGATAATTTGCCACCTTTGAGTTGGCCCTTAGGTATAATTACGGAAGTCTATCCAGGATCAGACGGAGTTATCCGAGTCGCTACTGTAAAAACTAGTACTGGAGTTTACAAACGTCCAGTTGTCAAACTTTATCCTTTACCGCAACAGTAACCTTTCAAAGTTTCATTTAGCATATAGTAACATCTTAATTATTAGTAAAATTTAGTTCAATAATCGCCTTAATATTAGTTTATATTGTTTTATTCATTGATACCGCACTCATTAGCATAATTTTCAACCGCTACTTATATTTATTTTATATATCCGCACCGCACTTTATTTTCGCTTAGGCCTTATGCCTGCTCTATCCTCTCTTTTCTTCTTTTCGCATCTTCTGTTGAAAGTTCTATGAACTTTCAAGGCGGGGTGCATGGTTAGGCGCCTTATATTACCTACCTTTCCCCTCCTTTCCGCAAATCCGCACGCTGGATAGAGACAGGTGGTGCCACCTGTCGGCTAACCACGACTCGTGCCGGCGGGCGGCCCTAAGTACGTCGACGGCCTCGCGAGCACCGCACGCGCATAAGTGATTTGCATAGAACGCTTTTACCTTAAACCCGCTCCTGTTGTTGGTGTGATATACGCAACCCTCTGAAGACGTGCTTTACGACGAGGATTGGGGATCCGCAGGTGAGTGCCGCTTAAATCTACCCGGCTGTGGATTTTGCCTCCTTCCACCACCAACAAATTCTACCTTTGTCACCCGCACCACCAGTGATAGTTCATTAATCGATGGTTGTAGGTTCAAATAAGAAAGCTTATACAATTAAGTGAAACTCCAGAGCACATTATTTAAAGTGACATATTTTAAGAAAGTTCTAATTAAGTCCCTTACTAATAATAATAACAGCTTATGAAATTCCCACTGCTGGTCTCTGGCCTCCCGCTATAGGGGGACCGGACAGTATACCTGCTGTGCCTGTCCAATTGCCAGGTTTGACACATCAGTTATCTTGATGTGCATGTTTTATCACTATGTTTTCCTTCACCATTGTTAGCATGTGGTAATTGCAATGATATATATTGTTACGACCGACAAAGACCGATTCACACCTGCCGTTTATTACCTTTCCGCATTTGGACTCCTTTTATTACTTATTTATTGGCATACGGCCCGTTGTCCTATTGTACACGTTTATGGCCGTTTGCATGCATTATTAGCCAGGTGTGCGGATTAGTATTTCTAGGAAATTAAGTCGACGATACGGGCGGGCACACTTATATTTGTGAAGTATAAAACGACGGCAGGATGTAGAGAGGAAATCAGTCAAGCGACGATTACGATACGAGCAAGACGTGTGTACATTCAATAAGCTATATAGTGACGGACTTTGCGCGTGCTATTGAATCGTGCATCACGTTTGTACTGGTTGCGTCCAGTTATATTTGTACCTGTGTTATATGTGTTTGTATAGTCCTAATAAATTCTATAGTAATTCCAACGGCATTTTTAATTCAAGTCCCACACTCGTAACAATATATTGGGTCAGAAAACTGCCCAAGTGGTGCATATGTTCCGGCTAGAATTTAAACCCTTTGAGTTTGAGACGTATGCACTAGCCATTATGCTACCACAACTAATAACAATATTGAGCATTAATCTGTAATATTGTAGCCAAAAATGAATAATCTAGCACAGTTATACTAACACACACCTTCCATGATCAAATTGATCGTGTACTAGCAGAAGGTGATGTCAGGAGCCTTAAGAACAGACGAGCGTGCATGACAAGAGTTATGAATGTCAAAGAAGCAAGTGAGGTGTGTAAAAATAAGCCTAAATGGCGCTCTGTTGTTCGTGCCTACCCCGCAAGGGAACTGGCGTGGATTTATGTATGTATGTAGTTATACTAAATGTTATTGTGCACAACAATATGTACACAAATGCAGTTGCAGAGTATCTCACAGTTGAAATAAAATATTTTCTCAGATTCCTTGCAGTCAAGTCAGGAGGAAGATCTCGACGTCGCTGATGTTGGGTCAGGCTCACTTTCAGGCGATGATACACTTCTGAAAAAGATGGTGGAAAAAGAGGTTCAAATGATTTCGGAAAAGATTGATTTAGGTAAAAGTTAATTTTCACATTCTAGTGTCAATTATCCATGCAGGAACGGAGAAAGAATACTATTCCCTGAGTTGGGACGGCCTGTCGTAAGAGGCGACAAAACAACTCACAGCCAGGTGGTAGGGCATTTACCCGACTGGATGGCTGCCATCCCCGGTCTAGAGTATGCCGCCATAACAGCCTTGAGTTGTGTTCTGGCATTAGTGACCAGGTTGTAGCACCTTTGGTGTTGCAAATGTCCATAGGCGATGGTAACAGCTTTCCATCAAGTGGCCCGTCTGCCTGTCTGCTGAACCCCTTGCAATAAAAATAAAAAAAATAAAAAAGTGGTAGGTAAGTTAATATTAAGAGACATTTTTAAAAGAAACTTTTATTTCAATGCTCTGTAGCATTCAATTGCCTAGTAAAAGTGATAAAATACTACTCTGGGTAAAATTTTGATCTTTTTTGATGCTCAAGGACCTATATCTAGCTGTAACGATATAAGCACTATACGTACCTGAGTCTGCAGCTAGCTCCTTTGGAGAACGTTGATATTTTAGTGGGATATCACTTGCAATTTTTGTATGCGCTTATATGTTTTGTCAACCATTTGGACACCGTTATTGCACTGGTTGCCACTCTTCGCTTTAATCAGTGTGTAGTACTCACAGTGAAAAAATTAATGTCTCGATATTGCTAGAGAACCATAACACTTGACCATCTATTAAATCAAAGTTAATACAATATGGTTCTTCTTTTTCTTCTTTTTTTGGATTATGGCTCCAACGCAGTTTGCATTGATTTGGCCAATGTCACAGTAGGTGGTAAAATGTCAGGTGCATATAAGAGTATAAATGCGAAAAGAAAAATTTGGTCGGTGATCTTCCAAATCACTTTCTGAGATCCTGAGGACAACACAAAACATAGAGTGTTAGACTAACTACATTAGAGATAGATGTTATTTATTGTTAAAAACTTTGATAATATATGTACATGTCTACTATCAGCTACGGTAAGAAGAAAGTCCACATTGACCGGTCGGGGAAAATCTTTGAGTAATATACTGTAGAGGGGAGAAACTATTTTGGGACATTCGAAAAAAATGTGATGGACAGAGCCGTCAGCTAAGCCGCACTCACAGAGAGAATTATCGCGAATTCTTAATTTTGCAAGAAATACAGGACAGCAACAGTGGCCAAGACGCAGGCGAATTATAGTTGATATAACTTTTTTGGGTAGTTTTCTATAGTTGAAGAACCAAGGTTTGGGACGTAATGTTGGTTGCAAACTACCGTAGTATCTGCCAACAGTCAGACGGGACTGTTGCCAGATACCATTCCAAGTCTCAAACATCTGGGGCCGCGCGAGAGAACGTAAATCGCGGGGAAAGCATTTATTATATTTGTTACTACCCGAACAGACAGCTTCCTTGGCGCAACAGTCGGCAATCTCATTTCCACCAATTCCACAGTGACCTGGGATCCAGGCAAGTACTATATCTAAACCAGACGAGTGACAACGAAAGAGGGCTTCCTTTATTTTTAGGGAGATGACAAAGTTATGTTTAGCATGCAAAGGTAATTTTGAGATATCCTGTAGGGAGCTTAAGGAATCAGTAAAAATGATAGATTTACTTATGTTATGGGATTCAATATAAAGGACGGCTTCTAGAATAGCGATTGATTCGCCAGTGAACACAGAACTAGGAGGAGGAATTTTGAAATTTAAAATAATTTTGTATTTGGGAATCCAAATAGCTGAACCAACAGGGCCATTTTGAGATAGCCGTGATGCATCGGTGAAAAACTGAAGGTGGTCTGGCCAACGATCCTGCGTAATTTTACAAAATAATTGATTAGCATCTGGAGAATTTTTGTGAATATCTAGATTTAGAATAACATTAGGTTTATAAATAAGGCTTTCAAAACTTGACTCAAAAACAGGATTTTTATAATTCTGGAAAATGCCAAGAGGGAGATCTACTAGTTTCTTATACGAATTTATAAGAAGTGGAAGACATTTGTGAGTCCAATAACTAGATGTGAACGATATTTGAAGGAGTTGATCTAAGATACCTAGAAGGGGATGATCTGAGAGCTCTATCACTTTATAAAAGAATCTGTCCGATAGAAGCTGCCTGCGAAGAGCAAGAGGAGGGTCTACACACTCAACCTGAAGGGCATTTATTGGAGAAGATTTCATTGCGCCTGTGATGATTCTGAGGCATTTGGCTTGTATGCGTTCCAGTTTCATGAGAGCGGATTTACTGCAGGGTTCCAATATGAAGCAGGCATAGTCAAAATGGCTGCGGATGATGGCATTATAAAGCAGCTTCTGACAATAGGGGTGAGATCCCCACCTAACACCTGACAGGGCTCGAATTACGTTAGTGTTTTTTTCTGTTTTTGCGCAAATATAATTGAGATGGGGGAGGCCTGAAAGTTTGGCATCGAGGAAGACACCTAGGAATTTAACAGAGTTAGCAATTTGGATTGGATGATTGTTAATGTGAATGTCTAGGGCAGGAATATCTCTTTTGCGGGAGAATATTACAGCCGAACTTTTTGAAGCAGAAAGTGACAAACCGTGCTCTGAAAGCCATGAGTTAAGATAAAAAAGAGCAGAATTGATACGGTTTGAAGCATCACTGAAAGAGTCAGAAGTGGCATATAGAGCAATGTCATCGGCATACTGAAGGGCTTTGCAAAAGCAGCTTACAGAAGATTCTAAATCAGCCGTATAAATGTTATAGAGGATCGGGCTGAACATAGGTATAATTTGCTAAGCCTCACAGACTATGTATACGCGACCGTTAGGCGCAGGAAAGAGACGGGTCGGACTGAGATAGATATAGTTTATTTTTAACCGTTATTAATTTGAAATTAAATAAATAAATTATAATTATAAGAATTGAATATAAAATGTAATAAGCCTTAACTCACTAGGAAATAAATGTTGTAGCGTTGTGCCTTTTATTGACCAGTAGGACCCTATTAGATCCCGGTAAATGAGACCGGGCTACAGGCGTGCAGAACGCCGCCTGGAGCCCGGGACTCAGCATGTAAAGGGAACCGGGTTACAGGCGTGCAGAACGCCGCCTGGAACCCGGGACCCAAAAGGGTAGCGGAAACCGGGCTACGGGACTGCAGAACGCAACCGGAGCCCGGGATCCGTGAGGTATGCCTGCACTACTGCCTACTCCGAACGCGAGTAGGCCATAATGATGGTGCAGGCAGAGGTCCGCGCTCGACAGCGCACGTTTTTGTAATGAGGTAATGGTAAGGGCGCTCAGCGCTTTATATTTATACTAATGAAGCGGGGGGCGAGGTAAACGCCCATTACGACGTCCCGCTAACAAAAACCATGGGTCACAACTGTGTAAGGACCCTCGAAATGTACTAAGATCTAGGGTGTACCAAAATGTATAATAGTGGTAAGTTAACATAAGGCTTAATGTATGTAAAATTAAGGAAATAAAGTAAAGGGGGTGTTACGACGAAGCGAGGGGTCGGCGGAGGTAGCCTCTATAAATATAGGACGCCTTTGGGGCGCATTTTTGTAGTTCGTGAGTAGTTCGTGAGTAGTTCGTTTTCGTTTAGTTCGTTCGCAGTTCATAAGAAGAAGCTCCCTCCCGCCAACGCCAACGAAGTCGAAGCCTCCCGTAGCATCGTTTTCGGTTGTTTTCATTTCGGAAAATCGGTTACCCGAACCAGCGACCAACCCTCTACAGTCCTACAGTCCACTGCAACACCAACATCGTCTGGTCAGCTTCGAGCCGTATTGGAAGAACTGAAGTATGCCGAATACGAGAAGCAGAATCGAAAAGGACGCTGCGCAGGCGAACAAGAAGAGTGCGACAGAGGTAGCAACAACCTCAACGACAACTGGCAGTGTCACGGCGGAATCCGGAACAGAGACTAGCTCAGTAAAAGCAACGACCGTAAAAGCAACGACAGTAAAAGCAACTGCCGTAAAAGCAACGCCAACGGCGTCGGCAACGACAGTAAAAGCAACAATGCCGGTCTCTGTTACGGATTTGCAGCCACAACCACCGCCAGTTTTACGCGAAATACTTCGCAGAAAAGAATGCACTCTAGAAGAAACTTCAAGACCGCAGTCACTACGCTCCACGACTTCCCGCAGACGACTTGCCGAGCTGGAAGCCAAAGAGAGACTAGCCGCATTGAAGTTGAAACAGTTGGAGGCAGCCGTTGAACTCGAACAAGCGAGAATAAATAGGCTACAAGCCGAATCATCGGACGATGATGACGTCATCGAAGAAAGCGAACTACCATCAAGAAGAGTAGACATGTGGTTCGAGAGACTGCCGCAAACGCAGGAACCACATGCCACAGAACCCCCCCCCGCCCCAGCGACGTTAGCCAGCGATATAGGGAGAATGAATGAACGGGGACAGGGCGTCCACGTCGGAAATATGGCACGCGGACAACGGGTCTCAGAACGAGGCCCGCCTGCACGTTCAAACGTCATGGATGTGACGTCACTGGCAGAAGCGATCACTGAAGCGGCGCGAACGAGCACAAGACAGGCGCAGCGATACATGCAAGAACTCCCGACTTTTAATGGAAATAGTGGCGAATGGCTGTCCTTCCAGGCAGCCTTTCGGGAATCGGGAGGGAGCTTCTCAGCAGGGGAGAACGTCGCGCGCCTACGTAGAAGCCTAAGGGGAGCCGCACTGGAGGCCGTCAGTGCCCTGCTGATTACCCAGACGGGGCCTGAAGATATTTTGAAGGCATTGGAAAGAAGGTTCGGCCGTCCAGATGCCCTTGTGCTGGGAGAAATGGAGAAAATGAAGACATGGACACGAGTCACCGACAGCCCTCGGGACTTGTGCCTATTTGCCAACAAGATGGCAAACCTAGTAGCAACAATTGAAGTATTGAACAAGCCGCAGTATTTACATAGCCCAGAGATGCTACGCGCGGCAGTGGAGAAGCTGACTCCAATCGTAAGGAACAAGTGGTACGACTATGCAGCTATGAAGACCGAAGGGGTTCCGGAACTTAAGAAACTTGCGAGCTTCCTGAATGAAGAGGCAGACAAGTGCGCCGCGTATGCACCGATCGAACGCGAGAGCGAGATGGCACGATCGAAAAGGAGGACGGAGCACATACACATAGTGAACAACGACAGTGAACGCGTGAATATGAGAAAAAGTGAACCGTGCCCAGTCTGCAAACGCGATCATAAACTTAGCGATTGCCGCAAGTTCGTCGGTGCGGATGTGAGCGCGCGGTGGGACTTAGCCAAAAAGTGTAAAGTGTGCTTCCGCTGCCTGCGAAGTAGGCATCGACGTTCTTCGTGCCGCGCCCCGCCGTGTGGGGTGGAAAGGTGTACGCTACACCACCACCGCTTGCTGCATCACCAAAGGAGACCTGAAGTTAACGAGGTAAGTCCAAGTGCAGTGAGTGTGACGTCAGAACCGGCGGGAGAAGTGTTAGCGTCCGCGATCAACAGCGTTATCAATGATGGAAGAAACAAACGACGTGCCTATCTGAAGGTGGCCCCGGTCGCTATAACCGGACCGAGGGGCAGTCGTCACACCTACGCACTATTGGACGAAGGCAGCACCGTGACCATTATTGATGCGCAGCTGGCCGAGCAACTGGGACTTAGCGGACCACGGGATCCCATGAAGATGCAGGGAGTCAACGGTGAAGAATCATCGCATGACTACAGCATGCGAGTGTCCGCCAGGATAAGAGGCTCATATGAAACAGAAGAACACACACTGAGGGACGCTCGCACAATAAAGAACATGAGCTTCTTCAGCCAGACCGTTCATCGGAGCGATGTGCAGGGCTGTGCACATCTGCAGGAGATAGAAAATGTACTCATCTATGAAAAAGCTACACCGAAGATACTAATCGGCCAAGATAATTGGGAGCTGATTATTTCAAATGAAGTACGTAAAGGCCCGCGTCACCAACCGGTCGCCTCTCGTACGCAGCTGGGTTGGGTGCTGCACGGCTGCCGCACCTCAACCACATCGCCGGTCGTGTTCTGCTCACACTTGAGCATGATGGAAGAAGACCACGACCCGCTTGAAGAAATTATGAAAAAATATTTCGCGTTGGAATCACTGGGAATCGAACCCAGAACGCAGGTTAGCGATCCGCAACAACGCGCCTTGGAAATATTAGAAAAGAAAACTCGTCGTTTGGAAAATGGACAATTTGAAACGGGACTTTTATGGAAAGATGAAAGTTCACCTATGCCAAATAATTATGAAAATGCATTGAAGAGACTTCAGAACTTAGAAAAAAAATTGGATCGCGATGAAGAGCTTAAAGCGAAGTATGAAGAGAGAATTGAAAATTTAATGTTGTCAGGCTACGCCGAGCGCGCCTCCACTCCCCCCACCAGCGGGAGGACGTGGTATCTTCCCCACTTCGCCGTCGTGAATCCAGACAAGGAGAAAATAAGGGTGGTCCACGACGCAGCCGCCAAGTATCATGGCAGAAGTCTGAACGATATGTTGCTGCCTGGACCCGACCTTCTTCGATCACTACCGGGAGTCATCATGAAGTACCGGCAGTATCCAGTGGCAGTGTCTGCCGACATAAAGGAAATGTTCATGCAAGTGAAGATCATAGAAGCCGACAGGGATGCATTACGCTTTCTGTGGCGTGGCAACCGCCGCGATAGCGAGCCTCCAGAGGAATATAGAATGACGTCGCTCATCTTTGGTGCAACGTCTTCGCCTTGCGTAGCCTTGTACGTGAAAAACAAGAACGCAAGGGAATTTGAAAATGAAGACAGAGAAGCGGCGAGGGCAATAGTGGTCAATCATTACATGGACGACTATCTGCAAAGCCTTCAAACAGTTGAAGAAGCCAGGAAAATGACAGCTGCCGTTGACAACATACAGCGGCGAGCGGGTTTCCAACTCCGAGGGTGGACCTCCAATTATAAGGAGGCGATTTCAAGCTTCGCGCCATCCGGTCAAACCACCGTTGAAATCGGCGGGAGCGAAATAGAAAAAACATTGGGTCTGATGTGGCACGTGAGAGAAGACACGCTTGGCTTTCGTGTCAATCAAAGAAGAGTTCCGGCAGAAGTATTGGCGGGGAGTCGAATGCCGACGAAGAGAGAGGCACTGGGACTCATTATGTCAATATTCGACCCCCTGGGGTTCATTTCCCCCCTCACCACACCGGCGAAACGCATCATGCAAGATACATGGAAATATAAAACAACATGGGACGAAGTCATCCCGGAGGAACTGCAAGACAAATGGAAAAATTGGCTGAGAGACTTGATATCTCTACCTAACTTACGCATTCCACGCTGCTACGAATATTCACCGGCAGCGATCAGGGAGTTGCACACATTCGTCGATGCTAGTGAAGAGGCATACGCTGCGGTTGTGTACATACGCACGACACGGGCGGACGGCCGGGTCAACGTCATGATAGCGGCAGCTAAAAGTCGCGTGACACCAATGAAACCAGTCTCCATTCCGCGACTCGAACTCCAAGCAGCCGTCCTGGGAGCCCGCCTGAGCAAGTCCGTGCAAGAGGGACACGACTGGGAATTACACCGTCACACATACTGGAGCGACTCGCGCACTACGCTAGCATGGATTCGAGCGGAACCGCGAACTTACAAAACGTTCGTGGCCCATCGCCTCGCCGAAATAGAAGACCTCACTAAGAAAAATGAATGGCGATGGTTACCCTCGGCGCAGAACGTTGCAGACGACGCAACGCGTAAAACACCAAGTGACTTCAACCCACAACACAGGTGGTTTACGGGCCCCAAGTTCCTGTATCTTGACATAGAAAAATGGCCGCAAGAAACGAAGACCGAGGTGCCAACCACCGGAGAAGAAAAGTGCGCAACATTAACTGAAGACAATGACGTCATCGTCATCGACTTCAAACGCTTCTCACGTTGGACTACCATAGTGAGAACGATGGGACGCGTACTTCAATTTATCAGACTATGCAAACGACCCACGAACACGGTGGCAGCCGCGCGCCGTAAAAGAACAAAGAAGAATCCTACTCCAGACGAAGAGTGGAAGAAAAACATAAAGAAGAAGAACAAAGAAAAATCGAAGTGTCCAAAAGAAAATAACGTTGAAAGAAAATTCAAGAAAATCAACGGGAAAATGTTAATGTTGTCTGAGCGTAAACTCATTGCGCTCGCACAACGCGAATCGTTCGGCGATAAACCGCTCGATACGATACGTCGACGTCATAACAAGGGAGAGCTCGCCGGTTTAACTATAGAAACCGACGAACATAACATATTGCGGCTGCGAGGAAGAATCGACGAGGCGCAAGAAATAAGCTACGAGATGGCCAATCCTGCCATCTTAGACGGGAAACATAAATACACAAAGTTGTACATACAACATGTACACGAGAAACTACACCATGGTGGCGTCGAGATGGTGGTCAACGAGCTACGACAGCGGCTGTGGGTTATGAAGATACGGCCCTCAGTCAAAGCAGTGTTGAGGAACTGCCTCCAATGCCGACTGAGGAGGGCCCAGCCAGCGAGTCCATCGACGGGGAGCCTGCCTGCAGCTCGCCTGGCGCATCACTCGCGCCCCTTCACCTTCACGGGCGTAGACTACTTTGGCCCACTGGAGGTGACCGTGGGCCGTCACCGGGAGAAGAGATATGTGGCGTTATTCACATGTATGACGTCACGGGCACTACACCTCGAGGTCGTCGCGTCGCTGAGTGCTGACTCAGCCATCAACGCGCTGCGCCGCTTCATAGCGCGGCGCGGCGTCCCCACCGAACTCTGGAGCGACAACGCTACGTGTTTCCGCTCGGCCGACCGCGAACTCGCGGAGGCTGGGCGCGCCGTCGAAGAGGAAGCGTCGCGCCGGCAGATCGCCTGGCGGTTCTTACCGCCGGCGGCACCCTTCATGGCCGGCGCCTGGGAGCGCATGGTGCGCACCGTCAAAGAGGCGTTGCGCGTCACCCTGCGCGAGCAGCGCCCGAGCGATGAGACGCTCGCCACACTGCTCGCCGAAGTCGAAGCCACCGTGAACTCGCGGCCGCTCACTCATGTGGCCGTGGGTCCCGACGAGCCCCCAGCCATCACGCCGAACCTGCTACTCCTGGGGCCGAACTGCCACATGCCGGCCCCCGGGAACTTCGAGGCCAGCGACGTGACTGCGCGCGCGCACTGGAGACGCGCGCAGTACCTCGCCGATGTCTTCTGGCGACGGTGGGTGCGGGAGTACCTGCCGCTACTACAATACCGGCGGGAGCCCTACGCAAGTGGTGACAACCCTAAGGTAGGCGATTTGGTTATTATTTGCGACCCAAATCTGCCCCGTAACACATGGCCCCGAGGACGAGTGACTGCAGTGCATCCCGGCAGAGACGGCGAGGTTCGAGTCCTGGACGTGACGACGGCCAGCGGACGAGTGCTGAGGCGGCCTACCAAGAGAGTCGTCGTGCTGCCCATAGGAGAATCGCGAGACGCGACGGCGGGAGAATGTTGACGACGACAAACACAATGTATGAAACTCACCGACCCGTCTCAATAGGCGATAAGAACATAGGTATAATTTGCTAAGCCTCACAGACTATGTATACGCGACCGTTAGGCGCAGGAAAGAGACGGGTCGGACTGAGATAGATATAGTTTATTTTTAACCGTTATTAATTTGAAATTAAATAAATAAATTATAATTATAAGAATTGAATATAAAATGTAATAAGCCTTAACTCACTAGGAAATAAATGTTGTAGCGTTGTGCCTTTTATTGACCAGTAGGACCCTATTAGATCCCGGTAAATGAGACCGGGCTACAGGCGTGCAGAACGCCGCCTGGAGCCCGGGACTCAGCATGTAAAGGGAACCGGGTTACAGGCGTGCAGAACGCCGCCTGGAACCCGGGACCCAAAAGGGTAGCGGAAACCGGGCTACGGGACTGCAGAACGCAACCGGAGCCCGGGATCCGTGAGGTATGCCTGCACTACTGCCTACTCCGAACGCGAGTAGGCCATAATGATGGTGCAGGCAGAGGTCCGCGCTCGACAGCGCACGTTTTTGTAATGAGGTAATGGTAAGGGCGCTCAGCGCTTTATATTTATACTAATGAAGCGGGGGGCGAGGTAAACGCCCATTACGACGTCCCGCTAACAAAAACCATGGGTCACAACTGTGTAAGGACCCTCGAAATGTACTAAGATCTAGGGTGTACCAAAATGTATAATAGTGGTAAGTTAACATAAGGCTTAATGTATGTAAAATTAAGGAAATAAAGTAAAGGGGGTGTTACGACGAAGCGAGGGGTCGGCGGAGGTAGCCTCTATAAATATAGGACGCCTTTGGGGCGCATTTTTGTTTTGTAGTTCGTGAGTAGTTCGTTTAGTTCGTTCGCAGTTCATAAGAAGAAGCTCCCTCCCGCCAACGCCAACGAAGTCGAAGCCTCCCGTAGCATCGTTTTCGGTTGTTTTCATTTCGGAAAATCGGTTACCCGAACCAGCGACCAACCCTCTACAGTCCTACAGTCCACAAGTAAAATTCAGAGAAGAAACATCAGGAAGAGAGTTTAATTTACTTTATACCAAGGAAGAGAACTTATGCCAGTCAGCTAGTGCGAGTCTAAATCTCAAAAGAGGCGTTGGAGTGACAGGAGGGGGTGAAGAATCAGGCAAGGAACAAAGAATAGGGAGATGGTCACTTCCATAACAGTTAGAAAGAACAGACCATGAAAGAGAGTAGGCTATGGAGGGAGAGGATAAAGTAAGGTCAGGGGCACTCGGATTTTGAAGGGGAGAGACTCTACGCGTAGGGTTTCCATCATTAATGATGCATAAGTTTAGATCATTTAAGATATCGAGAAATGCTGGAGCAATAGGATCACAGGAAGCTGAACCCCACAAAGTATGGCGGATATTTAGGTCTCCTAGAATGAGGAGAGGGACAGGAAGATGGCATAAGAGGGAGAAAAGTTCTTGTATGAGGAGAGCATTGGGGTGAGGGATGTAGACAGACACAAATGTTATATTAAGACAACGGACAGCTACAATATTAATATCTGGGGAGTGAGGGGGGAGGGTGAAACGGGAGAATGTAATATTTCTTCTAACAAGAATAGCACAACCAGCCCAACCATCCGATCTGTCATCTCGGATACATGAAAACCTAGGCACTCGAAATAAAGAACCAGGGTTCAACCATGTTTCAGAGAGGGCAAAAATGTAAGGATTAAACTGATTAATTAAAAAAGATACTTCATGTTTTTTATTATTAACACTACGACAGTTCCATTGAAGGACCTTCGCCATTTTGGATAGAAGAGTTTATAAGTGACGTAATAATTTTTTGAAGCATATCTATGACATTGTACGGTTGTATATCACCACATTTAGAAAATATATTAATTAAAGCTGTTGACAAAATTTGTACTAAATTATCATTAGCGGTAGAGATATTAGGGGAGTTATCGCCAAGAGCACAACCATTTGGTAAAGAGGAAGGTGGTGAGGAGACAATATTAGCATGGGCTAGATGATCATATGTTGTACCTAGCTCCTGTCTAGGTTTTCTATGTATATAGATAGTTTTCCTATATGAAGAATTTGGTGCAGACTGAACAGTACTGGGGGAAGGTTCAGGGCACATAGGGGAGGGAACAGAATTAGGAGAGGGATAGGGTATGTAGGCAGATTTGTTTGGAACTGTTGAGGAAATGTCAGCATATGAAGTCCGAACAGGTTTAAATCTACGGGCTGCCTCAACATATCCAATATTTTCAGTGGACATTATGACTTTAATGTTTCTTTAGCGTGCATGTTCGGGGCATCTAGAGTCAGTGGCTGCATGATTACCAGAACAAAACAAACAAGTAATTTTATCCTCAGGTACCTGGCAAGTGGCATTTTCATGTGGGCCAGCACAGCGAGAACAGCGTGAGTTAGATCGGCATTTGTCACGAATGTGTCCGAAACGACAGCATTTTAGGCACTGTATAGTGGGAAGGGTATATGTTCCAACAGGTTGAGAGAGGTTGCAACAATAAACATGGCTTGGGAGGGATTGGCCTAATAAGGTGAGAACTACAGTACCAGAGGGTTCCCAGCAGGTTGTATCTTCAACACGTTTTTTTTTTATTTAGTCTTCTCGCTTTAATTACTATAGAAGACTCTGGACGGCACTCAGTCCATGAAACCAAGTCCTCCAAAGACCAATCTAGAGGGATTGAATGAATTACACCCATACGGGTAAGTTGGAAACGGGGAATTATTGCTGTAAGATTATTTAACTCTAGGACAGGGTGGGATAAGAATGAGTTAGCTTCAGAGAATGTTTTAAAATAAATAGAAATTTTGTTTCTTCCTATATTTTTTATTTCGTCAACCCCTGAGACTGCTGTTATAAATAACTTGGGCTATTTTAAGGGCGCGCATATTGTTGGATGATTTGGGCAGGTCCACATCGGGACCCGTAACGTAAACAATAAAAGGGCCTGAGTCAGACTCAGAATACCTGAGATCCGAGTTTGCCTCAAATCCAGGTCTGGTGTATGTGTGTTGGATAGAGACTGAAGGGGGCAAAATTCTTTTCTCGGGGGTATTTGAAGGAGCCTCTAAAGAACGTTTAGCCCGTAATTTCTCCTTAGTTTGGCCAATAGCATGAGATTCGCCCACTTCCATTCCTAAAGAATGTCTCCCCCTATCAGGAGGGACTTTCTCTCCCACCGACTGCGACATTTATGAAGTAAAGTACTTACCACTAATAATAAACTTAAAAATAGCCAACACCAACAGATAAATGACAACACAAAGCCAGGAAAACAGAAAAACACGAAAGAAAACCAGGAGAAATTCGCCAAAACGTGATTCCGCGGGAATGTCACCTGTCACTTTTCCTACAATATGGTTACGATACATGCTCTATAAATGAAATAATAAACTTTGATGTAATGTAATAATATTTTCTTTGCCTTTTGTTTTGATATTTGACCTGTGTAAAAAAGATCCAATTTATTAATTTATATTAAATATCAGATATATAATTTGTATTATATGTCAGAGTTCAAAAGAAAGGATTAACTATTAATACCTTTGAAAAGAAACAGAAACCATACAATGAAAAAACTTGAGCATTATACATACATACATAACTTCACGCCAGTTCCCTTGCGGGGTAGGCACGAGCAACAGAGCGCCATTTAGGCTTATTTTTACACACCTCACTTGCTTCTTTGACATTCATAACTTGTCATCCACGCTCGTCTGTTCTTAAGGCTCCTGACATTATACTGTATAATAATTTTAAAACAAGCCTCGTTTTCCCTCTTACCTTCGCGAACGATTTGAATTCCTAGTTCCCCCAGACATGTCTTGCAGAGCGTCTAAATCTCTTCTTCTTAAAGCCTTCTTATATTCATCGGCATGTTATAACGGTTCGTTTTCTGTTCATGCAGTTAAACTATGGACTACCCTCTCTCATGTAATCCGAGATAGTCCATCCGAAACCTTTTTTAAAACAACAGTTAAAGTACACTATTTCTCCTAATTAACTAATACTATATGTGTGTGTGTATATGTATTTTATATATGTATATACTATATGTGTATGTTTATGTATGTAGAAGTATAAAAATCAATTGCTGTTCGTTAGTCTTGCTAAAACTCGAGAACGGCTGAATTGATTTGGCTAATTTTGGTTTTGAATTTTTTGTAGAAGTCCAGGGAAGGTTTAAAAGGTGAGTAAATATGAAAAATATGCTTCTCTTAGAAACTATTCCTACCTGTCAAACATTTGATGTTCGACCCGTCGTTTAGAAATCAACGTTTTTTTATTGATTGATTCTGAGGTGGCACGAAGTTTGCCGGGTCACAACCCTCTTGTCTTTCCACTCTCGCTAGACCCATAGGTTTATTGGAAGAAAACTATAGGGTTAAGCTCGCCTTGCTACATTACTACTATTTTGTAGTTTTATCTTTATGTAACTATTTTGTGTACAATAAAGAATAAAAGAGTATAAAATAAATTTGATACAAAATTTATTTAGTGTCATTATTTTTCTTTTCAGGCGCACGAACAAAAAAACGTAAATCAAAAGAAGTACTGGCAACATCGAAGCGAATAAAGCTCCACGAAACAACTAAGGATAGAAAACCTTTAACCAATGCCATTTTGCAAAGTTCAAAAGTGCCAAATAATACGAATGTTTGTGATAAGGAAAGATCAGAAAATGACTTTTCCTCTCATACATGTCAGTACCAATGTGTCACAACAACCACCTTAAATAGATTTAGTAAACGCAGTGGAGAGAAACGATACACATGTGATTTCTGTGATTACGGAAGTTCACGAAAAGACGCCTTAGTAAGGCATATAAGGTATAAACACACAAAAGAAAAGAAATTCACCTATCATGTGTGTCAGAAGAAATTTGTTACAAAAGACAACTTAAAGAGACAGCTTTGTAAACACACCGGGGAAAAACCGTCCGAATGTGATTTGTGCGATTATGGATATTTAGCAAAAGGCAGTTTTACAATCCATATCAAGCACAATCACGCAAAGCAAAAGAAGTTCACGTGTCATTTATGTCAGTACAAATGTGTCGCAAGAGGCAGCTTAAAAAGACACCTTTGTAAACACACTGGGGAAAAACCCTATGAATGTGAATGGTGTGATTACAGATGTACAGAGAAATGTAGTTTAACAAGCCATATAAAGCATAAACACACAAAAGAAAGGAACTTCTCATGTCATATATGTGACATCAAGTTTGTTAATAAAGCCGCCTTAAATAGACACCTTAGTACACACAGTGGGTAGAAACCTTACGAATGTGATTTGTGTGACCATAGAAGTTTACGAAAAGATTCCTTAAAAAAGCATATAATGCGTAAACACACAGAGGAAAAGAACTTCTCATGTCATATGTGTCAGTACAAATCTTTTACAAAAAGCAACTTAAACATACACCTTCGTAAACACTCTAGGGAGAAACCATACATATGTGAAATTTGTGATTTTAAATGTATATATAATTCCAGTTTAAAATCTCATATAATATCAAAACACATGAAGTGAATAACGAGATAATGTGTGAAGGAAAGAAAGAAAAAACTTTATTTTACCTTATACATTATTATAATTATACACAGGGCATATTTTGAGAATTTATACGCCGCATTATCAGCAAACAAGGTTTGCGGCATATTGCTGTGCCGGAATTATTTTCGACACAATGCTGATTTTCAGTGCAAACCTTCCTTTTAGCATAAGACCAAAACGACCCAATTTTGTTAATTAAGTAATAAATAATAATAATAATTAATAAAACTAATTCTACTTATGTAATATTTAATTAGTAAAACAAATAAATAAATTTGAATAAAACCAACAACAAATCGACTTGTATCGAATCATTTATTAGAATACAATTCGCTAGAGTGCTTGCCGAGTATTACCACATTCTGTGTCTATCCCTTTCTAAAATGTATATGTCCTTGTCTTTCCCTTCCAGAATCTTCTACCTTTTTCTAAAACTTCTTAAACCAACTTAGGTTGTTCCATCATCACTCGCCACAGTATGTAATAGTGTCAAAATGTCAAAATAGTATGGTTCAATTTGAGGTAGTGTGGGCTTGCGAGGAATTAATTCCTTAAATGTACCAATTTATTTAATTTTTACCTATTGTTAATTTATTTAAGCTTAAATAAACATATAACCATTTATTTTCTTTTATACTTTACCATTTGTTTATTTATTTAACTACCTTTTAATACATTTGAAATAAAGTATAAATTGTAATGTAGTTTTGTAGGTAAAAATTTAAACAAATACTAAACACAAAAATAATTAATTTAAATTCGGAAACTCCCATTTCCGGGATAAATAGTATCCTATGATACTCGATATTGAAACTACATACATATTATTATCAGATTTTATCAAAAACATGCAATAGTATTTTTCGTTTAAAGCGTAATGGATACGCTATTATCCCAGAAATTAGATCATTGTCCGCGGTACAAGGATCATATGTCAATCTTCGATATTGAAAGTGCAACTAAATAAACATTTCCCTTAAGATACAGGCTGTTGAATAACGTCTAAAAATTTAGTCATTTTTTGATGCCTTAAGTTTTGTGCTCTATATAATTTATTTGTCTAACAAATTTATGGTATAAACCTAAATTCTAAGTTACTAAAAGTGATAAAAACTAATTGTATAAAGAAATAGATATGTTTATATAAAATAAGATATAAAATTGACGAAATAGTATAATTTAGGGATGTTTGGGGCACGGGGAATTCCGTACGCTCAATATGGAAACCCTATGCTTATCTTTTTAATTACTAATCAATGGACTTGCTGCCTACTGGCTAATAGAAATGAAAATATTATCAAAGTTGGAAAAAGAAATTCCATTTTCATTAATTTAAGACACAGGTATACTGAACCGAATATTGGCGGCAACTTTATGTGCAGTGGTTTTATTAAAAAAAAATTGTATTACTTTGAAATTACTAGTATTTAACACAATGGAGATTGCAATGCTAACATTTTTTTGAAGACCAAAAATATGAACTTTTTTTTTTTTTTTTGGTTTTGAGGCGAGGGAAAATGCTTAACCGATTTACGCACAAACTGGGTCGTTGCTAGGGGAACGACACGCGTCGGTCGGGGGCGATAACACTGCAGCAATAGTATGCTCTTGGCAGCGCTCCGTCCGCGATCGACGTCACAGAATAGTGTGGAAGACTCCGAGCGTTGCTGCACGGGCGAGCAACCCCAATACCCACTAAAAACCCCCTCCTCCCTGACGACCCTGCGCTTTGAATGTGTTGGAAAGGCTGAGATTTAGAACATAGTTACGCCCAGCCGATCCAGCGCAATAAAGTGCCTGGAGTGTGCCCTGGGAGAACACACCCCACTTCGTTGTGCGGGGGTAGAAGGTCCTTTGCTCTTCCTAGCAAGCTAAAGGCCCCCCGCGGTAAACGGAACCTAACTCAGGGAGGGAAGTAATGCGCGTACCTGCCTCTCCGGGTGCCAGCTGAAGGCCGGCGACCTCGAGAAGACGCATTGGCACGCGCTGCAGGACTTCTCTCCCTGTCTCGTTCTGCGGCCTCCTTGAGTGACATTACTGTCTCGCAAAAAGTAACCGCAGCCCCCCAATTGTCGCTGCTCTGCAGCATGGCCTTGACCAAGTCGCAGAGCGAGTCGACTGGACCTACGTGCGTCTCAAGTTCGAAACGCTGCGGCGCCCATGCGGCGCACTCGACAAGCGTGTGTAACGCCGTGTCGGGCGCGCCGCACTGGCGGCAGTCCGGGGAAGGCAAGCAGCCCACAATGCGACACAGATACTTATCGAAACATCCGTGTCCGGTAAGTATCTGTGTCGTCCTGAAGGTCAGGGTGCCGCTGGTGCGGTTGACCCATTCCGTCAGCTGTGGCCCGATTGCATCCACCGTGTAGCCGCCATAGGCCGCAGGGTTGTCGAGCTCTTGAGACCAGACGGCGATCATGGAGGCGGTTTCCCGCTTCCTGATCGCCTCGATTTCGACCTAACAGAAGGTCAGGCCTCTAGCTAGGGCATCCTGCCGGGTGCGGCGCACCACTGTCAGGACGTCCGCCTGGAGATGCCAGGGCGGATCGCCTGCCAGGAGGGTGGCCGCCGTCCGCGACACTGTGCGATACCCCCGTATGGTCCTCACGGCCAGAACCTGCTGCGCCCGTTGCAGCAGGTTGTGGCGGTGAAGTGCATTGGACCAGACGGGTGCACCGTACAGTGCCATACTCCTCAGGATGCCAGAGTAAAGTTTCCGCGTCGCACCTCCCGGGCCCCCTACGTTGGGAAGCAGCCTCGAGAGTGCGCCCGCGGATTTGACGAGTTTGGGAACTAGCTGCTCAAAGTGCGCTTTGAACAGCCATTTCCCATCGAGAACTAGCCCCAGATATTTCATCTGGGGCCCTACTCTAATGGCCACCCCTTGGACCGAAACGGTCAAGTCCGCGGGGGGATTGCGAAATTTCCTATGGAACATGATGGCCTCCGTTTTCGCGGGGGAGACCCTCAAGCCCAGCCTAGCTATTCGATCTACGACAATCGCCAACCCGGCGTTAGCGACGTCCACGGATTCCGCAAATGACGCAGCGCGTGCCGTGAGTAGGGTGTCGTCCGCAAAGCAGATCAGCCCTACCCCGGGTAGGACCGGAACCCGAAGGATCCAGTCATAACCTACGTTCCAAAGAATCGGCCCGAGGACCGACCCCTGTGGAACGCCGCACGCGACGCGTCGACGACCTACCTCGGGATTGCCGGACTCACCGCCCTCCCAAAGGATATGTCGATCCTGCAGGTACGCGCCCAACAGCCTCGTGAGGTACGGGGGGACTCCATGCGCGCGGAGCCCCTCCCTGATCGTCTCATGAGGGAGGCTGTTAAAGGCGTTCGCTATATCTAGCGACACCGCAAGAACGACATCCTTCGCTTGGACGGCTTCGTCCGTTGACGTTCGCAGCGTCTCGAAGGCGTCCATCGTGGAGCGCCTCCGCCGAAACCCGAACTGCGTTTCTGAAAGCCCCGGCTCCACAGTGTCGAGATGCTTCACGAGCCGCTCCGCCAAGATCTTTTCGAAGACCTTAGCGACCTCGTTCAGCAGCACTATGGGCCTGAAGGCGGACGGATCGTTGGGAGGCCGACCTCCCTTGGGAATCAGGCACAAACGACCCTCCTTCCATTGCGACGGGAGCCGACCTGCGCGAATACAGGCTTCGAACAGTTCCCGCAGCTGGCCGCGTAGATGTTTAGCGGCCAGGAAGAGGAGTCGACCTGGAACCCCGTCGGGTCCCGGTGCCGTCTTCCTGCCCCGGAGCCGGTCCAGGGCAACGTCTAGTTCCCCCTCGGAGATGGAGTGAGGCTCCTCGTCCGTGGGAGTGTCGGGAACGGGTGGACCCATACTGGGGGGAGTGAAGTTTCCCGGATCCGGGAAAAGCCCGTCGATAACCGACCGGAGCACCTCGGGTTCGAGCGTTTCCGTGACCGTGGATGTGCAAGGCCGCAACGTGTTACGAGCCCCACGGTACGGACGCCCCCAAGGGTCCCGATCGAGCGTCTCGAGGAGCTCGGCCCGAGCCCGGGCTTTCGCTTGTAGTATTGCAATCGAAAGGGCCTTTCAGGCCTCCCTAAACTCTCCCACGAGTCCATTTTCCGCGACGTAGTCCGGAGGACGGCGCGCCCTGCAGCGTTTGAGCCTGTGGCTGATGATGCGAACTGCCTTTCGCATCTCGCCCAGCTCCTCGGTCCACCAGTGGACCTGCTTGCACGGAGGCTGCCGCTTGGAGACGCGAGGCATCGCCGCGTCGCAAACCCTCGTCAGGGTCTTGCGCATGTGCTCTGCCTGCGACTCCAGGTTCTCGAATTCGACTGGGTAGGCCCAGCTTTCCGTGAGTGCCCACTCCTCGGCCTGCTCCGGATCGAGCTTGGTAAGGGCCCAACGCGGGAAGAGAGGGGGGCGATGAACAGGGCTCGGACCGGAGGAGGGGGTAAGCTCAAATCTGATGTACCGATGATCAGAGAGCGACTCCACCTCCTCCAGCACCCTCCATCCGACAACTCTGTGGGCGGCCGCATGAGTGGCGAATGACAGGTCGATGACCGATCCACCCCGCGCGCGCACGCAGGTCTGGACCGATCCCTGGTTCAATATGGTCAGGCCGGATTGAAGAGCCCATTCCTCAACCGTCCAGCCCCTAGGTTCCGTGAACGTATTTCCCCAGGAACAGTGTTTTGCGTTAAAGTCGCCCATCACGAAGATCGTTTTAGGCGACAATCTGTCTATGGCAGCCCTGATGGCGTCCAAGTGAAGCTCGAACTCCGCCAGGGGGCGGCTGCGCGAAAAGTAAACGCCTATGACGACGATACTCCCGCTCTCCGCCACCGCATAGCCCTTTCCTCTTTCAAGACATGTAAGCGGTGTGCCAGAACCGGCTCTGGCCACCACCGCTACCACGTCGTCGAGGTTGCCCACCCAATTGCCGCAAGGCGGCACGTAATAAGGTTCGCTTATTACGGCCAAGTTCGCTTGCCACTCCGCCATCGCCTGCAGGCACAAATCCTGAGCGGTGGGGGAGTGGTTTACGTTCGCCTGAAATAGTATTGTTACGGGCGTACTAGGCATTGGAGGTGTCCATTGCGCGTACTCCCGTAACACCCGTGCGTTGTTTTGTCCTCGGATGGACGAATTTGCCCTTCACGTAGGGAGGCTGGCAGAACCTCGCCAACGTGGGGTGGGCAGCGTTGAGTCCCCCCGCCGCACACGCCGCGCAGTGGCGGTTCCGGGCCGTGCAGTCCGGCATCTTGTGTCCGCTCTTACCGCAGCGGAGACACAAGTTAGTCCGGTCCGGGCACGTGTCCGGACAGGTCTGGGCGCCATGGCCGACGTTGTAACACCGGTAACAACGTATCGGTCTGGCTTCCAGTGCCTCTACCCTCGCCGAGGTGAAGCCTACCACGAGGTAGCCCATCTCGACGATGACTTTGGCAGCAGCGACGGGGCACATCACGTACGATGCGCCCAAACCGCCCGGTCCTGCACCGATGTGCTTCGTGCGCACGTCGTCGTGCCGGCAGTTGCCGGCGCGCGCGATCGCGTCACGCAGCCCATCGACCGTGACCGATTCGTCCAGCCCAGAGACGTAAAGCTCCCCACGCTTTACGGGGCGGACGACCTCGGCCATCCCTGCAAGGGCTCCGCGCAGAGCCTCGGCGACGCGGTCCGCCTTGGCCGCGCTCTCGGGTCCCGGCTGGAACTCGAGAAGGCGCGCGTCCCTGACGGTCCGCACCACCTTCAGCCCCTCGCGGAGGCCCATGGCCACGATGTCGACCACCGTCGAGGCCTTCGCGAAGACCTCGCGATAACCGACACCCTTCGCGGCCGCTGCCGGCAGCAGTTTGATGATAACTGCGGCCGACTTCGGCTCACGGAATACTACCGCAGGCTTCGCAGCCTGTTTCCGTTGTTGCTGCCCCCGCCCCGTCGGCAGGGGAGCAGCTTGCGCCTGGGTGGGGGGAGGGGGCCCGTCGGCCCTCGCCCCCTTACCCTTTTTCCGCTTGACGACCGTCGTCCACGCCCCCCCCTTCGGGGCGGGGGCGGGGGCCACGGGCGCCGGCGGCAGCGCGACGTGCGCGATGCGAGCGCGGACGGTGGGCACCGCGACTACCGATGTCGCGGCCGCAGGCGCCGTCCGTTGCCTAGGGGCCGGCCTAGGAGCCGACACCACAGGCACGGGTGCCGTGGCGGGGGCCGTTAATGCAACGGCGGCATCGCGTGCCGCTCTCCGCTGCATTTTCAGCCTCTACTTCACCCCCCTCTATTCGTCTTTTTTTTAGGGGGGGGGGCGGTGACGATGGGGAGTCCGTCACCCCGACAGCCAGGGTCGCCACCACCTCCATCGGAACCGGGGTACTCACTTCCCCCGCATTCCGCCGGACGGCGGCGGCAGCCGTGGCCGCTTTCGGCCTAACGGCCACTTTTGGTGCCGGTTTGATTGCCGGCGCCTTGCCTTGGTCGGCCGCTAGCGGTGGATGGAGGGTCGGCGCGGCATTCAGCCGGTCCTCGATTCCGGCGAACCGGGCATCGAGTATGGGGGCGACAACGTCGATCACGGCCCGCACAAACGCGTCGTGATCGATGCCGCCGGGCCCCGTTGGAGCGGGTGTCGGCGCCACCCCGTTGGCGGCCGCCGGAGCTCGCTCCGTCCCGACGGCGGGAGCCGGTGACGGCCCTGCTACCGCAGCACGGGCCGGACGCGATTTTTTAACCGCAGCGGGTGCGGCGGGCGGTTCCGGTACCGCCGCCGCCTCCGCCGTGGCGGCTTGGGCCTTTCGCTTGACGGGTACGGGGGTCGGCGCCGCCATTACAGCAGGCGCCGGCTCCGCAACCGAAGCGGAGGCCTTTAGGGCCTTACGCATGTCTTCAAACTCCCTGCGGTAGGAGCGGTTTTCCTCCCGCAGCGAGTTTAACTCCATGCGTAGCCTGGCGTTCTCGTTACCGAGCTTCCAGGCCTCGGATTCCGGATTTCGCGTGACCAGTGTGTCGACGATGTCCGACACCCTGGACGCGGCCTCCTTCAGCCGGCGCACGTAAACCCCCTTCAAATTGCCCGACGTTTGGGCAATTTGAATTATCTCGGCGACCTGGGCGCACGCCGCTAGGCGGAGCTCCCCAGGGCCGAGAGCCGATATATCCCCGACGAGGGCGGCGCACTGGCTAGCCGCGGCCACTTTGGCGGCGGTTGCCTTGCGCGCCTTGCGCCCCTTTTCACCCCCCTCGGTGCGGAGGTAGGCCTCCGCACCCGCGAGAATGCTAGAAGTCGCCGCGGGTGCGCCCCCCGCGGGGCGCAGAGGCGAGCGCGCGCGCGCTGGGGAAGAAGCACCCGACGTGCCGTCCGAATCGGCGCCGCTGCTTTGGGACCGGTCCCAGAAGCGCGACCTCGATCCGGGAACGAGCATCGGGGCACACGAAATCGGCACCGTTGCCGTTGAAGACGTTGACGGCGCCGCCGAACCCGATGCCGGAGACGATGAGGCTGTGAACGAACATGACGACGTCGTCGTGCCCACCACCGCTGCCGCTGAAGACGAGGACGTGGACACCGCCGCAGCCGAAGACGCAGGCGCCGACATCGCAACAGCGGCTCCCATCCCATTAGGGAAGGAAGACGAGGGGGTCGCCGCTGCCGCGCCTACGAGGTCCCTATTCACGACCCCGGCCGAGGGCGCGAGTGAGGCTCGCGCGACAACCGGTGTCGTGGGACGGCTGCTCTCGACGTTGCAGCCCGAAAGGTTGCAAGTCGATGTCGTAGGCACAGGTGAAGCTCGTGCGCTATACGACACCGTCGTCGTAGGGCACCCATCCCCTGCCGTCGCTGAACCGGCCGCCGTGTATACCGGACTACAGGCAGGCGCTTCAGGGCGGGAATAACTATGATCGCGAATCGCACCGTAGAGCGCGTGCTCCAGCGAGTCTGGGACGCTGCCGGACGGTGGGATGTGATCATGCTCTACGTAGGCGCCGCTCCCTTGCACGAGTGAGGCTCGCGCAGAGGTAGTTGGCGCCATGTAGGCATATTGAACTATGGTGCTTGCAGCGCTCACGGCCAGGCAAACGGCAGAGTTCGCTGCAAGCAGTACGTTCCTATCTATCTCCGGGTGTGCTGCGCTCCTGCGCGCGGCACGCCCGGATGGGGCCCTAGGCGCCATGGGAACCGAAGGCGGTCCCATCGCGCCGCACCTATCCTCATGCGTGGCGGCGGTGAGGTCTACCACCGCCGACGCATCCCCTACCGAGCCGGGCATATCGGCAGCCGTGAAAACGGCACTATCCGCATGCCCGTGACGCGGCCCGGCAACCGACCTGCTGCGACGGGCCGATGAAGAAGACGCCTTTTTCACCCGCGTCTCCCCGATCTCAGGCATTAACCAGCCATCCTTGGCCTTCGTGTGGTCCCGCTTTCGCGGGACACTCGAAGGCCTCGGGGCCTTCTGGGGGCCTGGGCCATCCATTACTGGAGGCCCGTTCCTTTGCCGAGACCAGTCGACGCGTATGAATAACTATCGACACAAACGACCGTTATTGCGTAATGCGCTTAGGCGCGCCGAAATAAACAAGCGAATAGAGCTTAACAACTCACCCCAGTCGAAAAACAACTGATTCGCGCCGGAATCAAACTAAATAACACTCCATTGACCTTTGTTATGTCTTCCATCTCACTCGCTCTATCGTTCGGGTTACCAAGACATACGGTAAATTGCACCCAAATAATACTTTCTTCGTTTATCTTGTTATATATTAATGACGAAAAATTAGCAAAATATAATATTAATATCGAATAAATTAGCATAATATAGAAGCTGTAGGTTTACTTTTCTGCAAGAAAATTAGATGTCATAATAGAAAGGGCGGTACTGGGTTTTTTCAAAGATAAGGAACGTCGGCTTTTATAGCCAAAGTCAGTAATTTCTTAAATAGTAATAGTAGAGTAGTTTACTCCTTCCAAATAATAAATCACAAGAACATTTCAAATAATCTATTAAAGATTACAATTGTTAAAAAATAATTTTCAAATAATAATTATAAGTAGACAAAGTAAATAAATGAGTGAACACTGACTAGAATTCGGGGCTCTCTGCTCCAAGACTCGAGGCACAGTGTCCAATGCATCTGGTCCAGGTCGGTAATTATTAAACAAATGCTCAATAATCGATATAAAATTAAAGAACCTGTTATTACTTTTATGTTATCATTTGATAATTTGCACCGACTAACATAAAAGCAAACTAACACACGTGCGCTGTACAAAATAAATATTTTTATTATTGTTAATCAATTATTTGTTCATACATACATATATATTATCACGCCTATTCCCATGGGGGCAGGCAGAGACTATGGATCTCCACTTGCGACGATCTTGACAATCAACTTTCGCTTCATCTACTTTCATTAAACTCTTCATATACGCACGTTTATTTGAGATGCTTTTTACCTGACCTTTTTTTAACACTTCTATTTGATCATGATGTGTACTTCGTGGTCTACCAACACCAACTCTGCTATTCACAATGCTGTCATACGTTTGCTGATTTTAGATTAGAGAACTTAGATTATCTTTATTCTTACGTCATCTATAAATTAAGTGACATATTCGCGCCGACATATATACAAAAGTAAAAAAAATCTTCAATTTCCATCAGTTCTAAGAAATTATTATAAAATTTGTAAGATTTTATTTTATTTGCAAACAATAGACAGAGATTAGTTTTATGTAATGGAATCTTTTATTAAATAAGAAGGAAATTTTCCTTTGATTCAAAATATTATAACAATATTATTTCACAAAGTTGTCCCCAGCATTCGTCAAAAATTAAAAATCTACTTTGGCAACACTGAAACTAGATATGGCTTCCTGTCAAAAAGTTAGTTTATGAGTTTCGTCTAATTCGATCGTATAACTGAGATTTTATATGATAAATAGTGTGTTTAAGTGATATTCTAGAATGAGTTGTGCAGTTCGTCGTTGCAAAAGTGTTTGGCATCCAACATCAGGCGTGAAATTCCACAAGTAAGTTGAATTAAATTCTTTTTGAGTTACATTAACATTTTAGGGAAATTAACACTAAAAGTCTTGCTATTTTATAATAACACATACAGAAATTGACGACACTTTCTTTGCATCATCTCCCACAGCGAATTATTCTACTAATATGCAGTTAAATACGATTTATTGTATTATAAACTATACATAAACAAGAGGAGTAGGGTGACAAGCTTCTTATTCTTAAAAATTGGTCTAATGATAAAAACTTCCTGTATAAAGTATTTACTGATATGTAGTGCTTGTAGTCTTGGTGTAACTTTTAATCTACATAATGAAGATCCAAGATTTTAAAACATTGTGAATTAAATGAGCAAAATGATTTATTAAAAACAGTTTATAGCCTAATTTTGGACATTTCCACTATTTTTCTGTTTATTTCTATTTACAGTTTCCCTAAAGATCCAAACAAGAGGAATGCTTGGTTATCTGTAGTACCATTAAAGGGAAAATTTTATGAATCTGCGAAGATTTGTAGTCTTCATTTTAAGAATGCAGACTATAACTAGCAGGCCAGGTTGTCTGCTAAAAGATGCTGTACCAGTCTACTCATATCAATTGTGTAAATGTTGCAATGTGGTGGTAAGTGTTGGATAAGAACATTTGTGACCTTTATAGTATATATTATTATGTTCTTATGAAAAATGTATACCTCTATAAATCATTTTTAATTTCAGGATTGTGTTAATGTCCTATCAACTTCATGGACTCAATCACATACAGCTGTCAATGATAATGTTCCCCTAATGCTATTTCCAAAACAAGATATTGTAAGTGAACAAACTTTTATATTAGCAAATTATCTTATTAGATAGACAGTATTCTGTGAATTACATTTTTATAAGTTTCCACTCATGAAAATAAAAACAATGAAAGTGAAATCTCCATTGGACATTTTTGACTCTAAATTAATTTTAACTTTCGACAGGATATTGAAAATTAACCACCATACAAACGGCGTGCTTTGAAAGATTTTAATGTTCAAGTAAACTTCAAGACATCACGTGAACAATCTTTAGAGAAGAGTAGAAAAATATTGCAGCAAAAGGTGAAGAGACAAGAGCGAAAAATTAGTGATATGATATCGCTCATAAATGTGGTCCAGGATTATACATCACAGTCTGAAATTGAAAATATTTTGCGAAGTAACTGCTAATATTTGTGAAAATTTTCAGAAAGTTAGTAGAGTAAACAAGAAAAAAAAATACATATAGTGTTGACATCAAAGCTTTTGCATTGACTTTGCACTTTTATTCGCCGAAAGTGAAGTGATATATACAACTTTTTAAGAAAAATAAGTCTACCTGTTTCTTGATCAGCACTTCTATATAACCTACCTTGTGAACATAGGGTTAACGGTTTTGCAGCGAAGGGTTCCTAACACTAGATGATTACGATTTATGGGCAATATTTTATGTTTTATTCATTTAATAAATTTTATTAATTTTCACTATATAAATTCTTTTATTCCATATCCCGCTCAATGCTTCGGCTTTGGTATGTCATTCCTAGACCTTTGAATCAGGGGGTGAGCGTCACATAATCTATCAATTAAATCTAGAAATAGCAAAAACTAATTGTAATTTTATTTACCGAAAATCTCTATTGTTGATTATTATAAATAATTAGAAGTTTTAAAAATTATAAAGTATTAAATAAATAAGTAATCCTAAAGTTTCGACAATCATGTTTGGTATCGACATTTGGGTAGTGATCATCCCCCATATTTTCTAAAGAATATCTATCAGACAGTATGACGAGGTACTGAACAATGTATTCCATATCCTCGTATAAAAAGTATAGAGGGATGACATGTTTGTTACAAAATTAAATAAAAAAAACCCAACAAAAAAGAAAAGTAAACATTTAAAAAGTCGAAAATAATACCTATCGTTGAGCCATCAAATTCGATAGAGATTGGCACGATAAGGTTTGCTGCGGGTTTGCGGGATACAAAAATTGTATCCGAATTGGTTGACTCGTTCAAGAGATACGGTGCCACAGACGGACAGCGGTCAAACTTATAATTTCTCTTTTTTCGTCGGGGGTTAAAAAATGGCAGCTATCAGGTTTTTGTTAATTGTTAAGCAAAATCAGTCATGGCAAACGATACAAAAACGAAAAGTAATTTATTATCCATATTTTTAAAAGAAAGTATTGTCACCCTAAAGAAAGAGATAAAAGACATAAGTGACGTCATTCAAGGACAAATTATTGGTCTTCAGTTAGGTATTCGGAACGCAATCTCCATTGTGTATAAGCTTATTTTCTTACTAGCTGATCTGCAACAGTACTAATTCAATATTGTTTTTTTTTTTATTTCCTTTTTTTAAAAAAAAAAACATCGATACCCAAGAAGCTTCTTGTCGATACCAATAGCTCACCTATTTTTAAACAGACGAAGAGTCGAAGAACATCAAAACCATACTACCACTTATTTTTTTAATACATTACTCGTACAGGCTAAAATACTTAATACAGACTACACAATGACCTAGCTACTTATTAAAAATCGTATTTTATAATTTTCTAGTGTTTGGAGTAATAAAAAACAGCAATTATTTTAAAAAATCATTTTATTTATTATTCCTATTTTTAAATCGTTTTTTATATTTATTTAAAGCCTTAGATCATATAAACGTCTAGATCACGCATCAATTGCACAAAAACGGCCCAAAAACAGTGCACCAAAATTGGTGCACTGGCTTCAATGGCTGCCAACGCCTGTTAGTGTCGTTTCGATTACTTTACTGGTTAGAGCTCTCGCAAAAAAAAAAAAATTATGCCGGCCTGCGCTATTAAAATGTGTCGGAACTATTTTAAAACGGGAAAGGATAAGTATGAGATGTCATTTAATCGGAAAACTTAACACTTTTCTCATGATTTCTTTGTAAAAATGTGAAATTTAATTTCGACATTTTCAAGGTTATCGAATTGATTGATGTTGTCAGGTGAAAAGTGTGACTTATTTTCCAAAATTTGGGGACTTTTGTTACGATTTTTTTTTTATTTATGAAATATGAATAATTGAAAAAATCTATAGAAAACAGACATGTAATGTTTGTGTATCCGGTTTTCTTAAACTAGTTTATATTACGTTTTAGACTTCCTACGGATCCAATTGTAGCATATTTTTGGACAAAGAGATAGATTTTGAAAGAAAATATTTTGAATCATTTTCGGAATTATTTTTGCACTATGTTTTTTATATTTTCTTATCAACGGCACAGTTGTATTGAAATAAAGTACCTGAAATAATTATATATGATCGTGAACGATAAGATGTAAGTTGTGTGAAGGATAATTAGAAAATTTAAGAATACTTAACCATCATATAAAATTATTTCTAATCTAACCTTAGCGCTTTGGACAATATAAACTTTTCAATGTAACCTTATGACGTTTGACATAGAATTGACAGAATGCGTCCTGCAAATATCGTCAAAGAGGATGTAAAAAAAACTGAATATCGTTTAAAGCAGATGATTCGGTCAGAGTTATCTGTACTAATATTATAAAGATGTAAAGTTTGTAAGTTTGTGACGTTGTAGGGGATAATCTCGGGATCTACTAAACCGATTTTAAAAATTATTTTACTGTTGGAAAGCTACGTTAACAGGGAGTGTCATAGGCATAACATGACGCTTTATACCACGGGAGCGGGACAGACCACGGGTGAATCCTCGCCGGGCCGCTAGTAATATTATAGATAATTCTTTATTGTCATAATTAAGATATTAATTTTGTCTATATTCTGTTAGCTGCATCTCCATTAATTCCTAATAAAGAAATAATTTAATATATTATATATATATATAATTATATAGTTTTTTTAGAATTATTACATTAGTATTGCTAATTAACAGACTTATAAATATGTACTAATTATCTGTACAAGCAGTTTATTGCGAATTAAAATTACTACATGTGCTAAAATGTGTTATGAATTCATTTGTGCATGTATTTTTTATGGTTCGTTCCAAGACGCACAACTTTTGTTGCTAATACTTTATTAAAAAAAAAACTAAAACCTCTGAGTAATATTAAATTATATCACATAAAGCGATTAAATCGTAACGATCATTTAAACTTTTCACTTACATAAAAAAATATTTAATTATAAAAAATGGGGTCATATTTTTTTCCTGATATCCCGAAAACGCAGAGTGAATTTAGCAACGCTTCGCGTTTTTGATGCCGTTTTTGCCGGTGTTGTTTGTTAGCAATGCTCTCTCTAGACATGTTATAACTCAATGTTTAAAGCTTAATTTTACATTTTTGATAAAGACACTTCGAGACGTTTTATGTTAATCCTTTCAAAATTCTATTTAATCCGCTGCGCCAGTTCATAACACAATTTCACTGCAATACTTAAAAATATTAAAGCATTACAATTTTATGTTCTTCACATCTAAGGAAGTCGAACGAATAATACTTGGATTTTATAATGTTAATTATATTTTTTGATATTAAATTTATTTCTGGAGTCATTTCCAAGTATTCGTTCCCTTCCTTTACATACAATATTCCCAAAACTCCTCACAGCATTTTCAGTGGGATAGGTGAGCTTTTGGGAGTTTTTAAAACCATGGAATTCTCTATTCGATATCCATTTATGGGTCGAAGACGTTTCCTTTGGGAACAAACATTTTGTACAATTATTGACATATTTTAAACATTTTCTTATCACTCATTCCACTGTATATGATTGTGAGTGATTGTACATTTAATCTCTCTTTACGAACTTCTGCTTGAATATATTTAGTGTGAAAAGGAGGCAAATCCCTTTCATAGAAGGAGAAGGTAAAAAGAGATCTTGTGGTTCTAAATTAATTAATCTCTGCCATCATCTCCTAAAACTGTTTGTGTTAGTTAAATTTTGTAACTTTAAGATTAGCTCTGCAACATCTTCACAATTGTAACGTTCTGAGGGAAAGTTTAATAAACTTGTGATGAGCAGTGAGCGGAATATTTGCTTAAATGTCTGGCATGTGGGATTAATATTTCTATAACTATAGGCCCTCACTTGTCTGAAAATGTTTTCTATTGGATCTGAATAAAAATATTGAATGAGAGGGAACCTGACTTACTTTATTTTCTTTATCTGTAAATCGTATTATTTCTAACTTTTTGGTGGCCGATATCCAGAAAGCTCCATGCTGGCTACTGTGATGGACGGCTGCCCTTAAAGGTTTGCTTCTTACATTCCTTAGTGTAGCAGACCCGTTACATGAGTCAAACAAGTCATCCAAAAAATATATTAGTTCAGATGTATTTTTTATATGTTGCACTAACTTGATTCCCATCTGCATAATGAGCTGTAAATAATAGAAATTAAATATATTATTACCTTTATTATATTATAATTTATGATTACTGTTAACAAATGATTTTAAATTGTCTTTTCTATAATACTGGGGTTATTATAATAAATTCAAGTATGAACTTTACATTGAATTTTTAATGTATATAATTATACTAGAATATGCCCGCGATAGGATCGTCGACGCTTGACTTGAAATTCATGCAGGATTCCCAAGACAAAGCACTGCAGCATTTAACAAAGAATGTAAGCTATCGTTTTAGCGACAATTGTATCGGAATAAGCCAATTTTCATGCACACAAACAGTATTAAATCGCTCCTGGGAATTTCCCACAGGATTCACGAGATATAAAATATCACACATTTTATTATATAAAATTTGTAATCGATCAGTGAAAAAATTCCATTGGTAATCGATTTTTTACTAATCTGCCCATATTAAATCATTCCCAGAAAATTTCCCGCGGGATTCTCAGAATAGAGAGTAGGGCAGATTTTAAGACTAAGAATTTGCTGTCGATCAGCGAAAACCACATCTAAATAGGCTCAGTAGTTTTTACGTGAATCCCGAAAAAACAGACATGAAATTTAAAAAAAAATGCATCGTGTTCTCCATCGTTTTCAATTGTTTTTTTTTTAATAGCTTCGATGTACAGACGCGGCTTGTTTTTAGAATTTTATAGATAGATTTATACATTAACTCTTTCAAAGTATATAGCATCATTCAATGATTTAAAAAATCTTATTATTAATTTACATGTCTAGTTACAATTAAACTTATTAAATATATTTATTTTATAATACCAACCCATAAACATTTCACTGCTGAGCTCGGGCGACTTATAGAGGAACGAACAAAGTATCCACGACTCTTGTCCAAGGCGGAGTAGTGGGCTCGACAAATTGGTTATCTTAATATGTAGCTTTCTTCATGATGTTTTCCTACAACGTTAGCAAGTGGTAATTGGAATAATATGCACATTAGAGCACATAAAAATATTTTATAGTATTCCTGTGTCTAAAACATAAAGTATAAAATAATTTATATGATGTTTAACGGAGGTGTATGCGTTTTTCATCATTAGCAACCATAATTTATATTTAAATTCAGTTTCAGATTCTATATTTTTTACAAAACGGAAGGAGTTCATAGGGCATTTCACGTGAAACTGACAGGGTAAAAAAACAGATTCAAGTTCCCGATTTCAGTTACATTATAAATATTTTTCATTATATATCTATAATAATGGTGGTGCTTCATCTGGGACAATGTTAGAGATATAGGTTGTTTAAAGCAGATGTAGCGATGGGTGCAATGCGTTATTTATGATGTGAAATTGTTTTTAATTCTTAATGACACTACATACTGACAGATAATGTATGTGTATACACTTATGTGGCTATTCGATAACGGCGTTATTTTGAATGCTTTAAATCATTCACATTCGGCCACAGTCAATATCTTTAACATAATCGCAAAAGATAAACTTACAGAATTGAGCTGTGTAAGCCAATACTGCTGCAACAGTCTTACTGAAAACTCGCGTGCAATTTTTGACCTGTAACAAAAGTATATTATTAAAAGACTCGGAATAACATAATTTAAAATTAAATGAAAAATTAACCTGTGAGTTCGACAACACTTTCTTAGCTGCCTGCTGTTATTTTCTTGGATGATGAGTAAGTAAGTATACAAACAAAAATTCCCATGACACAATGAGACTTGTCTCTCTCTATACAATTAAATATAGATATTGTGTTATCCTGTTAAATTTTCAACAATCAGAAATCAGGGCGCAGCCCGTATGATCATATGAACACGGACATACTATAGATACGGCACTATAACCTAAGCATTACTCCTAGATTTTGTATTTTATCATTCTTACTAGAGGTTTGCCAGGTGGTAGGTAGGGCATTTGCCCGACTGGATGGCTACCACCCCTGGTCTAAAGTATGTCGCCATAACAAACTTGAGTTTTGTTCCGGCATTAGTGGCCAGCTTCCAGTCTCCCTTAAGAGAGCAGCAGCGCATTTGTAGCAACTTTGGTGGTGCATATGTCCATAGGTGATGGTAACCGCTTTCCATCAAGTGAGCCGTCTGCCTGTCTGCTGATCTCCTGCAATAAAAAAAAGGTTACCTGGGCCTAAAAAAAAAGGTTACCTATTTTGGGCGGGTAACAGACATTGGTCAATATCACGCATAATAAGACGTGGAACAATGTCTCTTGCCCATTTTACTCCTAAGTCCCAGGGAGTAATTTGGCCGATGGTCATCAGTGGAGCGCGGGTCGCTAAGAAACTTATGGCAAGTCTATTTAGTTTCCTTCTCGTGGTTGCTGCCTGTTCTTGTTCTGTTTCCCTATGAAACAGATGTAACAAAAACTAAATAGTCGCATGTCCTCTTCTTCTCGGCCACACTAGTGGCCAGCGGTTCTCCCAGTTTTTGTAGGTCGGGACTGGGGGACTATTTACGACCACCTGCGCAGTGGCCTGCGTAGTGAGCGTCGTAAGCGGGGATGAAGGAGTCCTGGAGGGTTGAGCTGATCGCGGGTCGGAGTTAGTTACCTTCGATCAGTAATACGCCCTCTTTGGTCCTGATTTCAAGCGACACGGCGGCCCCGTGTCTAGCCAGCTAGGGGAAATGGTCCTGGTAGTCTGTCTTCTGACAACTACCTAGCGAGGTGTGGAGGGGTCCCCGCATGGGATAGTGGTGGCCATGCTGACGGGGCCAGGCTAACGTGGGTAAACTGGATAGTTGTGAACCGACTTCCCCAGCCGCGTTAGTACGAGCTCCCGATGTCGCGCCCAACCATAAACTCTCTACACCTATATCTGAGTGGTATTCCCAGTGCGCCGAATGGGCACTCCCATTTGCGGGCTCCGTGGAGGGTGGGAAGCCACAAGGATGAATCACATTAAATTACACAATGGATAGATCAGAGGTTCATAAACCCGTACCCAAAGGGAAACCTGAGGGGAAACACAGGGGGAAAGTCGATACGGCCATCCCTACTACTGCTGCGACTTCCTCAAAGGAGGTGGCGCGAACGGGACCTTTGGAACCCCTTCAGGGAACCAAAGGCTCCGCAACGACGGGCCCAAGCATCCTTCAGCTAAAATGGGGCCAGGCGAACACGCCAGTACACGGGGCGGCGAAACCCACCGTAAAGGCGGGCAAGCAGCCTAGTGGCCCGGCGTGTGATGACCCTCGGCCCACCCGTAAGCATAAGAGGATGCTTAAGAAAAAGGAAAAGAGGAGAGCGAAACGCGCCGAAGCCAAGAGCGCCAAACAGTCCCCCCCTCCCCCTTTACAGACAGACAAACAGACGGAGGCACCGGCCCCAACCAAGGTGCTTCCCTCAACAAGCAAGGAGCAGGGCCCTAGTAGGCCTGGCCCTAAAACGCAAGGTACCGGGCAGGCGAAACCGAATACCAAGAGGGCTAGGTTGGATGAGACTGTCTCTCCCAGAGGCGAGTCTAAAAAGCCGAAGCTCTCCCCTGCCATGGTACCTAAACCCATCAGCTACGCGGAGGCAGCATCCAAAGATGTTCCCAAGGCGGAGCTGGTCATCACGTCTTCAACGAGCTTCATTTCCCAAGCCACCGCCGCGGAAATTGAGAAGCTGTTGACAGAAAGGATCATCACGTCGGCAAAAACACAGGCGCCGACCTCGGAGGCTCCTAGGTTTATGCGCAGACCTACCTACGTCGACGGTTCGCTCCGGCTATACTGTGACAACGAGGCAGCTGTTGAGTGGACGAAGGAGACCTGCGCGGCCCTGGAGCTACCGGAGGTAGGCAAGCTTGTGGTCACCGACGTGAAGAACATCCCGAAGTTGGTTCGCTGCGGTATTCTCTTGCCGCACGAACACGACGGTGACAAGGTGCTCATCGGCACAATGCTGCAGTGGGGCAATCCCTGGGCACAAGTGGAGAGGTGGCGTGTGCACGCTATCTTGCCTCAGACTAGGGCGACGTTCGTGGTGGTGAGCATCCCCAAGGATCTTGTCCCTGTGGTCCTGGCCAGGAAGCGCCGCCTCAGCTATCGGCTGGGTGCGGTGTACCTGAAATTCCAGGGCCCCAAAGGACGGTTTGTCGACACCCCGGCGGACCTCCTGGACGAGACTGCGGGGGTGCAAGCTGCCGCGGATGTCCCTATGTCTGAGGTAACTCCACCTCTGGAGCAGAAGGAGACTATGCAGGTGGGGTCCAGTCGAGCGGTCGAAGCGTCAAGTGACGACGAGCTCCTGGACCTCTCCAGATTAGGCCTGGAGGAGGAGGGTGATCCAAATGGATCCCCCTTCCTACAATAGCATCCAGATTTTACAATGCAACCTCCATCACAGCATAACCGCTACGGCTCAACTACGCAGATGGTTGGAGGTTGCATCAACAGCACCGGTCATCGCACTGATCCAGGAGCCGTGGATCAGGGGCGGCAACGTATGCGGACTTTCCAACATTGGCGGTAAGCTTTTCCATGATAACTCTGGGGAGGCGAGAGCCTGCATATATGTTAGGGGTAATATAAGTGCACAGCCTTTAATGGAATTCTTTTCCAGAGACCTGTGTGCTATATCGCTCAAATCAAATCAAGGTATTAACAACTTCGACTTCGTTATTGCATCATCCTATATGCATGAGGCAGACGAGGTACCACCTGCAGAAGTTAACAGACTGATCAGATTCTGCGAGAAAAATGGCTGGGAATTGATCATATCTACAGACTCCAATGCCCATCACCCTCTGTGGGGTATGGAAGCAAGCAACAACAGAGGTAACTATCTTGTTGAATATCTTTTAACTACTAGTTTAGACATAGTAAACAATGGCAGCGAGCCCACCTTTGTAGGAAGACGGTGCAGTACAATAATCGACCTGACGCTAGCGACCCCAAAGGCTCTAAACCTGATAACGGGATGGCACGTGTCGAAGGAAGCATCGTGTTCCGATCACAGGTGGATCCGCTATGACTTACAACAAACCAGCACTTCGGCGTCTCCTAGAAGGTGCCCAAAGAAAACCGACCGGTCATGCTATAAACAACTTATAGCGCATGAACTGGACAAACAACCATCAACTGCTAGGCTAATAAGTACGGCACTGATTGAACAGCAGGTAGACACCCTGAATGCTACCATAATAAACTGCTACCATAAGGCCTGTCCCCTAAAGGTACCTTGTGCCAAGGCTGACAAAAATGGCTGGTGGGGCAAAGAACTCGAAAAACTGCGTGTAAAGGTTAGGAGAGCCTTCAACAAAGCAATGAACACAGGTGCAGATAGGGATTGGGATACCTACAAGGAAGCCAAATCTCTATATAAAAAGCGCATCAGATACTGGAAATCAAATTCATGGAGAAAATTCTGCGAAAGCATTAACTCCACACCACAAGCGAACCGTGTTAGGAAGTTACTGGCCAAACAGGGGCCTTGTGCTGTTGGCAACCTACGCAAGAGCGATGGCACAATGACCCTGAGCCAGGAGGAATCGAATACGGTACTTTTACAAACACACTTCCCGGGGTGTCAAATAGAAGAAACCCCTAGACGTGTGGAAATCAACTCTTTAGTTACAGAACACTGCTGGCAAACAGCCTGTGAGATCGTTACCTTCAGTAAGGTGAAATGGGCGGTTGACAGCTTCCAGCCTTTTAAGTCAGCAGGAAATGATAACATCTTCCCGGCACTACTACAATGGGGCGGGGAAAAATTGATTTCCATCCTAGCATGCATCTTTCAGGCATGCCTGGCACATAAATACATTCCCCTTGCCTGGCGTGAAGTCAGGGTTATCTTCATACCCAAGCAAGGTAAGAGTGATTACACTAATCCAAAGTCGTTTAGACCCATAAGTCTGTCGTCGTTTCTCCTTAAAACCTTGGAGAGACTATGCGACAGGCACCTTAGAGACAATGCGCTACGCACTCTACCCATTCACAAGCACCAACATGCTTACTGCCCCGGCAGATCTACCGAGTCTGCACTCCATCAGGTGGTAGGTAAAGTTGAGTCTGCTCTTCAAAACAAGCTGGTCTGTCTGGGCTGCTTCATAGACATAGAGGGGGCCTTTGACAAAACCAATTTCACCAGTATCGACACAGCGCTCCGTAGACACGGAGTGGAAACCCTGCTAATCGACTGGATAATTAACATGTTAAGTAACAGATTTATAAAGGTTGGGGAAGACACGAAAGGCGCCCATGTGGTTCGAGGCTGTCCTCAAGGAGGAGTACTTTCCCCACTTCTGTGGAACTTGGTTGTGAACGATCTCATTTCCAAATTAAACAGCCAACACTTTTACACAGTTGGCTACGCCGACGACATCACCATACTAAATGTAGGTAATAATGCCAGCATGGTGTGTGATAGGTTACAGGCAGCCCTGCGCGTAATGGAGAAGTGGTGCAACGAGCAGGAACTCTCTGTCAACCCACAGAAAACGCAGGTTGTTCTCTTTACAAATAAGAGAGTCTTAGGTAATTACAGACTACCGACCCTCTTTGGAACTACACTTCAGTTATCAAATGAGGTCAAATATCTGGGGATAACCCTAGACAACAAGTTAAACTGGAGCAGCCATGTTGACAATAAAGTCAACGCATCCAGTGTGACCTTATGGCAATGCCGTAGGATGATTGGTAAGCGTTGGGGACTTCATCCCAAACTCTTTCTATGGCTCTATACAGCTGTGGTTAGACCTATGCTAACTTATGGCTCTGTGGTTTGGTGGACAAGGACTAAGCTTGCGACCTGCACGGCCAAACTTCAGAGACTACAAAGGCAAGCGTGCTGCGCTGTGACGGGTTGTATGAGGACAACGCCCACCGCGGCCCTAGAAATAGCTCTTAGCATCCCTCCACTGCACCTGTTTGTACAACAAGAGGCAGCAATGGCGACCCTAAGATTAAAACACCTGAAAACACTTAGGTTTGACAAGGTAAGACATTTCAGCATTCTCTCGGAAGCCTGGTCCAACTCACCCTTGGTGGAAGCGGTCAGTGACAGAATAGAGAAAGCTTTCATTTTCGACAAAAAATACAAGGTTGAACTCGTGGAAGGTAACGACAGTTATCTTTCCCATCATGAGCTTAGCCTCTACACTGATGGGTCAAAGACTAGCTCGGGCTCAGGCACGGGAGTCTTCTCGGAAGACCTAAATATTAACATATCCGAGCCCCTGGGTAAGTTTAATACAGTATATCAAGCAGAGTGCATGGGCATTCTGCTTGCAGCTAAAGCAATCGTTGCTAGAGATGTCAATGATCACAGCATCAGAATACTCTCGGATAGCAGGTCGGTACTACAAGCCCTTAGTAGCAGGGTTATTTATTCAAATCTAATATACGAATGCCACTCGGCTCTAAACGAGGCGGCAGGTAAGAACAATACCTTGACCCTTCAATGGATCAAAGGACACAGTGGTGCCCGAGGTAATGATGCGGCAGATCAATTAGCAAGGAGAGGTTCCGAAACCCAACCAGTTGGACCGGAGCCTTTCCTGCCTTTGCCGCACAGTTGGTTTAGAAACTACATAAATCAAAGGACAAGGGCACTACATCAGCAACTCTGGGACAACCTGGAGGATTGCAGGCAAGCCAAGCTGGCAATGCCTCGGCTAAACCTGCATTTCTCCAGGAATATCTTAAAGCTCAGTCGGTCCCGGCTGAGGCTAGTTATTAGTGCAGCCACTGGACATGGCAATTTTAACAGACATCTTTTTAATATAGGTGTCACTGACAGCCCCCTGTGCAGAGCATGCTTGGAGGAAGAAGAAACAGCCGCCCATGTCCTGCTTGAATGCGGAGAGGTGGCCCAATACAGGGCGAAGTATCTGGACGCCCCAGGTAGCCTCCAAGAAGTCTTCAGCAACGTCAAGAAGCTGGTGGACTTCCTGGAGGAGCTGGGCTGGATGGAGTAAACCCTCATCCACCCTCGCACGCAAAATAGGCGCTTCGTCGTCGAGTTGCGGAAACCGCCCGTTCGCAGTAGAAGAATAGTCTTGCCATAAATATTGTAACAAAGAATTTTTTTTCTATTGCAATTAACATTTATAAGTTTTACAGTGTTAGTTTAATACATAAATATAAAACAATTTAAAATATAAAAAGCTTATTCGAAGTGGTCTCCATTGGCTGCAATACAGTCCTTTAAACGTTGAGGCCAGTTATCAATAGAAGCACGCACTCTTTCCATGGGAAAATTCTTCACTGCCAATCGTATGGATTGTTTTAGGGACCTCAAATTATCATGGCGATTAGAGCAAGCCGTACTAGTCTCTAGACTTGACCATAAACCATAATCCAGTGGATTAAGATCGGAACTAGGCGACGGCCAGTCCTCAGCTCTGATGAAGTCCGAAACGTTCGTTTCCAACCAAGACTGCGTGGACCGAGCTTTATGACCCGGCGCCGAGTCTTGCTGGAAGGATCATTCTTGGTTATTGAACATGGTATTGTTAAGGGGGGTAACTACCTTCTCAAGAATGGTATTTTGATACCTTTATAGCAAAAATATGGCTCAGTTACTCCTAACAACCCACCAAACCATCACTGACAACGGATAATGCCCACGTTGCACTCTGTTGACTAATTGAGAAGCTTCCTTAGAGCTTTGAGCATAAATACTGTTACATATCGACAACGAACGCACACCTGCAGGTAGTAGAACGCAGTTTTATTGCCATCGGATTTAGGAATTCTTTTGTTTACTTCGTGTTTAGAATTTTTAATCCCGAAAAATATGCTATTGTTATTGAACTTGTTTATGGCCGTCGGAGCTTGCCACGTCAGCGGGATTAACTCGGCGAACACGGTCCTTTGTTCTATTATACAATTTAGTATAAAACAATGACCGAACCGAGGGGTGAGGCAGTCAAGCGATAATTACGATAGCAAGACGTGTGTACATTCGACAAGTGATATAGTAATGAACTTTGCGCGTCTTAGTCTTAGTCTGCGTGAGTCGTACAGTGTATACTGTTTGTAACCAGCTATATTTGTACCTGTTCTAAATGTGTTTGTACGGTTCTAATAAACTCTATAGTAATCCCAACGGCATTTTAATTCGAATCCTGTAGCTCGTGACAATACGGTCATTTTGTTTGTTAAAATGTTGGTCAATTATAAAAATCTTCTCATCCGTAAACAAATTTTTTCTGTGACCTCCCTTTGCGTACCGCTTCAGTAGTTCTTTCGATTTTACCACCTATTATTTTTTAAATTATTAGTTAAGAAATGACCAGTGCGTCTCTTATAGGCTGCAAGTCCTAAGTCATCTTTTAAAATCCGCGACATGATTCTAGGTGATACCTTCATTATTTTTTTGTTTTCATTTTTTTCTATATTTAATTTTAAAACGTGCCATAATTTGTTATTTGTATATCTATTACACATTTATACAAAACAATATTTTATACTTGAAACAGAAAATTGTCCTTGAAAACATTTTATAATGTAGTGTTAAGCACTATGAAATAACAAATAAACAGTTAAAAAGTCACATAAAACCTTTTTCAATTTTTACTTCCATTAAAATTAAAAGATAAAAATGAACCATATATTTTTGACATTAATTTCACAAACATATTTTATATTCATTCATATATAAACACCGACGAAAACTAGAGTCAAATCTAAGTTCCTATTTTAGCATTTAATATTTGAACCCTGAAAACAATAATTCTTTCTAAATGTACAAGTATAGACTTTGTAACTTGGTTTTTTGATTGAGGCTATCCTAACCTTCGTTTTAAATATACTATGCACAATCTATGGCTCGCCGTACTTTTGAGAGTGTCCCACCTAGCGCACTATATAGTTTTAAACAATGATGGAACGACATTAGGTCACTTAGGTAACAATACCGCACAAGTAAAAAAAATAGGACATATTAGGTTTGTACCACCATTGGATGCATGCCGAAAGTGGCCATCTAATGACATATAAAACTTAATATGGCCAATTATTGACTTGTGCGGAATTGTTACCTAAGCGACGATTAGTAAAACTTCTGATGTTGTAAAAATCTATAGACGATGGTAGCTTCTTTCTATTCAATTAGAAAGCAGTGCAGCATGCAATTTGATTTGCCCTATAGTTACATTGTGTGTAAGAAGTTTTATACTTAAAGTAGGTACAGTTCTTTGACACTATAAGTGCATTAATTTTGAAGTTGTCCTTCTTATTCTCCGAATTTATCTGGGGTAATGTAATAGTTATTGTCCATTCCATCTAGATATAGCGATGAGTTTAATGCGTTATTTATGACGTAATGTGGTTATTAATTTTTAATGGCGGTAAATATTGATAAATAACATTTCATATACACTAATTGCAGGTATTTGTTAACAACATTATTTTTCATGCTATAAATTAAACGCATTTGGCCATACCTAGTCAATAACTGTAATGTAATCCCAGATGAAGGCCGAGCATAAAAGTAGTTAAATTTACCTTCATTTTTTATTGTTTTCAGATATAACATGTTTATCATTTAATTTATGTAGTAAGCGAATGAGAAGACAAGAAGTTGTTACGGCACTGAGGCTCAGATCTGGGCATGTCCCACTGAATTGTTTTGGTTACATGATGCGTAAAATTAATTCCCCGAATTGCACTGTATGCGGAGTGAGAGAAGATGTCCATCACATTTTGTTTGAATGTGTGCGCGTCGAGCCTCAGAGACGTGACAAATTTGGCGTTAGAACGTCTAATTTAGGCTTTTTTAACAGTATTCTGGCCTCACCGCTATCCGATGAGGCCAGAATGCTGTTTAAAATTATTTCCTTTTATTTAAGTCGTCGAAATTAATTGTTAATGTTGGTTTTTATATATTTTTGGGAGCAATAACGGGGGTGACATTTTCTTTTTGAAAAAACCCTCATAAATAAATAAAGATTAAAAAAAAAAAAAAAAAAAAATGTAGTAAGCGAATTTCAGTTTGCTTGCAATCTGTTAAATAAACATCTATGATCTCTCTATTGGCATATTTTGCCATCAGCCCATCAAATATAATATCTTTAGTTATAAGTTATTGCATAAGTGCAAGTATGACATTTATACTGTGTTCCTTTATTTTTATTATATCATCTGAAACATAAACATGCAATATCAATGTTAGCTAAATATAATTAAACCAAATTTATATTAAAATATGTTAATTAAAGCCTACCAGTTTTACATCCACTAATTAATTGCTGTCTTCTGGTGCTTACTTGAATTTGTCTCAATGTAGACCTAAACCTTGGTCACTTATAAGAGCTACGGGAATCAATCCAGCTCTAATTACTTTCAATGTTACTTTTTCAATAATAGCCTTCAAAGATATGGCCCTAGTATAGCTTTGACAAAAATAAAAACAAATTGGTTGTTGCCATACACAGCTCCACGTATTATAAACACTAAGCCATGGTCAGCAAATTCTACACTTTATTTTCTATTTCAACAAATCCGGAAATATTGTCTTTATAATCATCGTAATACAGAGCAGGCTCCAATGCAACCTCATCAAATATAAGTGAACAATACTTTTTCTCCTCTGTCCAATGTTCAACCTGAAAATACATATTTTAAGAACAAATTATAAAGTTATAACTAGTTTAGCGTAGCTAAAAGATAAATTAAATATGTCTCCAAAAAAGCTCAGTTTGTACATTTTCTGAGTAGTTTTGATATTGATTTTCTTAAGAATGATCATAATGATTTAGATGAGAGCCATGTAAACAAAAAAGTGATGTATATAGACGACTGAAAACAGTTTGAGGAGGCCTATGTCAAAGGACAATCTGGTGGTCATGAACAAAATATAAATTAGGTGAAATTTATTAAAAAACATTTAATCAGTATTAAAGGCTTTACTATTACATGTATAAAGAAAAAAGAAAAGGGCTCTTTCTGAACATTGAATTTGCTTGAGAAGCTAAGGAATATTGTTTTCTATGAAATAAATGCATGAAAACTTTTAAATAATTCACACAAATTTAACATAAGCTTCATCAAAGACATATAATATTTAATAGCATGGCTAGATTAGCTTAGTGTAATAAAATGTAGTAATATAATATGTAAAATATATTATTATTTAAAAATAATTTTCAGCAATGAAACTATTTTATATTTTTAAATATAAGTGTGCAATGCTGGATCACGGATCCTTATCACACAGCTTCACTGGTTCTATTAAATAATTTATTGTGGACTGTATAGGGTATATATAATTGAGAGTGAGAGGTATGCCAAATCCTGCACAAAAACCAATGGGGTAATAAGCACCACTAACCTCGGAATCCACCTCCAATGGGGCAGCTAGACAGCTCCTGAAGTGCACGGCACTAACAAGTCCTCGGATGGCACTTAGGTTTAAGTTATGGCACACTCACACCAAGAGCAAGCACGGCTTGTATCTAAAGTTTAATAGGATCTCCAAGAATGGGATGTGAAACGTTCACTTGCACGGAGGAAACGGAACGTCCGAACTGCCCTCGCGTGCGTTGGAGACTGGTTCGCCACCGCGCAATGGCGGCGAGACCGAAAGCCAGCGGCACTTACAAAACTACCCACATCAGTATAAATCGTGAGGATCCAACATACCCCGCGCCGAAATCACTATGATGATTTCCAGAAAACAAATTAAAAATAGGATGTGGGAATGTTATAAGTGCCATAATGTAAAATATAATAATATAATTAAAACAAATAATATTCTCATACCAATACATAAATAAATATAAAGTATGAGATACGTACATACAAATAAATATTTATACCTAGATGAATCTCCTCTACTTTGTTAACGACCATTAAAAAGGCCTGGTTGCATTTTTCTTTAAAAGAAGTTGCGAACGGTTACAAATGGAGCAGAAGAAAACTATTTCACTCTTTGCTGAAGAGTATGAATGTAATCTTCTGACCAACGTCTCCAGAAGCTCTGTGATACCTTCTGTAATAAGTGCCACCGAGATAATCTATTCGAAGGCACATCTGTCATGTCGTATTCTGGTACAGCCAACAATTCTTGACCTACTAAGAAATGTCCAGCGGTTAAGATATCGAACTCATTAGGATTATCTGAAATAGCGCATAATGGACGAGAATTCATGATGGCTTCAATTTTGCAAAAGATTGTGGTTAATTCTTCGAAGGTCAATGGTCTGTCACCAATAGTACGGTAAAGAATATGCTTTGCAGATTTTATTCCTGCTTCCCATAGTCCCCCCATAGAAGCAGCATTGGGAGGATTGTAATTCCAAATTATATTACGAGAGGATAATCCATCAAGGATTTTATCTTTATTTACTTTATTATGGAAGAAGTGAGCAACTTCCTTTAAATGTTTACCCGCTGCGAGAAAGTTTGATCCACAGTCCGAGTATAGAAATTCACAAAGTCCACGACGGGCTACGAACCTGTCAAATGTGGCTAAAAAACAATCACAAGATAAGTCTGTGAGAACCTCTAAGTGTACAGCCTTAGTTGAGAAACAAATAAAAAGACACAAGTAGGCCTTGTGTCTCTTTGCATTGCGCCTTGTACTTTCTTTAACAATGAAAGGACCGCCTATGTCACAACCAACGTGACTGAAAACCTTACCAGGTTTAAGACGGAATGCGAGTAAGGGACCCATCAAGGGTTGAGAACCTCTGGGGTTAAATCTAAAACAATTAGAGCACTTTGAAATAACTGAGCGTATAACATTTCGAGCATTAATTATCCAATATTGTTTACTTAAGATGCCATGTAATGTGCGTGGCCCTACATGTAAATATAGTTTATGATAATATTCTATTATTAAGTTAGTGGTATAGCATTTTTTTGGAAGTAAAAGTGGGTGCTTTTTGTTAAATGGAAGGTTAGAATTTAAAATTCTGCCTCCTACCCTGAGGAACTTCTTTGTATCTAGAAAGGGTGAAAGCTTGCGCAAAGAAGCTACGTAGCCCGTTTTAATTAAAGTTTCCACTTCTAAATGAAAATAGTTTGTTTGAATTACGCATATAATTAAATCGTGCGCTTGTACCAGCTCGCGTGTATTTAATGGTCCCAATGTCCGCTCCATGTGCTTTTTGTTGACGACGACGAACACAATGTATGAAACTCACCGACCCGTCTCAACAGGCGATAAGAACATAGGTATAATTTGCTAAGCCTCATAGATTATGTAGGCGCGACCGTTAGGCGCAGGAAAGAGACGGGTCGGACTGAGATAGATATAGTTTTATTTTTAACCGTTATTAATTTGAAATTAAATAAATAAATTATAAGAATTGAATATAAAATGTAATAAGCCTTAACTCACTAGGAAATAAATGTTGTAGCGTTGTGCCTTTTATTGAAAGTAGGACCCCTATTAGATCCCGGTAAATGAGACCGGGCTACGGGCGTGCAGAACGCCGCCTGGAGCCCGGGACTCAGCATGTAAAGGGAACCGGGTTACAGGCGTGCAGAACGCCGCCTGGAACCCGGGACCCAAAAGGGTAGCGGAAACCGGGCTACGGGACTGCAGAACGCAACCGGAGCCCGGGATCCGTGAGGTATGCCTGCACTACTGCCTACTCCGAACGCGAGTAGGCCATAATGATAGTGCAGGCAGAGGTCCGCGCTCGACAGCGCACGTTTTTGTAATGAGGTAATGGTAAGTATTATTGGACTTGACTTTATGTTGTTGGTCCGAAGACCTTACAACTTTACCGGGGTCTTTGGGGCGAGTGCCTTCGCGAAGCGAAGGCGCTCGAGCCCGGGGGGCAACTTGCTCGAGGGAGCTCCCTAAGGAGTTTTACCTCGGCTGGACTGTTGCCATGAATGGGGAATGAATTTAATGATGCCCACCATAGGGCGACACAAAATACTAATTGAGAACGGGCGACGGGTAATATAAAGCCCGAAGGGAAGGATCACGGCGGGCCGGGATCGGTGGTTTGCGGTGGCCTACGCTATCTTACTGCCGTTTCGCAACGTGTTATGGCTGGGAGAGAAGAAACGGCGAAAGAAACTTCCCAGCAACACGCCTAGTCTATCCTGTGGGGTGAGCTATGTCTCCTAGCGTCCCTCGCGGGGACGTGGAGAGATCTTGATTGGCGGCGTCTGAGACGCCGCCGTCTGTGTCTGTCTGTCGGTGCCTGCCAGCCTACTGTTCTAACCGTGGGCGGACTGATCCGGGCCAGCCGTTTCGTAATAACGTCGACTCTGTCCGTCAGGACGTTACGCGGTCGTCGCACAAGAGCCTTTCGACGAGGCTTATAATCGGACGCGGACACGACGAGCGGATTTCGATGGTGCGGCGCGAGATCGAAATACTTACGCGAGAGCGACGTAATGTAGTTTTTGATGGAGGGAAGCTCCAGATCGCGGTGGAGGTCGACGTTACGCATATAGAGGGGAGCACCGACGGCTCTGCGCATGAATTTATTCTGCACGATTTGCAGTTTATCTAAAAGGGCAGGCTTGACATGGCCGAATACCACACTCGCGTATGTCATGATCGGGAGGATGCATGTTTTATACAGAGTAAGCTTGTGTCTGAGGGACATTTTGCTTCGTTTGTCTATCATGGGTGCTAAACGACCCATCACAAATCGCGCTCTATTTCGGACTATAGTGATATGCTCGTTGAAGCGCAAGTTCCGATCTAGGGTGACACCAAGATATTTGGTGTACTTTGCCCAGGGGATTTGTTGGTCATAGAGCGAAATGGTTTTTAGGCGAAGGCTAGCGCGTTTGGGGGAGCGAAGCGTGCCCGGGGAAAAGAACATTGCTGCGCTTTTCTCCGGGTTTACCTCTATCCTCCATTTGCGAAACCATTCGCCTAGTTCTGTGACAGCTGTCTGCAGCCGGATGCAAGCCATTTGTCGGTTTTGATCTGATGTATAGAGTGCGGTGTCATCCGCAAAGAGGGCCAACTCCACATCTGGAGTTTTTGGGATGTCGCTGGTGTACAGCGTGAAGAGTAGTGGCGACAGGGCCGAGCCCTGTGGTACACCGGCTGTGAGTGGGTGAGGGGACGAGCGCGTTCCCTCCACTCGAAAACGGAAGCTACGACCTAGGAGGAAGTCTCGCAAGATGAGCACGAGTCTGTCTGGCATACCGAACTGGTACAGCTTGTAAATCAAGCCGTTGTGCCAGACCTTGTCGAAGGCTTTTGCTACGTCTAGAAACAGTGCGGCTGTTCCTATAGGGCGGGGGCGATGGGCAAAGTGAGATAATATGTGCTCCGTGATGCGGTGCACCTGTTGGACGCATGAGTGTCTGGCACGGAAGCCAAATTGCTCATCGGGTATTAGATGTTTGCTGAAGGCAAAATCTCTAAGTCGAGAGAGGATGACCCTCTCGTAAAGCTTGCTGAGTGCGCTCAGTAGGCTGATTGGACGGTAGCTAGACGGTTTATTAGCCGGTTTTCCCGGCTTGTGAATACCGATGACATCTGCTTCCTTCCAGATCGCGGGAAAGGAGCAGTTTGTTATGGCGGCATTGAAGATGCTCACTAGAATTATAATTAGATGGGCGGGTAGGAGTTTTAAAACGCGATTGTTGATGCCATCGGTCCCTGGGGCCTTTCGCGGTTTGAGAGACTTGATCAGATCTTGCACTTCTTCGACCGTGACCGTGTCGAGTGTGGTTTCCGCTGGTAAGGAGGATCTACGTTCGACCTCGGAGTCTACCTCCGTCAGGTGTGACTGGTCGACGTTTTGCGTAGTGGGGGAGCATTGAAGCTCTAGACTCTGAGCAAGGCACTCGGCCTTCTCCTCGTCATCGAACGCCTCGGTGTTGTCGGCTCTTTCTAGCGCGGGTATGACAGTAAGGGTGTCTGATTTGAGAGCTCTAGCCAGCTTCCAGTATGCCTGGTGAGTTGGCTCGATATCCCTCAACGTTCTGTCCCAACGTTGTTCCCTGACTTCCCGGATACGTAGTTTGACCTCGCGCTCTAGTTCGCGGAGTCGGACTCTGTTATCCTCGGTGGGATATCTGTCGTGAGCTCTGGAGGCGGCTCTCTTTTCCCTCAGCAGTACCCTCACCTCGTCCGGCAGGCATAAGTGGCGGTCATCCTCCACTGGCACCTGCCTGGACGAGTTCCGCACTGCGGATTGAAGGTGGCTGGTGAGGGCCTCGATTGCCGTCTCCGTGTCATGGCGGGACACGATGTGGTCCGGGATGCGGTCCAGGTCTTGTGAGCTGGTTGCCTTGAGGAGGGTCTCAAGTCTCAACCAATCCACAGAGGTCCTAGTTTCAGATGTCTGGTCTGTCTGTGGTCCTAATCTGAGGATAACCGGACGATGGTCCGAGTCGATATCGTCCATCGTTTCGATCGAATGGAACTGAAGGGTTACGCCCCTCAGTAATGCTAGGTCGAGAGTGTTTGGGGTCCCCCAGTCGCGGTTGGGGGGGTATCTTGTGGGGGTCATGGGAGTTAGTATATCAAACAAAAGATTGTCTGATATATTTATTAGGGCTCTGCCATTGGGGTTAGTGGTATTGCAATTCCACTGCTCGTGTTTGCAATTCAGATCTCCGGCTATAATAACAGCCGGGCCTAAGTTGAATAGGGTTTCTAGGTCTTTCTTAATAAGGGTTTTTTGGCATGCGAGGTATGCTGAAACTATGACTAGAGGTTGGTGGCCAGTCATTGCTAGTCTGCAGGCGGATACCTCCATACCGTCTAGTGGGGGGGTGACTACAGGCATGCAGTGTAGGGATCTTCTGAAATAGATCAGGGTGCCGCCACCACGGCCTACCCTGTCATGTCTAGTGATCCGATAGTTAGAGATCTTTGGATCTCTATTACTCGGTTTCAGGAAGGTCTCCTGTACTAGTAGTATATCTACTTGATTGGTAACCAGGAAGTCATGGACCAAGTCGCGCTGGTTTCGAAGGCCATTGGCGTTATAAGTCGCCAGAGTCAATGAGCGTGGTTTATTTCTACCTACATGCGCCATTTGTTACCGGTAACAATAATTTGACTAGGTTGTTTAGTTACAACGATCTAAGTATTTGGAGGAGGTACGCGTGATCCATTTCGATCACGAGTTGATCCCGGAGGGAGGGTTGTGTTGACTCTGAAACTTGCCTCAGTTTCCGAGCCAAGAGTTGGACCTCTTGCAGGTCGAAGGGCAAGTTCTTGGCGAATTTAGTCGCCAAAGCTAAGTCCTCCGCTATAGAGTGGTGGGCCGATGGCCCTGAAGGTCCCTTAGAAATGGGGGCGAGGGCGGGGGCGGGGGTGGCCGAGGGTAGGCCGGCCATAACTGGGGCACGCGTCCTTAGCGGAGGGAACGCTTCCGTCGTGGGAAGACCCGTCCAGTGGTTTACCACTGGGGGGGGGGCCGCCACGAATGCGGGTTTGTTCGGCACTTTTCTAGTGCCTTTTTGGGCATTGCCCTTTCCGACCTTACGTTTGGGTCGGGGGGCGGCAGGGCAGCCTCTGTAGTTAGCGGGGTGACCCGCTTGGCCGCAGAGGATGCAGCTCGGTGGCTCCGGGGAGTCCCGGGTGCGAGTGCACTCCGAGGTCCCGTGGTCGCCCAGGCACTTGACGCACCTGGGACGGGATTGACAATGTAGGGCAGAGTGCCCATAAAGTTGGCAGCGATGACACTGCCGCAGTGTATGTTTTTCGTGTGGACGTTCCACACGAAGGCCAGAGAGGCCACAGACCTTCTCAAGATCGAAGATCTTTTTCCCCTCTGGGGAGAGGTCGAGGACAACCAATACTAGGTTTAGAGGGGACTTTGTGGCGTCGCCTCTGTGCATACGGTGCACTTCGTGCACTGGTAGGGCTTGGGACTTAAGGTCCTCTAGAATATAGGAACTTTCAATTTCCTGAGGAAGTCCGCGGATTACAGCCCGAAGGCGTTTTTCTTCTGGCAGGGCGTAAGTGTAGTAACCGATTTTACGGTCACATAATAAAGTAGTTAGGGCGCGGTGGTCACTTGAAGACGTGACCATAACTTTGATGCCGTGTTGAGTATCACGGGCTTCCTTTATGGAGATTGCCTTACCTGGCAGTTCTTTAGCGAGTTGAAGCCAATGGGCTTTCTCGCGGATGGTCAGGGGTGGCGGCGGGCGTTGTGAAGGTGGCCCAGGGCGGCTGGAAGGTGCCGCTGTCGGTGTTGTGCCCGCTGTTGGGGCGGGGTTGGGGGGGACCTCCCTCTGGGTCTTACGTTTTTTAGTACGATTAACGGTTATAAAACCGTCATCGTCTTCGCGGTCTAAGGGGATGTTCGCGGGAGGCGCGACATCCATAGGAGTAATTTCATCGGCCGGTGGAAGAGGGGCATCCCTGAGGTTTTGCGGACCTTCAGAGGATAAATCGATTTCTCGACGAGAATCGATTACGCGATGGATGGGCGAACGTGAACGCGATGTCGTCGAACTCGCAGAGCTCGAACGCGGTTTTGTCGATGCGGAACCGCGAGAAAACGAGGCGCGCGACTTTGGTGCCACACGATGGGCATCGTTGAGCGGGGGTGCGGGCGGCGGGCGCACTGGTAACGCGGCGGGTATGGATGCGGGGGGCGCGGGCGCTACGGCAGAGTGCAGGTGGACCGCGGTAAGCGCGGCGGCGGGGGTTGCGGGGCGTGCGCTAGTCGCGGCAGGTGCGATGGTCGCGGCAGATGCGGGTGCGGGGAGGGGGGCCTGCGCGGGGGCCCTTTGCACGTGTGACTCGCGGGACACAGGTTTCTCGGAATTAAGTTCCGAAATAACGGGCACCATTGATTGGGACTCCGGAGTCCTCAAAAATTGGTCGAGAGCTTGAGGGAATTGCTGTCGTAAAAACGACAGCAAACCCTCTAGCAACGATGGGGAGGGCTCCACGCCGTCCATTGTCCCTGAGGGGGACGAACGATTTGGTGGAAAAACCACCTGATGACGCACTTTTTTCGGTTGTTTTCATTTCGGAAAATCGGTTACCCGAACCAGCGACCAACCCTCTACAGTCCTACAGTCCACCAGTAAAAGCAACAATGCCGGTCTCTGTTACGGATTTGCAGCCACAACCACCGCCAGTTTTACGCGAAATACTTCGCAGAAAAGAATGCACTCTAGAAGAAACTTCAAGACCGCAGTCACTACGCTCCACGACTTCCCGCAGACGACTTGCCGAGCTGGAAGCCAAAGAGAGACTAGCCGCATTGAAGTTGAAACAGTTGGAGGCAGCCGTTGAACTCGAACAAGCGAGAATAAATAGGCTACAAGCCGAATCATCGGACGATGATGACGTCATCGAAGAAAGCGAACTACCATCAAGAAGAGTGGACATGTGGTTCGAGAGACTGCCGCAAACGCAGGAACCACATGCCACAGAACCCCCCCCCCCGCCCCAGCGACGTTAGCCAGCGATATAGGGAGAATGAATGAACGGGGACAGGGCGTCCACGTCGGAAATATGGCACGCGGACAACGGGTCTCAGAACGAGGCCCGCCTGCACGTTCAAACGTCATGGATGTGACGTCACTGGCCGAAGCGATCACTGAAGCGGCGAGAACGAGCACAAGACAGGCGCAGCGATACATGCAAGAACTCCCGACCTTTAATGGAAATAGTGGCGAATGGCTGTCCTTCCAGGCAGCCTTTCGGGAATCGGGAGGGAGCTTCTCAGCAGGGGAGAACGTCGCGCGCCTGCGTAGAAGCCTAAGGGGAGCCGCACTGGAGGCCGTCAGTGCCCTGCTGATTACCCAGACGGGGCCTGAAGATATTTTGAAGGCATTGGAAAGAAGGTTCGGCCGTCCAGATGCCCTTGTGCTGGGAGAAATGGAGAAAATGAAGACATGGACATGAGTCACCGACAGCCCTCGGGACTTGTGCTTATTTGCCAACAAGATGGCAAACCTAGTAGCAACAATTGAAGTATTGAACAAGCCGCAGTATTTACATAGCCCAGAGATGCTACGCGCGGCAGTGGAGAAGCTGACTCCAATCGTAAGGAACAAGTGGTACGACTATGCAGCTGTGAAGACCGAAGGGGTTCCGGAACTTAAGAAACTTGCGAGCTTCCTGAATGAAGAGGCAGACAAGTGCGCCGCGTATGCACCGATCGAACGCGAGACCGAGATGGCACGATCGAAAAGGAGGACGGAGCACATACACATAGTGAACAACGACAGTGAACGCGTGAATATGAGAAAAAGTGAACCGTGCCCAGTCTGCAAACGCGATCATAAACTTAGCGATTGCCGCAAGTTCGTCGGTGCGGATGTGAGCGCGCGGTGGGACTTAGCCAAAAAGTGTAAAGTGTGCTTCCGCTGCCTGCGAAGTAGGCATCGACGTTCTTCGTGCCGCGCCCCGCCGTGTGGAGTGGAAAGGTGTACGCTACACCACCACCGCTTGCTGCATCACCAAAGGAGACCTGAAGTTAACGAGGTAAGTCCAAGTGCAGTGAGTGTGACGTCAGAACCGGCGGGAGAAGTGTTAGCGTCCGCGATCAACAGCGTTATCAATGATGGAAGAAACAAACGACGTGCCTATCTGAAGGTGGCCCCGGTCGCTATAACCGGACCGAGGGGCAGTCGTCACACCTACGCACTGTTGGACGAAGGCAGCACCGTGACCATTATTGATGCGCAACTGGCCGAGCAACTGGGACTTAGCGGACCACGGGACCCCATGAAGATGCAGGGAGTCAACGGTGAAGAATCATCGCACGACTACAGCATGCGAGTGTCCGCCAGGATAAGAGGCTCATATGAAACAGAAGAACACACACTGAGGGACGCTCGCACAATAAAGAACATGAGCTTCTTCAGCCAGACCGTTCATCGGAGCGATGTGCAGGGCTGTGCACATCTGCAGGAGATAGAAAATGTACTCATCTACGAAAGAGCTACACCGAAGATACTAATCGGCCAAGATAATTGGGAGCTGATTATTTCAAATGAAGTACGTAAAGGCCCGCGTCACCAACCGGTCGCCTCTCGTACGCAGCTGGGTTGGGTGCTGCACGGCTGCCGCACCTCAACCACATCGCCGGTCGTGTTCTGCTCACACTTGAGCATGATGGAAGAAGACCACGACCCGCTTGAAGAAATTATGAAAAAATATTTCGCGTTGGAATCACTAGGAATCGAACCCAGAACGCAGGTTAGCGATCCACAACAACGCGCCTTGGAAATATTGGAAAAGAAAACTCGTCGTTTGGAAAATGGACAATTTGAAACGGGACTTTTATGGAAAGATGAAAGTTCACCTATGCCAAATAATTATGAAAATGCATTGAAGAGACTTCAGAACTTAGAAAAAAAAATTGGATCGCGATGAAGAGCTTAAAGCGAAGTATGAAGAGAGAATTGGAAATTTAATGTTGTCAGGCTACGCCGAGCGCGCCTCCACTCCCCCCACCAGCGGGAGGACGTGGTATCTTCCCCACTTCGCCGTCGTGAATCCAGACAAGGAGAAAATAAGGGTGGTCCACGACGCAGCCGCCAAGTATCATGGCAGAAGTCTGAACGATATGTTGCTGCCTGGACCCGACCTTCTTCGATCACTACCGGGAGTCATCATGAAGTACCGGCAGTATCCAGTGGCAGTGTCTGCCGACATAAAGGAAATGTTCATGCAAGTGAAGATCATAGAAGCCGACAGGGATGCATTACGCTTTCTGTGGCGTGGCAACCGCCGCGATAGCGAGCCTCCAGAGGAATATAGAATGACGTCGCTCATCTTTGGTGCAACGTCTTCGCCTTGCGTAGCCTTGTACGTGGAAAAACAGGAACGCAAGGGAATTTGAAAATGAAGACAGAGAAGCGGCGAGGGCGATAGTGGTCAATCATTACATGGACGACTATCTGCAAAGCCTTCAAACAGTTGAAGAAGCCAGGAAAATGACAGCTGCCGTTGACAACATACAGCGGCGAGCGGGTTTCCAACTCCGAGGGTGGACCTCCAATTATAAGGAGGCGATTTCAAGCTTCGCGCCATCCGGTCAAACCACCGTTGAAATCGGCGGGAGCGAAATAGAAAAAACATTGGGTCTGATGTGGCACGTGAAAGAAGACACGCTTGGCTTTCGTGTCAATCAAAGAAGAGTTCCGGCAGAAGTATTGGAGGGGAGTCGAATGCCGACGAAGAGAGAAGCACTGGGACTCATCATGTCGATATTCGACCCCCTGGGGTTCATTTCCCCCCTCACCACACCGGCGAAACGCATCATGCAAGATACATGGAAATATAAAACAACATGGGACGAAGTCATCCCGGAGGAACTGCAAGACAAATGGAAAAATTGGCTGAGAGACTTGATATCTCTACCTAACTTACGTATTCCACGCTGCTACGAATATTCACCGGCAGCGATCAGGGAGTTGCACACATTCGTCGATGCTAGTGAAGAGGCATACGCTGCGGTTGTGTACATACGCACGACACGGGCGGACGGCCGGGTCAACGTCATGATAGCGGCAGCTAAAAGTCGCGTGACACCAACGAAACCAGTTTCCATTCCGCGACTCGAACTCCAAGCAGCCGTCCTGGGAGCCCGCCTGAGCAAGTCCGTGCAAGAGGGACACGACTGGGAATTACACCGTCACACATACTGGAGCGACTCACGCACTACGCTAGCATGGATTCGAGCGGAACCGCGAACTTACACAACGTTCGTGGCCCATCGCCTCGCCGAAATAGAAGACCTCACTAAGAAGAATGAATGGCGATGGTTACCCTCGGCGCAGAACGTTGCAGACGACGCAACGCGTAAAACACCAAGTGACTTCAACCCACAACACAGGTGGTTTACGGGCCCCAAGTTGCTGTATCTTGACATAGAAAAATGGCCGCAAGAAACGAAGACCGAGGTGCCAACCACCGGAGAAGAAAAGTGCGCGACATTAACTGAAGACAATGACGTCATCGTCATCGACTTCAAACGTTTCTCACGTTGGACTACCATAGTGAGAACGATGGGACGCGTACTTCAATTTATCAGACTGTGCAAACGACCCACGAACACGGTGGCAGCCGCGCGCCGTAAAAGAACAAAGAAAAATCCTACTCCGGACGAAGAGTGGAAGAAAAACATAAAGAAGAAGAACAAAGAAAAATCGAAGTGTCCAAAAGAAAATAACGTTGAAAGAAAATTCAAGAAAATCAACGGGAAAATGTTAATGTTGTCTGAGCGTAAACTCATTGCGCTCGCACAACGCGAATCGTTCGGCGACAAACCGCTCGATACGATACGTCGACGTCATAACAAGGGAGAGCTCGCCGGTTTAACTATAGAAACCGAGGAACATAACATATTGCGACTGCGAGGAAGAATCGACGAGGCGCAAGAAATAAGCTACGAGATGGCCAATCCTGCCATCTTAGACGGGAAACATAAATACACAAAGTTGTACATACAACATGTACACGAGAAACTACACCATGGTGGCGTCGAGATGGTGGTCAACGAGCTACGACAGCGGCTGTGGGTTATGAAGATACGGCCCTCAGTCAAAGCAGTGTTGAGGAACTGCCTCCAATGCCGACTGAGGAGGGCCCAGCCAGCGAGTCCATCGACGGGGAGCCTGCCTGCAGCTCGCCTGGCGCATCACTCGCGCCCCTTCACCTTCACGGGCGTAGACTATTTTGGCCCACTGGAGGTGACCGTGGGCCGTCACCGGGAGAAGAGATATGTGGCGTTATTCATATGTATGACGTCACGGGCACTACACCTCGAGGTCGTCGCGTCGCTGAGTGCTGACTCAGCCATCAACGCGCTGCGCCGCTTCATAGCGCGGCGCGGCGTCCCCACCGAACTCTGGAGCGACAACGCTACGTGTTTCCGCTCGGCCGACCGCGAACTCGCGGAGGCTGGGCGCGCCGTCGAAGAAGAAGCGTCGCGCCGGCAGATCGCCTGGCGGTTCTTACCGCCGGCGGCAGCCTTCATGGCCGGCGCCTGGGAGCGCATGGTGCGCACCGTCAAAGAGGCGTTGCGCGTCACCCTGCGCGAGCAGCGCCCGAGCGATGAGACGCTCGCCACACTGCTCGCCGAAGTCGAAGCCACCGTGAACTCGCGGCCGCTCACTCATGTGGCCGTGGGTCCCGACGAGCCCCCAGCCATCACGCCGAACCTGCTACTCCTGGGGCCGAACTGCCACATGCCGGCCCCCGGGAACTTCGAGGCCAGCGACGTGATTATTATTTATTACTAGCTAATGCCCACGTTTTCGTTCGCGTCACGACCGCGATGTAGAATACTACCAGCGCCATCTAGTTTATTTAATATGATGACGAAATACGCTATGCTAGACACTGTTTATGTAAGGTTTTACTTTTTCGCGGAGTCTCGTCTTTTTAATGTATAAATTGTTTTATTGTATGATGATACCAGCAATATCAATACTTAATTAGGTGCATAAGTTGTATAATAAATAATAAGCTGTTTAAGTCTGGCCCGTGGAGTAAAGATGTTCAATTGCAGCACTTGAGGGTATAGCAGTATTATATTTAATATACAGATTTGCGAATATGTGTTCCCCGAGGAATACCGCATCATTTAGAGTCTTTCGACTTTATGTCTAGTCACATTTTGACGAGACTTTGAGCTTTGCTCTTTAAAGATTTGTTGCTGGATAACGATTAACGGACTTTGGGAAATTTAACGTAAGTTAACGAATCCGTTAACATATTTTTAAGTTAACTTAAAAGTTAATCCGTTACTCGAAATGTTAACTTCGTTAATTAACGGATTAACAAGTTAATGCCCAGCTATGCCAGTAGGTATTCTGATTACGCGCATCGTGTCATAAAAGGAGTGTTCCAAAATGAACCCGATTTTGTTACTTGATTGGTACCTAAATACCCGTTGTTGACAAAACCTGTACATCAAAAATACCACGAATTAAGTTGTTGACAGAAAGAAATTGAGTATCAAAATTCTGTATCTGTATTCTGTAAATCAGTGTTACGAAAATTACTGTACTATACAAATAATGAAAAATAAGTGCATTTTTAAATACTTATCTTACCTACTTGTCTATTGTAATGTTCTGAATATTATCTATGTTTACGCAAATAATTAATCACATAAATAACATACAAACTTCCCATTTTGCATACATATTTCCATTCCCGTATAAATATATTCTTACTTTAAGTGAACATTATTAGCTCAGGTTACTTACCTGTCTGTGTACATTTAGATGTGTTTTGTTCTTTATGCTCTTTTACATTAGCAACATAAAAATAAAATTACATTGACTTGATAAGTCATCGTTATTAAGCAACTCACTGTGACTTAGTAGCTGTATGTATGGTTATTTTACTTCTGTTCTGTCAACTATAACGAGGTAATAAGAGGTAGTTTGGATAACTAAACGGTACCTAAAAGGTAGTTTGGATAACCAAACGGTACCTAAGAGGTAGTTTGGATAACCAAACGGTACCTAAGAGGTAGTTTGGATAACCAAACGGTACCTAAGAGGTACCTAAGAGGTAGTTTGGATATAACTAAACGGTACCTAAGAGGTAGTTTGGATAACCAAACGGTACCTAAGAGGTAGTTTGGATAACCAAACGGTACCTAAGAGGTAGTTTGGATAACCAAACGGTACCTAAGAGGTAGTTTGGATAACCAAACGGTACCTAAGAGGTAGTTTGGATAACCAAACGGTACCTAAAAGATCTATCATTGGTAAACCAACATGTGTATGTCGACAAATGTCGATTAATTTAGATCTAGAGGTAGTTCAATGGAAATCAGAACGGTACCTATAAAAGGATACTACGAGGTCATTAGATTAGTTTGGGTTACCAAACGATACCTAAGATGTAGTTTGGATAGCCAAGCGGCACCTAAAAGATCTATCATTGGTAAACCAACATGTGTATGTCGACAAATGTCGTTTAATTTAGATCTAGAGGTAGTTCGATGGAGATCAGAACGGTATCTATAAAAGGATACTAATCCTTTGTTACAGGTAGTAAATATATAAAGATTAAATGAATGGGCTACAAATGATCGCTCGTGGTCTAATTTTCTAAAGGAATTTAAGTCCTTGTATCCGCAAAAGATTAACTTCGCTCAAATTCTACATGAGGTCATAAACACCACGTTAGAGAAGTTTCCATCATACGCAGAATACGCGCGTCGTTCTTTATCAAGATTACGAGTAATAAGAGGTTTAAGCGAAGACCTCTTCATGGTTCAAATAATAATTTACGGCATCAACGATGTACAGGTGCGCGCAGCGGTTACCCATTCCGATCTAACAACCGAAAACCTAGTTTTCTTTTTAGCTACTTATCTAAAGCCTACTCGTAAGTTAGAAAATCGTAATTTCGATAAATTTGTGCCATCCGGTAATATGGCTAAAAGGCGAAGTTTTAACGGTCCTACTAAGTCCGAAATCTAATGTTTCTGTTGTGGCCGAGCAGGGCATAGCAGAGCACAGTGCCCAAGAATCGTAATGATAAGGGCGATGCGCATAATAGTGTTAAACCACTCGTCTGTTCTTTCTGTAAGAAAGTAAGGCATAAAGAGAGTAACTGTTTTGCTAAGGCCCGATCTGGGTCCCAAGGTAACAATAGCAACCAACGCAAAGTTAACTTGTGTAGCGAGCCTTCAAACGTGAAGGATAAAAACGATATGAGTACAACTGTGATACAGGGTATACCAGTTGACGTTCTTATAGATAGTGGAGCGCTTAATGTATCCTTAATATTGTCAGCAGTAGTAACTTACTTCTCCGGTTCGCATAAACAAATTAAATGTTCTTTGAAAGGAATAAGCGATAAAGAGATTGTTGCTCGCGAGTATATCACTTTAACGGTCGAATTTAGGAATATAGCGCTTGAAGTAGATTTTGTTATAGTACCCGCCTCGTGCATGAATACGCCCATTATCATAGGAACTGACGTACTTAATCGCGATGGCGTTACGTTTATTCGCACGAAACACGGACAGTACTTAACTACGCCAAACAGCGTATTAAAAATAAACTCTGTAGGTGTTACCAACCCCAACAAGATAAATACACCTCTCGAAGGGGCGGAACTTGTAAAGTTGATGGCAGTGGTAGATGAATTCTCTCCGTTTTTGATATCCGGTACAGCCACCACTAACGTGAATACTGGTAAAATGCACATCAACTTGACAAATGACGTCCCTCTGTCTCTGTAGGACAGAATGTGTGTAGACTTGCGAGCTTTAAATTGCATTACCGTCAGGAATAGGTAACCCCTACCCCTGACTGATGATCACATTGACCGGCTTGGGGACTCGAAATTCTTTATATCTTTATATATGGCGTCGGGTTTTCATCAAATCCCTATTGATGAGGACTCGATCCATAAGACAGGCTTTGTAACTACTACGAACTACTCATTATGAATGTTTAAAATGCTGTATGGGTTATGCAATTCCCCCCCCCCCCCACACACTGTGTACCAACGTATTATTAACAATACCTTGTGTAAATTTATAGGAACAGGGAGTGTTCTAGTATAGATTGATGATGTACTGATCCTATGTTCAACGGTCGATGTCCTGAGGACATTGACAGAAGCCGGGTTGTCCGTTAACGTACGCAAATGTTTTTCTTACTACCGAAATAGAGTACCTCGGTCGCGTTATTAGTCATGGTCAGGTTAGGCCGAGCCCGCACAAAATCAAGGCGAGTGGTGTCTTGAGAGTTGTGCTGCATTTTTTGAAAGTGAATTTTAACCGAACCTTTTAATGATTTTTTTTATGTTCCACGTATGTCGTGCGTGACTGTGAGTGCAAGACAAGTGATTGTCTTGTGGTTAGAACAGATAGTTGGAGCAGAGTAGTGTCACGGCATCCGTGCGAAGCAGTCGCAAATGCCCGTGCTCTTTGCGGAAATTGCAATTTTCCACGCTTTTTCGCTCCTAAAAAGCGACAAATTGCGACAATAGTTGTGTAGTGATAGTGTACAGTATTATTTAGTTCGATTCCGGCGCGAATCAGTTGTTTTTCGACTGGGGTGAGTTGTTAAGCTCTATTCGCTTGTTCATTTCGGCGCGCCTAGGCACATTACGCAATAACGGTCGTTTGTGTCGATAGATATTCACACGCGTCGACTGGTCTCAGCAAGGGAACGGGCCTCCAGTAATGGATGGCCCAGGCCCCCAGAAGGCCCCGAGGCCTTCGAGTGTCCCGCGCAAGCGGGACCACACGAAGGCCAAGGATGGCTGGTTAATGCCTGAGATCGGGGAGACGCGGGTGAAAAAGGCGTCTCCTTCATCGGCCCGTCGCTGCAGGTCGGTTGCCGGGCCGCGTCACGGGCATGCGGATAGTGCCGTTTTCACGGCTGCCGATATGCCCGGCTCGGTAGATGCGTCGGCGGTGGTAGACCTCACCGCCGCCACGCATGAGGATAGGTGCGGCGCGATGGGACCGCCTCCGGTTCCCATGGCGCCTAGGGCCCCATCCGGGCGTGCCGCGCGCAGGAGCGCAGCACACCCGGAGATAGATAGGAACGTACTGCTTGCAGCGAACTCGGCCGTTTGCCTGGCCGTGAGCGCTGCAAGCACCATAGTTCAATATGCCTACATGGCGCCACCCACCTCTGCGCGAGCCTCACTCGTGCAAGGGAGCGGCGCCTACGTAGAGCATGATCACATCCCACCGTCCGGCAGCGTCCCAGACTCGCTGGAGCACGCGCTCTACGGTGCGATTCGCGATCATAGTTATTCCCGCCCTGAAGCGCCTGCCTGTAGTCCGGTATACACGGCGGCCGGTTCAGCGACGGCAGGGGATGGGTGCCCTACGACGACGGTGTCGTATAGCGCACGGGCTTCACCTGTGCCTACGACATCGACTTGCAACCTTTCGGGCTGCAACGTCGAGAGCAGCCGTCCCACGACACCGGTTGTCGCGCGAGCTTCACTCGCGCCCTCGGCCGGGGTCGTGAATAGGGACTTAGTAGGCGCGGCAGCGGCGACCCCTTCGACTTCCTTCCCTACTGGGACGGGAGCCGCTGTCGTGATGTCGGCGCCTGCGTCTTCGGCTGCGGCGACGTCTTCGTCTTTAGCGGTAGCGGCAGCGGACACGTCGTCGTCTTCGCTCGCAGCCTCACCGTCTTCGGCATCGGGTTCGGCGACGCCGTCCACGTCATCAACGGCATTGGTGCCAATATCGTGTTCCCCGATTTTCGTTCCCGGATCGAGGTCGCGCTTCTGGGACCGGTCCCAGAGCAGCGGCGCCGATTCGGCCAGCACGTCGGGTGCTTCCACTCCAGCGCGCGCGCGCTCGCCTCTGCGCCCCACGGGGGGCGCACCCGTGGCGGCTTCTAGCGTTCTCGCGGGTGCGGAGACCTACCTCCGTACCGAGGGGGGTGAAAGGGGGCGCAAGGCGCGCAAGGCAACCGCCGCCAAAGTGGCCGCGGCTAGCCAGTGCGCCGCCCTCGTCGGGGACATATCGGCTCTCGGCCCTGGGGAGCTCCGCCTAGCGGCGAGCGCCCAGGTCGCTGAGATAATTCATATTGCTCAAACGTCGGGCAATTTGAAGGGGGTCTACGTGCGCCGGCTGAAGGAGGCCGCGTCCAGGGTGTCGGACATCGTCGACACACTGGTCACGCGAAATCCGGAATCCGAGGCCTGGAAGCTCGGTAACGAGAACGCCAGACTACGCATGGAATTAAACTCGCTGCGGGAGGAAAACCGCTCCTACCGTAGGGAGTTTGAAGATATGCGTAAGGCCCTAAAGGCCTCCGCTTCGGTTGCGGAGCCGGCGCCTGCTGTAATGGCGGCGCCGACCCCCGTACCCGTCAAGCGGAAGGCCCAGGCCGCCATGGCGGAGGCGGCGGCGGTACCGGAACCGCCCGCCGCACCCGCTGCGGTTAAAAAATCGCGTCCGGCCCCTGCTGCGGTAGCAGGGCCGACACCGGCTCCCGTCGTCGGGACGGAGCGGACTCCGGCGACCGCCAACGGGGCGGCGCCGACACCCGCTCCACCGGGGCTCGGCGGCATCGATTACGACATGTTTGTGCGTGCCGTGATCGACGTCGTCGCCCCCCATACTCGATGCCCGGTTCGCCGGTATCGAGGACCGGCTGAATGCCGCGCCGAACCTCCGTCCACCGCTAGCGGCCGACCGAGGTAAGGCGCCGGAAACCAGACCGGCACCAAACGTGGCTGTTAGGCCAAAAGCGGCCACGGCTGCAGCCACCGTCCGGCGGAATGCGGGGGAAACAAGTACTCCGGTTCCGATGGAGGTGGTGGCGGCCTCGGCTGTCGGGGTGACGTCCCTACCGTCACCGCCCCCCCCTAAAAAGAAGACGAATAGAGGGGGGGTGAAGTGGAGGCTGAAAATGCAGCGGAGAGCGGCACGCGACGCCGCCGCTGCTTTAACGGCCCCCGCCACGGCACCCGTGCCTGTGGTGTCGGCTCCTAGGCCGGCCCCTAGGCAGCGGGCGGTGCCCGCGGCCGCGACACCGGTCGTCGCGGCGCCCGTCGTCTGCGCTCGCGTCGCGCACGTCGCGCCGCCGCCGGCGCCCGTGGCCCCCGCCCCCGCTCCGGAGGAGGGGGCGTGGACGACGGTCGTCAAGCGGAAAAAGGGTAAGGGGGCGAGGGCCGACGGGCCCCCTCCCCCCCCCCAGGCGCAAGCTGCTCCCTTGCCGACGGGGCAAGGACAGCAACAGCGGAAACAGGCTGCGAAGCCTGCGGTCGTATTCCGCGAGCCGAAGTCGGCCGCAGTTATCGTTAAACTGCTGCCGGCAGCGGCCGCGAAGTGTGCCGGTTATCGCGAGGTCTTCGCAAAGGCCTCGACGGTGGTCGACATCGCGGCCATGGGCCTCCGCGAGGGGCTGAAGGTGGTGCGGACCGTTAGGGACGCGCGTCTCCTCGAGTTCCAGCCGGCACCCGAGAGCGCGGCCAAGGCGGACCGCGTCGCCGAGGCTCTGCGCGGAGCCCTTGTAGGGATGGCTGAGGTCGTCCGCCCCGTAAAGCGTGGGGAGCTTTACGTCTCTGGGCTGGACGAGTCGGTCACGGTCGATGGGCTTCGTGACGCGATCGCGCGCGCCGGCAGCTGCCGGCACGACGACGTGCGCGCGAAGCACATCGGTGCAGGACCGGGCGGTTTGGGCGCATCGTACGTGATGTGCCCCGTCGCTGCTGCCAAAGCCATCGTCGAGCTGGGCTACCTCGTGGTAGGCTTCACCTCGGCGAGGGTGGAGGCACTGGAGGCCAGACCGATACGTTGTTACCGGTGTTACAACGTCGGCCATGGCGCCCAAACCTGTCCGGACACGTGCCCGGACCGGACTAACTTGTGTCTCCGCTGCGGTAAGAGCGGACACAAGACTGCACGGCTCGGAACCCCCACTGCGCGGCGTGCGCGGCGGGGGGACTCAACGCTGCCCATCCCACGTTAGCGAGGTTCTGCCAGCCTCCCTACGTGAAGGGCAAATTCGTCCAACCGAGGACGAAACAACGTACGGGTGCATCGGGAGTACGCGCTATGGACACCTCCAATGCCTAGTACGCCCGTAACAGCACTATTTCAGGCGAACGTAAACCACTCCCCCACCGCTCAGGACTTGTGCCTGCAGGCGATGGCGGAGTGGCAAGCGAACTTGGCCGTAATAAGCGAACCTGATTACGTGCCGCCTTGCGGCAATTGGGTGGGCGACCTCGACGACGTGGTAGCGGTGGTGGCCAGAGCCGGATCTGGCACACCGCTTATATGTCTCGAAAGAGGAAAGGGCTATGCGGTGGCGGAGAGCGGGAGTATCGTCGTCATAGGCGTTTACTTTTCGCGCAACCGCCCCCTGGCGGAGTTCGAGCTTCGCTTGGACGCCATCAGGGCTGCCATAGGCAGACTGTCGCCTAAAACGATTTTCGTGATGGGCGACTTTAACGCAAAGCACTGTTCCTGGGGAAATGCGTTCACGGAACCTAGGGGCCGGACGGTTGAGGAATGGGCTCTTCAATCCGGCCTGACCATATTGAACCAGGGATCGGTCCAGACCTGCGTGCGCGCGCGGGGTGGATCGGTCATCGACCTGTCATTCGCCACTCATGCGGCCGCCCGCAGAGTTGTCGGATGGAGAGTGCTGGAGGAGGTGGAGTCGCTCTCTGATCATCGGTACATCAGATTTGAGCTTACCCCCTCCTCCGGTCCGAGCCCTGTTCATCGCCCCCCTCTCCTCCCGCGTTGGGCCCTTACCAAGCTCGATCCGGAGCAGGCCGAGGAGTGGGCACTCACGGAAAGCTGGGCCTACCCAGCCGAATTTGCGAACCTGGAATCGCAGGCAGAGCACATGCGCAAGACCCTGACGAGGGTTTGCGACGCGGCGATGCCTCGCGTCTCCATGCGGCAGCCTCCGTGCAAGCAGGTCCACTGGTGGACCGAGGAGCTGGGCGAGATGCGAAAGGCAATTCGCATCATCAGCCACAGACTCAAACGCTGCAGGGCGCGCCGTCCTCCGGACTACGTCGCGGAAAATGGACTCGTGGGCGAGTTTAGGGAGGCCAGAAAGGCCCTTTCGATTGCAATATTGCAAGCGAAAGCCCGGGCTCGTGCCGAGCTCCTCGAGACGCTCGATCGGGACCCTTGGGGGCGTCCGTACCGTGGGGCCCGCAACACGTTGCGGCCTTGCACATCCACGGTCACGGAAACGCTCGAACCCGAGGTGCTCCGGTCGGTTATCGATGGGCTCTTCCCGGATCCGGGAAACTTCACTCCCCCCAGTATGGGTCCACCCGTTCCCGACACCCCCACGGACGAGGAGCCTCACTCCATCTCCGAGGGGGAACTAGATGTTGCCCTGGACCGGCTCCGGGGCAGGAAGACGGCACCGGGACCCGACGGGGTTCCAGGTCGACTCCTCTTCCTGGCCGCTAAACACCTACGCGGCCAGCTGCGGGAACTGTTCGAAGCCTGTATTCGCGCAGGTCGGTTCCCGTCGCAATGGAAGGAGGGGCGTTTGTGCCTGATTCCCAAGGGAGGTCGGCCTCCCAACGATCCGTCCGCCTTCAGGCCCATAGTGCTGCTGAACGAGGTCGCTAAGGTCTTCGAAAAGATCTTGGCGGAGCGGCTCGTGAAGCATCTCGACGCTGTGGAGCCAGGGCTTTCAGAAACGCAGTTCGGGTTTCGGCGGAGGCGCTCCACGATGGACGCCTTCGAGACACTGCGAACGTTGACGGACGAAGCCGTCCAAGCGAAGGATGTCGTTCTTGCGGTGTCGCTAGACATAGCGAACGCCTTTAACAGCCTCCCTCATGAGACGATCAGGGAGGGGCTCCGCGCGCATGGAGTCCCCTCGTACCTCACGAGGCTGTTGGGCGCGTACCTGCAGGATCGACATATCCTTTGGGAGGGCGGTGAGTCCGGCAATCCCGTGTTAGGTCGGCGACGCGTCGCGTGCGGCGTTCCACAGGGGTCGGTCCTCGGGCCGATTCTTTGGAACGTAGGTTATGACTGGATCCTTCGGGTTCCGGTCCTGCCCGGGGTAGGGCTGATCTGCTTTGCGGACGACACCCTACTCACGGCACGCGCTGCGTCATTTGCGGAATCCGTGGACGTCGCCAACGCCGGGTTGGCGATTGTCGTAGATCGAATAGCTAGGCTGGGCTTGAGGGTCTCCCCCGCGAAAACGGAGGCCGTCATGTTCCATAGGAAATTTCGCAATCCCCCCGCGGACTTGACCGTTTCGGTCCAAGGGGTGGCGATTAGAGTAGGGCCCCAGATGAAATATCTGGGGCTAGTTCTCGATGGGAAATGGCTGTTCAAAGCGCACTTTGAGCAGCTAGTTCCCAAACTCGTCAAATCCGCGGGCGCACTCTCCAGGCTGCTTCCCAACGTGGGGGGCCCGGGGGGGTGCGACGCGGAAACTTTACTCTGGCATCCTGAGGAGTATGGCGTTGTATGGTGCACCCGTCTGGTCCACTGCACTTCACCGCCACAACAGAACCCTGCTGCACCGGGCGCAGCGGGTTCTGGCCGTGAGGACCATACGGGGGTATCGCACAGTGTCGCGGACGGCGGCCACCCTCCTGGCAGGCGATCCGCCCTGGCATCTCCAGGCGAACGTCCTGGCAGAGGTGCGTCGCACCCGGCAGGATGCCCTAGCTAGAGGCCTGACCTTCTGTCAGGTCGAAATCGAGGCGATCAGGAAGCGGGAAACGGCCTCCATGATCGCTGTCTGGTCTCAAGAGCTCGACAACCCTGCGGCCTATGGCGGCTACACGGTGGATGTAATCAGGCCACAGCTGACGGAATGGGTCAACCGCACCAGCGGCACCCTCACTTTCAGGACGACACAGATACTTACCGGAAACGGATGTTTCGATAAGTATCTGTGTCGCATTGTGGGCTGCTTGCCTTCCCCGGACTGCCGCCAGTGCGGCGCGCCCGACACGGCGTTACACACGCTTGTCGAGTGCGCCGCATGGGCGCCGCAGCGTTTCGAACTTGAGACGCACGTAGGTCCAGTCGACTCGCTCTGCGACTTGGTCAAGGCCATGCTGCAGAGCAGCGACAATTGGGGGGCTGCGGTTACTTTTTGCGAGACAGTAATGTCACTCAAGGAGGCCGCAGAACGAGACAGGGAGAGAAGTCCTGCAGCGCGTGCCAATGCGTCTTCTCGAGGTCGCCGGCCTTCAGCTGGCACCCGGAGAGGCAGGTACGCGCATTACTTCCCTCCCTGAGTTAGGTTCCGTTTACCGCGGGGGGCCTTTAGCTTGCTAGGAGAGCAAAGGACCTTCTACCCCCGCACAACGAAGTGGGGTGTGTTCTCCCAGGGCACACTCCAGGCACTTTATTGCGCTGGATCGGCTGGGCGTAACTATGTTCTAAATCTCAGCCTTTCCAACACATACAAAGCGCAGGGTCGTCAGGGAGGAGGGGGTTTTTAGTGGGTATTGGGGTTGCTCGCTCGTGTAGCAACGCTCGGAGTCTTCCACACTATTCTGTGACGTCGATCGCGGACGGAGCGCTGCCAAGAGCATACTATTGCTGCAGTGTTATCGCCCCCGACCGACGCGTGTCGTTCCCCTAGCAACGACCCAGTTTGTGGGTAAATCGGTTAGTCATTTTCCCTCCCCTCAAAATCTTCTAGTTAAGTGAACTGTTTTATTTTCCCTCGCCTCAAAAACAAAAAAAACATGTAATGTTATCCAGTAGTTTTAAATATATTCACTTGCCGGCTTAAAAGTGATTAATTAAGCACATCTATGGCTTGAAGAATTTCATGGAATATGAAGATTTGTGACAAATACCTTAATGATTGTAAATCTCTTAATAATATGATTTTGATGTGTAACATAGTTACTAATATGAAAAATTATGAGTTAAATAAGGACTATGCGAGTAATTAAATAGACACTTTATATTTTTTTTTTCAGGTTCAGAAAAAATTAGCAACAACTTTTCTGCATAAGCAAGGGTTATGCTTGATCATAGAATTTTATGACTTATCCACTGCAGTTTACATGAAAACTTTATGTATAGAAAAAACCAAATGCTAGCCTGCAGAAAAAAGAAAAAGATAAAACTGAACATTTCTGAAAAGATTATATAATATGTCCTAAATTATTATCAATAAGTGTTTAAGTAAATAAACAAGTTTAACTGCTAAAAGTTATTTATTATTTCATCTTGCAAAACAATAAGTCAAAAGATATATTTTATTAATCAATTCATATAAATATAGGGCACATACAAATTTATAACTCACAATAGTTTGCTTTCAGTATAGAAACCATCTTATTTTTATAACTCGTAATGTGAACTCTTAAGACATCAGTCAAAGTAAAGCTAAAATATTTTTGGAGGAATGTTAAATATTCATATATCGTTTACACGAATTATAACTAATAACATCTAGATTTATGTATATATAAAAATAAGTTATTTAAAATAGCCATCCTTGTTTTCAATTAATTAAGCTTTAAAGATATAGGCCATTCTTCTATGGTGGTACTAATCTTTTCAATCAGTTTCCATTTATTGATTTGGGCTCGCTTGAGATAAATTCAGGTTCTGGTGAATTTTTGTATGCCATTAGCTTCAATGCAGTTCATAAAGAATAGTCCAAAGAATTCAAGTCAGAACACAAATTGGCTTGCAACCAAAGTTCGATTGAATTAGCTTCATGGAAGGGTACAGAGTCCTGTTGGAAATCTATAGCTTCTTTATACAGGAATTTTAAGTAGTGGGGTGGTGAAGTGGGGAGGGGGGGAGGCATACTTACGTTTACTACAACCCCTAAGGTCCGGCGATCTTGAAAATTTTTTTTTTTAATAAACTTAACCTCACTTATTTTCACTGATTTTTTCGCTAATGTTGCACTTCTATTATAGGTCCGAAATTGAAAAATCCTTTCAAAGTTCAAAAAAAAGCCAGTAATCAACATAAAAAGAGCCAAAATAACCCAAAAACCAACTTAATTGGATAAAAATGAAGAAAAAACACAATAGAGCACATTTATATACACTACAAGAGTAACCATTCAAAATGGCGACCAATAAAGACGATATTTTTTTTTACGTAATCGCATTAATTTATATTTAACCAATATTTTAAAAAAATTCAACAGTGTATTTAATAATAAAATTGATATCATTAATATATTGATTCATTGTCATATTAAAAGCCAACTTGCTAGTCGTCCACTAAATTGATAAATAAAACAAATGTTTCATATGAGACTTTCAAGGCGTCCTAACTGTCTGTGTGTACAAAAAAAATAGTAAATGGTTACAGTCGGTTCTGGCACTCGCCGGCCGCTGCCGCGGCACGCTCGCTTCGCTCGCTCGGCTCGTGCGCTTTGGTCTGAATATCACCTAACATAACCGACTGTTTGTGTATAAAATAAATAGTAAATGGTTACCAGTCGGTTCTGGCACTCGCCGGCCGCTGCCGCGGCACGCTCGCTTCGCTCGCTCGGCTCGTGCGCTTTGGTCTGAATATCACCTAACATAACCGACAGTTTGTGTATAAAATAAATAGTAAATCGAAATTATTATAAAACACAGCACAAGTCGTCGTAAAATCAAAAATTAACAGAAGAAAGCACATTCACTCAACTACTAGAGAAAAGGAATAAAATGGCGGCAATAAAAGGGGCAATAAAGGCGGCAAACAAAAATATTTATAATTTTTTTTTTCATAGAAATATATCGATTTCCGAAAATTATATAAAACAATATATTAATTAATTCTAAATCTTGAGCTACAAGATTTCGAATTTCTTAATTACAAATCGATAAGTATTAATGACATATCGATTAATTTATTTTTATAATCACACCTTGTTAGCCAAGCCATTAAAAACAAAAGTGACACTAAAAACTGTCACTTTTTAATCAATCGATTATATATGTCTAGCATGAATTTGTATTTATGCGTCAATTAAATTTGAAACTTTATTTCTACATTAAAAAACAGTTTTAGTGTTACAAAAAGTTCTAGTGGTTATATGTAATTCATGAGTACATTCATAAACAATTCGTGAGTACATTCATAAACTCAAATCACGGTTTGTTATTATCAAAAGTGGCACAATTTTACAACAAAAATAAGTGAGGTTATGTTTATAAACTAAAAAAAATTTAAAACCTCCGGACCTTAGGGGTTGTCGTAGGGGTAAGTATACCTCCCCCCTATTCACTACGCCCACCCACAACTTAACATTTGTGTATTAGATTCTTAAGTAGCAGCAGGCGCGATAGATATTGTCCTGTCCTAAAAAATGAAAATATAGGATCCGATTCTAGTGCCTCTTATACCGTTTCTAATATTGTGAATCTAAACCATCTGGAGACCCACTGAAACACAAAAAAATCATCAAAATCGGTCCAGGAGATTACGATCCTAGAATCCGATCCTAGCGGCACCTACTAGTTCCAATTGTGAATCTAAATCTAAACCATTTGGGAACCCACCCAAACACAAAAGCATTAATTAAAATCGGTCCAAGAGATTAGGAGGATCATAAAACCCGATCCTAACGCCACCTACTGGTTCCAATTATGAATTTAAATCATCCAGAATCCACACAAAATAGGTCCAGGTGATTAGGGGGATCCTAGCGGCACCTACCTGTTCCAATTGTGAATCTAAACTACGATTCGGGGACCCAAACACAAAAAAATATGCGTATACATACGTTTCTACGATTCATTTTAATGTATACAGATATAACTGTTGTCTTTTTTTTCATATTGCTTGTTAAAATGAAGATTTAAAAAAATCTATGGAAAATATACCATCATTCAGTGTCATTAATTTTGAACATAAATTAATATTTGAAACTATTACAATATCAAGGGCAACGAACTGTTGACAGTAGTTTTCTTTATTGGTGACGCCGTAGACAGAGAAACCTAGGTGATGCCCTTTAGCGATGTTAGGTAGTTTTTTTTTCTTTTGAGGTGGGGGAAATGCATTTCGCACACTACCGGGTCCTTTGCTAGGGATAAGACCAAAGCGATGAGAGGTAATCCACTGAAGATAGCGCAGTAGTTTATCGTAACTTCACTTCATACGTCAGTGCGGTGTCCACTCGTACTAGTGTTCTGCGGTCCACTCGCTAGTAGATAGGGCCTGAACGCTTTTTTGAATTTTTGTACGACACATATACTACATATACAAGTGTCCGTCGGTCGCTTAGGCGCACGTCAAAAAATAATATATTCGATAAAACGTTTTATCGAATAACCATCTGATGATTGAAAAATCGGCCCTAAATCGAATACAGAAAGACTAATAAGTGACTATTAAGTGGAAGGACTTGGATAAAAGAATATAAGCCGGCCGGCTTCCTCTTGTCTGGTGTTGCGCCGGTGTGTGAAGACGTGGTGTTCTGACAAATGTACTGTGATAAGGTGAGAGGGCATATTTTCTTAGATGCTCCATCGACTGTCGTATGAGTTGTCTTGATTGTCCGGCATCGCATACTTTTTGTTTTACGCGGGTTCATCATAGTCCCTATACCACATGTAATAGCTGTTTACACGCCATAACATTTATTGTATTAGTTTATAATGACTTTTTTTTTTTTTTTTTTTTATTGCAGATCAGCAGACAGGCAGACGGCCCACTTGATGGAAAGCGGTTACCATCGCCTATGGATATTTGCAACACCAACGTTGCTACAAATGCGCTGCTGCTCTCTTAAGGGAAACTGGAACCTGGTCACTAATGCCGGAACACAACTCAAGGTTGTTATGGCGACATACTTTAGATCAGGGGTGGTAGCCATCCAGTCGGGCAAATGCCCTACCACCTAGCAAAGACTTAGGTAATTAATAAAACTTCAATAGAAATAAAAACGTTTATTTATAAAAAAAGAAGTACAGAACTGTAAAGACAACAATGAGCATATATGCTAACGCTTTTATTATTATTCTAGTTTACTCCGCGGCTATGCCGCGTTTCAAATCCCATGCAGTAGTAGATTAATTTTACTTACATAAAAACTTTATTATGTTTTTTTTACATATAATAATAACAAATAAACTAAGTCCATATAGCCTAGACAACTGCCCAGCAAAACATAGAGACGAGTGAAACCCAGGCTGATTTGAAATAAAACAATAAATGACATGGTGTTTATAACAACGTAGGTTTTTTTTTAAGGCGGGGGAAATGCTATTTACGCGCAATACTGGGTCCTTTGCAAGGGATTAGACCATAGTTGATCATGAGGGCTTTCCCCTTTGACAGGGGGCAATCCGAACACTAATCAAGCCAGCTTGTGTGGGACTCAGAGAAGTTGCACGGGCAACACCCACTACCCACTAAAACCACCCTCCTCCCATGTGCCCCGCGCTTTTTATGAAGGAAAGGCTGAGACTTAGAACGTAGTTACGCCCAGTCCGATCCAGCGCAAAAAGTGCCTGAATGTGCCCCGGGAATCAGAACACATTCACTTCGTCAGCGGGGGTGATGAGTCCTTTGCTCCCTTGATAGCTCAAGGCCCCCCGAAGCGGTATTGTTTATAACAGCGTAGGTATTTATTTGATAGTAAATTGAAGAAACGCGATTGTAGCTCCATCTATTTTGCCAATCTGTTTATTACATGGAAACGACGTAATTTATTGGGATAAAACTTATGTTACGCCCCGGGATATAAGGTAGTGTGGCGAAATTAGTGCCAACATCATAAACAAGCACGCAAGTGCGAAGCCAATACTAATCTATGCCTTCAAAATAACGCGCCGTTATATGACAGCGCGCGTACAACGTTCCCGCCTTATTCTATTGGCGCGAAAACACCAACAATCAAAAACCGAACGACAGTTCGGAACAGTTCGCCACACGCATTCAACGCGGATACACTAAGTTCGTAGTAGACTCAAAACTCGGTTCTCGCGCCTGCTGCTTGCCCTCATAATATCCTTCTGATTGACCATTGTAAATAACGTAAATTAAAAGTGTATAAGACTAAAGTACTGTTTCATTCCCATCGACGCTGAAGAGGGACATACACCGCTCAACGGTGACACAAACAACATAACCCCTCACTAGGTTTGTATCGAGTTTCAGAACAGACAGGCAACAATTCTAAAAATTGTACTTTCGGAATCTCCGTGTCCGAATTATCTCCTCTGTTTTTCACGTTTTTAAAAGCAATAAACAAATTTGAACGATTTACGGACTTATTATATTGTTACGACCTAGACGCCGACAAAGACAAATTCACACCTGCATACCTGTAGAAACACATTTTATTACCTAATAAAACTACGTTTTAACGGTTTTAAGCGCGGTAATTTTATTTGATTTTGGTTTTTCCGACGTTTCGGCCACTTTTCAGTGGCCGTGATCACGGAAGACAAAGATGTCGAGTGTCAACGAGTATTGTTAAAGTTTTATTTAGCCTACCGCCAACTTATTAATTTTAATTATTTAATTTTAATTTTGTTTATGGTTATTATTTAATCTATGGGAGCCTAATCTAATTTACTACCGCTTCGCAACATGTTATGGCTTGAAGAGAAGAAGCGGCGCAAGAAACTCTTCAGCAAACATGCCTAGCTCTAATAATTTTATATAATATTAAAATGGGTGGAAGGAAAAATAAAAGTAATTATCAGTCAAGTTGGTTTGTGTTCCGTTGTACGCAGAAAGAGCTCACAGTGTCTTGAGGTCTGGCAGCTGGTTTTTGCTGGGTTTGGGTCTTAATAGTTTTGATAATTGGATCCCAAACAGGTGGAACTTTGGGTGTTTTTTTGATTTCAATAGCCTCACGCATCATTCTAGGTATGAAACGATTCTCTTTCGCGAGGATTTGTGGGTTATCGAATCTGATGTAGTGGTTGGGTTTATCCAGCGTGTGTTCACTGATCGCAGACTTCGTAGACCTTGCGTGTTTCATGTCAGCAATGTCTTCTTTTACTCGTGTTTTTATGCTCCTCTTTGTTTGCCCAATGTGTGACAATCCACACTCACAATCAAGCTTGTAAACCCCTGCATCCTGAAACGTCGGAAAAACCAAAATCAAATAAAATTACCGCGCTTAAAACCGTTAAAACGTAGTTTTATTATGTATACAAGTCGCGAAAACTTAAGAAAATATTATGTGAACCAGTACGGTCTGGAAATCGCAAATAAAATTCGGCGGTGTGAGTGCCTAAAAACAAAACATGCGCGTTTAGTGACATCGTTAAATTTCTTAAAAAGGTGTCGCGATAATAATATTATACCGGTATGTGTAAAATTAACATCTAAAAAAGATATATCGGGAAGCGCCAGCATTCTACGCCAGGCTAGTTTAAAGTTATTAAGATGCCTTATCCGCCAACACCGTTTAAATTTGAACCACGTAGATAGAGCAATCGAGACGCAAAACAACGAAATACAGGTAATACTATCGACAGAAGATTTCCAAAACTACATTGATATTGTTAACAAGAGAGCAAAGGTCAAATATGAACAACTAAAAAACCGCCAAATTTCAAAATACAACCAAATGCTAACAAACCAAAACAAACATCTTGGTACAAGGAACGCGCAAAATATACCTGAGCTCAATTGTGAAGTAATTGTTGATGTGCACGGAAACGCGACCACTAATCATATGTCACTGTCGGTGGTTAACCTGTCAAAACAAACATTCGATAAAAACACCGTTTCGGTATTAGAAAAAGGCCTTAATTACGCAATAACCCCGCGAAAAATACCTTTTGAAAACATAATCTGCAACGTAGAGGAATGTCTGGTAAGGAACAGCATGCAGAAAGAGGATGCGGAAGCTATACGACAAGATATCTCATCGGTTTTACGCCGTAGTCGTCTACCCAAACCGAATCTCACTCGTGCTGAATATATTGCCTTAAAAAACATTCGCAATAAACCAGAAATAACCGTGCTCCGTGCAGATAAAGGTAACGCGACCGTCGTCATGGATACGTCTGATTACAATAGTAAAATACAAGATCTTTTATCGGACGAAAGCACTTATAAAAAGGTCAAAACTGACCCCACGGATAAAGTAACCAAACAAACAATCGCGGTTATGAAAAAACACTCCGAAAAATTAAGCTTAGACGTATCCGCACTCACACCATCTTGCGCCAAAGCGCCTAAACTGTATGGGTTACCTAAACTTCACAAAAACAACATCCCCTTGCGCCCTATAGTTAGCCAGCTTGACTCACCAACATACAGACTGGCACAACATCTCGCGAAGACACTCAACAATCTCCGCGGCAACACACCCTACCATGTCAAGGATTCCTTCGACTTCATCAGCGCAATTGAAAATTTGACATTGGCTGAGGATGAAGTACTAGTCAGTTTTGATGTTCAGTCCTTATTTACCAGTTTACCAGTGGAAGACTGCATTGAGATTGTCAAAAGGAAGCTAATAGATAATAACATGCCTGAGGAATATGCAGATCTACTAAAACATTGCCTCACATCAGGCTATTTCGTGTGGGACTACGGCTTCTACGACCAAATCAACGGTGTAGCCATGGGCTCACCGGTGTCTCCTGTCGTGGCTGACATTTTTATGGAAGACTTCGAGCAGAAGGCACTGGATACCGCTCCGGCTAAGCCGAAGATGTATAAAAGGTACGTAGACGATACTTTTGCCGTCCTCCCAAACGATAAAGTCTCTGCATTTCTAGATCATCTCAATTCCTTTAGCAGTAATATTAAATTTACTATGGAACTAGAGGCAAATAATAAATTAGCTTTTCTGGATGTGCTCATCCTAAGGAACCCTGACAATACTCTTGGTCATACGGTGTATAGGAAACCTACCCATACAGATAAATACCTTAATGGTTCGTCTCACCACCATCCTAGTCAGTTAGCTACCGTGGGCAAATCTTTGTTTCAGAGAGCACGGAAAATTTGTGACGAGAACCACATAGCTGGAGAGCTTCAGCATGTCAAGCGAGTTCTACAACGCAATCAGCTGAAGACTCCACACCAACGTCACAAAGGCCCCAAACCACCTTCAGTTGAGCGGTGCCCTGCCACCCTACCCTACATCAAGGGGGTCACAGACAGAATTGGTCACATCCTCAGGCGAGCTTCAATCAAAACATATTTCAAGCCGCAGAAAAAGATTACCCAATTTCTGAGACCTGTGAAATGCAATATCCCACTCCAGGATGCAGGGGTTTACAAGCTTGATTGTGAGTGTGGATTGTCATACATTGGGCAAACAAAGAGGAGCATAAAAACACGAGTAAAAGAACACATTGCTGACATGAAACACACAAGGTCTACGAAGTCTGCGATCAGTGAACACACGCTGGATAAACCCAACCACTACATCAGATTCGATAACCCACAAATCCTCGCGAAAGAGAATCGTTTCATACCTAGAATGATGCGTGAGGCTATTGAAATCAAAAAACACCCAAATTTCAATAGAGAAGATGGTTGGCAAGTACCACCTGTTTGGGATCCAATTATCAAAACTATTAAGACCCAAACCCAGCAAAAACCAGCTGCCAGACCTCAAGACACTGTGAGCTCTTTCTGCGTACAACGGAACACAAACCAACTTGACTGATAATTACTTTTATTTTTCCTTCCACCCATTTTAATATTATATAAAATTATTAGAGCTAGGCATGTTTGCTGAAGAGTTTCTTGCGCCGCTTCTTCTCTTCAAGCCATAACATGTTGCGAAGCGGTAGTAAATTAGATTAGGCTCCCATAGATTAAATAATAACCATAAACAAAATTAAAATTAATAAGTTGGCGGTAGGCTAAATAAAACTTTAACAATACTCGTTGACACTTGACATCTTTGTCTTCCGTGATCACGGCCACTGAAAAGTGGCCGAAACGTCGGAAAAACCAAAATCTAATAAAATTACCGCGCTTAAAACCGTTAAAACGTAGTTTTATTATGTATACAAGTCGCGAAAACTTAAGAAAATATTACATTTTATTACTTTCGGCATTTGGACTTCTTTTGTTTACTTTGTGTTTAAAATTTGTGATTAGAAAACAGCCCATTGTGTATTGTAATCTTTTATTGCAGTCATTAGCCAGGTGTTTCGGACTGATTCTAGGAAATCTGGTCCATGCGGCCGGGCAGACATATTGCATCTGTGCAGTATAAAGCAATGCCTCGATTGAGGGACGAGGCAGTCGAGCGATAACCACGAGCGAAACAAGACGTGTGTACTATAATCAGGAATCTTTTAGTGACGGACTTTGCGCGTTTTATGGAATTACGATCTTCTGCATTACGTTTGGACTTGTTGTGTTCGGTTATATTTGTACCTGTGTTATACGTGTTTGTATAGTTCGAATAAACTCTATAATAATTCCAACGGCATTTTAATTCGAGTCCTGCAACTCGTAACAATATTCTAGAATCTAGATGACATGATATGTGAAATTCTTTAGTTTTGTGTGTTTATATATTTTATGGCTCGTTAATTGCTTTTTTGTGAACTACTATTAATCACACCGATCACATATGTACGGTTTTTCCCTGCTGTGTTTACGAAGGTGTGTATTTAAGTTGCCTTTTGTGACACTTTGGTACTGACACATGTGACATGTGAAGTTCTTTTCTTTTGTGTGTTTATACTTTATATGGTTTGTTAAAGTGCTTTTTAGTGAACTTCTATAATCACACAAATGGCAATGGTAAGGCTTCTCCGCAGTGTGTTTACGAAGGTGTATACTTAAGTTACTTTTTGTAACACATTTGTACTGACATATGTGACACGTGAAGTTCTTTTTTTTTGTGTGCTTATGCTTATTATGGATTTTTAAACTATATTTTTCTGAACATCTATACTCACACAAATCACATGTGTACGATTTCTCCCCAGTGTGTTTCCGAATGTGTCTATTTAAGGCGGCTTTTGTGACAAACTTGTTGTGACATATGTGACACGACAAGTTCTTTTCCTGTGTGTGTTTATATTTTATATGTGTTATTAAGTTGCCTTTTTTTGAACTTCTATAATCACACAAATCACATATGTATGATTTTTCTTTGTCGTGTTTACGAAGGTGTATATTTAAGTTGGCTTTTGTAACACTTTTGTATTGACATATATGACATAAGAAGTTCTTTTCTTTTGTGTGTTTATGTTTTATATGCCTTATTGTGTTATCTTTTCGTGAACTTGTATAATCACACAGATCACATTGGTACAGTGTTTCCCCGCTGTGTTTACGAAGGTGTCTATTTAAGGCGGTTTTTGTGACGCATTGGTACTCATATGTAGGACACAAAAAGTCATTTTCAGATCCTTTCGTTCCACAATTATTTATATTACTTGTCAAACATTTCAAATCTGCATTAGATGGTTTACTATTCTTAGTTGTTTCGTCGAGCTTAATTTGCTTTGATGTTTGCGGTACTTCGTTCAATTTGCGTTTTTTTGTTGTAGTGCCTGAAAGCAAGAACAAATTCGCTGAATAAATTTCGCATCGGATGTATGATGTATTTTATAAGTAAAAAACATGTAACTCAATTTCATTGGCGTTTTCTGTTCCTTCTCAATGGTATTGGTAGTTAGTTATTATTAGTTAATCAATTGTCATGAATTCTAATATATATTGATGTTCAAAAACTTGAAATTTTTATACAAGAAAATCACATGAGGAGCATAAAAAAGTATAATAGATCATTTAAATAGTAGAGTAAACAGATATACAATGCAAAAGTGGATGGATGCAGAAGTCGTGGAAGGCCACGACACACCTTCCATGATCAAATTGATCGTGTACTAGCAGAGGGTGATGTCAGGAGCCTTAAGAACAGACGAGCGTGCATGACAAGAGTTATGAATGTCAAAGAAGCAAGTGAGGTGTGTAAGAATGGGCCTAAATGGCGCTCTGTTGTTCGTGCCTACCCCGCAAGGGAACTGGCGTGAAGTTATGTATGTATGTATGTATGTAAATAGTAGAGGTAATAAAACATCTGGTTGCTTAAGGATTATATGGTTTTCGTCTTCTTGGTACTTCAGTTGTAGCATTATCGTAATTTAAGCAAAAACGGTCCAATAGTTTTTCCGTAAAAGCGTAACAGAGACACGGTTATCTTCGCGTTTTACAATATTATTATGGAAATGACGCTTAGACTAAACGAATGTTTAGCGATATGTAGCTGAATAACATATACAGTGGGTGTGCGTCACATCTACGGGATGCTTTCACTGTGCGTTGACTAATACGGGTCTACACAACTAATTTATCCCTCCCGATGTACCTGTGCAGTAGACCAATTTTAACCGACAACTACACTGTTGGAATCGTGTAAGCGGGACAGAGCTAAGAATGCTTAGCAAGCAACAATCTGCCTTTTGTGCTTGTGTTTAATATAGATGTCGAAAACCGATCTGCCTTATCTGCGCAAACGAAACGCTACTTGGCCGATTTCCCAGACATTCCATACAAGGTCCTTGCAGCGTAAATTGCATTGGTTCTAATAGGTTTAGATCGGACATTTATGTATTGACTTTATTATAAAAATAATAACAGCCCATAAACGGCCCGCTGCTAAGCTCGGGCCTCCCATTACAGTAGAACGACAGTATACCCGCCATGCTTGTCCAAAGCGATTTGGCAGGTTTGACACATCGTTTACCTCGACGTGCAGGTATTTATTACGATATTTTTCTTCGCCGTTAGTACATAGTCATTGTAACAATATGCTCATTAGTTCAGAAAACTGTCCAAGTGGTGCATGCTTTATGGGCAGGATTCGAACCCGCGCCCTTTAAATTTGGGACGCGTACACTAACTTTTAAACTACCAATTTTTTGTTTTAATTACTTTAAAATAAAAGGATATTTTATTTAAATATAACATGTTTAATTGGTTTCCAAGCAACAATACAGAACACAAATATATACATAATATAATAAATATGTTGGAGGTGTCCAGTTTGTAACAATGACTTTAAAATTGAGAAAGAATACAGGGGGGATAATTTAAACTAGCAAATTTCGAAAATACAACTTTCTGAATTTTGTGTCTCTGTTTGTCAGAGTATAATGAAAACTACTTAACGTATTAAATGCTACTCCATACAGAGTACTGATGAGCACTACATGTGTGAACCACTACATTTGTCCCGTACAAAATATATTTGTACTGATACGGCTCAAAATTCGAAATGTACCACTTCAAAACTTTTGTCGCGCTACTACTCAAAAGTAAGAGGAAGGACGGATCGAGGCTTATGCTACAACAGTACAATAACGCCTCTACGGATATTGAAATGACAAAGAGGGACAACATGACAATGTCACGACGTGATTCTGGGGGACTTTAATGCTCACCATCAAGAGTGGCTATTCCCATACCAGATAACTGATCACGCTGGGAGAGAAACGCGGAAACTTGCGATAGCTTTGAATCTTAACCAGCTAGTACATGGAGCTACTAGGATACCTGACGTTGAAGGGCATACCGCCAATTGCTTGGATCTTCTGCTGACCAACGATCCATATAGATATTCAGTGTCAATTACATCGCCACTTGGCACTTCTGACCACTGTCTGGTAAAAGCAGTTTCGGTGTATTCGCCGCCTGAACCAAGCTGTAACAGCTCCCGTCGAATATGGCGTTACAAGGCAGCAGATTGGGATGAGATGCGCTCATTCTTCGCATCTTATCCTCGGCAGTCTATCTGCTTCTCCTCTACCGACTCTTCAGCTTGTGCAGAAGCCGTGATTGACGTGATACGACAGGGTATGGAATATTACATCCCGTACTCTGACTCGTGCATGTCAAACAAAGCTCAACCCTGGTTCAGTGCCGAATGCAGACGTGCTGAAGTACTCAAGCACCAAGCATACTTGTCCTGGGTTGATGCTCGCAGAAGCAAAGCTTTAGACCAAAGCACAAAGAAGAAAGCCTTTAATAAGGCTGCCAAATCCTGCAAAAAGGTGCTGCAGACAGCGAGATTCAACCATATAGGCCGAATTGGGAGCAAACTTGCTAAATATCCAACTGGTAGCAAGGCCTTTTGGTCCCTCGCGAAGTCGGTTGAATCAAACTTCTGTAGCCCCTCACTACCTCCACTGCTGAGAGCCGACGGACCGCTGGCCCATTCTTCAGAAGACAAAGCAAACCTCTTTGCCAGCCTATTCGCGGAAAATTCACGCTTAGACTCCAACAACGCAACACCTCCTCAATTAGCCCGATGCGAAACCACCATGTCTGAAATACGCATCCGGCAGACTGAGGTCCGTAGAACATTGCGAAGTCTGGATGTGAATAAAGCCAGCGGCCCGGATGGTATCCCAGCTATAGTACTGAAAACCTGTGCACCTGAACTTACACCTGTGCTGACACGTCTATTCCGTCTCTCTCTGAGTACTGGTATAGTACCAAGATCATGGAAACTTGCCAATGTTCAACCTGTACCAAAAAAGGTAGTCGTGCCGACCCTGCTAACTACAGGCCCATCTCAGTCACGTCCATACTCTGTAAGAGCATGGAACGTGTATTGAACGACCGGCTTCTGGCGTACCTAGAAGTAAATGACCTTCTCAGTGATCGACAATACGGTTTCCGCCGAAATCGATCGACTGGAGATCTTCTAGCGTACGCCTCACACATCTTTAATGAGGCGATTGAGAAGTACGGTGAAGCCCTTGCGGTATCACTGGATGTCTCTAAGGCCTTTGATAGAGTCTGGCACGACAGCCTTATTCGCAAGCTTCCAGCATATGGTCTACCAAACAGTCTGTGCACCTGGATATCAGACTTTCTCACGGACCGATTGATACGAGTGGTCGTGGATGGCCAGTCCTCCGATCTTATGCCAATTAACGCCGGCGTTCCTCAGGGGTCGGTACTCTCTGCAACGCTCTTTGTGCTACATATCAACGACTTGCTCAAACCAGGTATCTATGGTTATGCAGACGATAGCACCGTTGTAGAGAGATACACATCCACCGCGCGAGCTGAGAGAGTCGAAATCCATACACTTAGGGAGGCAATGGTAGAGCGATTGAATGTAACTTTAAAGGCAATCTCCGACTGGGGAAAAGCTAACCTAGTTACGTTCAATGCCTCTAAAACCCAGGCGTGTCTTTTTACCGCGAAAAGGAGTTCTTTTGAACTAACTCCTACTTTCCGAGGAGTACCCGTTCCGATGACCGACGAACTTCAGCTTCTTGGCGTTTCCTTGACGTCGACTATCAACTTTGGCTCATATATCGAGTGTATAGCACAAACTGCGGCAAAAAAGCTGGGCATACTCTCGAAGGTGAGACGGTACTTCACACCTGAACAACTGCTAGTATTGTACAAAACACAAGTACGAGCATGTATGGAGTACTGCTCTCACCTTTGGGATGGCTCAGCCAAATACCAACTCGAAGCACTTGAGTCGATTGAGCGGAGAGCCAGGAGGCTGGTTGGCAACGACCAGCTTTTCGATGACAAAATGCAAAGTCTCGAACATCGGCGCAGGGTTGCCAGCTTGTCGGTTTTCTATCGGATTCACTTTGGAGAGTGTGCAGCTGAGCTCTTCAATCTGATCCCGCCATCTCCCTTCCATCATCGGACAACCAGACGAACCGGCATGCGGCATCGATATATGGTGGATATTCCACCTATTAGAACGAAGCGCTTTGCATCTAGCTTCATCATACGCGCCGCAAAGGAGTGGAACTCATTGCCGGAGTCTGTCTTTCCGGATACATATAACCTGGGTGTCTAACCTGGACCATATCTTCGTGTCTTCAAGTCACGTGTGAATAGGTGACCGAGGCCGAGGACATCCGAGTCTTAACGAACATTTCCGAACTAGTTTTGAACGAGGCAAATGAGGAAATGACGCTCACTGCCTCACCGTACCTTCTAGGCAAGCGTCTAGGCAAGCGTACTCCATCCTAGACCATATCTTCGCCCCACATAAGGCAAGATTGTGGTCAAACGCGAACCTATACTACAATACTTTATATGGCATGTTAGAGTGCCTTTTTCTGAACTTCTATAATCACACCAATGACATTGGTATGGTTTTTCCCCGGTGTGTTTACGAAGGTGTTTATTCAAGTTGCCTTTTGTGAAACTTTTATACTGACATACATGACATGAGAAGTTTTTTTCCTTAGTGTGTTCATACGCTATATGTTTTCTTAAATTATATTTTTCTGAACATCTGTACATCATCTGAACATCTGTCTCACAAAAATTACATATGTGCGTTTTTTCCCCAGTGTGTATACGAAGGTGTATTTTTAGTTCCATTTTTGTAACACTTTGGTACTGACATATATGACACGAGAAGTTCTTTTCTTTTGTGTGTTTATACTTTACATGCCTTTTTACGTCGTATTTTCGTGTACTTCTATAATCGCAGAAATCACATTCGTAAGGTTTCAACCCGCTGTGTTTATGAAGGTGTATATTTAAGTCCATTTTTGTGACACTTTTGTACTGACATATATGACATGAGAAGTCCTTTTCGTTTGTGTGTTTATACTTTATATGCGTTATTAAAATCCTTTTTTGCGAACATCTATAATGACACAAATCGCATATGTACAATTTTTCCGCAGTGTGTTTACGAAGGTGCAAATTTAACTTTGCTTTTGTAACACTTTTGTATTGACATATATGACATAAGAAGTTCTTTTCTTTTATGTGTTTATACTTTACATGCCTTATTGTGTTATCTTTTCGTGAACTTGTATAATCACACAGATCACATTGGTACAGTGTTTCCCCGCTGTGTTTAAGAAGGTGTCTATTTAAGGCGGTTTTTGTGACGCATTGGTACTCATATGTAGGGCACAAGAAGTCATTTTCTGATCCTTGCCTATCATAAATCTTTATGTTTTTTGAGAAGCTTTTTGAAAAGGCATCGGTTACAGGTTTTCCGTCCTTAGTTGTTTCGTCGAGTTTAACTCGCTTTAATTTACGTATTTGTATTGTTGCGCCTGAAAGCAAGAAGAACGTCACTGACTACATTTTGAATCGAATTTATAAGTATATTATACTAGAGTTGTCTACAGTCCAACCCTAGCGTGTGCCTCTTGTTTAAAGAGCAAGCATTGAAGATACAGGTTACGTTGTATTAAATTTTGAAGTGAAACTTCTGTATAAACGGGGGGTCTTAGGTGTTTCTGTCACGAAAAAGCGCTACGGCCGCGTGGAGAAGCGGCATAAATTTACGACTATAGTCGATGCATTATGAACTGAGGCTTCGGGTTCTAAATCATATTTATCTATATGTCTCACTCGCACTTACAGGTCTTATGGAGAGGTGTAGTGATGTGCGTAAGAATTGTATAGGTGCATATCGATAACGGGATAGGTACGATCAATATGCTAAATTAGGTTAAGTATTAATAGGAATAATCTTTCGCAAAAATAAAAGTTTTTAATTTGTAAGGTAAAATGTTTGTTTCGACGTAATCATAGAGAAACTGTATAGATCGTAATGTGGCCTGAAAAGGGCCATTTTATCTTTTCTAGGACTATTTCTTAGTTCTTCAAAAATCCTCATCCGTGTCTTGTAATGAGTGTCATAACAAAAAATATTATATTTATAGAAAAACAACAACCCTTACTCCTGACGACCAATCAGGAGTCAGAGTGCTAATGAACGTCACGATGGCGCATCGACCCCGCGTGCGCAGGTAGCTAAGTATCGATAACGGGTTGCATCGCGTGCACATTCCTACTGTCAGTGACATTTATTGCCCGACGACTCAGTTTAAAATGCGTCGACTATAGACGTGGTGAGAGGCGGCATAATTTTAGAGTACAATATGGATGCGTTTTTTGGTTCCGGATCGAATTCAGTTTTTTTGTTTGATAAAATAAAACATGCTTAAATAAAATTAATGCATTCATTAAAATGTACCTAACCTAACCAAATCATAATTTGCAGTAAACCTGCGAAAAATCTAAATGTGTGCTGGGACATATAGTAGAAAAGTGAAACTTCAACGGACAAGTGGAAAACGAATCGCAACAAAATTTTAACTTCAAGTTTTACGGGCAGATTGTTAATGTATTTGTCTAATTTGAAAACCAGCCCGTAAAACTTCTTCTTTCTTCTTCTTCGATTTTTCGCTGGTTTACTGCAAATTATAATTTAGATAGGTTGGGTACATTTTAATGAATGCATTTTTTATTTAAACATTTTATTTTATCAAACAAAAAAACTGAATTCGATCCGGAAACAAAAAACGCATCCATAGTATACTTTAACATTATGCCGCCTCTCACCACGTCTAGTCTAAATTTATGCCGCTCCTCCACGCGGCCGTAACGCTTTTTCGTGACAGCCTACATTTTTGAAAAAGAAAAATCTTGTTTACACATTCTACGGGCGCTTAATTTTTTTCTCCTTCAATTGTGGACCGATTTTCAAATTGTTATCTTAACTCCCGAGATGGTCCCATAGTCACCAAGTCATGATCTGATTTGTGTATCGGAAGGAAATCGAGAGCAATCCTTGTTGAAGAGCATATACATCAGAGTGAAATAACAGATTTGTATACGCGTGCCAGTCGTACAATTTCAACAGGTGCTTAACATATTATTTCTAAAGCTATTGCAGTATATGCGTAACTAAAAAGTAAAAAAAAATATCACAAAAACAGAACCGACTTCATAATAAAAAAAATATTATAATAATATCTTAAGTTTTCGCGATTTGTATACATAATAAAAGTAAGTTTTGACGGTTTTAAGCGTGGTAATTTATTTTGCTTTTATTATTCCGACGTTTCGGCCTCTTTTCAGTGGCCGTGGTCACGGAAGACAAAGATGTCAAGTGTCAACGAGTATTGTTAAAGTTTTATTTAGCCTACCGCCAACTTGTTAATTTTAATTTTGTTTATGGTTATTATTTACTCTATGGGAGCTTAATCTAATTTACCACCGCTTCGCAACATGTTACGGCTTGAAGAGAAAAAGCGGTGCAAGAAACTCTTCAGCAAACATGCCTAGTCTAATAATTTTATATAATATTAAAATGGTCGGAATAACAAAAAACAAACAAATTACCGCGCTTGAATTATCCAACTTCTTTCTACAACATCTAGAAGTCGGTGTTAAATAAAACATAAAAATTACTATATTTCGTAAATTTCTTGTTGTTCTTTTATGTTATACTTGGCACGGACTCCAAGATTTTTGGATTTTAGAGCGAAGTCGATTTTGTTCTTGTTAAAAAAAAATTGTCCATGTTTATCGACTTCAGGCTCTTCTTTATAATAAATACAAAAGTATAGTTCACGATACTTTTCGAAGAATTAATGTAGTTGTAGCAAACAGTACATACTCAATAAGACAAGCACATAATAAGAGGAAAAAAAACGTGTGCGTCTCGGGACACCCGACAGAAGTGATAACTTAAACTAATCTAAGTTGAACTATTTAGTATTGAAATTGTTTAACTTGAGAAAAGCTTAGGTTATTACTTAAATTTTATGTATATTAATATGGTAATGTAAGGAACGGTTATTTATTAATAAAATCTTTTACTGATTATAAAATATATTTTATTCTTGGTTACAATTCTTGAATATGTACATTAGAAGAAATACGGCTAGCGCTGTGGGTTACAGTGAGAGAAGAGGAGCCTGCCTACCGCTGCCGTGTGCGTGAGAGAAAGGGAAGCCAGACAGACTGGCGCCGTAACGCCTTACGTAACGAAGCGGTTTACCCTCCCATAAGAAGTTATCACTTCAAAAATTGTTATTTCACGTAAATTATTATGCAATATTATTATTGTTTATATTATTATTATAATTATAAAATAAACCTTTCTGCTTGTGCTGGATGCGAAGACGTACTAGGCGATTCAAATCTTTGCCTTGCTCTAAACCTGCTCTGTCTTACTTTGTTTAAATGTCGTTTTCGTGCAAGTTCAGCTTGGTCGACACTAAAATTGTAACATAAATCACAAAAGATATATTAATAGTTCGGTTAAAACATGCATTCAATTATGTGATAATATAAAATTATTACTTTTTCCGTTTATCGATACTAGATGGCACTGTAATTGCATTAATATCATCCATTTGTTGTTGTTGTCTTTGTCGTTCGCGTAATAATCTTCTATATTTCCTTTGGCGTTCAGCATTAGACAGTGGTTGACGTTTATTCATTTGAACATCATGTTGTGGCTGTTCTTGCTGTGGCTGAACGTGGCTAGATTGACTGAATGTAGTACATGCATTCATTTTATCAGCTTTTCTATTTTCTCTGTATCTTCTTTGGCGTTCAGCATTTGAATATGGCCGTATGTGTGTTGATTGTATATTTCGTTGCGACTGTTGTTGCGTCTGTTGCTGATTCTGATAAATATCTGCAACGACTTCATTATTACAGCAAAACCGATCCAGTACTCCTAGTAGTTTGAAGTGATAACTTCTTGTGGGAGGGTAAACAGCTTCGTTACGTAACGTGTTACGGCGCCAGTCTGTGTGGCTTCCCTTTCTCTCACGCATATGGCAGCGATAGGCAGGCTCCTCCTCTCTCACTCTAACCCACAGCGCTAGCCGTATTTCGGTAAATAGATTAAATAATGTACATACACAATATTCTAATATACATATTCAAGAATTGTAACTAAGAATAAAAAATATTTTATAATCGATAAAAGATTTTATTAATAAATAACCTTTCCTTACAATTATCATATTAATATACATAAAATTTAAGTAATAACCTAAGCTTTTCTCAAGTTAAACAATTTCAATACTAAATAGTTCAACTTAGATTAGTTTAGTTTATCACTTCTTTCCGTGTTCACTTTTATCCGTGCAGGAACGGAGAAAGAATACAATTTCCTGCGGCCGGGCGGCCTGTCGTAAGAGGCGACCAAACAACCCACAGCCAGGTGGTAGGGTATTTGCCCGACTGGATGGCTACCACCCCTGGTCTAAAGTATGTCGCCATAACAACCTTGAGTTGTGTTCCGGCATTAGTGACCAGGTTCCAGGCACCCTTAAGAGAGCAGCAGCGCATTTGTAGCAACTTTGCTGTTGCAAATGTCCATAGGCGATGGTAACCGCTTTCCATCAAGTGGGCCGTTTGCCTGTCTGCTGATCTCCTGCAATAAAAAAAAAAAAAAAAAAAAAAAACTGTCAGGCGTCCCGAGACGCACAAGTTTTATATCTCTAAACTTGAGAAATGATTGGTCTTCTATACAAACTTTCATCGTTTATTTCAACTCGTTCTAGTTTTATTTATATATCTCCCGTCTATCTATCTGTAAACTACATAAATGACCAAAATGGCCAAATTGTCCAAAATGACCAAATTAACCAAAATGGTCAAAATGACTAATATGACCAAATTGACTAAAATGACCGAATTGACCAAAATCATCAAAATGACCAATATCACCAAAACCTCCAAAAGGACCAAAATCATCAAAATTATCAAAATCACCAAAATGAGCAATATCACCAAAATGACTGAAATGACCAATATCACCAAAAGAACCAAAAATCACCGAAATTGCCAAAATGACCAAATTGACAAAAATGACTAAGATGACCAAATAGACCAAAATAACCAAAATGGTAAATTACAAAAATAACCTATCCTACTTTCTGGGATAACCTTTATATATTTATCTATACCATTATCCAGGCAAAAAAGTCCCTGGACTACCCTCGGTATTAAAATTACATATATACTGAATTTCAGTCAAATCAGTCTAATAGTCTTTCCGTAAAACCATAACAAACATAGAGACAAATATATTTTTATCCCGGAAACTATCCTATTTTTCGGCATAAAAAGTATCCTATGTTCATCCTCGGCATCGAAAATATACATATATATACTGAATTTCAGCCAAATCGGTCCAGTACTTTTTCCGTGAAAACGGAACAGAGAGACAGGGCTGGCGCGGTAACGCGTTACGTAACGAAGCGGTTTACCCTCCCATAAGAAGTTATCACTTCAAAAATATGATTCCCATCGTAATAATGACAAGATATACATCTCCATAAATTCCTTACATATGTGACAAAATAAAAACGTTATACAGAAGACAGTATGAAAGGCTGGAGTAAGCTGCTATGTAAATAAAGTTTTGTCATTTGGATATTCTCCAATACTGTAGTATCCCTTTTTAAACAAAGTATTTTTACATTTAGTGGGTGAAGAATTGCGGGCACAGCTAGTTATATATAAGTAAGTTTTTCTGTAATGGTGTACAATAAAGTGTTATCTATCTATCTATATAAAACTAGCTGTGCCCTCAACTTGGTCCGCATGGATTTCTTTTTGGAGAACCTTAAAAAAGTAGCCTAAGTTACTCCTTATAACATCAGCTATCTGCTGGAGAAAGTCTCATCAAAATCGGTCCCGCCGTTTCAGAGATTAACCGGAACATCCACACACACAGCTTTCGGAATCTCCTGGTCCAAATTATCCCCCCTGATTTTTTTACATAATTTGTTTTGACTTTACAAACAGACACTTCGATTTTATTTATCTGTATAGATTGTAAAATGTGCAAATATGAAGGGTTCGAAGTACATCATGTCCATAGGCGACGGTAACCACTTTCCATCACAATTGGGCCATCAGCCTATTTGCTGTGCTTCAGCAAAAAAAAACAAAGTTTTTTGTTTTATTTCTTGTTTGAATGAAAATGAAAACTCTTACCAAAATTGATCTTTTCCAAAATAGTTTGAACCTCTTCTTCGGTCTTCTTCTGAAGCATGTCATTGCCCGATGATGTGCTTGACTCAACATCAGGGATGTCAAGATTCTCCTGCTGACTTGAATCAGAGCAATCTGAGAAAACATATCTATTTCAACTGCAGCTTCATTAGCATACATCATTTCCTTATTCTAGAAGAAATATTACATATCATGAGCTCACGGCCCCCATGATGGGAAGCGATTACCATTGTCTATGGACGTTTGTAACACCAAAGATGCTACCAATCTGCTACCTGTCTCTAAAGGGAAGCTGGAACCTGGCCACTGATGCTGGAACACAACTCAAGGTTATTATGGTGGCATACCCTAGATCAGGGTTGGTAGCCATCCAGATGGACAAATAACCTACCACCTGGCTGGGGGTTATTTTATAGCCTCTTACGACAAGCCCCCAAGCGACAAGTCCCCAAACGGCCGGTTCCTGCATGGATTTGATTGATCGGTGTAAAATAACTACATTTTGAAAATTAATTTATAGATGCCTATTACAAATAAAGTAATTGTCATCATTTTTATATTGAATTTGGACTTGCCTGTGAAGTCATCCACATATGAGGAATAAGCTGATTTATGTGTCCTATAACAACTTGAGTCCACTCACATGAAAATATCACGAGAGAGTCGCGGGATATAAACTATCACAGATTTTTTGTCAGAGAATTTGGTATCCAATGAAAATATTACGTAGGAATTCGATTTTTTTTAACCGGACCACTTTAAACCACTCCCAAGAAAATACCCTACGGATTCTCGAGATATAAAGTACTGCAGATTTTGAGTCTGTGAATTTGCTATTGATCAGTGAAAACCGCATCAAAATCGACTCAGTAGTTTTTACGCGAATCCCAAACAAACAGACAAACAAAAAAAAAACACAAAAGACTACATACAATTTTATATTGTTAAACATAAATTGAGGTAAGTCTATATGGTGATAAAGGCCAGTTTGGTAGACAAGTTCTTCAGGAACCAGGGACAAATATGATATACTGTACACCCATAATTGGAATTTTAAAATATCCATAATCCTAATTGGTAAATTCATACATAACCAAAAATATATTAGATATGTACAATGACCAAAGGATTATAGATCCAAGAGTAAAAATACAAGTATAAGGCCGCGCGCACTTTGGACACGAATTCGTATCGTGCAGTATATGTAGATCGTGGTCGTACGAATCGAGTGCGCACACTGTATACGTTTTTATTCGTCAAATGAGCAGTGTTCTAGTGCCATCGGATTTGTGAAGTCTGCTTTGGTTGGAGCGCGATGAATAATCTGTATCTTCGCGACAATTCTCTTATAACTCGAAGACTGCTGTGGCGTCGTCGCCAATGAATGACCGACAACCGACACGATTTTGGTGAATTTCATCACATCATGGAAGACTTATATAATAACCACATACTGTTTCATGGTTATGTACGTATAAAAAGAGAAACATTTGAATATATTCTAAACATATCCATTTCTTATGTTAAAACGTACGAATGTGTTTTAAAATCCCAACAAGTTCGGAATGTTTTCGGACGTCTGAACTACACGTACGTATACGCACAACTAACTCGCACCCAGTCTGTGCGCTCCCATAGTACTTGGAATGTCGGGATCGTTCGTACGTGTTTGTACGTGTCCGCACGAGTAAAATTCGTACGAAAACGTGTCCAAAGTGCGCGCGGCCTAAAAGCATATAAACTATACTGACAACTTGCCTTTTTCCTGTCCCCAGACATTCATGCCATTCTCTTCTTTGATGTTAATATCATTCTCTTCTTTGATGTGAATGGCATTTTCTTCCCTGATGTTAATGTAATTCTCTTCCCAAATGTCAATGTCATTTTCTTCCTTGATGTTAATGTAATTCTCTTCTTTGATGTTAATGTAATTCTCTTGTATGATGTTAATGTCATTCTCTTCCTTGATATTAATGTTGTTCCCTTCTCTCATGTTAATGCCATTCTCTTCTTTGACATTAAAGTCTTTCTCTTCTTTGATACTAACATCACTCTCTTCTTTGATGTTAATGTAATAATCTTCTCTGATGTTAATGTCATTTTCTTTTTTAACATTAATGTCATTATCTCTTCTGATGTTAATATTGTTCTCTTCTTCATTGTCCTCTTCAATTTCTCCTCCTTTTTCTTCTTTAATTGTTTCCATTATACTTCTTTCAGATTGTTTACATTCCATTTCGTAGACTTCTTTAACAGCAAACTTGTAAACAAAATCAATAGCTATACTGGTTATCACTTATATTGTTTTCTGTGATTGCTAAAATTTATATGTATATTTGAAATAGGTTAAAAAACAGTTTTAGTACATTAAAGGCCAAGGTACCCTAATGATGTAGATCCAGATGCTGGTCAGGAATTCATTTTGTGTAGTGTACATGGTTACAAGCATCATATGCTTATGTTGAAGGAAAACATAACAATACTTGTCCACTCCTCACATTTTTGTGAGCCACTTTACGATAAAACTGTACTTTTAGCTTGGCATTTTACAAACAACAACAACACAATTTGTTGTTGTATACTTACTTACATACTTAAAATTTATGTATCTAACATCTATAGATTTACCATTTCATGTTCATCAATCTTGAATAAAATACTTGGCTGTGCTTTGACACAGAGTGGCATGAGATTTAGGGAAATTGAGTTTAGGGGGATACATATGCCTTATATATTGACACTAGACTTGATATTTAGGCTAGGAAACACATTTTTAGTCCACCTACAAGTTTTGAATGAATAATAAAATAAAAGTCCTTAGAGAGAGTCTCTGAATGGTGACAAAACCTTGTCAGTCAGAATGGAGTTTTCTTGGCAGGTATGCATATTCTCTGCCAAGAAAACTCCATTCGAAAAAGTGCTTCAGTTCCAAGGAACTCCTCTCACCACCTCCAAGTGTATTGGAATCTTTAGTATTGTTATCGCGAACAATGTGCAGTACAGAGGCTAACTTGAAGGTAAGGCAAAACTTGCCTCCAAGAAGCTGGGAGTGCTAAACCGGTCCAAGCAGCATTTCACTCTGTGGCAATACCTTGTGCTTTATAAAGCCTCACACTAAGCTAAAGTTTAATCAAATACTTTATAACAAAATATCGCGGTATTTAATTATTTCCCAAGGCCACACAGAGATTAAACGGACAAGCAACTGTCCTATCTCTAGTAATTTAACTAATTACCATTTATCCTGTATATTCTATTAAAGGCCAAAGGGTTTGTTTCTACTTGTTACACCATTATATGCTGGTCCCTTGACGAAGTTTCAATTAGGAAAACAAGTAGTGAATGAAACTCACCTTAGAATTTTTCAGGTTTTTCCACATTTCTTGAAACGGCAAATTTGCATAAAGGCGGAACCCGAAAATTATGCGTTTTTTTAATATACAAGATTATAATTATGGTTTGCTATGGTACAATAACGAAATTAAAATTGTCGGAAAGCCTTCATTTAGGCACATAATTAATAAACAATACAATTACCTTAGAATGTACACAGACTGCCTACTATGCTAATATTATTATTGTAAAGTAATAGGGCACGTTGCTAAACACTTGTGATTTTGAGCACAAACACATAAGTTAACTTAAAAACAATCAATCTTACTTTATTAAATTTTAAAGCACATTTTATTAGGTTAAAAACTACAAAACACTTCCCAGAGAAAACCGCCATGCTACATAAAGTAAACTACACTGCTAAAGAGTGTTGAGACTGCTAAAGACAAATCTTTTTATTGTAATTTAGTTCATCAGAGTGGCAGGCAAAGGAAATAAATCCATACAGCATTGTCTGATGTATTCCTAATAAAAAATAGGCTGTTTGGATTTATTTCCTTTGCTTGCCACTCTTTAGGTTGGGTTAGCTTCACACTAGCCCACAGCTGACGGAATGGGTCAACCGCACCAGCGGCACCCTGACCTTCAGAACGACGCAGATACTTACCGGACACGGATGTTTCGATAAGTATCTGTATCGCATTGTGGGCTGCTTGCCTTCCCCGGACTGCCGCCAGTGCGGCGCGCCCGACACGGCGCTACACACGCTAGTTGAATGCGCCGCATGGGCACCGCAGCGTTTCAAACTTGAGACGCACGTAGGTCCGGTCGATTCGCTCTGCGACCTGGTCAAGGCCATGCTGCAGAGCGACGACAATTGGGGGGCTGCGGTTACTTTTTGCGAGACAGTAATGTCACTCAAGGAGGCCGCAGAACGCGATAGGGAGAGAAGTCCTGCAGCGCGTGCTAATGCGTCTTCTCGAGGTCGCCGGCCTTCAGCTGGCACCCGGAGAGGCAGGTACGCACATTACTTCCCTCCCTGAGTTAGGTTCCGTTTACCGCGGGGGGCATTTAGCTTGCTAGGAGAGCAAAGGACCTTCTACCCCCGCACAACGAAGTGGGGTGTGTTCTCCCAGGGCACACTCCAGGCACTTTATTGCACTGGATCGGCTGGGCGTAACTATGTTCTAAATCTCAGCCTTTCCAACACAAACAAAAGCGCAGGGTCGACAGGGAGGAGGGTGTTTTTAGTGGGTATTGGGGTTGCTCGCTCGTGCAGCAACGCTCGGAGTCTCCCACACTATTCTGTGACGTCGATCGCGGACGGAGCACTGCCAAGAGCATACTATTGCTGCAGAGTTATCGCCCCCGACCGACGCGTGTCGTTCCCCTAGCAACGACCCAGTTTGTGCGTAAATCGGTTAAGCATTTTCCCTCGCCTCAAAAAAAAAACTTGAGAGGTGTCAAGGGACACCCGGATGGAACGAAGTTCCTTTCGATTAATTAGTGAAGGAATTGTAATAAAATTTTATTTTTTTAAGTTATAATAATATTTTTTTTATTATTAACAAATATAATGTTATATAAACTTATTATTAACAAATATAACAAATTAAGTTGTCTCTCTCTCTCTCTATAAGAGAGAGAGAGACAGACAGACAGACAGACAGAGAAACATGCGACGCCGCACAGCTTACAATAGCTTACTATAGCAAAAAGTGTCGTGACAACTTTTCGTAAGAATTTTTTCCGTCTAGCCCCCTTTCACAACGCGCGATAAGGAACTTCGTTCCAAAAAAAAAAAAAAGCTTCGCACTAGAGCTCAAATATGCAATGCCAATGTTAGCAACACAAAAAATGGGTTGTGAGGAGCGGTTGAAGGTTGCGACCAATGAGAAGGTCAGTGGGTTAGGTTAGGTTAGCTTCAGACCAAAGCCGCAGGCAGAATCGACTTTAACCATAATTAATGGTAAGCAGTCGGTTCTGCCACTTTGCTACTTGTTAGACAAAGACACTAAATACATACAGCATGAATATCAATATTTTTCAATCAATCTGAAGATCATTGGATGACATGAAAGTATGGAATTTTAGATTTTTCACATTATTGTAACTAAGATAATTAATATATTTTTCTAGTTTGTATATATAAATACCGACTACATGCAATACCAATGTAAGCAGAACAAAGTATAGGTGTAAGGGGTGGTCGAAGGTGTAACCAGTGACAAGGACAGTGGGTTAGGTTAGGTTATCTTTAGACCAAAGCCCACGAGCCGAGCGAGCGGAGCGAGCGTGCCGCGGTAGCGGCCGGCGAGTGGCAGAACCGACTTTCCATTTATTTGTTGATAATTTTAATAAATTTTAAAGTCGGTTCTGCCACTCGCCGGCCGCTGCCGCGGCACGCTCGCTTCGCTCGCTCGGCTCGTGGGCTTTGGTCTAAAGATAACCTAACCTAACCCACTGTCCTTGTCACTGGTTACACCTTCGACCACCCCTTACACCTATACTTTGTTCTGCTTACATTGGTATTGCATGTAGTCGGTATTTATATATACAAACTACAAAAATATAATAATGATCTTAATCACAATAATGTGAAAAATCTAACATTCCGTATTTTTATGTCATTCAAAGATGTTCAGTTTGATTGAATAATATTGATATTCATGCTGTACGGATTTAGTTCCTTTGCCTGACATTTAGCAAAGTGAGGAAAAAACTTTGTCTCTCAATATTATTAATCTGAGGTTTTACTTAAAAATTACAAAATGTCGTGATTTTTTAGCAATGCCGTAATATTTGATTTTATAATTATTAATTATTTTGATCATGTCATATGTTACATTTGCAGACTAATCCCAAAATTAAAATAATTGTGTTTTTATTATAATTAGTAGGTAAGTCGTCACGCTAAAATTGAACATTATTTCTAGCGATATAATGCACGTATTTCGAAATTAATTGTATTGTTTATTATTTTTTTGCCTAAATGATGGCTTACCGATGATTTTAGTGTCGTTATTGTACCATAGAAAACCATATGTAAAGTCTTTGAATACAAAAAATGCGTAATTTTCAGGTTCCGCCTTTATGCAATTTTACCCTTGAAACAAAGTGTTGCTTTTAGCGTACATACGCCTATCATTGCATAGACACAAATTGCAGTTGTCTACTGTATCGTGAACGTGATCATTTTAAATTATTTATAAATAAAACCACAAACTACTATGGCCAGTGTTGCCGTTTTGTAAATGGAAAAAATGCTAGACTTTGGCGGTAATAATGCTAACAATGTTCTAGATCAAACTTTAATATGCTAATAAAAATGCCAAATACCAAGTCTTGTTTAAATGAATTAAAAACGAAAATAATTGTAAGTAGGTAGTGTAATTAAAAACGCAGTGCAATTTTTAAGTATATTTAATCATGAAGATAAATCAAATAATATTTGTAGATCATCAATAATATCATCATCGTCGTGAGCTTGTGCTTGTGATGTTGAAGGGCCAACTTCAAAATCAATAGTCATTGGCATCACAACTCTATACTTTGGCTATAATGTTGCACTTACAGTATTTGCAGTAAGCTTTGGTCGAATCTTCTTTAGCTCGTGTTAGCCAGTGTTTAAACTCGCTCATCTTCTCCCACTCTTCTCGATAATGTTGTTCATATGTTGGAGCCATATTTTCTCTCCAGAGTCAATCGAAAACTACTTTTCAAGCACACACACAGGACATAGGAACAAACGTTTATTTTAAAGCTATCACAATACAAGTGTCGGTACCAACGTGCACTTGAAAGTGTGTAAGTTCCATTCCGAATGTAAACAAAATCTTTTACTATTGTGTATTCGGGAAAATCCCTAATTCATAACAGAGTTACCATACCACTAAATATTTTAAAAATATTGTCTATGGGCTTATCAGTCTTTTGCACAGAGTAAATATCTTACAGGGATGTGAACAATAAGTCAATCAAATAAAAAAATTGCTATCAATAGTACTTGAAATTCGAAAGATACAAAAATTTCAGAAAATGCTAAAATATGCAATATGCTAAAGCTCATTTTTTCATGCCAACAGGTTTAAAAATATTCCAAATTTAGCATTAAAAATGCCAAATCGGCAACACTGACTATGGCTACTACAATAAAACCACAAACTACTATGGATACTACGTATAATAAAACTCTTAAACTCAGTAATAGCACATAATTATCACGGCCGTTTCATTTAATACAATTTTTTGTTAAGTTTTTTTCACTTTCATTCAAACACATATCATATAAGTCTGCTTCGCTTTGAAATATTACAACGAAGATTAATTTCCAATCCCTCCCGCTTCTCCTGCCGTCCATTTTATGTCAATTTCATAATTTCACGTTTAGCCTTTAGACGTTTGGCTTTTTTTTGTTGTTTTGAGGCGAGGGAAAATGCTTAACCGATTTACGCACAAACTGGGTCGTTGCTAGGGGAACGACACGCGTCGGTCGGGGGCGATAACACTGCAGCAATAGTATGCTCTTGGCAGCGCTCCGTCCGCGATCGACGTCACAGAATAGTGTGGAAGACTCCGAGCGTTGCTGCACGGGCGAGCAACCCCAATACCCACTAAAAACCCCCTCCTCCCTGACGACCCTGCGCTTTGAATGTGTTGGAAAGGCTGAGATTTAGAACATAGTTACGCCCAGCCGATCCAGCGCAATAAACTGCCTGGAGTGTGCCCTGGGAGAACACACCCCACTTCGTTGTGCGGGGGTAGAAGGTCCTTTGCTCTTCCTAGCAAGCTAAAGGCCCCCCGCGGTAAACGGAACCTAACTCAGGGAGGGAAGTAATGCGCGTACCTGCCTCTCCGGGTGCCAGCTGAAGGCCGGCGACCTCGAGAAGACGCATTGGCACGCGCTGCAGGACTTCTCTCCCTGTCTCGTTCTGCGGCCTCCTTGAGTGACATTACTGTCTCGCAAAAAGTAACCGCAGCCCCCCAATTGTCGCTGCTCTGCAGCATGGCCTTGACCAAGTCGCAGAGCGAGTCGACTGGACCTACGTGCGTCTCAAGTTCGAAACGCTGCGGCGCCCATGCGGCGCACTCGACAAGCGTGTGTAACGCCGTGTCGGGCGCGCCGCACTGGCGGCAGTCCGGGGAAGGCAAGCAGCCCACAATGCGACACAGATACTTATCGAAACATCCGTGTCCGGTAAGTATCTGTGTCGTCCTGAAGGTCAGGGTGCCGCTGGTGCGGTTGACCCATTCCGTCAGCTGTGGCCTGATTGCATCCACCGTGTAGCCGCCATAGGCCGCAGGGTTGTCGAGCTCTTGAGACCAGACGGCGATCATGGAGGCGGTTTCCCGCTTCCTGATCGCCTCGATTTCGACCTGACAGAAGGTCAGGCCTCTAGCTAGGGCATCCTGCCGGGTGCGGCGCACCACTGTCAGGACGTCCGCCTGGAGATGCCAGGGCGGATCGCCTGCCAGGAGGGTGGCCGCCGTCCGCGACACTGTGCGATACCCCCGTATGGTCCTCACGGCCAGAACCTGCTGCGCCCGTTGCAGCAGGGTTCTGTTGTGGCGGTGAAGTGCAATGGACCAGACGGGTGCACCGTACAGTGCCATACTCCTCAGGATGCCAGAGTAAAGTTTCCGCGTCGCACCTCCCGGGCCCCCTACGTTGGGAAGCAGCCTCGAGAGTGCGCCCGCGGATTTGACGAGTTTGGGAACTAGCTGCTCAAAGTGCGCTTTGAACAGCCATTTCCCATCGAGAACTAGCCCCAGATATTTCATTTGGGGCCCTACTCTAATGGCCACCCCTTGGACCGAAACGGTCAAGTCCGCGGGGGGATTGCGAAATTTCCTATGGAACATGATGGCCTCCGTTTTCGCGGGGGAGACCCTCAAGCCCAGCCTAGCTATTCGATCTACGACAATCGCCAACCCGGCGTTAGCGACGTCCACGGATTCCGCAAATGACGCAGCGCGTGCCGTGAGTAGGGTGTCGTCCGCAAAGCAGATCAGCCCTACCCCGGGTAGGACCGGAACCCGAAGGATCCAGTCATAACCTACGTTCCAAAGAATCGGCCCGAGGACCGACCCCTGTGGAACGCCGCACGCGACGCGTCGACGACCTACCTCGGGATTGCCGGACTCACCGCCCTCCCAAAGGATATGTCGATCCTGCAGGTACGCGCCCAACAGCCTCGTGAGGTACGGGGGGACTCCATGCGCGCGGAGCCCCTCCCTGATCGTCTCATGAGGGAGGCTGTTAAAGGCGTTCGCTATATCTAGCGACACCGCAAGAACGACATCCTTCGCTTGGACGGCTTCGTCCGTTGACGTTCGCAGCGTCTCGAAGGCGTCCATCGTGGAGCGCCTCCGCCGAAACCCGAACTGCGTTTCTGAAAGCCCCGGCTCCACAGTGTCGAGATGCTTCACGAGCCGCTCCGCCAAGATCTTTTCGAAGACCTTAGCGACCTCGTTCAGCAGCACTATGGGCCTGAAGGCGGACGGATCGTTGGGAGGCCGACCTCCCTTGGGAATCAGGCACAAACGACCCTCCTTCCATTGCGACGGGAGCCGACCTGCGCGAATACAGGCTTCGAACAGTTCCCGCAGCTGGCCGCGTAGATGTTTAGCGGCCAGGAAGAGGAGTCGACCTGGAACCCCGTCGGGTCCCGGTGCCGTCTTCCTGCCCCGGAGCCGGTCCAGGGCAACGTCTAGTTCCCCCTCGGAACGGATGGAGTGAGGCTCCTCGTCCGTGGGAGTGTCGGGAACGGGTGGACCCATACTGGGGGGAGTGAAGTTTCCCGGATCCGGGAAGAGCCCGTCGATAACCGACCGGAGCACCTCAGGTTCGAGCGTTTCCGTGACCGTGGATGTGCAAGGCCGCAACGTGTTGCGGGCCCCACGGTACGGACGCCCCCAAGGGTCCCGATCGAGCGTCTCGAGGAGCTCGGCCCGAGCCCGGGCTTTCGCTTGCAGTATTGCAATCGAAAGGGCCTTTCTGGCCTCCCTAAACTCTCCCACGAGTCCATTTTCCGCGACGTAGTCCGGAGGACGGCGCGCCCTGCAGCGTTTGAGCCTTTGGCTTCAATATGTCATTTTAACCACCGTCCAACAGTGACCGCCATTACAGTACAGAGAAATGAAAACATTTTATTGAGTGAACTTGTATTGTTTTGTTGTTATTTTTTAGAAATATCTGCTGATTATTCTCTCTTTTTAACGTGTGTAACATATTCAGACGGTCATTTTCCGAAGTGCTCAACTATCCAGCAAGATATAACATAAGGACTAAAATACATGGGATTAAAAAGCAAATATTAAACTTGTGAAAATGAGCAGATAAAAACAAATACTTGGATACCTTTCCTTATACTTCTCTATCTATTGAGGAAGAAATTAAAAGTGGAAGTCGAAATGCATTTACAAAGTTTGGTAAATGGTATTTTATTTTGACATCAAAACAATGTTTCATGGCGTAACAAATTCTCTACATAAATTTAATATTGACATTCAACAACCATCAGTTGTTCATAATAACTCAAGAAACAAACACTCTAAAAAGCATTGTGTTCTTTTAATAAATATACAAGGAAATTTTAATTATGATAAATTGGCGAGACAATAGAATGTAGAGTGAATTTTAAGCACGGAAAAAGTCTGATTTATATTTAACTATGTTATATTTTCTTTAACGACCTATGTACCATTAGCTTTATTTTCTGGTCATTGATTATATGTGATACATACATACATATATACATAACTTCACGCCAGTTCTATTGCGGGGTAGGCATGAACAACAGAGCGCCATTCAGGCTTATTCTTACACACCTCACTTGTTTCTTTGACATTCATAACTCTTGTCATGCACGCTCGTCTGTTCTTAAGGCTCCTGCCATCACCTTCTGCTAGTACACGATCAATTTGATCATGGAAGGTAAGTCGTGGCCTTCCATGACTTATATGTGATAGTATCTAATAAATATATTTAACATATTTTGCATTTCTTTATTAATTATAAAAGCTTTTATTTTGTTATGATTTAAATTGAACAGTACAATTTATCTTCTTATATATAAAAATGAATCGCAAAATGTGTTGGTAAGCGCATAACTTGAGAGCGACTTTACCGATTTTGATGAAATTTTTGTGTGTGTTTGAGTGGGTCCCGGTATGGTTTAGATCCACAATGGGAACCGGTAGGTGGCGCTGAGATTGGGTTCTACAATCCTCCTAATCACCTGGAGCAATTTTGGTGATTTTGTTTTTATGTGTTTGGGTGGGTCCCCGGATGGTTTAAGCTCGCATTTAGAACCGGTAGGTGGCTCTGAGATCGGGTTCTAGAATCCTCCTAATCACCGGGATCGATTATGGTGATTTTGTTTTTGTGTCATGAAACAGTCTTTTAGGAATTCAGAAAATATGGCGGTACGAAGTTCGCCGGGTCAGCTAGTTTTAAATGAAATATGTTACTATAGTTTTTGGACAAAAAATGCCTAAAATCATCATTGATAAATGTCATAATACTAGATTTGTATCTTAAAGTGGATAATTTTGAGAATGGTTTTAGAAAGAAAATATCTAAATGCAAAATAAAGTTATGAATTTTTTCATCATTTAAAATTTTAGTTCTTAGGTATATTGTGTACATAATAGTTTTAAATGATTTTTTCAGACTAGAACAAACCGTGTATCTACTTTTTCTCTGAAGAATCTAAAAAGATGTTGTTCAGGTGATTATCAAATTCTTTCAATCTTAAATTTTTCACTTACTAGATCTACAATTTCCATACATACATACATATGAATGTTTGTTTTTTAGTATATATTTATCTTCCTTCACTCTGCTGAGATTTTCTATTTGGTGTAAAAGTACATTACCAACCAAAAATAAACATAAATGGTCTTATTCATATTGTGTTAGAGTAAGTTTGAATACTTCTTGAAAAACCTGAAAGTGTTCATACTTACTCTAACTCAATATGAATATGTCTGTAATAGTTGCACAACATGTACAGGTAAAATCTATATAGGTGGATTTAATTCTGTATATTAATATATGTCTAAGAATTTAAAATACATAATATTATTTTGTTCCTTTTATACTATAATGTACTGAATATTATATGGACAAAGCATTATAGGATACTATGGTTATATGTGAAAGAAGAAATATGAATATATGTTTATGAGGTAAATAGCAAGCCTTATAGATAATAATCTGTGAAAATTGTTAATAGGTTATTTTACACACATAATAGGCAATAGTTTCCTTTTGTATAATGTCTTCATTGTTTTGTTTTGAGCAGTACTTATTGTTGGATCCTCACGATTTATACTGATGTGGGTAGTTTTGTAAGTGCCGCTGGCTTTCGGTCTCGCCGCCATTGCGCGGTGGCGAACCAGTCTCCAACGCACGCGAGGGCAGTTCGGACGTTCCGTTTTCTCCGTGCAAGTGAACGTTTCACATCCCATTCTTGGAGATCCTATTAAACTTTAGATACAAGCCGTGCTTGCTCTTGGTGTGAGTGTGCCATAACTTAAACCTAAGTGCCATCCGAGGACTTGTTAGTGCCGTGCACTTCAGGAGCTGTCTAGCTGCCCCATTGGAGGTGGATTCCGAGGTTAGTGGTGCTTATTACCCCATTGGTTTTTGTGCAGGATTTGGCATACCTCTCACTCTCAATTATATATACCCTATACAGTCCACAATAAATTATTTAATAGAACCAGTGAAGCTGTGTGATAAGGATCCGTGATCCAGCATTGCACAGTTTTTTGGCCTTACGAGCCGTGATTACTCCATATTCCTTTTTATATTATATACTTCATTTGGCCATGCCAAAATATCATTATTTCATGTAAAAAGTCCCATACTCATAATTCATTATATTTTATGTAAGTACTTTTTCATTTTCACACATTACATATTTTACGTATTTAAGCTCATATTACACATATTATATTATATTTAATTTGTTTATTTATATATATTATACGTATTTCTTGTCGTACAAGAACACAAATACGTATTTTTACGTAATAAAAACATATTTTTTTTGTCATTAAAGAAGTAGGTAGGTCGTCAGTTTCATAATGTCGAAAAAGCGCATAGATGAATATTCCTCTCCTGTTTCATCTGAACTAAGATTACTTATTAGTCAGAAAGAAAGATTATTTGGAAAACTTCAGAAAACATATAATTTATCGACAAACCTTATCGATAATGATTCTGAGCAATTATTTTTATTACATTGTTCGGAAATAGACGAGTTACGTAAATCTTTTGAAAAACAAATATTTAAAATATATGAGTACGAACTCAATGATAATCCCAATGCAACAATTAATAATCGAGAATTAAATAGTTTTGATGAGATTTATTATAAAATAAAAATGTGTTCTTCCAAATTATTGCCTACGACTAGTAGCAATAAGGTTGACATTCCTTCAGAAGTTTCTCATTCTCGACCACGTCTACCAAAGCTAGAATTACCCATATTTGATGGTAACATTGAAGACTTTGTAACGTTCTACGAGACATTCTGTTCGTTGGTACATAATCAACCTAATATACCAAAGATTGATAAGTTTCATTATCTATTATCATGTACAAGGGCTTCCGCTTTAAATATAGTAAAAAGTGTGCCGATTACTGCCAGTAATTACGATGTTGTTTGGCAATCTTTACTTGACAAATATCAAGATAATCGCATGCTTGTCGGTAGATATCTTGATAAAATGTTAAACTTTTCACCTCTTTATAAGGAGTCTTCCTTTCAATTAAATTCATTTTTAGAAACGTTTGAACACTCGTATAAAGCTATTCAAGCGTTAAAAATTAACAATTTAGATAGTTACATACTTTGTCATATCGCCTTAAGAGCTTTAAATATAGAAACTCGAAAATCATTTGAACAAACTCTAAATCAAAAATGTTTACCCGACTTTTTAGAACTTATTTCTTTCGTACACAATCAGATAAAGATTCTCGATCATAGTGAATCTTATAACATTAATACAAATACACAAAAAAATAAAAATCAACAAAATTATCATTTAAATAAAAATAACAAAATTACTAATAAAAGGGTTTCGCATTCTTCCTCATTACGTTCAAATGTTTTGCATTGTTTACATTGCAGTGGAAATAATCACATTATTTATCGTTGTGAGAAATTTAAAAACTTATTAAATAAAGATCGGGTCAGCCGTGCTGACGCGCTTAAATTGTGTCACAACTGTTTAAAACCAAATCATAGTGTAAACAATTGTCCTAGCGAATATAGATGCATAGTGTGTAAACAGCCGCATCACTTGTTACTGCATATTGATATCGCCGATTCGGCTGATAAGAAAAGCGGTTTCGCGCGTCGCAGCCGCACGCCTCCCTTACCAACCGCAACGGCCGCAGCGCCCGCGCCGCTGACGCCTACCACCAACGGCTTGAGTTCTTGCCATGCGTCATCGGTTCAAAATGAAAATAATGCAGTTATATTAGGGACCGCGCTCGTCCATGTTTTAGATGCGAATAATGAGATTCAATCATGCCGTGCTATGATTGATTCCGGCGCGCAATCTAATTTTATGTCATTGTCTTGTGCACAACGACTCGGCTTACCAGAACGTAAATGCCCGTTTAATATTTACGGTTTAGCCGGGGAAAATGTAAAGAACTATGGCATGACGTCATGCATAGTACAACCTCGCGACAATAGCGAGCCATCGTTTAATGTTGATTTAGTCATCTTAAATAAATTAACTTCTGATTTACCTATCGTCCAAATTCCGGAACATGTTATTAATCAGTATAATAATTTAAACTTAGCTGATCCTTGCTTTCACATTACGTCACCGATTGACATAATTCTAGGCAGTGACGTATTTCCCTACGTTTATGACGGTAGAAAATTTGTATTTAGCCGCGATATTCCTCTTGCATTAGGAAGTGTTTTCGGTTACATTGTTACTGGAAATTTGACCGTGTCTCACTCCAGCGACAATGTAGATTGCCATACAGTTGCAACCACATCTGTAGTGTCGTACACTACTGAACATAATACAATTAATGAGACTCTTAAAAAATCTTCTATAGAGAAGTCCTCGCCGTGCGAAGTTTCTTCTAAATTAAATAAAGCAATTACTCAAATTTTATCTACGGAAAGACACCAGGACGCCACGAGTCCTGTAGTCTTGCCTTCGTCACATGAGTCACCTGATGCAGGACTCAAGCGCCGTGCGCATGTTGAACGACGTTCTGTTCAACCTTTAGATCTTAAAACAAATCATTTACAATGTTTTTCTTAATAACCTACTTGCTCGAGCTTCGCATTGAACGATATTATAGTGTAGTATTGCAGTTTGTTGACGTTCAACTTTCAACCTTTGTGAGGCGTCCTCACTAGGCATTGCGATCATATTCAATTAGTATGTTACAGAAATGCCGAAGCTTAAATTCAAGTCAAGTTTAGGTTACTAATTAATAAATTAGGTAAGTTCAAGTAAAATCTTGTATTTTTAAATGTAATTAGTGTTGCAAGCGGCCGTGCTGCTTTATTAAAGTTGTTAGTTTTGTCGTACAAAACATCAAGTAGATATTTGTAACTTTTATATACCTAGTCACTCTCAGTGATTCAACAAAGGTTTTATCCTGGACTTAACGCCTACTTATGAAGTAAGATCATTCATTGCTAACCGTGTTAGTAACGTACAATAAAAATATAAAAATGTAAAATGTAAGTTTTTCTATGTTGTTGGCATCTTTAAGAAGCGAAACGATTCTCGTAGATTAGACCGAGGAGTAGATTCATGGTTCCCTGTGGCCATCGGTCATTTTTGAAAATGGCCTACAATAAGTACATTTATTATTTCGGAGAAGGTTGAAATTCCCGAAACAAAAAGCGTTGTTGATGCCTTTTGTTTTAGTTCGATGACTGAACAAATCATAATTAACGACTTAGAATTAATTTTTAACAATTTTTCTTCATTTTCTGAGCTACGCCGAGTAATGGCGTGGTGTGTTCGATTCGTAAACAATGTAAAACAAAAGTGTTGGTGTTGCAGTGGACTGTAGGACTGTAGAGGGTTGGTCGCTGGTTCGGGTAACCGATTTTCCGAAATGAAAACAACCGAAAACGATGCTACGGGAGGCTTCAACTTCGTTGGCGTCGGCGGGAGGGAGCTTCTTCTTATGAACTGCGAACTACTGCTTGTCACGAACTATCACGAACTACAACGAACTAACAAAATTGCGCCCCAAAGGCGTCCTATATTTATAGATGCTGCCTCCGCCGACCCCTCGCTTCGTCGTAACACCCCCTTTACTTTATTTCCTTAATTTTACATACATTAAGCCTTATCTTAACTTATCACTATCATACATTTTGGTACACCCTAGATCTTAGTATATTTCGAGGGTCCTTACACAGTTGTGACCTATGGTTTTTGTTAGCGGCTCCGCCCGATCATGACATACGCGAGTGTGGTATTCGGCCATGCCAAGCCTGCCCTTTTAGATAAATTGCAAATCGTGCAAAACAAATTCATGCGCAGAGCCGTCGGTGCTCCCCTCTATATGCGTAACGTCGACCTCCACCGCGATCTGGAGCTTCCCTCCATCAAAAACTACATTACGTCGCTCTCGCGTAAGTATTTCGATCTCGCGCCGCACCATCGAAATCCACTCGTCGTGTCCGCGTCCGATTATAAGCCTCGGCGAAAGGCTCTCGTGCGACGACCGCGTAACGTCCTCACGGACAGGGTCGACGTTATCACAAAACGGCTGGCCCGGATCAGCCCGCCCGCGGTTAGGACGGCAGGCTGGCAGGCACGGACAGACAGACACAGACGGCGGCGTCTCAGGCGCCGCCAATCAAGATCTCTCCACGTCCCTGCGAGGGACGCTAGGAGACATAGCCCCCCCCCCACAGGATAGACTAGGCGTGTTGCTGGGAAGTTTCTTTCGCCGTTTCTTCTCTCCCAGCCATAACACGTTGCGAAACGGCAGTAAGATAGCGTAGGCCGCCGCAAACCACCGATCCCGGCCCGCCGGAATCCTTCCCCTCGGGCTTTATATTACCCGTCGCCCGTTCTCAATTAGTGCTTTGTGTCGCCCTATGGTGGCCATCATTAAATTCATCCCCCTCTCATGGCAACAGTTCAGCCGAGGTAAAACTCCTTAGGGAGCTCCCTCGAGCAAGTTGCCCCCCCGGGCTCGAGCGCCTTCGCTTCGCGAAGGCACTCGCCCCAAAAACCCCGGTAAAGTTGTAAGGTCTTCGGACCAACAATATAAAGTCAAGCCCAATAAAAAAAAAAAACTTACCATTACCTCATTACAAAAACGTGCGCTGTCGAGCGCGGACCTCTGCCTGCACTATCATTATGGCCTACTCGCGTTCGGAGTAGGCAGTAGTGCAGGCATACCTCACGGATCCCGGGCTCCGGTTGCGTTCTGCAGTCCCGTAGCCCGGTTTCCGCTACCCTTTTGGGTCCCGGGTTCCAGGCGGCGTTCTGCACGCCTGTAACCCGGTTCCCTTTACATGCTGAGTCCCGGGCTCCAGGCGGCGTTCTGCACGCCCGTAGCCCGGTCTCATTTACCGGGATCTAATAGGGGTCCTACTTTCAATAAAAGGCACAACGCTACAACATTTATTTCCTAGTGAGTTAAGGCTTATTACATTTTATATTCAATTCTTATAATTTATTTATTTAATTTCAAATTAATAACGGTTAAAAATAAAACTATATCTATCTCAGTCCGACCCGTCTCTTTCCTGCGCCTAACGGTCGCGTCTACATAATCTATGAGGCTTAGCAAATTATACCTATGTTCTTATCGCCTGTTGAGACGGGTCGGTGAGTTTCATACATTGTGTTCGTCGTCGTCAACATTCTCCCGCCGTCGCGTCTCGCGATTCTCCTATGGGCAGCACGACGACTCTCTTGGTAGGCCGCCTCAGCACTCGTCCGCTGGCCGTCGTCACGTCCAGGACTCGAACCTCGCCGTCTCTGCCGGGATGCACTGCAGTCACTCGTCCTCGGGGCCATGTGTTGCGGGGCAGATTTGGGTCGCAAATAATAACCAAATCGCCTACCTTAGGGTTGTCACCACTTGCGTAGGGCTCCCGCCGGTATTGTAGTAGCGGCAGGTACTCCCGCACCCACCGTCGCCAGAAGACATCGGCGAGGTACTGCGCGCGTCTCCAGTGCGCGCGCGCAGTCACGTCGCTGGCCTCGAAGTTCCCGGGGGCCGGCATGTGGCAGTTCGGCCCCAGGAGTAGCAGGTTCGGCGTGATGGCTGGGGGCTCGTCGGGACCCACGGCCACATGAGTGAGCGGCCGCGAGTTCACGGTGGCTTCGACTTCGGCGAGCAGTGTGGCGAGCGTCTCATCGCTCGGGCGCTGCTCGCGCAGGGTGACGCGCAACGCCTCTTTGACGGTGCGCACCATGCGCTCCCAGGCGCCGGCCATGAAGGCTGCCGCCGGCGGTAAGAACCGCCAGGCGATCTGCCGGCGCGACGCTTCTTCTTCGACGGCGCGCCCAGCCTCCGCGAGTTCGCGGTCGGCCGAGCGGAAACACGTAGCGTTGTCGCTCCAGAGTTCGGTGGGGACGCCGCGCCGCGCTATGAAGCGGCGCAGCGCGTTGATGGCTGAGTCAGCACTCAGCGACGCGACGACCTCGAGGTGTAGTGCCCGTGACGTCATACATGTGAATAACGCCACATATCTCTTCTCCCGGTGACGGCCCACGGTCACCTCCAGTGGGCCAAAATAGTCTACGCCCGTGAAGGTGAAGGGGCGCGAGTGATGCGCCAGGCGAGCTGCAGGCAGGCTCCCCGTCGATGGACTCGCTGGCTGGGCCCTCCTCAGTCGGCATTGGAGGCAGTTCCTCAACACTGCTTTGACTGAGGGCCGTATCTTCATAACCCACAGCCGCTGTCGTAGCTCGTTGACCACCATCTCGACGCCACCATGGTGTAGTTTCTCGTGTACATGTTGTATGTACAACTTTGTGTATTTATGTTTCCCGTCTAAGATGGCAGGATTGGCCATCTCGTAGCTTATTTCTTGCGCCTCGTCGATTCTTCCTCGCAGTCGCAATATGTTATGTTCCTCGGTTTCTATAGTTAAACCGGCGAGCTCTCCCTTGTTATGACGTCGACGTATCGTATCGAGCGGTTTATCGCCGAACGATTCGCGTTGTGCGAGCGCAATGAGTTTACGCTCAGACAACATTAACATTTTCCCGTTGATTTTCTTGAATTTTCTTTCAACGTTATTTTCTTTTGGACACTTCGATTTTTCTTTGTTCTTCTTCTTTATGTTTTTCTTCCACTCTTCGTCCGGAGTAGGATTTTTCTTTGTTCTTTTACGGCGCGCGGCTGCCACCGTGTTCGTGGGTCGTTTGCACAGTCTGATAAATTGAAGTACGCGTCCCATCGTTCTCACTATGGTAGTCCAACGTGAGAAACGTTTGAAGTCGATGACGATGACGTCATTGTCTTCAGTTAATGTCGCGCACTTTTCTTCTCCGGTGGTTGGCACCTCGGTCTTCGTTTCTTGCGGCCATTTTTCTATGTCAAGATACAGCAACTTGGGGCCCGTAAACCACCTGTGTTGTGGGTTGAAGTCACTTGGTGTTTTACGCGTTGCGTCGTCTGCAACGTTCTGCGCCGAGGGTAACCATCGCCATTCATTCTTCTTAGTGAGGTCTTCTATTTCGGCGAGGCGATGGGCCACGAACGTTGTGTAAGTTCGCGGTTCCGCTCGAATCCATGCTAGCGTAGTGCGTGAGTCGCTCCAGTATGTGTGACGGTGTAATTCCCAGTCGTGTCCCTCTTGCACGGACTTGCTCAGGCGGGCTCCCAGGACGGCTGCTTGGAGTTCGAGTCGCGGAATGGAAACTGGTTTCGTTGGTGTCACGCGACTTTTAGCTGCCGCTATCATGACGTTGACCCGGCCGTCCGCCCGTGTCGTGCGTATGTACACAACCGCAGCGTATGCCTCTTCACTAGCATCGACGAATGTGTGCAACTCCCTGATCGCTGCCGGTGAATATTCGTAGCAGCGTGGAATACGTAAGTTAGGTAGAGATATCAAGTCTCTCAGCCAATTTTTCCATTTGTCTTGCAGTTCCTCCGGGATGACTTCGTCCCATGTTGTTTTATATTTCCATGTATCTTGCATGATGCGTTTCGCCGGTGTGGTGAGGGGGGAAATGAACCCCAGGGGGTCGAATATCGACATGATGAGTCCCAGTGCTTCTCTCTTCGTCGGCATTCGACTCCCCTCCAATACTTCTGCCGGAACTCTTCTTTGATTGACACGAAAGCCAAGCGTGTCTTCTTTCACGTGCCACATCAGACCCAATGTTTTTTCTATTTCGCTCCCGCCGATTTCAACGGTGGTTTGACCGGATGGCGCGAAGCTTGAAATCGCCTCCTTATAATTGGAGGTCCACCCTCGGAGTTGGAAACCCGCTCGCCGCTGTATGTTGTCAACGGCAGCTGTCATTTTCCTGGCTTCTTCAACTGTTTGAAGGCTTTGCAGATAGTCGTCCATGTAATGATTGACCACTATCGCCCTCGCCGCTTCTCTGTCTTCATTTTCAAATTCCCTTGCGTTCCTGTTTTTCACGTACAAGGCTACGCAAGGCGAAGACGTTGCACCAAAGATGAGCGACGTCATTCTATATTCCTCTGGAGGCTCGCTATCGCGGCGGTTGCCACGCCACAGAAAGCGTAATGCATCCCTGTCGGCTTCTATGATCTTCACTTGCATGAACATTTCCTTTATGTCGGCAGACACTGCCACTGGATACTGCCGGTACTTCATGATGACTCCCGGTAGTGATCGAAGAAGGTCGGGTCCAGGCAGCAACATATCGTTCAGACTTCTGCCATGATACTTGGCGGCTGCGTCGTGGACCACCCTTATTTTCTCCTTGTCTGGATTCACGACGGCGAAGTGGGGAAGATACCACGTCCTCCCGCTGGTGGGGGGAGTGGAGGCGCGCTCGGCGTAGCCTGACAACATTAAATTTCCAATTCTCTCTTCATACTTCGCTTTAAGCTCTTCATCGCGATCCAATTTTTTTTCTAAGTTCTGAAGTCTCTTCAATGCATTTTCATAATTATTTGGCATAGGTGAACTTTCATCTTTCCATAAAAGTCCCGTTTCAAATTGTCCATTTTCCAAACGACGAGTTTTCTTTTCCAATATTTCCAAGGCGCGTTGTTGTGGATCGCTAACCTGCGTTCTGGGTTCGATTCCTAGTGATTCCAACGCGAAATATTTTTTCATAATTTCTTCAAGCGGGTCGTGGTCTTCTTCCATCATGCTCAAGTGTGAGCAGAACACGACCGGCGATGTGGTTGAGGTGCGGCAGCCGTGCAGCACCCAACCCAGCTGCGTACGAGAGGCGACCGGTTGGTGACGCGGGCCTTTACGTACTTCATTTGAAATAATCAGCTCCCAATTATCTTGGCCGATTAGTATCTTCGGTGTAGCTCTTTCGTAGATGAGTACATTTTCTATCTCCTGCAGATGTGCACAGCCCTGCACATCGCTCCGATGAACGGTCTGGCTGAAGAAGCTCATGTTCTTTATTGTGCGAGCGTCCCTCAGTGTGTGTTCTTCTGTTTCATATGAGCCTCTTATCCTGGCGGACACTCGCATGCTGTAGTCGTGCGATGATTCTTCACCGTTGACTCCCTGCATCTTCATGGGGTCCCGTGGTCCGCTAAGTCCCAGTTGCTCGGCCAGTTGCGCATCAATAATGGTCACGGTGCTGCCTTCGTCCAACAGTGCGTAGGTGTGACGACTGCCCCTCGGTCCGGTTATAGCGACCGGGGCCACCTTCAGATAGGCACGTCGTTTGTTTCTTCCATCATTGATAACGCTGTTGATCGCGGACGCTAACACTTCTCCCGCCGGTTCTGACGTCACACTCACTGCACTTGGACTTACCTCGTTAACTTCAGGTCTCCTTTGGTGATGCAGCAAGCGGTGGTGGTGTAGCGTACACCTTTCCACTCCACACGGCGGGGCGCGGCACGAAGAACGTCGATGCCTACTTCGCAGGCAGCGGAAGCACACTTTACACTTTTTGGCTAAGTCCCACCGCGCGCTCACATCCGCACCGACGAACTTGCGGCAATCGCTAAGTTTATGATCGCGTTTGCAGACTGGGCACGGTTCACTTTTTCTCATATTCACGCGTTCACTGTCGTTGTTCACTATGTGTATGTGCTCCGTCCTCCTTTTCGATCGTGCCATCTCGGTCTCGCGTTCGATCGGTGCATACGCGGCGCACTTGTCTGCCTCTTCATTCAGGAAGCTCGCAAGTTTCTTAAGTTCCGGAACCCCTTCGGTCTTCACAGCTGCATAGTCGTACCACTTGTTCCTTACGATTGGAGTCAGCTTCTCCACTGCCGCGCGTAGCATCTCTGGGCTATGTAAATACTGCGGCTTGTTCAATACTTCAATTGTTGCTACTAGGTTTGCCATCTTGTTGGCAAATAAGCACAAGTCCCGAGGGCTGTCGGTGACTCATGTCCATGTCTTCATTTTCTCCATTTCTCCCAGCACAAGGGCATCTGGACGGCCGAACCTTCTTTCCAATGCCTTCAAAATATCTTCAGGCCCCGTCTGGGTAATCAGCAGGGCACTGACGGCCTCCAGTGCGGCTCCCCTTAGGCTTCTACGCAGGCGCGCGACGTTCTCCCCTGCTGAGAAGCTCCCTCCCGATTCCCGAAAGGCTGCCTGGAAGGACAGCCATTCGCCACTATTTCCATTAAAGGTCGGGAGTTCTTGCATGTATCGCTGCGCCTGTCTTGTGCTCGTTCTCGCCGCTTCAGTGATCGCTTCGGCCAGTGACGTCACATCCATGACGTTTGAACGTGCAGGCGGGCCTCGTTCTGAGACCCGTTGTCCGCGTGCCATATTTCCGACGTGGACGCCCTGTCCCCGTTCATTCATTCTCCCTATATCGCTGGCTAACGTCGCTGGGGCGGGGGGGGGGGTTCTGTGGCATGTGGTTCCTGCGTTTGCGGCAGTCTCTCGAACCACATGTCCACTCTTCTTGATGGTAGTTCGCTTTCTTCGATGACGTCATCATCGTCCGATGATTCGGCTTGTAGCCTATTTATTCTCGCTTGTTCGAGTTCAACGGCTGCCTCCAACTGTTTCAACTTCAATGCGGCTAGTCTCTCTTTGGCTTCCAGCTCGGCAAGTCGTCTGCGGGAAGTCGTGGAGCGTAGTGACTGCGGTCTTGAAGTTTCTTCTAGAGTGCATTCTTTTCTGCGAAGTATTTCGCGTAAAACTGGCGGTGGTTGTGGCTGCAAATCCGTAACAGAGACCGGCATTGTTGCTTTTACTGTCGTTGCCGACGCCGTTGGCGTTGCTTTTACGGCAGTTGCTTTTACTGTCGTTGCTTTTACGGTCGTTGCTTTTACTGAGCTAGTCTCTGTTCCGGATTCCGCCGTGACACTGCCAGTTGTCGTTGAGGTTGTTGCTATCTCTGTCGCACTCTTCTTGTTCACCTGCGCAGCGTCCTTTTCGATTCTGCTTCTCGTATTCGGCATACTTCAGTTCTTCCAATACGGCTCGAAGCTGACCAGACGATGTTGGTGTTGCAGTGGACTGTAGGACTGTAGAGGGTTGGTCGCTGGTTCGGGTAACCGATTTTCCGAAATGAAAACAACCGAAAACGATGCTACGGGAGGCTTCAACTTCGTTGGCGTCGGCGGGAGGGAGCTTCTTCTTATGAACTGCGAACTACTGCTTGTCACGAACTATCACGAACTACAACGAACTAACAAAATTGCGCCCCAAAGGCGTCCTATATTTATAGATGCTGCCTCCGCCGACCACTCGCTTCGTCGTAACACCCCCTTTACTTTATTTCCTTAATTTTACATACATTAAGCCTTATCTTAACTTATCACTATCATACATTTTGGTACACCCTAGATCTTAGTATATTTCGAGGGTCCTTACACAGTTGTGACCCATGGTTTTTGTTAGCGGGACGTCGTAATGGGCATTTACCTCGCCCCCCGCTTCATTAGTATAAATATAAAGCGCTGAGCGCCCTTACCATTACCTCATTACAAAAACGTGCGCTGTCGAGCGCGGACCTCTGCCTGCACTATCATTATGGCCTACTCGCGTTCGGAGTAGGCAGTAGTGCAGGCATACCTCACGGATCCCGGGCTCCGGTTGCGTTCTGCAGTCCCGTAGCCCGGTTTCCGCTACCCTTTTGGGTCCCGGGTTCCAGGCGGCGTTCTGCACGCCTGTAACCCGGTTCCCTTTACATGCTGAGTCCCGGGCTCCAGGCGGCGTTCTGCACGCCCGTAGCCCGGTCTCATTTACCGGGATCTAATAGGGGTCCTACTTTCAATAAAAGGCACAACGCTACAACATTTATTTCCTAGTGAGTTAAGGCTTATTACATTTTATATTCAATTCTTATAATTTATTTATTTAATTTCAAATTAATAACGGTTAAAAATAAAACTATATCTATCTCAGTCCGACCCGTCTCTTTCCTGCGCCTAACGGTCGCGCCTACATAATCTATGAGGCTTAGCAAATTATACCTATGTTCTTATCGCCTGTTGAGACGGGTCGGTGAGTTTCATACATTGTGTTCGTCGTCGTCAACAAAAAGCACATGGAGCGGACATTGGGACCATTAAATACACGCGAGCTGGTACAAGCGCACGATTTAATTATATGCGTAATTCAAACAAACTATTTTCATTTAGAAGTGGAAACTTTAATTAAAACGGGCTACGTAGCTTCTTTGCGCAAGCTTTCACCCTTTCTAGATACAAAGAAGTTCCTCAGGGTAGGAGGCAGAATTTTAAATTCTAACCTTCCATTTAACAAAAAGCACCCACTTTTACTTCCAAAAAAATGCTATACCACTAACTTAATAATAGAATATTATCATAAACTATATTTACATGTAGGGCCACGCACATTACATGGCATCTTAAGTAAACAATATTGGATAATTAATGCTCGAAATGTTATACGCTCAGTTATTTCAAAGTGCTCTAATTGTTTTAGATTTAACCCCAGAGGTTCTCAACCCTTGATGGGTCCCTTACTCGCATTCCGTCTTAAACCTGGTAAGGTTTTCAGTCACGTTGGTTGTGACATAGGCGGTCCTTTCATTGTTAAAGAAAGTACAAGGCGCAATGCAAAGAGACACAAGGCCTACTTGTGTCTTTTTATTTGTTTCTCAACTAAGGCTGTACACTTAGAGGTTCTCACAGACTTATCTTGTGATTGTTTTTTAGCCACATTTGACAGGTTCGTAGCCCGTCGTGGACTTTGTGAATTTCTATACTCGGACTGTGGATCAAACTTTCTCGCAGCGGGTAAACATTTAAAGGAAGTTGCTCACTTCTTCCATAATAAAGTAAATAAAGATAAAATCCTTGATGGATTATCCTCTCGTAATATAATTTGGAATTACAATCCTCCCAATGCTGCTTCTATGGGGGGACTATGGGAAGCAGGAATAAAATCTGCAAAGCATATTCTTTACCGTACTATTGGTGACAGACCATTGACCTTCGAAGAATTAACCACAATCTTTTGCAAAATTGAAGCCATCATGAATTCTCGTCCATTATGCGCTATTTCAGATAATCCTAATGAGTTCGATATCTTAACCGCTGGACATTTCTTAGTAGGTCAAGAATTGTTGGCTGTACCAGAATACGACATGACAGATGTGCCTTCGAATAGATTATCTCGGTGGCACTTATTACAGAAGGTATCACAGAGCTTCTGGAGACGTTGGTCAGAAGATTACATTCATACTCTTCAGCAAAGAGTGAAATAGTTTTCTTCTGCTCCATTTGTAACCGTTCGCAACTTCTTTTAAAGAAAAATGCAACCAGGCCTTTTTAATGGTCGTTAACAAAGTAGAGGAGATTCATCTAGGTATAAATATTTATTTGTATGTACGTATCTCATACTTTATATTTATTTATGTATTGGTATGAGAATATTATTTGTTTTAATTATATTATTATATTTTACATTATGGCACTTATAACATTCCCACATCCTATTTTTAATTTGTTTTCTGGAAATCATCATAGTGATTTCGGCGCGGGGTATGTTGGATCCTCACGATTTATACTGATGTGGGTAGTTTTGTAAGTGCCGCTGGCTTTCGGTCTCGCCGCCATTGCGCGGTGGCGAACCAGTCTCCAACGCACGCGAGGGCAGTTCGGACGTTCCGTTTCCTCCGTGCAAGTGAACGTTTCACATCCCATTCTTGGAGATCCTATTAAACTTTAGATACAAGCCGTGCTTGCTCTTGGTGTGAGTGTGCCATAACTTAAACCTAAGTGCCATCCGAGGACTTGTTAGTGCCGTGCACTTCAGGAGCTGTCTAGCTGCCCCATTGGAGGTGGATTCCGAGGTTAGTGGTGCTTATTACCCCATTGGTTTTTGTGCAGGATTTGGCATACCTCTCACTCTCAATTATATATACCCTATACAGTCCACAATAAATTATTTAATAGAACCAGTGAAGCTGTGTGATAAGGATCCGTGATCCAGCATTGCACACTTATATTTAAAAATATAAAATAGTTTCATTGCTGAAAATTATTTTTAAATAATAATATATTTTACATATTATATTACTACATTTTATTACACTAAGCTAATCTAGCCATGCTATTAAATATTATATGTCTTTGATGAAGCTTATGTTAAATTTGTGTGAATTATTTAAAAGTTTTCATGCATTTATTTCATAGAAAACAATATTCCTTAGCTTCTCAAGCAAATTCAATGTTCAGAAAGAGCCCTTTTCTTTTTTCTTTATACATGTAATAGTAAAGCCTTTAATACTGATTAAATGTTTTTTAATAAATTTCACCTAATTTATATTTTGTTCATGACCACCAGATTGTCCTTTGACATAGGCCTCCTCAAACTGTTTTCAGTCGTCTATATACATCACTTTTTTGTTTACATGGCTCTCATCTAAATCATTATGATCATTCTTAAGAAAATCAATATCAAAACTACTCAGAAAATGTACAAACTGAGCTTTTTTGGAGACATATTTAATTTATCTTTTAGCTACGCTAAACTAGTTATAACTTTATAATTTGTTCTTAAAATATGTATTTTCAGGTTGAACATTGGACAGAGGAGAAAAAGTATTGTTCACTTATATTTGATGAGGTTGCATTGGAGCCTGCTCTGTATTACGATGATTATAAAGACAATATTTCCGGATTTGTTGAAATAGAAAATAAAGTGTAGAATTTGCTGACCATGGCTTAGTGTTTATAATACGTGGAGCTGTGTATGGCAACAACCAATTTGTTTTTATTTTTGTCAAAGCTATACTAGGGCCATATCTTTGAAGGCTATTATTGAAAAAGTAACATTGAAAGTAATTAGAGCTGGATTGATTCCTGTAGCTCTTATAAGTGACCAAGGTTTAGGTCTACATTGAGACAAATTCAAGTAAGCACCAGAAGACAGCAATTAATTAGTGGATGTAAAACTGGTAGGCTTTAATTAACATATTTTAATATAAATTTGGTTTAATTATATTTAGCTAACATTGATATTGCATGTTTATGTTTCAGATGATATAATAAAAATAAAGGAACACAGTATAAATGTCATACTTGCACTTATGCAATAACTTATAACTAAAGATATTATATTTGATGGGCTGATGGCAAAATATGCCAATAGAGAGATCATAGATGTTTATTTAACAGATTGCAAGCAAACTGAAATTCGCTTACTACATTTTTTTTTTTTTTTTTTTTTTTAAATCTTTATTTATTTATGAGGGTTTTTTCAAAAAGAAAATGTCACCCCCGTTATTGCTCCCAAAAATATATAAAAACCAACATTAACAATTAATTTCGACGACTTAAATAAAAGGAAATAATTTTAAACAGCATTCTGGCCTCATCGGATAGCGGTGAGGCCAGAATACTGTTAAAAAAGCCTAAATTAGACGTTCTAACGCCAAATTTGTCACGTCTCTGAGGCTCGACGCGCACACATTCAAACAAAATGTGATGGACATCTTCTCTCACTCCGCATACAGTGCAATTCGGGGAATTAATTTTACGCATCATGTAACCAAAACAATTCAGTGGGACATGCCCAGATCTGAGCCTCAGTGCCGTAACAACTTCTTGTCTTCTCATTCGCTTACTACATAAATTAAATGATAAACATGTTATATCTGAAAACAATAAAAAATGAAGGTAAATTTAACTACTTTTATGCTCGGCCTTCATCTGGGATTACATTACAGTTATTGACTAGGTATGGCCAAATGCGTTTAATTTATAGCATGAAAAATAATGTTGTTAACAAATACCTGCAATTAGTGTATATGAAATGTTATTTATCAATATTTACCGCCATTAAAAATTAATAACCACATTACGTCATAAATAACGCATTAAACTCATCGCTATATCTAGATGGAATGGACAATAACTATTACATTACCCCAGATAAATTCGGAGAATAAGAAGGACAACTTCAAAATTAATGCACTTATAGTGTCAAAGAACTGTACCTACTTTAAGTATAAAACTTCTTACACACAATGTAACTATAGGGCAAATCAAATTGCATGCTGCACTGCTTTCTAATTGAATAGAAAGAAGCTACCATCGTCTATAGATTTTTACAACATCAGAAGTTTTACTAATCGTCGCTTAGGTAACAATTCCGCACAAGTCAATAATTGGCCATATTAAGTTTTATATGTCATTAGATGGCCACTTTCGGCATGCATCCAATGGTGGTACAAACCTAATATGTCCTATTTTTTTTACTTGTGCGGTATTGTTACCTAAGTGACCTAATGTCGTTCCATCATTGTTTAAAACTATATAGTGCGCTAGGTGGGACACTCTCAAAAGTACGGCGAGCCATAGATTGTGCATAGTATATTTAAAACGAAGGTTAGGATAGCCTCAATCAAAAAACCAAGTTACAAAGTCTATACTTGTACATTTAGAAAGAATTATTGTTTTCAGGGTTCAAATATTAAATGCTAAAATAGGAACTTAGATTTGACTCTAGTTTTCGTCGGTGTTTATATATGAATGAATATAAAATATGTTTGTGAAATTAATGTCAAAAATATATGGTTCATTTTTATCTTTTAATTTTAATGGAAGTAAAAATTGAAAAAGGTTTTATGTGACTTTTTAACTGTTTATTTGTTATTTCATAGTGCTTAACACTACATTATAAAATGTTTTCAAGGACAATTTTCTGTTTCAAGTATAAAATATTGTTTTGTATAAATGTGTAATAGATATACAAATAACAAATTATGGCACGTTTTAAAATTAAATATAGAAAAAAATGAAAACAAAAAAATAATGAAGGTATCACCTAGAATCATGTCGCGGATTTTAAAAGATGACTTAGGACTTGCAGCCTATAAGAGACGCACTGGTCATTTCTTAACTAATAATTTAAAAAATAATAGGTGGTAAAATCGAAAGAACTACTGAAGCGGTACGCAAAGGGAGGTCACAGAAAAAATTTGTTTACGGATGAGAAGATTTTTATAATTGACCAACATTTTAACAAACAAAATGACCGTATTGTCACGAGCTACAGGATTCGAATTAAAATGCCGTTGGGATTACTATAGAGTTTATTAGAACCGTACAAACACATTTAGAACAGGTACAAATATAGCTGGTTACAAACAGTATACACTGTACGACTCACGCAGACTAAGACTAAGACGCGCAAAGTTCATTACTATATCACTTGTCGAATGTACACACGTCTTGCTATCGTAATTATCGCTTGACTGCCTCACCCCTCGGTTCGGTCATTGTTTTATACTAAATTGTATAATAGAACAAAGGACCGTGTTCGCCGAGTTAATCCCGCTGACGTGGCAAGCTCCGACGGCCATAAACAAGTTCAATAACAATAGCATATTTTTCGGGATTAAAAATTCTAAACACGAAGTAAACAAAAGAATTCCTAAATCCGATGGCAATAAAACTGCGTTCTACTACCTGCAGGTGTGCGTTCGTTGTCGATATGTAACAGTATTTATGCTCAAAGCTCTAAGGAAGCTTCTCAATTAGTCAACAGAGTGCAACGTGGGCATTATCCGTTGTCAGTGATGGTTTGGTGGGTTGTTAGGAGTAACTGAGCCATATTTTTGCTATAAAGGTATCAAAATACCATTCTTGAGAAGGTAGTTACCCCCCTTAACAATACCATGTTCAATAACCAAGAATGATCCTTCCAGCAAGACTCGGCGCCGGGTCATAAAGCTCGGTCCACGCAGTCTTGGTTGGAAACGAACGTTTCGGACTTCATCAGAGCTGAGGACTGGCCGTCGCCTAGTTCCGATCTTAATCCACTGGATTATGGTTTATGGTCAAGTCTAGAGACTAGTACGGCTTGCTCTAATCGCCATGATAATTTGAGGTCCCTAAAACAATCCATACGATTGGCAGTGAAGAATTTTCCCATGGAAAGAGTGCGTGCTTCTATTGATAACTGGCCTCAACGTTTAAAGGACTGTATTGCAGCCAATGGAGACCACTTCGAATAAGCTTTTTATATTTTAAATTGTTTTATATTTATGTATTAAACTAACACTGTAAAACTTATAAATGTTAATTGCAATAGAAAAAAAATTCTTTGTTACAATATTTATGGCAAGACTATAGATACGATGTTGAGGATGAACATAGGATACTTTTTATCCCAAAAAATGGCATAATATTCGGGATAAAATATATTTGTCTCTCTGTTTGTTATGCTTTTACGGAAAAACTACTAGAACGATTTGGCTGCAATCAGTATAAATGTAATGTTAATACAATCAGTATAAATGTAATCTTCTTCTGCGAACGGGCGGTTTCCGCAACTCGACGACGAAGCGCCTATTTTGCGTGCGAGGGTGGATGAGGGTTTACTCCATCCAGCCCAGCTCCTCCAGGAAGTCCACCAGCTTCTTGACGTTGCTGAAGACTTCTTGGAGGCTACCTGGGGCGTCCAGATACTTCGCCCTGTATTGGGCCACCTCTCCGCATTCAAGCAGGACATGGGCGGCTGTTTCTTCTTCCTCCAAGCATGCTCTGCACAGGGGGCTGTCAGTGACACCTATATTAAAAAGATGTCTGTTAAAATTGCCATGTCCAGTGGCTGCACTAATAACTAGCCTCAGCCGGGACCGACTGAGCTTTAAGATATTCCTGGAGAAATGCAGGTTTAGCCGAGGCATTGCCAGCTTGGCTTGCCTGCAATCCTCCAGGTTGTCCCAGAGTTGCTGATGTAGTGCCCTTGTCCTTTGATTTATGTAGTTTCTAAACCAACTGTGCGGCAAAGGCAGGAAAGGCTCCGGTCCAACTGGTTGGGTTTCGGAACCTCTCCTTGCTAATTGATCTGCCGCATCATTACCTCGGGCACCACTGTGTCCTTTGATCCATTGAAGGGTCAAGGTATTGTTCTTACCTGCCGCCTCGTTTAGAGCCGAGTGGCATTCGTATATTAAATTTGAATAAATAACCCTGTTACTAAGGGCTTGTAGTACCGACCTGCTATCCGAGAGTATTCTGATGCTGTGATCATTGACATCTCTAGCAACGATTGCTTTAGCTGCAAGCAGAATGCCCATGCACTCTGCTTGGTATACTGTATTAAACTTACCCAGGGGCTCGGATATGTTAATATTTAGGTCTTCCGAGAAGACTCCCGTGCCTGAGCCCGAGCTAGTCTTTGACCCATCAGTGTAGAGGCTAAGCTCATGATGGGAAAGATAACTGTCGTTACCTTCCACGAGTTCAACCTTGTATTTTTTGTCGAAAATGAAAGCTTTCTCTATTCTGTCACTGACCGCTTCCACCAAAGGTGAGTTGGACCAGGCTTCCGAGAGAATGCTGAAATGTCTTACCTTGTCAAACCTAAGTGTTTTCAGGTGTTTTAATCTTAGGGTCGCCATTGCTGCCTCTTGTTGTACAAACAGGTGCAGTGGAGGGATGCTAAGAGCTATTTCTAGGGCCGCGGTGGGCGTTGTCCTCATACAACCCGTCACAGCGCAGCACGCTTGCCTTTGTAGTCTCTGAAGTTTGGCCGTGCAGGTCGCAAGCTTAGTCCTTGTCCACCAAACCACAGAGCCATAAGTTAGCATAGGTCTAACCACAGCTGTATAGAGCCATAGAAAGAGTTTGGGATGAAGTCCCCAACGCTTACCAATCATCCTACGGCATTGCCATAAGGTCACACTGGATGCGTTGACTTTATTGTCAACATGGCTGCTCCAGTTTAACTTGTTGTCTAGGGTTATCCCCAGATATTTGACCTCATTTGATAACTGAAGTGTAGTTCCAAAGAGGGTCGGTAGTCTGTAATTACCTAAGACTCTCTTATTTGTAAAGAGAACAACCTGCGTTTTCTGTGGGTTGACAGAGAGTTCCTGCTCGTTGCACCACTTCTCCATTACGCGCAGGGCTGCCTGTAACCTATCACACACCATGCTGGCATTATTACCTACATTTAGTATGGTGATGTCGTCGGCGTAGCCAACTGTGTAAAAGTATTGGCTGTTTAATTTGGAAATGAGATCGTTCACAACCAAGTTCCACAGAAGTGGGGAAAGTACTCCTCCTTGAGGACAGCCTCGAACCACATGGGCGCCTTTCGTGTCTTCCCCAACCTTTATAAATCTGTTACTTAACATGTTAATTATCCAGTCGATTAGCAGGGTTTCCACTCCGTGTCTACGGAGCGCTGTGTCGATACTGGTGAAATTGGTTTTGTCAAAGGCCCCCTCTATGTCTATGAAGCAGCCCAGACAGACCAGCTTGTTTTGAAGAGCAGACTCAACTTTACCTACCACCTGATGGAGTGCAGACTCGGTAGATCTGCCGGGGCAGTAAGCATGTTGGTGCTTGTGAATGGGTAGAGTGCGTAGCGCATTGTCTCTAAGGTGCCTGTCGCATAGTCTCTCCAAGGTTTTAAGGAGAAACGACGACAGACTTATGGGTCTAAACGACTTTGGATTAGTGTAATCACTCTTACCTTGCTTGGGTATGAAGATAACCCTGACTTCACGCCAGGCAAGGGGAATGTATTTATGTGCCAGGCATGCCTGAAAGATGCATGCTAGGATGGAAATCAATTTTTCCCCGCCCCATTGTAGTAGTGCCGGGAAGATGTTATCATTTCCTGCTGACTTAAAAGGCTGGAAGCTGTCAACCGCCCATTTCACCTTACTGAAGGTAACGATCTCACAGGCTGTTTGCCAGCAGTGTTCTGTAACTAAAGAGTTGATTTCCACACGTCTAGGGGTTTCTTCTATTTGACACCCCGGGAAGTGTGTTTGTAAAAGTACCGTATTCGATTCCTCCTGGCTCAGGGTCATTGTGCCATCGCTCTTGCGTAGGTTGCCAACAGCACAAGGCCCCTGTTTGGCCAGTAACTTCCTAACACGGTTCGCTTGTGGTGTGGAGTTAATGCTTTCGCAGAATTTTCTCCATGAATTTGATTTCCAGTATCTGATGCGCTTTTTATATAGAGATTTGGCTTCCTTGTAGGTATCCCAATCCCTATCTGCACCTGTGTTCATTGCTTTGTTGAAGGCTCTCCTAACCTTTACACGCAGTTTTTCGAGTTCTTTGCCCCACCAGCCATTTTTGTCAGCCTTGGCACAAGGTACCTTTAGGGGACAGGCCTTATGGTAGCAGTTTATTATGGTAGCATTCAGGGTGTCTACCTGCTGTTCAATCAGTGCCGTACTTATTAGCCTAGCAGTTGATGGTTGTTTGTCCAGTTCATGCGCTATAAGTTGTTTATAGCATGACCGGTCGGTTTTCTTTGGGCACCTTCTAGGAGACGCCGAAGTGCTGGTTTGTTGTAAGTCATAGCGGATCCACCTGTGATCGGAACACGATGCTTCCTTCGACACGTGCCATCCCGTTATCAGGTTTAGAGCCTTTGGGGTCGCTAGCGTCAGGTCGATTATTGTACTGCACCGTCTTCCTACAAAGGTGGGCTCGCTGCCATTGTTTACTATGTCTAAACTAGTAGTTAAAAGATATTCAACAAGATAGTTACCTCTGTTGTTGCTTGCTTCCATACCCCACAGAGGGTGATGGGCATTGGAGTCTGTAGATATGATCAATTCCCAGCCATTTTTCTCGCAGAATCTGATCAGTCTGTTAACTTCTGCAGGTGGTACCTCGTCTGCCTCATGCATATAGGATGATGCAATAACGAAGTCGAAGTTGTTAATACCTTGATTTGATTTGAGCGATATAGCACACAGGTCTCTGGAAAAGAATTCCATTAAAGGCTGTGCACTTATATTACCCCTAACATATATGCAGGCTCTCGCCTCCCCAGAGTTATCATGGAAAAGCTTACCGCCAATGTTGGAAAGTCCGCATACGTTGCCGCCCCTGATCCACGGCTCCTGGATCAGTGCGATGACCGGTGCTGTTGATGCAACCTCCAACCATCTGCGTAGTTGAGCCGTAGCGGTTATGCTGTGATGGAGGTTGCATTGTAAAATCTGGATGTTATTGTAGGAAGGGGGATCCATTTGGATCACCCTCCTCCTCCAGGCCTAATCTGGAGAGGTCCAGGAGCTCGTCGTCACTTGACGCTTCGACCGCTCGACTGGACCCCACCTGCATAGTCTCCTTCTGCTCCAGAGGTGGAGTTACCTCAGACATAGGGACATCCGCGGCAGCTTGCACCCCCGCAGTCTCGTCCAGGAGGTCCGCCGGGGTGTCGACAAACCGTCCTTTGGGGCCCTGGAATTTCAGGTACACCGCACCCAGCCGATAGCTGAGGCGGCGCTTCCTGGCCAGGACCACAGGGACAAGATCCTTGGGGATGCTCACCACCACGAACGTCGCCCTAGTCTGAGGCAAGATAGCGTGCACACGCCACCTCTCCACTTGTGCCCAGGGATTGCCCCACTGCAGCATTGTGCCGATGAGCACCTTGTCACCGTCGTGTTCGTGCGGCAAGAGAATACCGCAGCGAACCAACTTCGGGATGTTCTTCACGTCGGTGACCACAAGCTTGCCTACCTCCGGTAGCTCCAGGGCCGCGCAGGTCTCCTTCGTCCACTCAACAGCTGCCTCGTTGTCACAGTATAGCCGGAGCGAACCGTCGACGTAGGTAGGTCTGCGCATAAACCTAGGAGCCTCCGAGGTCGGCGCCTGTGTTTTTGCCGACGTGATGATCCTTTCTGTCAACAGCTTCTCAATTTCCGCGGCGGTGGCTTGGGAAATGAAGCTCGTTGAAGACGTGATGACCAGCTCCGCCTTGGGAACATCTTTGGATGCTGCCTCCGCGTAGCTGATGGGTTTAGGTACCATGGCAGGGGAGAGCTTCGGCTTTTTAGACTCGCCTCTGGGAGAGACAGTCTCATCCAACCTAGCCCTCTTGGTATTCGGTTTCGCCTGCCCGGTACCTTGCGTTTTAGGGCCAGGCCTACTAGGGCCCTGCTCCTTGCTTGTTGAGGGAAGCACCTTGGTTGGGGCCGGTGCCTCCGTCTGTTTGTCTGTCTGTAAAGGGGGAGGGGGGGACTGTTTGGCGCTCTTGGCTTCGGCGCGTTTCGCTCTCCTCTTTTCCTTTTTCTTAAGCATCCTCTTATGCTTACGGGTGGGCCGAGGGTCATCACACGCCGGGCCACTAGGCTGCTTGCCCGCCTTTACGGTGGGTTTCGCCGCCCCGTGTACTGGCGTGTTCGCCTGGCCCCATTTTAGCTGTAGGATGCTTGGGCCCGTCGTTGCGGAGCCTTTGGTTCCCTGAAGGGGTTCCAAAGGTCCCGTTCGCGCGACCTCCTTTGAGGAAGTCGCAGCAGTAGTAGGGATGGCCGTATCGACTTTCCCCCTGTGTTTCCCCTCAGGTTTCCCTTTGGGTACGGGTTTATGAACCTCTGAACTATCCATTGTTTAATTTTATGTACTTCATCTTTGTGGCTTCCCACCCTCCACGGAGCCCGCAAATGGGAGTGCCCATTCGGCGCACTAGGAATACCACTCAGATATAGGTGTAGAGAGTTTATGGTTGGGCGCGACATCGGGAGCTCGTACTAACGCGGCTGGGGAAGTCGGTTCACAACTATCCAGTTTGCCCACGTTAGCCTGGCCCCGTCAGCATGGCCACCACTATCCCATGCGGGGACCCCTCCACACCTCGCCAGGTAGTTGTCAGAAGACAGACTACCAGGACCATTTCCCCTAGCTGGCTAGACACGGGGCCGCCGTGTCGCTTGAAATCAGGACCAAAGAGGGCGTATTACTGATCGAAGGTAACTAACTCCGACCCGCGATCAGCTCAACCCTCCAGGACTCCTTCATCCCCGCTTACGACGCTCACTACGCAGGCCACTGCGCAGGTGGTCGTAAATAGTCCCCCAGTCCCGACCTACAAAAACTGGGAGAACCGCTGGCCACTAGTGTGGCCGAGAAGAAGAGGACATGCGACTATTTAGTTTTTGTTTCATCTGTTTCATAGGGAAACAGAACAAGAACAGGCAGCAACCACGAGAAGGAAACTAAATAGACTTGCCATAAGTTTCTTAGCGACCCGCGCTCCACTCATGACCATCGGCCAAATTACTCCCTGGGACTTAGGAGTAAAATGGGCAAGAGACATTGTTCCACGTCTTATTATGCGTGATATTGACCAATGTCTAAAGCGGTTACCATCACCTATGGACATATGCACCACCAAAGTTGCTACAAATGCGCTGCTGCTCTCTTAAGGGAGACTGGAAGCTGGCCACTAATGCCGGAACAAAACTCAAGTTTGTTATGGCGACATACTTTAGACCAGGGGTGGTAGCCATCCAGTCGGGCAAATGCCCTACCTACCACCTGGCAAACCTCTAGTAAGAATGATAAAATACAAAATCTAGGAGTAATGCTTAGGTTATAGTGCCGTATCTATAGTATGTCCGTGTTCATATGATCATACGGGCTGCGCCCTGATTTCTGATTGTTGAAAATTTAACAGGATAACACAATATCTATATTTAATTTTATAGAGAGAGACAAGTCTCATTGTGTCATGGGAATTTTTGTTTGTATACTTACTCATCATCCAAGAAAATAACAGCAGGCAGCTAAGAAAGTGTTGTCGAACTCACAGGTTAATTTTTCATTTAATTTTAAATTATGTTATTCCGAGTCTTTTAATAATATACTTTTGTTACAGGTCAAAAATTGCACGCGAGTTTTCAGTAAGACTGTTGCAGCAGTATTGGCTTACACAGCTCAATTCTGTAAGTTTATCTTTTGCGATTATGTTAAAGATATTGACTGTGGCCGAATGTGAATGATTTAAAGCATTCAAAATAACGCCGTTATCGAATAGCCACATAAGTGTATACACATACATTATCTGTCAGTATGTAGTGTCATTAAGAATTAAAAACAATTTCACATCATAAATAACGCATTGCACCCATCGCTACATCTGCTTTAAACAACCTATATCTCTAACATTGTCCCAGATGAAGCACCACCATTATTATAGATATATAATGAAAAATATTTATAATGTAACTGAAATCGGGAACTTGAATCTGTTTTTTTACCCTGTCAGTTTCACGTGAAATGCCCTATGAACTCCTTCCGTTTTGTAAAAAATATAGAATCTGAAACTGAATTTAAATATAAATTATGGTTGCTAATGATGAAAAACGCATACACCTCCGTTAAACATCATATAAATTATTTTATACTTTATGTTTTAGACACAGGAATACTATAAAATATTTTTATGTGCTCTAATGTGCATATTATTCCAATTACCACTTGCTAACGTTGTAGGAAAACATCATGAAGAAAGCTACATATTAAGATAACCAATTTGTCGAGCCCACTACTCCGCCTTGGACAAGAGTCGTGGATACTTTGTTCGTTCCTCTATAAGTCGCCCGAGCTCAGCAGTGAAATGTTTATGGGTTGGTATTATAAAATAAATATATTTAATAAGTTTAATTGTAACTAGACATGTAAATTAATAATAAGATTTTTTAAATCATTGAATGATGCTATATACTTTGAAAGAGTTAATGTATAAATCTATCTATAAAATTCTAAAAACAAGCCGCGTCTGTACATCGAAGCTATTAAAAAAAAAACAATTGAAAACGATGGAGAACACGATGCATTTTTTTTTAAATTTCATGTCTATTTTTTCGGGATTCACGTAAAAACTACTGAGCCTATTTAGATGTGGTTTTCGCTGATCGACAGCAAATTCTTAGTCTTAAAATCTGCCCTACTCTCTATTCTGAGAATCCCGCGGGAAATTTTCTGGGAATGATTTAATATGGGCAGATTAGTAAAAAATCGATTACCAATGGAATTTTTTCACTGATCGATTACAAATTTTATATAATAAAATGTGTGATATTTTATATCTCGTGAATCCTGTGGGAAATTCCCAGGAGCGATTTAATACTGTTTGTGTGCATGAAAATTGGCTTATTCCGATACAATTGTCGCTAAAACGATAGCTTACATTCTTTGTTAAATGCTGCAGTGCTTTGTCTTGGGAATCCTGCATGAATTTCAAGTCAAGCGTCGACGATCCTATCGCGGGCATATTCTAGTATAATTATATACATTAAAAATTCAATGTAAAGTTCATACTTGAATTTATTATAATAACCCCAGTATTATAGAAAAGACAATTTAAAATCATTTGTTAACAGTAATCATAAATTATAATATAATAAAGGTAATAATATATTTAATTTCTATTATTTACAGCTCATTATGCAGATGGGAATCAAGTTAGTGCAACATATAAAAAATACATCTGAACTAATATATTTTTTGGATGACTTGTTTGACTCATGTAACGGGTCTGCTACACTAAGGAATGTAAGAAGCAAACCTTTAAGGGCAGCCGTCCATCACAGTAGCCAGCATGGAGCTTTCTGGATATCGGCCACCAAAAAGTTAGAAATAATACGATTTACAGATAAAGAAAATAAAGTAAGTCAGGTTCCCTCTCATTCAATATTTTTATTCAGATCCAATAGAAAACATTTTCAGACAAGTGAGGGCCTATAGTTATAGAAATATTAATCCCACATGCCAGACATTTAAGCAAATATTCCGCTCACTGCTCATCACAAGTTTATTAAACTTTCCCTCAGAACGTTACAATTGTGAAGATGTTGCAGAGCTAATCTTAAAATTACAAAATTTAACTAACACAAACAGTTTTAGGAGATGATGGCAGAGATTAATTAATTTAGAACCACAAGATCTCTTTTTACCTTCTCCTTCTATGAAAGGGATTTGCCTCCTTTTCACACTAAATATATTCAAGCAGAAGTTCGTAAAGAGAGATTAAATGTACAATCACTCACAATCATATACAGTGGAATGAGTGATAAGAAAATGTTTAAAATATGTCAATAATTGTACAAAATGTTTGTTCCCAAAGGAAACGTCTTCGACCCATAAATGGATATCGAATAGAGAATTCCATGGTTTTAAAAACTCCCAAAAGCTCACCTATCCCACTGAAAATGCTGTGAGGAGTTTTGGGAATATTGTATGTAAAGGAAGGGAACGAATACTTGGAAATGACTCCAGAAATAAATTTAATATCAAAAAATATAATTAACATTATAAAATCCAAGTATTATTCGTTCGACTTCCTTAGATGTGAAGAACATAAAATTGTAATGCTTTAATATTTTTAAGTATTGCAGTGAAATTGTGTTATGAACTGGTGCAGCGGATTAAATAGAATTTTGAAAGGATTAACATAAAACGTCTCGAAGTGTCTTTATCAAAAATGTAAAATTAAGCTTTAAACATTGAGTTATAACATGTCTAGAGAGAGCATTGCTAACAAACAACACCGGCAAAAACGGCATCAAAAACGCGAAGCGTTGCTAAATTCACTCTGCGTTTTCGGGATATCAGGAAAAAAATATGACCCCATTTTTTATAATTAAATATTTTTTTATGTAAGTGAAAAGTTTAAATGATCGTTACGATTTAATCGCTTTATGTGATATAATTTAATATTACTCAGAGGTTTTAGTTTTTTTTTTTATAAAGTATTAGCAACAAAAGTTGTGCGTCTTGGAACGAACCATAAAAAATACATGCACAAATGAATTCGTAACACATTTTAGCACATGTAGTAATTTTAATTCGCAATAAACTGCTTGTACAGATAATTAGTACATATTTATAAGTCTGTTAATTAGCAATACTAATGTAATAATTCTAAAAAAACTATATAATTATATATATATATTTTTAGCGACCAGAAGTGGAAAATAATAAAAAATATAATCGTAAACAATTTATTTAATTTTATAACAAATTTATTGATTTAATTAGACAAACAACCATTAATAAAGTACAAAAACAATTACAGTTAGAGATGAGAGCGGGGGCGGTCACTTTAGGGCTGTACTGGCTGTTAGATACAGCGTTCCACGCACCTACCGCAATTTAGACGGTACTGACTGTCTGGGACAGTGTTCCACGTCTATTATTGTCATGAGAGCGGGGGCGGTCACTTTAGGGCTGTACTGGCTGTTAGATACAGCGTTCCACGCACCTACCGCATTTTAGACGGTACTGACTGTCTGGGACAGTGTTCCACGTCTATTATTGTCATGAGAGCGGGGGCGGTCACTTTAGGGCTGTACTGGCTGTTAGATACAGCGTTCCACGCACCACCGCAATTTAGACAGTACTAACCGTCAGGGACGGTGTTCCATGTCTACTACCTAGACAGTACTAACCGTCAAAGACAGCGTTCCATGTCTAGTATTAGAGCAGTACTGATTGTCGAAAGACAATGGTCCTTACTCGCAGACGCATTCGTTGGAAATGCGTGCAAATACAACGGAGCGGTCCGTTTTTATACTCTAAGCATAGTGAAAGGTAGGCGGGACGACGATGCCGCGCACGTGTACAGGGCACGTGCCGCCAGCGAACGCTACCGCCGTACTTGCAAAAAAAAGTAAACTACCGCCATTATGGCTTTTACGGCCTCTCCTGATCTTGCACCGTCCTCGGCTGCACCAAGGACTGAAAGCTCACCAGCATCGTCATCATTGTTACCTGAATGATGAAACAAGTGGTTAATTATACGTGACGACATACACTGTGCCTATTCTGTCACTCATCCCACATACAAGGCCCTCATACAAAGACGACACTTTCGTTACTCAAGTTAAGGACATTTCACTTAGAAATGTGTGCATACATCTTCATACAACATATGTCACTCATACTTGAACTTGTACGTACAAGTTCACACGTTAAAAACGTGTTACCAGGACTGCGCCTGCCAGGACAACTCCTGATGCATGTTCAAAGAACATGCCTTCCGGGACAACCGCCCGATGCGCATACACAGTACACGACTTCCGGGACAACGCCCACCGCGCATATACATGCGACTTCCGGGACCACGCCCAACCGGGACAATGCCCACCGCGCATACACATGCGACTTCCGGAACCAGGTACTCCCGGACGCCAGTCGCGCTGTACGCGGGCCACACCGGAACGCGCCGACTGCGCGCCGCACCCGGAACGCGCTGCACACTCGGGCCGCACCAACCATCCGTTCCAACCACAAGACAAATATTTGTCTTGTACTCATACGCACGCATACAATACATACGTGGTACTGGAACATAAAAAATCATAAAAAGGTTCGGCCTAAAATCACTTTCAAGAACTGCAGCACAACTCGGACACCACTCGCCTTTCAAGGGTATCAAGTACCGAGCTGCGACCTGGGTTGTCTTGCCTTTAGCTCCATTAATAATTTCAGCTCATAACGACCGCTCGATAATACTTTAGTCATGCGGTATAGGCCCCTCATGCCAGGGTCCAGCTTCCCAGCGCACTGAGAATACTTTACTACGAAGACTTTATCGTTAACATGAAAAACTCTTGGCATGGTGCCTTTGACGATTTACCCGAGTGTCTTGACTATACTGATTTTTGTCAAGAGATGCTTTAACGGAGCTCCTGCCGAGTTCCCTCATGGCTTCTCGATTTAGACTGGAGCTATCAATGGCAACGTCACGGATCAGTGCCTGAATCACAGGACTGGTCGCGTTAGTACCAATTAACAAGTACAAAGCCGAGTACTGCGTGGTTTTTTTGCTTTTTGCACAAACTATCAGACCAGGTGGAATTTTTATTGTTACACTTGATGCGAATCATATTAAGGACGGTTATTAATGTTCGACTTGATTTCACATCCATCTGGTAAAAGCTGACGCCTCAAACATGCGGCTACGGTCACAAACTATCAATTTGGGAGACCCCGAACAAAATATAGAGCGCTATTAAAAACCCGATTAATTCGCTTCCATCTTGTCTTTAAATTAGGGTAGAGACTAAACAAAATTTCGTAAAGTAGTCGACCAACACAAATACAAATTCATACCCGTTGCATTCAGGTAAAGGACCCAATACATCAACATGAATCGTATTAAAGGGGATGTCTAATTTTTCCCATGACATAATAGGCTGACGGGGAGCTCTGGGGACATTTTTTGGAAATGCAAAAAAAAAGCAATGAGAGGTATACTTTCGTACAAATAGTTTAAGGCCAGGGAACCAGAAGAGTTTTAAAATTAGGTCATAAGTTTTGTCAACCCCGATGTGTTCGTGCTCGTCATGAAAGACACGTAATAAACTGAGTCCGTGTCCTTTAGGGATGTAACATAGTAAGCGCGCCTCCTCGCCAAGAGGTGTATAGCGATAATAGAGAACATCATTCTGACAAACGTACCTCTTGGAGTCCAAGAGACCATCCCTTAGTTTTTGGATGAGATCGCTAGTCTCAGAATCAGCCGACTGAGCTATTTGTGCTCAATTCAATGGTCTGTCAATGTCAGATAATCCGTGTGACCCATCATCACGCCCTTTCGATATTCAAAATTGAAATCCTGCAGATAAATCCACCAGCGTGCAAGGCGTGGAAGATCTTTTTTTACATTACGGTTATGATTTTAAAAGTTATCCCGATGAAATAGTCACGAAAGTATTGCAATGCCTTGACGAACGGCAAGGTTTCCAGTTCATACGAATGGTATTTTGCCTCCGCGCCCCGAGTGACTTCACTAAAATAGGCTATTACTCGATTACCACCATCTACGTATACCTGCACAAGTACCGCACCGTATCCTACACTGTTAGCACCAGTGTGCAGTTTTGTAGGAAGCTTCGGGTCAAAAATCGTAAGTATGGATTAGTTAGATAAACGTTTGACAAGTTCTTGCCGGACTTTATCAGGTCCCCATTGAAATTTTACGTCTTTCTTTGGGAAACGAGAGATACATGCGGTTTTCGTCGCGTAACTTTCGATGTAGCACCGAAAGTAACCCGTAAAGCCTAAAAACTGGCGTACTTGTTTGACGCTACTGGGAATAGGTGCGTTAACTAGTGCCTTAATTTTGTGCGGACTCGGCCTAACCTGACCATGACTAATAACGCGACCGAGGTACTCTATTTCGGTAGGAAGAAACATTTGCGTACGTTAACCGAGAACACTGCTTCTGTCAATGTCCTCAGGACATTGTGTAATAAGGTAATGCCATCATCGAGCGTTGAACTTAGGATCAGTACATCGTCAATATATACTAGGACATTCCCTGCTTCTATAAATTTACGCAAGGTATTGTTGATGATACGTTGGTACACAGTGGGGGAATTGCATAACCCATACGGTATTTTTAAATTTACAAAGCCCATCTTATGGATAGAGTCCTCATCAATAGGGATTTGATGAAAACCCGACGCCATATCTAAAGATATGAAGAATTTCTAGCCTCCAAGCCGATCAATGTGATCATCAATCAGGTGTAGGGGGTATCTATCCCTGACAGTAATGTGATTTAGAGCTCGAAAGTCGACACACACACACATTCTGTCAGAACCATCTTTTTTCTTGACCAAAATGACCGGGCTTGCGTATTCGGAATCCGACTCCCTAATAATTTTTTTCGTCTAACAGATCCCGACATATCTCACACACCTTTAGCTTCTCTTGGTACGACAAACTATACGGATGGTATAACACAGGGACGTCACTTGATGTGCATTCTACTAGTATTCACGGTAGTGGTGGCTGTACCGGATATCAAGAACGGAGAGAATTCATCTACTACTGCCATCAACTTTACAAGTTTCGCTCCTTCTAGAGGTGTATTTATCTTGTTGGGGTTGCTAACACTTACAGAGTTTATTATTAATACGCTGTTTGGCGATGAGTTAAGTACTGTCCGTGTTTCATGCGAATAAACGTGACGCCATCGCGACTAAGTACGTCAGTCGCTATGGTAATAGGCGTATTCATGCACGAGGCGGGTACTATGACAAAATCTACTTCAAGCGCTATATTCCTAAATTCGATAGTTAAAAGTGATAATACTCGCAAGCAACAATCTCTTTATCGCTTATTTCTTTCAAAGAACATTTAATTTGTTTACGCGGACTAGAGAAGTAAGTTACTACCGCTGACGATGTTAAGGATACACCGAGTGTTCCACTATCTATACTACACGAGTCAAGTTTGCGTTAGTTGATATTAGCTTGGGACCCAGATCGGGCCTTAGCAAAACAGTTAAAATCTCTTTATGCCCTATTAAGAGCAGACGACTGGTTTAACACCATCATGCGCATCAGGCTTGTTTTTAACATTACGATTCTTGGGACACTGCTCTGCTATGCACTGCTCTGCCACAACAGAAACCTTTAAATTCCGACTTAGTAGGACATAACCGGATGGCACATATTTAGCGCAGTTACGATTATCAAACTTAACCGAGTAGGCTTCAGATAAGTAGTTAAAAAGGAAACTAGGTTTTCGGTGATTAGATCGGCATTGGTAGCCGCTGCGCGCACCTGTACATCATTAATGCCGTAGATCAATATTTGAAACATAAGGTCTTGGCTTAAACCTCCTATTACTCGTAATCTTAAAGAACTACGTGCATACTCTGCGTACGACGGAAACTTCTCAGACGTGGTATTTATGATCTCGTGTAGAATTTGAGCGAAGTCAATCTTTTGCGGACACAACGATTTTAAATCGCTAAAAAAATTGGACCACGAGCGATCATTCGTAGCCCATTCATTTAACCAGGTTTTGAGTCACCTTCCAAACAAGGAGCTACACGTGAGAAACATTCGAGATTATCCCAGCGGTTCACATGCCTAGCCCTGTCCACTTCGCCACACCACTCCTCAAAATTATCTATAGCCGGATCAAAATTTGAAACAATAGTTAACGCGTCAACTAGTGATTGGGTTACGGAAATATTTGTATTTAATGGGGGTGTGCTGTTCCGAACTGACGGTGTAACGTGTGAATCACTAGTAGTATTTTTTTTAGTGGCAGTCAGTCGTCACAATAGTGACTAGTAAGTTTTTCGCGGAAATGTCATGATAGGATCGAGATTTATTACGGCGTTGGTGCGAGCTGGCCGTTCGTGACCTAGGCCCTTCACGCGGACCATGATGGCTACCGTTACGCGAGCGACTGCGACGAGATCGTGAAGAGCCACTGCGACGAGATCGTGAACGAGTTCTACCGCTACGCAAACGTGAGCGTATCTTGTCACTACGTGAATTCGAACGGGTTCTATTATGATGGGACCGTGAGCGAGTTTTATAACAGCGCGAACGCATTTGATCGTGAGGCGATCGTGAATTATGCCTATGGTCTAGTCGCGATTCGCTGCGACGGCTACACCTAGACCCAGACCGAGGTGGCGTCCTAACTGACCTATCACGTGGTCTTGACGCACGCGGCACGACACGCCTAGACTCAGAGCGAGGCGGCGTTCTAACCGACCCGTCACGCGATCTTGACGAACGCGGCATGACACGCCTAGACTCAGAGCGAGGCGGCGTTCTAACCGACCCGTCACGTGATCTTGACAAACGCGGCGTGACACGCCTAGACTCAGAGCGAGGTGGCGTCCTAACCGACCCGTCACATGATCTTGACGAACGTGGCATTCCTAATTAATATTTAACGGTTGTTTGTGTAGGTATCACGTCTAATATTTGTGAGCAAATAAGTCCAATCCCACTTCTGATTTTAGCGACCAGAAGTGGAAAATAATAAAAAATATAATCGTAAACAATTTATTTAATTTTATAACAAATTTATTGATTTAATTAGACAAACAACCATTAATAAAGTACAAAAACAATTACAGTTAGAGATGAGAGCGGGGGCGGTCACTTTAGGGCTGTACTGGCTGTTAGATACAGCGTTCCACGCACCTACCGCAATTTAGACGGTACTGACTGTCTGGGACAGTGTTCCACGTCTATTATTGTCATGAGAGCGGGGGCGGTCACTTTAGGGCTGTACTGGCTGTTAGATACAGCGTTCCACGCACCTACCGCATTTTAGACGGTACTGACTGTCTGGGACAGTGTTCCACGTCTATTATTGTCATGAGAGCGGGGGCGGTCACTTTAGGGCTGTACTGGCTGTTAGATACAGCGTTCCACGCACCACCGCAATTTAGACAGTACTAACCGTCAGGGACGGTGTTCCATGTCTACTACCTAGACAGTACTAACCGTCAAAGACAGCGTTCCATGTCTAGTATTAGAGCAGTACTGATTGTCGAAAGACAATGGTCCTTACTCGCAGACGCATTCGTTGGAAATGCGTGCAAATACAACGGAGCGGTCCGTTTTTATACTCTAAGCATAGTGAAAGGTAGGCGGGACGACGATGCCGCGCACGTGTACAGGGCACGTGCCGCCAGCGAACGCTACCGCCGTACTTGCAAAAAAAAGTAAACTACCGCCATTATGGCTTTTAATATAATATATTAAATTATTTCTTTATTAGGAATTAATGGAGATGCAGCTAACAGAATATAGACAAAATTAATATCTTAATTATGACAATAAAGAATTATCTATAATATTACTAGCGGCCCGGCGCGGATTCACCCGTGGTCTGTCCCGCTCCCGTGGTATAAAGCGTCATGTTATGCCTATGACACTCCCTGTTAACGTAGCTTTCCAACAGTAAAATAATTTTTAAAATCGGTTTAGTAGATCCCGAGATTATCCCCTACAACGTCACAAACTTACAAACTTTACATCTTTATAATATTAGTACAGATAACTCTGACCGAATCATCTGCTTTAAACGATATTCAGTTTTTTTTACATCCTCTTTGACGATATTTGCAGGACGCATTCTGTCAATTCTATGTCAAACGTCATAAGGTTACATTGAAAAGTTTATATTGTCCAAAGCGCTAAGGTTAGATTAGAAATAATTTTATATGATGGTTAAGTATTCTTAAATTTTCTAATTATCCTTCACACAACTTACATCTTATCGTTCACGATCATATATAATTATTTCACGTACTTTATTTCAATACAACTGTGCCGTTGATAAGAAAATATAAAAAACATAGTGCAAAAATAATTCCGAAAATGATTCAAAATATTTTCTTTCAAAATCTATCTCTTTGTCCAAAAATATGCTACAATTGGATCCGTAGGAAGTCTAAAACGTAATATAAACTAGTTTAAGAAAACCGGATACACAAACATTACATGTCTGTTTTCTATAGATTTTTTCAATTATTCATATTTCATAAATAAAAAAAAAATCGTAACAAAAGTCCCCAAATTTTGGAAAATAAGTCACACTTTTCACCTGACAACATCAATCAATTCGATAACCTTGAAAATGTCGAAATTAAATTTCACATTTTTACAAAGAAATCATGAGAAAAGTGTTAAGTTTTCCGATTAAATGACATCTCATACTTATCCTTTCCCGTTTTAAAATAGTTCCGACACATTTTAATAGCGCAGGCCGGCATAATTATTTTTTTTTTGCGAGAGCTCTAACCAGTAAAGTAATCGAAACGACACTAACAGGCGTTGGCAGCCATTGAAGCCAGTGCACCAATTTTGGTGCACTGTTTTTGGGCCGTTTTTGTGCAATTGATGCGTGATCTAGACGTTTATATGATCTAAGGCTTTAAATAAATATAAAAAACGATTTAAAAATAGGAATAATAAATAAAATGATTTTTTAAAATAATTGCTGTTTTTTATTACTCCAAACACTAGAAAATTATAAAATACGATTTTTAATAAGTAGCTAGGTCATTGTGTAGTCTGTATTAAGTATTTTAGCCTGTACGAGTAATGTATTAAAAAAATAAGTGGTAGTATGGTTTTGATGTTCTTCGACTCTTCGTCTGTTTAAAAATAGGTGAGCTATTGGTATCGACAAGAAGCTTCTTGGGTATCGATGTTTTTTTTTTAAAAAAAAGGAAATAAAAAAAAAACAATATTGAATTAGTACTGTTGCAGATCAGCTAGTAAGAAAATTGTTCGGAGTGAACCGTCTGATACGTAGTATCCATAGTAATTTGTGATAATTATATGAGCGCGATGACCAAGAAGCTTATACACAATGGATTTTTTTTTTTTTATTGGACTTGACTTTATGTTGTTGGTCCGAAGACCTTACAACTTTACCGGGGTCTTTGGGGCGAGTGCCTTCGCGAAGCGAAGGCGCTCGAGCCCGGGGGGCAACTTGCTCGAGGGAGCTCCCTAAGGAGTTTTACCTCGGCTGGACTGTTGCCATGAATGGGGAATGAATTTAATGATGCCCACCATAGGGCGACACAAAATACTAATTGAGAACGGGCGACGGGTAATATAAAGCCCGAAGGGAAGGATCACGGCGGGCCGGGATCGGTGGTTTGCGGTGGCCTACGCTATCTTACTGCCGTTTCGCAACGTGTTATGGCTGGGAGAGAAGAAACGGCGAAAGAAACTTCCCAGCAACACGCCTAGTCTATCCTGTGGGGTGAGCTATGTCTCCTAGCGTCCCTCGCGGGGACGTGGAGAGATCTTGATTGGCGGCGTCTGAGACGCCGCCGTCTGTGTCTGTCTGTCGGTGCCTGCCAGCCTACTGTTCTAACCGTGGGCGGACTGATCCGGGCCAGCCGTTTCGTAATAACGTCGACTCTGTCCGTCAGGACGTTACGCGGTCGTCGCACAAGAGCCTTTCGACGAGGCTTATAATCGGACGCGGACACGACGAGCGGATTTCGATGGTGCGGCGCGAGATCGAAATACTTACGCGAGAGCGACGTAATGTAGTTTTTGATGGAGGGAAGCGTCATGATCGGGAGGATGCATGTTTTATACAGAGTAAGCTTGTGTCTGAGGGACATTTTGCTTCGTTTGTCTATCATGGGTGCTAAACGACCCATCACAAATCGCGCTCTATTTCGGACTATAGTGATATGCTCGTTGAAGCGCAAGTTCCGATCTAGGTTGACACCAAGATATTTGGTGTACTTTGCCCAGGGGATTTGTTGGTCATAGAGCGAAATGGTTTTTAGGCGAAGGCTAGCGCGTTTGGGGGAGCGAAGCGTGCCCGGGGAAAAGAACATTGCTGCGCTTTTCTCCGGGTTTACCTCTATCCTCCATTTGCGAAACCATTCGCCTAGTTCTGTGACAGCTGTCTGCAGCCGGATGTCTGCAGCCATTTGTCGGTTTTGATCTGATGTATAGAGTGCGGTGTCATCCGCAAAGAGGGCCAACTCCACATCTGGAGTTTTTGGGATGTCGCTGGTGTACAGCGTGAAGAGTAGTGGCGACAGGGCCGAGCCCTGTGGTACACCGGCTGTGAGTGGGTGAGGGGACGAGCGCGTTCCCTCCACTCGAAAACGGAAGCTACGACCTAGGAGGAAGTCTCGCAAGATGAGCACGAGTCTGTCTGGCATACCGAACTGGTACAGCTTGTAAATCAAGCCGTTGTGCCAGACCTTGTCGAAGGCTTTTGCTACGTCTAGAAACAGTGCGGCTGTTCCTATAGGGCGGGGGCGATGGGCAAAGTGAGATAATATGTGCTCCGTGATGCGGTGCACCTGTTGGACGCATGAGTGTCTGGCACGGAAGCCAAATTGCTCATCGGGTATTAGATGTTTGCTGAAGGCAAAATCTCTAAGTCGAGAGAGGATGACCCTCTCGTAAAGCTTGCTGAGTGCGCTCAGTAGGCTGATTGGACGGTAGCTAGACGGTTTATTAGCCGGTTTTCCCGGCTTGTGAATACCGATGACTACACAATGGAGATTGCGTTCCGAATACCTAACTGAAGACCAATAATTTGTCCTTGAATGACGTCACTTATGTCTTTTATCTCTTTCTTTAGGGTGACAATACTTTCTTTTAAAAATATGGATAATAAATTACTTTTCGTTTTTGTATCGTTTGCCACGACTGATTTTGCTTAACAATTAACAAAAACCTGATAGCTGCCATTTTTTAACCCCCGACGAAAAAAGAGAAATTATAAGTTTGACCGCTGTCCGTCTGTGGCACCGTATCTCTTGAACGAGTCAACCAATTCGGATACAATTTTTGTATCCCGCAAACCCGCAGCAAACCTTATCGTGCCAATCTCTATCGAATTTGATGGCTCAACGATAGGTATTATTTTCGACTTTTTAAATGTTTACTTTTCTTTTTTGTTGGGTTTTTTTTTTTAATTTAGTAACAAACATGTCATCCCTCTATACTTTTTATACGAGGATATGGAATACATTGTTCAGTACCTCGTCATACTGTCTAATAGATATTCTTTAGAAAATATGGGGGATGATCACTACCCAAATGTCGATACCAAACATGATTGTCGAAACTTTAGGATTACTTATTTATTTAATACTTTATAATTTTTAAAACTTCTAATTATTTATAATAATCAACAATAGAGATTTTCGGTAAATAAAATTACAATTAGTTTTTGCTATTTCTAGATTTAATTGATAGATTATGTGACGCTCACCCCCTGATTCAAAGGTCTAGGAATGACATACCAAAGCCGAAGCATTGAGCGGGATATGGAATAAAAGAATTTATATAGTGAAAATTAATAAAATTTATTAAATGAATAAAACATAAAATATTGCCCATAAATCGTAATCATCTAGTGTTAGGAACCCTTCGCTGCAAAACCGTTAACCCTATGTTCACAAGGTAGGTTATATAGAAAGTGCTGATCAAGAAACAGGTAGACTTATTTTTCTTAAAAAGTTGTATATATCACTTCACTTTCGGCGAATAAAAGTGCAAAGTCAATGCAAAAGCTTTGATGTCAACACTATATATATATTTTTTTCTTGTTTACTCTACTAACTTTCTGAAAATTTTCACAAATATTAGCAGTTACTTCGCAAAATATTTTCAATTTCAGACTGTGACGTATAATCCTGGACCACATTTATGAGCGATATCATATCACTAATTTTTCGCTCTTGTCTCTTCACCTTTTGCTGCAATATTTTTCTACTCTTCTCTAAAGATTGTTCACGTGATGTCTTGAAGTTTACTTGAACATTAAAATCTTTCAAAGCACGCCGTTTGTATGGTGGTTAATTTTCAATATCCTGTCGAAAGTTAAAATTAATTTAGAGTCAAAAATGTCCAATGGAGATTTCACTTTCATTGTTTTTATTTTCATGAGTGGAAACTTATAAAAATGTAATTCACAGAATACTGTCTATCTAATAAGATAATTTGCTAATATAAAAGTTTGTTCACTTACAATATCTTGTTTTGGAAATAGCATTAGGGGGGAACATTATCATTGACAGCTGTATGTGATTGAGTCCATGAAGTTGATAGGACATTAACACAATCCTGAAATTAAAAATGATTTATAGAAGTATACATTTTTCATAAGAACATAATAATATATACTATAAAGGTCACAAATGTTCTTATCCAACACTTACCACCACATTGCAACATTTACACAATTGATATGAGTAGACTGGTACAGCATCTTTTAGCAGACAACCTGGCCTGCTAGTTATAGTCTGCATTCTTAAAATGAAGACTACAAATCTTCGCAGATTCATAAAATTTTCCCTTTAATGGTACTACAGATAACCAAGCATTCCTCTTGTTTGGATCTTTAGGGAAACTGTAAATAGAAATAAACAGAAAAATAGTGAAAATGTCCAAAATTAGGCTATAAATTTTTTTTAATAAATCATTTTGCTCATTTAATTCACAATGTTTTAAAATCTTGGATCTTCATTATGTAGATTAAAAGTTACGCCAAGACTACAAGCACTACATATCAGTAAATACTTTATACAGAAAGTTTTTATCATTAGACCAATTTTTAAGAATAAGAATCTTGTCACCCTACTCCTCTTGTTTATGTATAGTTTACAATACAATAAATCGTATTTAACTGCATATTAGTAGAATAATTCACTGTGGGAGATGATGCAAAGAAAGTGTCGTCAATTTCTGTATGTGTTATTATAAAATAGCAAGACTTTTAGTGTTAATTTCCCTAAAATGTTAATGTAACTCAAAAAGAATTTAATTCAACTTACTTGTGGAATTTCACGCCTGATGTTGGATGCCAAACACTTTTGCAACCACGAAATACACAACTTATTCTAGAATATCACTTAAACACACCATTTATCATATAAAATCTCAGTTATACGATCGAATTAAACGAAACTCATAAACTAAATTTTTGACAGGAAGCCATATCTAGTTTCAGTGTTGCCAAAGTAGATTTTTAATTTTTGACGAATGCTGGGGACAACTTTGTGAAATAATATTGTTATAATATTTTGAATCAAAGGAAAATTTCCTTCTTATTTAATAAAAGATTCCATTACATAAAACTAATCTCTGTCTATTGATTGCAAATAAAATAAAATCTTACAATTTTTATAATAATTTCTTAGAACTGATGGAAATTGAAGAATTTTTTTACTTTTGTATATATGTCGGCGCGAATATGTCACTTAATTTATAGATGACGTAAGAATAAAGATAATCTAAGTTCTCTAATCTAAAATCAGCAAACGTATGACAGCATTGTGAATAGCAGAGTTGGTGTTGGTAGACCGCGAAGTACACATCATGATCAAATAGAAGTGTTAAAAAAAGGTCAGGTAAAAAGCATCTCAAATAAACGTGCGTATATGAAGAGTTTAATGAAAGTAGATGAAGCGAAAGTTGATTGTCAAGATCGTCGCAAGTGAAGATCCATAGTCTCTGCCTGCCCCCATGGGAATAGGCGTGATAATATATATGTATGTATGAACAAATAATTGATTAACAATAATAAAAATATTTATTTTGTACAGCGCACGTGTGTTAGTTTGCTTTTATGTTAGTCGGTGCAAATTATCAAATGATAACATAAAAGTAATAACAGGTTCTTTAATTTTATATCGATTATTGAGCATTTGTTTAATAATTACCGACCTGGGACCAGATGCATTGGACACTGTGCCTCGAGTCTTGGAGCAGAGAGCCCCGAATTCTAGTCAGTGCTCACTCATTTATTTACTTTGTCTACTTATAATTATTATTTGAAAATTATTTTTTAACAATTGTAATCTTTAATAGATTATTTGAAATGTTCTTGTGATTTATTATTTGGAAGGAAGAAACTACTCTACTATTACTATTTAAGAAATTACTGACTTTGGCTATAAAAGCCGACGTTCCTTATCTTTGAAAAAACCCAGTACGCCCTTTCTATTATGACATCTAATTTTCTTGCAGAAAAGTAAACCTACAGCTTCTATATTATGCTAATTTATTCGATATTAATATTATATTTTGTTAATTTTTCGTCATTAATATATAACAAGATAAACGAAGAAAGTATTATTTGGGTGCAATTTACCGTATGTCTTGGTAACCCGAACGATAGAGCGAGTGAGATGGAAGACATAACAAAGGTCAATGGAGTTCATATTTTTGGTGCATTCCCGGACGGCATCCGTGCGAAGCAGTCGCAAATGCCCGTGCTCTTTGCGGAAAACTGCAATTTTTTGCGCTTTTTCGCTCTCAAAAAGCGACAAATTGCGACAACAGTTGTGTAGTGATAGTGTACAGTGTTATTTAGTTTGATTCCGGCGCGAATCAGTTGTTTTTCGACTGGGGTGAGTTGTTAAGCTCTATTCGCTTGTTTATTTCGGCGCGCCTAAGCGCATTACGCAATAACGGTCGTTTGTGTCGATAGTTATTCACACGCGTCGACTGGTCTCGGCAAAGGAACGGGCCTCCAGTAATGGATGGCCCAGGCCCCCAGAAGGCCCCGAGGCCTTCGAGTGTCCCGCGAAAGCGGGACCACGCGAAGGCCAAGGATGGCTGGTTAATGCCTGAGATCGGGGAGACGCGGGTGAAAAAGGCGTCTTCTTCATCGGCCCGTCGCAGCAGGTCGGTTGCCGGGCCGCGTCACGGGCATGCGGATAGTGCCGTTTTCACGGCTGCCGATATGCCCGGCTCGGTAGGGGATGCGTCGGCGGTGGTAGAACTCACCGCCGCCACGCATGAGGATAGGTGCGGCGCGATGGGACCGCCTCCGGTTCCCATGGCGCCTAGGGCCCCATCCGGGCGTGCCGCGCGCAGGAGCGCAGCACACCCGGAGATAGATAGGAACGTACTGCTTGCAGCGAACTCGGCCGTTTGCCTGGCCGTGAGCGCTGCAAGCACCATAGTTCAATATGCCTACATGGCGCCACCCACCTCTGCGCGAGCCTCACTCGTGCAAGGGAGCGGCGCCTACGTAGAGCATGATCACATCCCACCGTCCGGCAGCGTCCCAGACTCGCTGGAGCACGCGCGCTACGGTGCGATTCGCGACCATAGTTATTCCCGCCCTGAAGCGCCTGCCTGTAGTCCGGTATACACGGCGGCCGGTTCAGCGACGGCAGGGGATGGGTGCCCTACGACGACGGTGTCGTATAGCGCACGGGCTTCACCTGTGCCTACGACATCGACTTGCAACCTTTCGGGCTGCAACGTCGAGAGCAGCCGTCCCACGACACCGGTTGTCGCGCGAGCCTCACTCGCGCCCTCGGCCGGGGTCGTGAATAGGGACCTCGTAGGCGCGGCAGCGGCGACCCCCTCGTCTTCCTTCCCTAATGGGATGGGAGCCGCTGTTGCGATGTCGGCGCCTGCGTCTTCGGCTGCGGCGGTGTCCACGTCCTCGTCTTCAGCGGCAGCGGCGGCGGGCACGACGACGTCGTCATGTTCGTTCACAGCCTCATCGTCTTCGGCATCGGGTTCGGCGGCGCCGTCAACGTCTTCAACGGCAACGGTGCCGATTTCGTGTGCCCCGATGCTCGTTCCCGGATCGAGGTCGCGCTTCTGGGACCGGTCCCAGAGCAGCGGCGCCGATTCGGACGGCACGTCGGGTGCTTCTTCCCCAGCGCGCGCGCGCTCGCCTCTGCGCCCCACGGGGGGCGCACCCGCGGCGACTACTAGCATTCTCGCGGGTGCGGAGGCCTACCTCCGCACCGAGGGGGGTGAAAAGGGGCGCAAGGCGCGCAAGGCAACCGCCGCCAAAGTGGCCGCGGCTAGCCAGTGCGCCGCCCTCGTCGGGAATATATCGGCTCTCGGCCCTGGGGGGCTCCGCCTAGCGGCGTGCGCCCAGGTCGCCGAGATAATTCAAATTGCCCAAACGTCGGGCAATTTGAAGGGGGTTTACGTGCGCCGGCTGAAGGAGGCCGCGTCCAGGGTGTCGGACATCGTCGACACACTGGTCACGCGAAATCCAGAATCCGAGGCCTGGAAGCTCGGTAACGAGAACGCCAGGCTACGCATGGAGTTAAGCTCGCTGCGGGAGGAAAACCGCTCCTACCGCAGGGAGTTTGAAGACATGCGTAAGGCCCTAAAGGCCTCCGATTCGGTTGCGGAGCCGGCGCCTGCTGTAATGGCGGCGCCGACCCCCGTACCCGTCAAGCGAAAGGCCCAAGCCGCCACGGCGGAGGCGGCGGCGGTACCGGAACCGCCCGCCGCACCCGCTGCGGTTAAAAAATCGCGTCCGGCCCGGGCTGCGGTAGCAGGGCCGACACCGGCCCCCGTCGTCGGGACGGAGCGAGCTCCGGCGGCCGCCAACGGGGTGGCGCCGACACCCGCTCCAACGGGGCCCGGCGGCATCGATCACGACGCGTTTGTGCGGGCCGTGATCGACGTTGTCGCCCCCATACTCGATGCCCGGTTCGCCGGAATCGAGGACCGGCTGAATGCCGCGCCGACCCTCCGTCCACCGCTAGCGGCCGACCGAGGCAAGGCGCCGGCAATCAAACCGGCACCAAAAGTGGCCGTTAGGCCGAAAGCGGCCACGGGTGCCGCCGCCGTCCGGCGGAATGCGGGGGAAGTAAGTACCCCGGTTCCGATGGAGGTGGTGGCGACCCCGGCTGTCGGGGTGACGGACTCCCCACCTAAAAAAAAGACGAATAGAGGTGGGGTGAAGTGGAGGCTGAAAATGCAGCGGAGAGCGGCACGCGATGCCGCCGTTGCATTAACGGCCCCCGCCACGGCACCCGTGCCTGTGGTGTCGGCTCCTAGGCCGGCCCCTAGGCAACGGACGGCGCCCGCGGCCGCGGCATCGGTCGTCGCGGCGCCCGCCGTCCGCGCTCGCATCGCGCACGTCGCGCCGCCGCCGGCGCCCGTGGCCCCCGCCCCCGCCCCGGAGGGGGGGGCATGGACGACGGTCGTCAAGCGGAAAAAGGGTAAGGGGGCGAGGGCCGACGGGCCCCCTCCCCCCACCCAGGCGCAAGCTGCTCCCCTGCCGTCGGGGCGGGGGCAGCAACAACGGAAACAGGCTGCGAAGCCTGCGGTAGTATTCCGTGAGCCGAAGTCGGCCGCAGTTATCATCAAACTGCTGCCGGCAGCGGCCGCGAAGGGTGTCGGTTATCGCGAGGTCTTCGCGAAAGCCTCGACGGTGGTCGACATCGCGGCCATGGGCCTCCGCGAGGGGCTGAAGGTGGTGCGGACCGTCAGGGACGCGCGCCTTCTCGAGTTCCAGCCGGGACCCGAGAGCGCGGCCAAGGCGGACCGCGTCGCCGAGGCTCTGCGCGGAGCCCTTGCAGGGATGGCCGAGGTCGTCCGCCCCGTAAAGCGTGGGGAGCTTTACGTCTCTGGGCTGGACGAATCGGTCACGGTCGATGGGCTGCGTGACGCGATCGCGCGCGCCGGCAGCTGCCGGCGCGACGACGTGCGCACGAAGCACATCGGTGCAGGACCGGGCGGTTTGGGCGCATCGTACGTGATGTGCCCCGTCGCTGCTGCCAAAGTCATCGTCGAGATGGGCTACCTCGTGGTAGGCTTCACCTCGGCGAGGGTAGAGGCACTGGAAACCAGACCGATACGTTGTTACCGGTGTTACAACGTCGGCCATGGCGCCCAGACCTGTCCGGACACGTGCCCGGACCGGACTAACTTGTGTCTCCGCTGCGGTAAGAGCGGACACAAGATGCCGGACTGCACGGCCCGGAACCCCCACTGCGCGGCGTGTGCGGCGGGGGGACTCAACGCTGCCCACCCCACGTTGGCGAGGTTCTGCCAGCCTCCCTACGTGAAGGGCAAATTCGTCCATCCGAGGACGAAACAACGCACGGGTGTTACGGGAGTACGCGCAATGGACACCTCCAATGCCTAGTACGCCCGTAACAATACTATTTCAGGCGAACGTAAACCACTCCCCCACCGCTCAGGATTTGTGCCTGCAGGCGATGGCGGAGTGGCAAGCGAACTTGGCCGTAATAAGCGAACCTTATTACGTGCCGCCTTGCGGCAATTGGGTGGGCGACCTCGACGACGTGGTAGCGGTGGTGGCCAGAGCCGGTTCTGGCACACCGCTTACATGTCTCGAAAGAGGAAAGGGCTATGCGGTGGCGGAGAGCGGGAGTATCGTCGTCATAGGCGTTTACTTTTCGCGCAGCCGCCCCCTGGCGGAGTTCGAGCTTCACTTGGACGCCATCAGGGCTGCCATAGACAGATTGTCGCCTAAAACGATCTTCGTGATGGGCGACTTTAACGCAAAACACTGTTCCTGGGGAAATGCGTTCACGGAACCTAGGGGCCGGACGGTTGAGGAATGGGCTCTTCAATCCGGCCTGACCATATTGAACCAGGGATCGGTCCAGACCTGCGTGCGCGCGCGGGGTGGATCGGTCATCGACCTGTCATTCGCCACTCATGCGGCCGCCCGCAGAGTTGTCGGATGGAGGGTGCTGGAGGAGGTGGAGTCGCTCTCTGATCATCGGTACATCAGATTTGAGCTTACCCCCTCCTCCGGTCCGAGCCCTGTTCATCGCCCCCCTCTCTTCCCGCGTTGGGCCCTTACCAAGCTCGATCCGGAGCAGGCCGAGGAGTGGGCACTCACGGAAAGCTGGGCCTACCCAGTCGAATTCGAGAACCTGGAGTCGCAGGCAGAGCACATGCGCAAGACCCTGACGAGGGTTTGCGACGCGGCGATGCCTCGCGTCTCCAAGCGGCAGCCTCCGTGCAAGCAGGTCCACTGGTGGACCGAGGAGCTGGGCGAGATGCGAAAGGCAGTTCGCATCATCAGCCACAGGCTCAAACGCTGCAGGGCGCGCCGTCCTCCGGACTACGTCGCGGAAAATGGACTCGTGGGAGAGTTTAGGGAGGCCAGAAAGGCCCTTTCGATTGCAATACTGCAAGCGAAAGCCCGGGCTCGGGCCGAGCTCCTCGAGACGCTCGATCGGGACCCTTGGGGGCGTCCGTACCGTGGGGCCCGCAACACGTTGCGGCCTTGCACATCCACGGTCACGGAAACGCTCGAACCCGAGGTGCTCCGGTCGGTTATCGACGGGCTCTTCCCGGATCCGGGAAACTTCACTCCCCCCAGTATGGGTCCACCCGTTCCCGACACTCCCACGGACGAGGAGCCTCACTCCATCTCCGAGGGGGAACTAGACGTTGCCCTGGACCGGCTCCGGGGCAGGAAGACGGCACCGGGACCCGACGGGGTTCCAGGTCGACTCCTCTTCCTGGCCGCTAAACATCTACGCGGCCAGCTGCGGGAACTGTTCGAAGCCTGTATTCGCGCAGGTCGGCTCCCGTCGCAATGGAAGGAGGGTCGTTTGTGCCTGATTCCCAAGGGAGGTCGGCCTCCCAACGATCCGTCCGCCTTCAGGCCCATAGTGCTGCTGAACGAGGTCGCTAAGGTCTTCGAAAAGATCTTGGCGGAGCGGCTCGTGAAGCATCTCGACACTGTGGAGCCGGGGCTTTCAGAAACGCAGTTCGGGTTTCGGCGGAGGCGCTCCACGATGGACGCCTTCGAGACGCTGCGAACGTCAACGGACGAAGCCGTCCAAGCGAAGGATGTCGTTCTTGCGGTGTCGCTAGATATAGCGAACGCCTTTAACAGCCTCCCTCATGAGACGATCAGGGAGGGGCTCCGCGCGCATGGAGTCCCCCCGTACCTCACGAGGCTGTTGGGCGCGTACCTGCAGGATCGACATATCCTTTGGGAGGGCGGTGAGTCCGGCAATCCCGAGGTAGGTCGTCGACGCGTCGCGTGCGGCGTTCCACAGGGGTCGGTCCTCGGGCCGATTCTTTGGAACGTAGGTTATGACTGGATCCTTCGGGTTCCGGTCCTACCCGGGGTAGGGCTGATCTGCTTTGCGGACGACACCCTACTCACGGCACGCGCTGCGTCATTTGCGGAATCCGTGGACGTCGCTAACGCCGGGTTGGCGATTGTCGTAGATCGAATAGCTAGGCTGGGCTTGAGGGTCTCCCCCGCGAAAACGGAGGCCATCATGTTCCATAGGAAATTTCGCAATCCCCCCGCGGACTTGACCGTTTCGGTCCAAGGGGTGGCCATTAGAGTAGGGCCCCAAATGAACAGGCGGACGTCCTGACAGTGGTGCGCCGCACCCGGCAGGATGCCCTAGCTAGAGGCCTGACCTTCTGTCAGGTCGAAATCGAGGCGATCAGGAAGCGGGAAACCGCCTCCATGATCGCCGTCTGGTCTCAAGAGCTCGACAACCCTGCGGCCTATGGCGGCTACACGGTGGATGCAATCAGGCCACAGCTGACGGAATGGGTCAACCGCACCAGCGGCACCCTGACCTTCAGGACGACACAGATACTTACCGGACACGGATGTTTCGATAAGTATCTGTGTCGCATTGTGGGCTGCTTGCCTTCCCCGGACTGCCGCCAGTGCGGCGCGCCCGACACGGCGTTACACACGCTTGTCGAGTGCGCCGCATGGGCGCCGCAGCGTTTCGAACTTGAGACGCACGTAGGTCCAGTCGACTCGCTCTGCGACTTGGTCAAGGCCATGCTGCAGAGCAGCGACAATTGGGGGGCTGCGGTTACTTTTTGCGAGACAGTAATGTCACTCAAGGAGGCCGCAGAACGAGACAGGGAGAGAAGTCCTGCAGCGCGTGCCAATGCGTCTTCTCGAGGTCACCGGCCTTCAGCTGGCACCCGGAGAGGCAGGTACGCGCATTACTTCCCTCCCTGAGTTAGGTTCCGTTTACCGCGGGGGGCCTTTAGCTTGCTAGGAAGAGCAAAGGACCTTCTACCCCCGCACAACGAAGTGGGGTGTGTTCTCCCAGGGCACACTCCAGGCAGTTTATTGCGCTGGATCGGCTGGGCGTAACTATGTTCTAAATCTCAGCCTTTCCAACACATTCAAAGCGCAGGGTCGTCAGGGAGGAGGGGGTTTTTAGTGGGTATTGGGGTTGCTCGCCCGTGCAGCAACGCTCGGAGTCTTCCACACTATTCTGTGACGTCGATCGCGGACGGTTCGCTGCCAAGAGCATACTATTGCTGCAGTGTTATCGCCCCCGACCGACACGTGTCGTTCCCCTAGCAGCGACCCAGTTTGTGCGTAAATCGGTTAAGCATTTTCCCTCGCCTCAAAACAAAAAAAAAAAAAAAAAAAGGCACAGGTGAAGCCCGTGCGCTATACGTAACCGTCGTCGTAGGGCACCCATCCCCTGCCGTCGCTGAACCGGCCGCCGTGTATACCGGACTACAGGCAGGCGCTTCAGGGCGGGGATAACTATGATCGCGAATCGCACCGTAGAGCGCGTGCTCCAGCGAGTCTGGGACGCTGCCGGACGGTGGGATGTGATTATGCTCTACGTAGGCGCCGCTCCCTTGCACGAGTGAGGCTCGCGCAGAGGTGGGTGGCGCCATGTAGGCATATTGAACTATGGTGCTTGCAGCGCTCACGGCCAGGCAAACGGCCGAGTTCGCTGCAAGCAGTACGTTCCTATCTATCTCCGGGTGTGCTGCGCTCCTGCGCGCGGCACGCCCGGATGGGGCCCTAGGCGCCATGGGAACCGGAGGCGGTCCCATCGCGCCGCACCTATCCTCATGCGTGGCGGCGGTGAGGTCTACCACCGCCGACGCATCTACCGAGCCGGGCATATCGGCAGCCGTGAAAACGGCACTATCCGCATGCCCGTGACGCGGCCCGGCAACCGACCTGCAGCGACGGGCCGATGAAGGAGACGCCTTTTTCACCCGCGTCTCCCCGATCTCAGGCATTAACCAGCCATCCTTGGCCTTCGTGTGGTCCCGCTTGCGCGGGACACTCGAAGGCCTCGGGGCCTTCTGGGGGCCTGGGCCATCCATTACTGGAGGCCCGTTCCCTTGCTGAGACCAGTCGACGCGTGTGAATATCTATCGACACAAACGACCGTTATTGCGTAATGTGCCTAGGCGCGCCGAAATGAACAAGCGAATAGAGCTTAACAACTCACCCCAGTCGAAAAACAACTGATTCGCGCCGGAATCGAACTAAATAACACTGTACACTATCACTACACAACTATTGTCGCAATTTGTCGCTTTTTAGGAGCGAAAAAGCGTGGAAAATTGCAATTTCCGCAAAGAAAGGAAGAAAGAAAGAAAGAAAGAAAGAAAATAATTTTATTTAGGACAAATTATATAAATACAGTAAGCATAATTGCTAACAAATTTAAAACTAGTGTCATACAATCTTGTCCCAAAAGGGGCATCAGACTCAGCATAATGCCGGTCGGTTAAAACCAGCGCTGATCTTCCGCTGTGCCCATGAGGTATCGTCACGGTAGACATTACATCATTGTAATAGCATAAAATTAGAATCTTAAACTATATACATATACATACATACATACTTGTGTATATATACATATATATATACGTATATATACACACACACATATATATACACACACATACATACATAGTACATACACAATAGATAGAAATAAGGAAAGGTGTTAAGGTTCGTTTTTAAAAAAATTTAATAAATAAACTGAAACGAAATTACAATTAAATTAAGTTAAATACCACTTGTATCGTGTTTTAAGTCGCGTTGTGAATGTTGGTGCTCTTTTAAAAATATCTTTAATTTAGTTCTGAAACCATTACGACATTGCAAATTTCGAATAGGTGGTGGAATATTATTCCAGCACCTTGATGCTGCGTAACGAAAACTCCCGCGGAAGCCGGCTGTATAATGGCGCTCAGAGATCAGTTGTATCGCACACGTTCTGGAATTGACCATTCTACGGCTTGATACCCAGGAGAGCTTCTCATATAAGTAACGTGGGGTTTTGTACTTAATGACCCCGAAGAGAAGACACGCTAGGTGTAGCTTGCGACGGTGGAGCATTTTCATGATTGAATGCTTATTCAAGTATGGTGTTACATGACCTCTTAATGGAATGTCGAAGCAGAATCGAGCACAAGCATTCTGAACACGCTGAACGAGCCTCTGAGTTTTAGCTAACAAGCGAGGGCCAAAAACAACGTCAGCGTAATTTAATCGAGCTAAAACCAGGGATTCCACTAACTGAACACGCAGTTGTTCAGATAAGTAAGGTCTCACGAAAGAGCACGAGCATTTGCGACTGCTTCGCACGGATGCCGTGACACTACTCAGAATTTAGAAATGCTGCATTAACTGGCGATCTAAAGCCTAAATACCCAATGTTGCCAGGTTGCTAATAGTGAAATTACTAAAATTTGTAATTCTTGTAGGTACACACGTGTGTGTAGGAAAGTAACTCCCAACATATTGACTTAAAAAAAGACCTTATCGAACATCGCCATGATTTTTAAATTGAAAACTTCGGTAGATACTTCTAGGATGGGGAAATGCACCGAATTCGCACGACCGTCACGCTCAGATACCAAGTTTTTATCTCTGAAGTGCAGTCCTAACGGCTGGTTTTTTTTTTTAAAGGTCTGACTAATAATACTCCCCCCGCCCCCCCTCAATTGAAACTGACAATACAACCTTTTTATTTTAACTGGATTGACAACATCATTGGATAATGAGACTATGTCTATGTATCAGACATTAAAAATGATAACACAAATGTGATACCAAATCAAAGTATTTTAGTGGTCGAATGAGCTTTATCTGTTGTAATCGCCGAAAGAATACTTTATTACAAATTAAGAAAAGTAATGACATCGCAATGGTGTCTAATAGGTAATTTATGCCTGATTATCAATTAATGGTATTCAGTCTAACTGTACATTATTCAGTTTAAGTTATATTATATTGATTTTTCACTAAAGGTCACTTTAAATAACTTAACGGTAACTTTAGAAAATAGTAAATGTTGAACACCAAAATATATAAAATAAATCTACCGATAAAATTGCTAAGCTGGCCACACTAAAATGATTACGATGTGTCATAATGAATAATGACAGTAACATTTAAATAGTAGCACAGATTAATATGATTATTTTCTTTTTATAGGCAAAGGAATTAATGTAAAGTTGTCCCCAATGACGTCATCGGATAATTTGTTTAAAAATCGAATTAAAAAAAACTAACTCTTAAAACACAAAAATATTCAAATCAGTATCTTAAAATACCCTATTTTACATAATAAAAATATTAAATCAGAGGGTAATTTTTTTTGAACAATCCCTTTCTACTTCCCACAATTCGCGTACTCATACGTATCGTAAACTTACTACACCTGCACACACTTCATCTTTTTATGATAACTCTTTTACAGTGCAGGCTGTCAAACTTTGGAATGCGCTGCCTATTACTGTCAGAGAGGCCAAAACATCACCTACATTTAAGAACGCACTCAGAAAACACTACTTTTCCTTAAATAATTATTCCTAACTCTTATATTATAGACTATTTAGCATATACATATGTATATATAAATATGTGTGTATTTAATTTATAAAGTAATTTAAGTATGTGTATTTAATATGTAAATTATGTAGTTTAAGTATGTTTATTTATGATATACCTACTTAATGATCTGCACCACCTACATCGCCAGATTTGGTTAAATTATTCCTTAAGTTAGGTTGCCTGGAAGAGATTGCTTTAAGCGATAAGGCCGCCTATTGTTTCTACCATGACAATATTGTAATTGTGTATTTTTGATATTGTATATTTGGTGAACAATAAAGTGTTATCTATCTACTTAGATCATATAAACGTCTAGATCACGCATCAATTGCACAAAAACGGCCCAAAATAAGTGCACCAAAATTGGTGCACTGGCTTCAGTGGCTTCCCACGCTTGTTAGTGTCGTTTCGATTACTTTACTGGTTAGAGCTCTTGCAAAAAAAATCATTATGCCGGTCTGCGCTATTAAAATGTGTCGGAATTATTTCAAAACGGGAAAGGATAAAGATAAGATGTCATTTCTTTGTAAAAACGTGAAATTTAATTTCGACATTTTCAAGGTTATCGAATTGATTGATGTTGTCAGGTGACAAGTGTGATTTATTTTCCAAAATTTGGGGACTTTTACGATTTTTTTTATTTATGAAATATGAATAATTGAAAAAATCTATAGAAAACAGACATGTAATGTTTGTGTGTCCGGTTTTCTTAAACAAAAAAACAAAGAGATGGATTTTGAAAGAAAATATTTTGAATCATTTTAGGAATTATTTTTGCACTATGTTTTTTATATTTTCTTATCAACGGCACAGTTGTATTGAAATAAAGTACCTGAAATAATTATATATGATCGTGACCGATAAGATGTAAGTTGTGTGAAGGATAATTAGAAAATTTAAGAATACTTAACCACCATATAAAATTATTTCTAATCTAACCTTAGCGCTTTGGACAATATAAACTTTTTAATGTAACCTTATGACGTTTGACATAGAATTGACAGAATGCGTGCTGCAAATATCGTCAAAGAGGATGTAAAAAAAACTGAATATCGTTTAAAGCAGATGCTTCGGTCGGAGTTATCTGTACTAATATTATAAAGGGGTAAAGTTTGTAAGTTTGTGACGTTGTAGGGGATAATCTCGGGATCTACTAAACCGATTTTAAAAATTCTTTTACTGTTGGAAAGCTACGTTAACAGAGAGTGTCATAGGCTATATAACATGACGCTTTATACCACGGGAACGGGACAGACCGCGGGTGAATCCGCTCCGGGCCGCTAGTAATTTTATAGATAACTCTTTATTGTCATAATTAAGATATTAAATTTTGTCTTTATTCTGTTAGCTGCATCTCCATTAATTCCTAATAAAGAAATAATTTAATATATTAATATAATAAAAAACAAATTTTAGTTCATAAAATAATCAAACTAAACTAGTTTCAATAAAAACTTTTGGATATGAATATTTTTATTTTTATAATAGCCCTTTTTAAGTGGTTTAGTTGCTCTTAAGTCCCTGCATTAAACTATCCCATGTACCTACCCCGTAGTTCCTACTAATGATATAAACTTTGGATAACACATAAAGCCTACTACCCAATATAAACCTATCGAATCGTTCCAAGTCTACTATTACAAATGATTTCACTGACTTTTAGCGCAAGATAATCTTTGGGTTATAAATAGTCATCTAATAACCTTCGTGAACATGATGTGTAACACAAAAATAATTTGCAGTTTTTTTAGAATTATTACATTAGTATTGGTAATTAACAGACTTATAAATATGTACTAATAATCTGTACAAGCATTTTATTGCGAATTAAATTAAATTACTACATGTGCTAAAATGTGTTATGAATTCATTTGTGCATGTATTTTTTTATGGTTCGTTCCAAGACACACAACTTTTGTTGCTAATACTTTATTTAAAAAAAAACTAAAACCTCTGAGTAATATTAAATTATATCACATAAAGCGATTAAATCATAACGATCATTTAAACTTTTCACTTACATAAAAAAATATTTAATTATAAAAAATGGGGAAATATTTTTTTCCTGATATCGCGAAAACGCAGAGTGAATTTAGCAACGCTTCGCGTTTTTGATGCCGTTTTTGCCAGTGTTGTTTGTTAGCAATGCTCTCTCTAGACATGTTATAACTCAATGTCTATCTATCTATCTATCTATCCATCTTGGCTTAGGTTTAGAGCATATTTTTTTGCGACTTATAGGAAAGCACAAGTCGAAAAATAATTTAAATATGTCATGGAATACATTAAAAGCAGACTCCCCGTCTGTTGATTCTAGTACTTCACTAAAAGACACACTAGTAATGTATTTTCGGAACTTGAAAAGATATTCCTCACTGTATACACGATTCCAAGAATACCAGAAGGGGAAAATACATTTTTTCTTAATAATCTATGAATAATTGAAAAAAATCTATAGAAAACAGACATGTAATGTTTGTGTGTCCGGTTTTCTTAAACTAGTTTATATTACTTCCTACTGATCCAATTGTAGCATATTGTTGGACAAAGAGATGGATTTTGAAAGAAAATATTTTGAATCAATTTCGGAGATATTTTTACACTATGTTTTTTTATATAATCTTATCAACGGCACAGTTGTATTGAAATAAAGTACCTAAAATAATTATATATGATCGTGACCGATAAGATGTAAGGTGTGTGAAGGATAATTAGAAAATTTAAGAATACTTAACCACCATATAAAATTATTTCTAATCTAACCTTAGCGCATTGGACAATATAAACTTTTTAATGTAACCTTATGACGTTTGACATAGAATTGACAGAATGCGTGTTGCAAATATCGTCAAAGAGGATGTAATAAAAACTGAATATCGTTTAAAGCAGATGCTTCGGTCGGAGTTATCTGTACTAATATTATAAAGAGGTAAAGTTTGTAAGTTTGTGACGTTGTAGGGGGTAATCTCGGGATCTACTAAACCGATTTTAAAAATTCTTTTACTATTGGAAAGCTACGTTAACAGGGAGTGTCATAGGCTATGTAACATGACGCTTTATACTACGGGAGCGGCACAGACCGCGGGTGAATACGCGCCGGGCCGCTAGTAATATTATAGATAACTCTTTATTGTCATAATTAAGATATTAATTTTGTCTATATTCTGTTAGCTGCATCTCCATTAATTCCTAATAAGGAAATAATTTAATATATTAATATGATAAAAAACAAATTTTAGTTCATAAAATAATCAAACTGAACTAGTTTGAATAAAAACTTTTGGATATAAATATTTTTATTTTTATAATAGCCCTTTTCAAGTGGTTTAGTTGCTCTTAAGTCCCTGCATTAAACTATCCCGTGTACCTACCCCGTAGTTCCTACTACTGATATAAACTTTTGATTACACATAAAGCCTACTACCCAATATGAACCTATCGAATCGTTCCAAGTCCACTATTACAAATGATTTCACTGACTTTTAGCGCAGGATAATCTTTGGGTTATAAGTAGTCGTCTAATAACCTTCGTGAACATGATGTGTAACACAAAAATAATTTGCCATTATGAATAGTTTTTTTAGAATTATACATTAGTATTGGTAATTAACAGATTTATAAATATGTACTAATATCTGTACAGGCGTTTTCTTGCGAATTAAAATTACTAAATGTGCTAAAATGTATTATGAATTCATTTGTGAATGTATTTTTTTATGGTTCGTTCCAAGACACACAACTTTTGTTGCTAATACTTTATTTAAAAAAAAAACTAAAACCTCTGAGTAATATTAAATTATAACACACAAAGCGATTAAATCATAACGATCATTTAAACTTTTCACTTACATAAAAAAATATATAATTATTAAAAATGGGATAATATTTTATTCCTGATATCCCGAAAACGCAGAGTGAATTTAGCAACGCTTCGCGTTTTTGTTGCCGTTTTTGGCTGTGTTGTTTGTTAGCAATACTCTCCCTAGACATGTTATATCTCAATGTGTTTATGTTTGATTTTCGAGTACCGTAAAATGGGGTGGATAGACACAATTTTCAACTTCTACATAGTTTTTCTCAGATATTTTGTATGCAAGTCATTATTAATGCATTGTGATATCAGAAGTCATGTTGTAATTAACTAAATATTTATGCTAAAAATGAGTAAAAATATGTCTATTATTTGTAAATTAAGAAAAAGTAAACGTTTTCTATTTACCTGGAAACAGGGGTCAAAAGATACGAGAGGGGGGTGAATAAAGAAAAAACGCTAGGGCTGTCAAAATCAACTTATATTTTTAATTAAATCAACTTAATTTTTTTAATAAAATCAACATATATTTTTAATAGATTCAACATATTATATTTTTAATACAATCTTTTTAAATTACACTTATGGTTATTTAAAATGGCATAACCTTAAAAAAAAACAGGAAGAAGTTATAATTCTAAGCTAGGAAGAAGGTATAATTAACCTACATAGAAAAAAGTTTAAGAATCCCTTTTCACTAGCGATTATTAAACGGCGGAGTATACTCGAGGCTAAATGGTAATTGTTGTCTTAGCAACAAAACTTACACGGCGAACCGATTGCTAAATATATGGTGAGATGCACTACCGCCTAATCGCTCGTGGAAAGAGTATATCAAAAATAAAATAAGGCTCCAAATCCTACCATAAACTATGAAATTCTTCAAAAACAAACTACTTATCTATACATATTTGGTGAAAATTTTTACATTTTGTAGGAAATATAGATCAAGAATCACAATTATACATAAAATTAGGAACATATGAAATTAGCATTAATTTAATTCACTTCTATGTAATAGGAGTTTGTAAATCCAAGTAAGTACACTCTGACCGAAAATCTTAATGAGAAGGCGAAAAAGCAAAGATCTGATGGATTTAGATCTAATTTTAATTTAATCTAAATCCATCAGATCTCTTAGGATGTTATCATCACACTTGTAGTAACTGGGCCGCCTAGAAGAGCGTTTTCTTGAAATTGTTGGCACATTTTTATTTGATAATATTTTCTTTAATTCCGCATTGTTTACTTGTACATTCGAAATTATTTCAACCTTTTTCGATATCTTCTTATTAGGATTTTCATTTTCGACATCTCTTACAACAGTTTCAACATGACCTATACCACCCATGTTATCTTCAAAAATTACAGGCATAGTGCTTATATTAAAAGGATTGATGTTAAAGAAACAACTTGGAATTACTTCGTCAGGTAAATTTGCGTTTTCATTTATCGGGATAGTGTTGTTGTAGGAGCTATTTGCTACTACTTAATCATGATGATCTTCAAGTACAGGTGGATCACTTTTAATTTTTGTTTTTTTCCCTTTACCCTTTCCTTTAGTGACCCTATCGGTCATTTGTTTGTCTTTTCGCTTTTCATTGTTCTCTCTTAACACTGAACAAGGTAAGTATTCTGGGTCAGACTCAATATAGTCTTCATCACTAGAACATAATACACTTTTTCCGGCTTGAACTTGAAGTTTCTTCTTTTTTTTCGGTTCTACAATATTGATAGTTCCATATCGCATTTCCTTCAAAAAATTTAATACTGTCGCATCAACAGTTTCAGCTTCTTTAGATGGATCTTGCCAATCCGGTAATTTTTTTAAAACTTCTGATGAGTCAAATGGATGTATTCCTGTTTTTCTGAAGCCAGATATAATATTTATCTCACCATTTTCTTTTAGATCATCCATTAACTTGCATAATAATCTAGGAAAACAACCTTTTGGGATCGAAGATTGATTTCGACCATCAGTCTTCTTCCATTGTAAAATGATGTTTCGCCATGCTATCTTCATAGGTCTAAACAAGGCAACGTCGAGTGGTTGCGTTAGATGCGTAGAATTCGCTGGTAGGAAAATGAAATTAATATCCTTCTCCTTACATTTTTTTATCAAATCAATGGAAAGGTGAGATGATAAATTATCGCCTATCAGACATTTTTTACCAGGTTTATTCTCAAAAAATGGAAGAATCATAGTGGTCACCCAGTCCTCAAATATGTTACTATCAAACCAGCTAGATTGACTCCTATTATAACGGGCTCCTTTTGGACCAGACTTAGTCCAAGTATCAAATAAGTTTTGAGCTTTATACACGATGTACGGGGGTAGTAATTCTCCTGAAGCTGTACAAGCCATCATAATTGACACTGATGCTTTTGAGTGATTCATCACCCGTTCTGGATATTTTGTTCCTCTCTTAGTGATAATCTTTTTACGGCCGGGATCATCTGTTAGATTAGTCTCGTCGTAGTTGACGATGTTGGCGATCGGAACATCAGTAATTGAAATTTTTAATTGTTCGAAATACTCTTTTATTATATCTACTGAGACGGCAGCTCGATTCCTTTTAATATTCTGCGATACCCTTTGTGTTATCTTATCACTGTGTCTTTTTAGAAAACTTCTAGCAAAATCCAGTCCGGGCATGTTGTCTTTAAACCTTTTTTCTGTAATGCCTAATTTATCCAAATAATTTTTCACTAATACCCTTAAGTCATATAGTTCAAGTGGATAGCCCCATTCAGCACATACGTTAATGTATTTAATAAATTCTAATTCCGTCTCTTTAGATAAGACTGTCTGGCCACCTTGTGTTTTCAAATTTTTTATGCTATGCCTGTAAAGCACAGATTTGTTTATTTCAAATTTTTTGGCGATGAAGCTTAAGGAAACGTTACTGTCCTTGTATTCCCTAACAGCCTGCTCTATGAGTTCTTTGGGATACCTTTTATACCTCCTGCCACGAGGATCTGGCTTGTAAACTCTCGGCATGGTGAGCACTCCACAATGTGGCGTACCTGTTCAAAATAATTATTAAGTATTCACAAAAAATATACAAATAATTATATTATTTAACTTGGCCCTGGTAATGTTTGGTTTATGTGAAATATACAAATTATTACCTAAATTGATCATTGAACACCAAGGAACATTTTTATTAAGACAAAAACAAAATAATATATCCCATTTACAACAGAAAAACACTTTCATTGGTTGCCTAATAGTAGCCTGATATCTTAAAATTGTTTTTAAATATACAAGTAGGTACTTATGACGAACCATACCTCGATTGACAACCCTAAAAACCAAGTTTCTATTAACCCCCCACTCGTATCTATTAACCTCTCACCCGTATCTATTCACCTCCAATGGCGTATCTATTGACCCTAATGGCGAATCTATTAACCCCCCACCCGTATCTATTCACCTCGAATTCGAGAAAAAGTGCTAGGATCTTGATTTTGCATGAAATAAGAATGTAATATAATCGAAGATGGACTTACTTACTTACCTTTGTTTTTCTTAAAATTGAGAAACTTATGTACCGAATTATACACATTCACAGGGTACTCACAACGAAAAACTTGATGTTTATCGAAAAGTTTTACACAGCACAAATTACTTGAATGCACACCTTCACTTTAACCGCTTTTTTTCTTATGTCATTTCAACTTGACGTAAATTTGTGGGTGCCCAGCCTGTAGAAAAAATGTTGCTGTGTAATAAATCATAGAGAAAAACATTCGATAAAAGGGTACAGACAAACTAGAGTTAACATTATCAAACTCCCGGATTTTTTTCTATTCGCCCCACGATTTCTATTCACCCCATTTTACGGTATAGTGCGATCCAAATAAGAACAGGAATGTCAATAACCTCTATTTGTCAAATGTCACTTGAAAAGTATGGTTTGCAAAAAAATTATTTGCATATCAATAATAAATAGTCTTACATCAAATTTGAATAAAAAGGTTAAATTAGTAGTAAATTGTCTTAATATAGTATTTAATTATTTAAAGTCACAATACGGCGCAAAGTCGATCCTATTCTCATTTGAATCGTATTATATTTGTTTGTATCGGGGCCACACCTGCGAGTGCGTTACCACAGTATGGGATCGATCGACATAAATGTAAATTGACGTATTAATTTCTTGTACTTTGAATTTTTATCTAATTACACTCTATGAAGATTCAAATTCATTATGATTTTCTGTCATTATAGGAAGAAACTGATCGTACATCTCGAGATATCACTAAAAACGATGGAAAAATTCGTGCGAACTTATTCTGTGTTAGTGATTAGTTGTAAATTTAAATTATGACAATAGCAGTACTTCTGAATCCGAGTCCGACGAAAATGATCTTGCTACCAGCTCTAACTAAGACATGGCTGTAGAATAAGTTAGCCAGATATAATATTTAGATGAAGATTTTTTAATACTGTATGTCTTTCAAGACCACGGGCCATAAAAATGGCCCGGACTTTTGGGGCTTGCGTGGGGCCATGGGAAGGCCAACACGTAGAGGCCCCTTGACAAATTTAATGTAAATGTGGCGTGACACTGACCGGCGATTATCCCTGTCCACACCATATAGTAATGCACCCAAGGACAGGCCCCGGCCAGTGTAGGACTATTGTGGGAAATGAGGACAAAAAGTACCGGGCTATTGTGGTGAGCTGCTAATGGTACTAGGGGTCTGGAAATATGGGGACTATGGCGTCTGCCCGTCGCAATGTTCAGGGAACATGGAAAAATTGGCAGACGGTGACTCGCCACTCCCTGCATGGGCCCCAAAAAATGCCATAAAGACAGGGGCAACATGGGTGTGAGTGGCTAAGGGGTGTAGAGAGGTGGGCTGCAGGTTCACCGAAGCTACTTCCGACGTTAGGCCATTTATCACTTCCACCCCTGGAGCTTGAGTCTTAGCTCTAGCGATCTCCACTCCGTGCCGGCTGGTTAAGGCAAGCATGGAGGCGGGGGCCTTGCCTTGGCCCCCGGAGTCAGGTACGAGGTGTCGCTACTCACCTAAGGCTTCGCCACAAAGCCCCCCTGCGGGAAAAAAATTATTATTATTATTATTATTAAAGCTCTTGCTTACAAACACATGATAAGTTTTGTTGAAAAATACACGCATGTCGTAAATAAAGTAACCTTATCCTTGCACGATGTTCGATGTAGTATCTCCTTTGAGGTAACGTTACAGATATAGACCGTTTCACGCAGATGTGGCGATTGGTGTAATGCGTTATTTGTAATCTAATTGGGCCACAATCAATATCTATGACATTATCGCAGCTGTGGCCCCCAGCATAAAAATTAGAGTTGCTAGAGTGTAGAAAAATTTGCGAAAGTGGCGCCACTATTATTTTCTACTTTTTTGCCACACCATCAAAAATTAAACTCAATATTGGCTGTATGAACTAAGATTCCTTTGCCTGCCTTCGTGGCAATTAAACTACATTCTACCATAGCCATACTACTGATTAGTGATTACAGTTCATTCAATTTTTTGAATATTTACAGAAACTAAAGAAATATTTAAATTTAATTTTTCCTTTTCTAGCTTCTACTTTTCAAAAGGCTTGTTTTAGAAATGTCGGGTACAGATAAATTGATTGAAACATGTGTAGAGTATTATATTTAATAAAGTCAGCGTGCTTACTGACGCGGTGGTTGGTGGCGGGGAGTGCGGAGAGGGAGTCGCTAGCGACTCACTCCAGCGCAGTCGCTGTGCAACCGCCGAGCGGATGAGTGCGTTATAAGCCATGTAGTTGATGTTTTATTCGTGTACATACAAACCGAACCCTACAAGTGGCGACCCTGCCAGGATCACAAAAGTGCAAGGTATGTACCAATATGGCAATAGTACAATAAATTAAAAGGTAAATCAGTAACTTATCAGTTGTTGCTTATTGAAATAGTGTCAATATAATTCTTCCTTGCTGTTTAAATTAAGCTACGTACATAATTATAAAATTGGATGTGAAATAATGTAAATAAAATTCTGCTAACCCCAAAGTAGTCAAAATCAATAACTTAGGTACTTATTTTACTTTATTATAACCAGTTGCCTACTGGTAACTGGGCACCATTAATCAAATAGTGAACTTCGTTAATCGCTAATCCGTTACTGAAAATTAACTTCGTTAAAAGTTAAAGCGTTACATTTCGGAAAATTAAACGCAAGCTAACGTTAATCGTGAATCCGTTAACGGGTGATAAAAAATTGCTTTTTATAAAAACTGTTAGTTCTGGAAGTTAAAAAAAAAAAAAAAGGACGGGTATAATTATTAAAGTGTTTAATATAGGCATGTTGACAAACAATGTTTTTCATTATTTGGATAAAGATTTAGAATTTATTTTATTACTAGCTAATGCCCACGTTTTCGTTCGCGTCACGACCGCGATGTAGAATACTACCAGCGCCATCTAGTTTATTTAATATGATGACGAAATACGCTATGCTAGACACTGTTTATGTAAGGTTTTACTTTTTCGCGGAGTCTCGTCTTTTTAATGTATAAATTGTTTTATTGTATGATGATACCAGCAATATCAATACTTAATTAGGTGCATAAGTTGTATAATAAATAATAAGCTGTTTAAGTCTGGCCCGTGGAGTAAAGATGTTCAATTGCAGCACTTGAGGGTATAGCAGTATTATATTTAATATACAGATTTGCGAATATGTGTTCCCCGAGGAATACCGCATCATTTAGAGTCTTTCGACTTTATGTCTAGTCACATTTTGACGAGACTTTGAGCTTTGCTCTTTAAAGATTTGTTGCTGGATAACGATTAACGGACTTTGGGAAATTTAACGTAAGTTAACGAATCCGTTAACATATTTTTAAGTTAACTTAAAAGTTAATCCGTTACTCGAAATGTTAACTTCGTTAATTAACGGATTAACAAGTTAATGCCCAGCTATGCCAGTAGGTATTCTGATTACGCGCATCGTGTCATAAAAGGAGTGTTCCAAAATGAACCCGATTTTGTTACTTGATTGGTACCTAAATACCCGTTGTTGACAAAACCTGTACATCAAAAATACCACGAATTAAGTTGTTGACAGAAAGAAATTGAGTATCAAAATTCTGTATCTGTATTCTGTAAATCAGTGTTACGAAAATTACTGTACTATACAAATAATGAAAAATAAGTGCATTTTTAAATACTTATCTTACCTACTTGTCTATTGTAATGTTCTGAATATTATCTATGTTTACGCAAATAATTAATCACATAAATAACATACAAACTTCCCATTTTGCATACATATTTCCATTCCCGTATAAATATATTCTTACTTTAAGTGAACATTATTAGCTCAGGTTACTTACCTGTCTGTGTACATTTAGATGTGTTTTGTTCTTTATGCTCTTTTACATTAGCAACATAAAAATAAAATTACATTGACTTGATAAGTCATCGTTATTAAGCAACTCACTGTGACTTAGTAGCTGTATGTATGGTTATTTTACTTCTGTTCTGTCAACTATAACGAGGTAATAAGAGGTAGTTTGGATAACTAAACGGTACCTAAAAGGTAGTTTGGATAACCAAACGGTACCTAAGAGGTAGTTTGGATAACCAAACGGTACCTAAGAGGTAGTTTGGATAACCAAACGGTACCTAAGAGGTAGTTTGGATAACTAAACGGTACCTAAGAGGTAGTTTGGATAACCAAACGGTACCTAAGAGGTAGTTTGGATAACCAAACGGTACCTAAGAGGTAGTTTGTATAACCAAACGGTACCTAAGAGGTAGTTTGGATAACCAAACGGTACCTAAGAGGTAGTTTGGATAACCAAACGGTACCTAAGAGGTAGTTTGGATAACCAAACGGTACCTAAGAGGTAGTTTGGATAACCAAACGGTACCTAAAAGATCTATCATTGGTAAACCAACATGTGTATGTCGACAAATGTCGATTAATTTAGATCTAGAGGTAGTTCAATGGAAATCAGAACGGTACCTATAAAAGGATACTACGAGGTCATTAGATTAGTTTGGGTTACCAAACGATACCTAAGATGTAGTTTGGATAGCCAAGCGGCACCTAAAAGATCTATCATTGGTAAACCAACATGTGTATGTCGACAAATGTCGTTTAATTTAGATCTAGAGGTAGTTCGATGGAGATCAGAACGGTATCTATAAAAGGATACTAATCCTTTGTTACAGGTAGTAAATATATAAAGATTAAATGAATGGGCTACAAATGATCGCTCGTGGTCTAATTTTCTAAAGGAATTTAAGTCCTTGTATCCGCAAAAGATTAACTTCGCTCAAATTCTACATGAGGTCATAAACACCACGTTAGAGAAGTTTCCATCATACGCAGAATACGCGCGTCGTTCTTTATCAAGATTACGAGTAATAAGAGGTTTAAGCGAAGACCTCTTCATGGTTCAAATAATAATTTACGGCATCAACGATGTACAGGTGCGCGCAGCGGTTACCCATTCCGATCTAACAACCGAAAACCTAGTTTTCTTTTTAGCTACTTATCTAAAGCCTACTCGTAAGTTAGAAAATCGTAATTTCGATAAATTTGTGCCATCCGGTAATATGGCTAAAAGGCGAAGTTTTAACGGTCCTACTAAGTCCGAAATCTAATGTTTCTGTTGTGGCCGAGCAGGGCATAGCAGAGCACAGTGCCCAAGAATCGTAATGATAAGGGCGATGCGCATAATAGTGTTAAACCACTCGTCTGTTCTTTCTGTAAGAAAGTAAGGCATAAAGAGAGTAACTGTTTTGCTAAGGCCCGATCTGGGTCCCAAGGTAACAATAGCAACCAACGCAAAGTTAACTTGTGTAGCGAGCCTTCAAACGTGAAGGATAAAAACGATATGAGTACAACTGTGATACAGGGTATACCAGTTGACGTTCTTATAGATAGTGGAGCGCTCAATGTATCCTTAATATTGTCAGCAGTAGTAACTTACTTCTCCGGTTCGCATAAACAAATTAAATGTTCTTTGAAAGGAATAAGCGATAAAGAGATTGTTGCTCGCGAGTATATCACTTTAACGGTCGAATTTAGGAATATAGCGCTTGAAGTAGATTTTGTTATAGTACCCGCCTCGTGCATGAATACGCCCATTATCATAGGAACTGACGTACTTAATCGCGATGGCGTTACGTTTATTCGCACGAAACACGGACAGTACTTAACTACGCCAAACAGCGTATTAAAAATAAACTCTGTAGGTGTTACCAACCCCAACAAGATAAATACACCTCTCGAAGGGGCGGAACTTGTAAAGTTGATGGCAGTGGTAGATGAATTCTCTCCGTTTTTGATATCCGGTACAGCCACCACTAACGTGAATACTGGTAAAATGCACATCAACTTGACAAATGACGTCCCTCTGTCTCTGTAGGACAGAATGTGTGTAGACTTGCGAGCTTTAAATTGCATTACCGTCAGGAATAGGTAACCCCTACCCCTGACTGATGATCACATTGACCGGCTTGGGGACTCGAAATTCTTTATATCTTTATATATGGCGTCGGGTTTTCATCAAATCCCTATTGATGAGGACTCGATCCATAAGACAGGCTTTGTAACTACTACGAACTACTCATTATGAATGTTTAAAATGCTGTATGGGTTATGCAATTCCCCCCCCCCCCCCACACACTGTGTACCAACGTATTATTAACAATACCTTGTGTAAATTTATAGGAACAGGGAGTGTTCTAGTATAGATTGATGATGTACTGATCCTATGTTCAACGGTCGATGTCCTGAGGACATTGACAGAAGCCGGGTTGTCCGTTAACGTACGCAAATGTTTTTCTTACTACCGAAATAGAGTACCTCGGTCGCGTTATTAGTCATGGTCAGGTTAGGCCGAACCCGCACAAAATCAAGGCGAGTGGTGTCTTGAGAGTTGTGCTGCATTTTTTGAAAGTGAATTTTAACCGAACCTTTTAATGATTTTTTTTATGTTCCACGTATGTCGTGCGTGACTGTGAGTGCAAGACAAGTGATTGTCTTGTGGTTAGAACAGATAGTTGGAGCAGAGTAGTGTCACGGCATCCGTGCGAAGCAGTCGCAAATGCCCGTGCTCTTTGCGGAAATTGCAATTTTCCACGCTTTTTCGCTCCTAAAAAGCGACAAATTGCGACAATAGTTGTGTAGTGATAGTGTACAGTATTATTTAGTTCGATTCCGGCGCGAATCAGTTGTTTTTCGACTGGGGTGAGTTGTTAAGCTCTATTCGCTTGTTCATTTCGGCGCGCCTAGGCACATTACGCAATAACGGTCGTTTGTGTCGATAGATATTCACACGCGTCGACTGGTCTCAGCAAGGGAACGGGCCTCCAGTAATGGATGGCCCAGGCCCCCAGAAGGCCCCGAGGCCTTCGAGTGTCCCGCGCAAGCGGGACCACACGAAGGCCAAGGATGGCTGGTTAATGCCTGAGATCGGGGAGACGCGGGTGAAAAAGGCGTCTCCTTCATCGGCCCGTCGCTGCAGGTCGGTTGCCGGGCCGCGTCACGGGCATGCGGATAGTGCCGTTTTCACGGCTGCCGATATGCCCGGCTCGGTAGATGCGTCGGCGGTGGTAGACCTCACCGCCGCCACGCATGAGGATAGGTGCGGCGCGATGGGACCGCCTCCGGTTCCCATGGCGCCTAGGGCCCCATCCGGGCGTGCCGCGCGCAGGAGCGCAGCACACCCGGAGATAGATAGGAACGTACTGCTTGCAGCGAACTCGGCCGTTTGCCTGGCCGTGAGCGCTGCAAGCACCATAGTTCAATATGCCTACATGGCGCCACCCACCTCTGCGCGAGCCTCACTCGTGCAAGGGAGCGGCGCCTACGTAGAGCATGATCACATCCCACCGTCCGGCAGCGTCCCAGACTCGCTGGAGCACGCGCTCTACGGTGCGATTCGCGATCATAGTTATTCCCGCCCTGAAGCGCCTGCCTGTAGTCCGGTATACACGGCGGCCGGTTCAGCGACGGCAGGGGATGGGTGCCCTACGACGACGGTGTCGTATAGCGCACGGGCTTCACCTGTGCCTACGACATCGACTTGCAACCTTTCGGGCTGCAACGTCGAGAGCAACCGTCCCACGACACCGGTTGTCGCGCGAGCTTCACTCGCGCCCTCGGCCGGGGTCGTGAATAGGGACTTAGTAGGCGCGGCAGCGGCGACCCCTTCGACTTCCTTCCCTACTGGGACGGGAGCCGCTGTCGTGATGTCGGCGCCTGCGTCTTCGGCTGCGGCGACGTCTTCGTCCTTAGCGGCAGCGGCAGCGGGCACGTCGTCGTCTTCGCTCGCAGCCTCACCGTCTTCGGCATCGGGTTCGGCGACGCCGTCCACGTCATCAACGGCATTGGTGCCAATATCGTGTTCCCCGATGTTCGTTCCCGGATCGAGGTCGCGCTTCTGGGACCGGTCCCAGAGCAGCGGCGCCGATTCGGCCAGCACGTCGGGTGCTTCCACTCCAGCGCGCGCGCGCTCGCCTCTGCGCCCCACGGGGGGCGCACCCGTGGCGGCTTCTAGCGTTCTCGCGGGTGCGGAGACCTACCTCCGTACCGAGGGGGGTGAAAGGGGGCGCAAGGCGCGCAAGGCAACCGCCGCCAAAGTGGCCGCGGCTAGCCAGTGCGCCGCCCTCGTCGGGGACATATCGGCTCTCGGCCCTGGGGAGCTCCGCCTAGCGGCGAGCGCCCAGGTCGCTGAGATAGTTCATATTGCTCAAACGTCGGGCAATTTGAAGGGGATCTACGTGCGCCGGCTGAAGGAGGCCGCATCCAGGGTGTCGGACATCGTCGACACACTGGTCACGCGAAATCCGGAATCCGAGGCCTGGAAGCTCGGTAACGAGAACGCCAGACTACGCATGGAATTAAACTCGCTGCGGGAGGAAAACCGCTCCTACCGTAGGGAGTTTGAAGATATGCGTAAGGCCCTAAAGGCCTCCGCTTCGGTTGCGGAGCCGGCGCCTGCTGTAATGGCGGCGCCGACCCCCGTACCCGTCAAGCGGAAGGCCCAGGCCGCAAAGCGGAGGCGGCGGCGGTACCGGAACCGCCCGCCGCACCCGCTGCGGTTAAAAAATCGCGTCCGGCCCCTGCTGCGGTAGCAGGGCCGACACCGGCTCCCGTCGTCGGGACGGAGCGGACTCCGGCGACCGCCAACGGGGCGGCGCCGACACCCGCTCCACCGGGGCTCGGCGGCATCGATTACGACATGTTTGTGCGTGCCGTGATCGACGTCGTCGCCCCCATACTCGATGCCCGGTTCGCCGGTATCGAGGACCGGCTGAATGCCGCGCCGAACCTCCGTCCACCGCTAGGGGCCGACCGAGGTAAGGCGCCGGCAACCAGACCGGCACCAAACGTGGCTGTTAGGCCAAAAGCGGCCACGGCTGCAGCCGCCGTCCGGCGGAATGCGGGGGAAACAAGTACCCCGGTTCCGATGGAGGTGGTGGCGGCCTCGGCTGTCGGGGTGACGGACTCCCCACCGTCACCGCCCCCCCCTAAAAAGAAGACGAATAGAGGGGGGGTGAAGTGGAGGCTGAAAATGCAGCGGAGAGCGGCACGCGACGCCGCCGCTGCTTTAACGGCCCCCGCCACGGCACCCGTGCCTGTGGTGTCGGCTCCTAGGCCGGCCCCTAGACAGCGGGCGGCGCCCGCGGCCGCGACACCGGTCGTCGCGGCGCCCGTCGTCTGTGCTCGCGTCGCACACGTCGCGCACGTCGCGCCGCCGCCGGCGCCCGTGGCCCCCGCCCCCGCCCCGGAGGAGGGGGCGTGGACGACGGTCGTCAAGCGGAAAAAGGGTAAGGGGGCGAGGGCCGACGGGCCCCCTCCCCCCACCCAGGCGCAAGCTGCTCCCCTGCCGACGGGGCAAAGACAGCAACAGCGGAAACAGGCTGCGAAGCCTGCGGTCGTATTCCGCGAGCCGAAGTCGGCCGCAGTTATCGTTAAACTGCTGCCGGCAGCGGCCGCGAAGGGTGTCGATTATCGCGAGGTCTTCGCAAAGGCCTCGACGGTGGTCGACATCGCGGCCATGGGCCTCCGCGAGGGGCTGAAGGTGGTGCGGACCGTTAGGGACGCGCGTCTCCTCGAGTTCCAGCCGGCACCCGAGAGCGCGGCCAAGGCGGACCGCGTCGCCGAGGCTCTGCGCGGAGCCCTTGTAGGGATGGCTGAGGTCGTCCGCCCCGTAAAGCGTGGGGAGCTTTACGTCTCTGGGCTGGACGAGTCGGTCACGGTCGATGGGCTTCGTGACGCGATCGCGCGCGCCGGCAGCTGCCGGCACGACGACGTGCGCGCGAAGCACATCAGTGTAGGACCGGGCGGTTTGGGCGCATCGTACGTGATGTGCCCCGTCGCTGCTGCCAAAGCCATCGTCGAGCTGGGCTACCTCGTGGTAGGCTTCACCTCGGCGAGGGTGGAGGCACTGGAGGCCAGACCGATACGTTGTTACCAGTGTTACAACGTCGGCCATGGCGCCCAAACCTGTCCGGACACGTGCCCGGACCGGACTAACTTGTGTCTCCGCTGCGGTAAGAGCGGACACAAGACTGCACGGCTCGGAACCCCCACTGCGCGGCGTGCGCGGCGGAGGGACTCAACGCTGCCCATCCCACGTTAGCGAGGTTCTGCCAGCCTCCCTACGTGAAGGGCAAATTCGTCCAACCGAGGACGAAACAACGTACGGGTGCATCGGGAGTACGCGCAATGGACACCTCCAATGCCTAGTACGCCCGTAACAGCACTATTTCAGGCGAACGTAAACCACTCCCCCACCGCTCAGGACTTGTGCCTGCAGGCGATGGCGGAGTGGCAAGCGAACTTGGCCGTAATAAGCGAACCTTATTACGTGCCGCCTTGCGGCAATTGGGTGGGCGACCTCGACGACGTGGTAGCGGTGGTGGCCAGAGCCGGATCTGGCACACCGCTTATATGTCTCGAAAGAGGAAAGGGCTATGCGGTGGCGGAGAGCGGGAGTATCGTCGTCATAGGCGTTTACTTTTCGCGCAACCGCCCCCTGGCGGAGTTCGAGCTTCGCTTGGACGCCATCAGGGCTGCCATAGGCAGACTGTCGCCTAAAACGATTTTCGTGATGGGCGACTTTAACGCAAAGCACTGTTCCTGGGGAAATGCGTTCACGAAACCTAGGGGCCGGACGGTTGAGGAATGGGCTCTTCAATTCGGCCTGACCATATTGAACCAGGGATCGGTCCAGACCTGCGTGCGCGCGCGGAGTGGATCGGTCATCGACCTGTCATTCGCCACTCATGCGGCCGCCCGCAGAGTTGTCGGGTGGAGGATGCTGGAGGAGGGGGAGTCGCTCTCTGATCATCGGTACATCAGATTTGAGCTTACCCCCTCCTCCGGTCCGAGCCCTGTTCATCGCCCCCCTCTCCTCCCGCGTTGGGCCCTTACCAAGCTCGATCCGGAGCAGGCCGAGGAGTGGGCACTCACGGAAAGCTGGGCCTACCCAGCCGAATTTGCGAACCTGGAGTCGCAGGCAGAGCACATGCGCAAGACCCTGACGAGGGTTTGCGACGCGGCGATGCCTCGCGTCTCCAAGCGGCAGCCTCCGTGCAAGCAGGTCCACTGGTGGACCGAGGAGCTGGGCGAGATGCGAAAGGCAATTCGCATCATCAGCCACAGACTCAAACGCTGCAGGGCGCGCAGTCCTCCGGACTACGTCGCGGAAAATGGACTCGTGGGCGAGTTTAGGGAGGCCAGAAAGGCCCTTTCGATTGCAATATTGCAAGCGAAAGCCCGGGCTCGTGCCGAGCTCCTCGAGACGCTCGATCGGGACCCTTGGGGGCGTCCGTACCGTGGGGCCCGCAACACGTTGCGGCCTTGCACATCCACGGTCACGGAAACGCTCGAACCCGAGGTGCTCCGGTCGGTTATCGATGGGCTCTTCCCGGATCCGGGAAACTTCACTCCCCCCAGTATGGGTCCACCCGTTCCCGACACCCCCACGGACGAGGAGCCTCACTCCATCTCCGAGGGGGAACTAGATGTTGCCCTGGACCGGCTCCGGGGCAGGAAGACGGCACCGGGACCCGACGGGGTTCCAGGTCGACTCCTCTTCCTGGCCGCTAAACACCTACGCGGCCAGCTGCGGGAACTGTTCGAAGCCTGTATTCGCGCAGGTCGGTTCCCGTCGCAATGGAAGGAGGGGCGTTTGTGCCTGATTCCCAAGGGAGGTCGGCCTCCAAACGATCCGTCCGCCTTCAGGCCCATAGTGCTGCTGAACGAGGTCGCTAAGGTCTTCGAAAAGATCTTGGCGGAGCGGCTCGTGAAGCATCTCGACGCTGTGGAGCCAGGGCTTTCAGAAACGCAGTTCGGGTTTCGGCGGAGGCGCTCCACGATGGACGCCTTCGAGACACTGCGAACGTTGACGGACGAAGCCGTCCAAGCGAAGGATGTCGTTCTTGCGGTGTCGCTAGACATAGCGAACGCCTTTAACAGCCTCCCTCATGAGACGATCAGGGAGGGGCTCCGCGCGCATGGAGTCCCTTCGTACCTCACGAGGCTGTTGGGCGCGTACCTGCAGGATCGACATATCCTTTGGGAGGGCGGTGAGTCCGGCAATCCCGTGTTAGGTCGGCGACGCGTCGCGTGCGGCGTTTCACAGGGGTCGGTCCTCGGGCCGATTCTTTGGAACGTAGGTTATGACTGGATCCTTCGGGTTCCGGTCCTGCCCGGGGTAGGGCTGATCTGCTTTGCGGACGACACCCTACTCACGACACGCGCTGCGTCATTTGCGGAATCCGTGGACGTCGCCAACGCCGGGTTGGCGATTGTCGTAGATCGAATAGCTAGGCTGGGCTTGAGGGTCTCCCCCGCGAAAACAGAGGCCGTCATGTTCCATAGGAAATTTCGCACTCCCCCCGCGGACTTGACCGTTTCGGTCCAAGGGGTGGCGATTAGAGTAGGGCCCCAGATGAAATATCTGGGGCTAGTTCTCGATGGGAAATGGCTGTTCAAAGCGCACTTTGAGCAGCTAGTTCCCAAACTCGTCAAATCCGCGGGCGCACTCTCTAGGCTGCTTCCCAACGTGGGGGGCCCGGGGGGTGCGACGCGGAAACTTTACTCTGGCATCCTGAGGAGTATGGCGCTGTACGGTGCACCCGTCTGGTCCACTGCACTTCACCGCCACAACAGAACCCTGCTGCACCGGGCGCAGCGGGTTCTGGCCGTGAGGACCATACGGGGGTATCGCACAGTGTCGCGGACGGCGGCCACCCTCCTGGCAGGCGATCCGCCCTGGCATCTCCAGGTGAACGTCCTGGCAGAGGTGCGTCGCACCCGGCAGGATGCCCTAGCTAGAGGCCTGACCTTCTGTCAGGTCGAAATCGAGGCGATCAGGAAGCGGGAAACCGCCTCCATGATCGCCGTCTGGTCTCAAGAGCTCGACAACCCTGCGGCCTATGGCGGCTACACGGTGGATGCAATCAGGCCACAGCTGACGGAATGGGTCAACCGCACCAGCGGCACTCTGACCTTCAGGACGACACAGATACTTACCGGACACGGATGTTTCGATAAGTATCTGTGTCGCATTGTGGGCTCCTTGCCTTCCCCGGACTGCCGCCAGTGCGGCGCGCCCGACACGGCGTTACACACGCTTGTCGAGTGCGCCGCATGGGCGCCGCAGCGTTTCGAACTTGAGACGCACGTAGGTCCAGTCGACTCGCTCTGCGACTTGGTCAAGGCCATGCTGCAGAGCAGCGACAATTGGGGGGCTGCGGTTACTTTTTGCGAGACAGTAATGTCACTCAAGGAGGCCGCAGAACGAGACAGGGAGAGAAGTCCTGCAGCGCGTGCCAATGCGTCTTCTCGAGGTCGCCGGCCTTCAGCTGGCACCCGGAGAGGCAGGTACGCGCATTACTTCCCTCCCTGAGTTAGGTTCCGTTTACCGCGGGGGGCCTTTAGCTTGCTAGGAAGAGCAAAGGACCTTCTACCCCCGCACAACGAAGTGGGGTGTGTTCTCCCAGGGCACACTCCAGGCACTTTATTGCGCTGGATCGGCTGGGCGTAACTATGTTCTAAATCTCAGCCTTTCCAACACATTCAAAGCGCAGGGTCGTCAGGGAGGAGGGGGTTTTTAGTGGGTATTGGGGTTGCTCGCCCGTGCAGCAACGCTCGGAGTCTTCCACACTATTCTGTGACGTCGATCGCGGACGGAGCGCTGCCAAGAGCATACTATTGCTGCAGTGTTATCGCCCCCGACCGACGCGTGTCGTTCCCCTAGCAACGACCCAGTTTGTGCGTAAATCGGTTAAGCATTTTCCCTCGCCTCAAAACCAAAAAAAAAAGGTAAGTATGCCTCCCCCCCTCCCCACTACTTAAAATTCCTGTATAAAAAAGCTATAGATTTATCCTGTCGGCTTATTATATAATTCCTGCTCCGTCTTCGCAGTAGAAGGCCTTAATATGTCTTCTCGTGCCTCTCACCCTCATGGAGACTGCTCGTATAATTGAAATTTGTATTTTTTACTTTTAGCCTTTGATATACTTGTTGCTGCTACATTATTACTGATATGTTAGTTACGACTAGTTGTAGTCTATGTCATTCTCATTCTATATAACTATTTTAGAAAAACTTATGGGTTTTGTGGCTGTGATTCCATCCAAGAAATGTATTTGACCAATTTGAATGATAATGTCATAATTTAAGCAAATTTTATGAAAAAAATACTGTGGACACAATTATTCTAAACTAATATTTCAATATTTTGCAGCGACATGCCAGCCAACATAAAACTGGCATATTAAAAGAAAACCAGTTAGAAACAATTCCTGTTTTGGCCGGTCCTGACACCTCTACCTTGGTAAATGCTGCACATTTAAGGACTCTGCTGTTCTGTAGCTTCAAGAGAAGATGTTAGATTTTGTATATACAGACTCTTTATAGTGAAGCTATTGAACCTACTTAGATAAAAGTAATATGCTTTGACATCTTTAGAGGAATAACCCAAAACTGATGGTGTCACTTCTTTGAATTTTGTATTCCATGTAAAACATCTAAGGTACAAAGAAAACTCATATTATAAACTTATGCCTTTATTAGTTTTACTTTAATAAAAACTATTGTAAATTCGTTAAATTTTTAATAATTAAGTGATTTTAGAGCGGAAGTCATAAGGAATGACGTTTGTAATTAAATAAATGTTCTGAAGGTGTTTTGTTTTTTTTATCACGCGGTCCCTTGATAAGTTTAAAATTTGAATCACTCTCACTTATGGTGCAGCGCACCTATCTTGAGGTGCGTTGCGGTAATGTGTTACGGACTTTACCTGCAGGATCGACATATCCTTTGGGAGGGCGGTGAGTCCGGCAATCCCGTGTTAGGTCGGCGACGCGTCGCGTGCGGCGTTTCACAGGGGTCGGTCCTCGGGCCGATTCTTTGGAACGTAGGTTATGACTGGATCCTTCGGGTTCCGGTCCTGCCCGGGGTAGGGCTGATCTGCTTTGCGGACGACACCCTACTCACGACACGCGCTGCGTCATTTGCGGAATCCGTGGACGTCGCCAACGCCGGGTTGGCGATTGTCGTAGATCGAATAGCTAGGCTGGGCTTGAGGGTCTCCCCCGCGAAAACGGAGGCCGTCATGTTCCATAGGAAATTTCGCACTCCCCCCGCGGACTTGACCGTTTCGGTCCAAGGGGTGGCGATTAGAGTAGGGCCCCAGATGAAATATCTGGGGCTAGTTCTCGATGGGAAATGGCTGTTCAAAGCGCACTTTGAGCAGCTAGTTCCCAAACTCGTCAAATCCGCGGGCGCACTCTCTAGGCTGCTTCCCAACGTGGGGGGCCCGGGGGGTGCGACGCGGAAACTTTACTCTGGCATCCTGAGGAGTATGGCGCTGTACGGTGCACCCGTCTGGTCCACTGCACTTCACCGCCACAACAGAACCCTGCTGCACCGGGCGCAGCGGGTTCTGGCCGTGAGGACCATACGGGGGTATCGCACAGTGTCGCGGACGGCGGCCACCCTCCTGGCAGGCGATCCGCCCTGGCATCTCCAGGTGAACGTCCTGGCAGAGGTGCGTCGCACCCGGCAGGATGCCCTAGCTAGAGGCCTGACCTTCTGTCAGGTCGAAATCGAGGCGATCAGGAAGCGGGAAACCGCCTCCATGATCGCCGTCTGGTCTCAAGAGCTCGACAACCCTGCGGCCTATGGCGGCTACACGGTGGATGCAATCAGGCCACAGCTGACGGAATGGGTCAACCGCACCAGCGGCACCCTGACTTTCAGGACGACACAGATACTTACCGGACACGGATGTTTCGATAAGTATCTGTGTCGCATTGTGGGCTGCTTGCCTTCCCCGGACTGCCGCCAGTGCGGCGCGCCCGACACGGCGTTACACACGCTTGTCGAGTGCGCCGCATGGGCGCCGCAGCGTTTCGAACTTGAGACGCACGTAGGTCCAGTCGACTCGCTCTGCGACTTGGTCAAGGCCATGCTGCAGAGCAGCGACAATTGGGGGGCTGCGGTTACTTTTTGCGAGACAGTAATGTCACTCAAGGAGGCCGCAGAACGAGACAGGGAGAGAAGTCCTGCAGCGCGTGCCAATGCGTCTTCTCGAGGTCGCCGGCCTTCAGCTGGCACCCGGAGAGGCAGGTACGCGCATTACTTCCCTCCCTGAGTTAGGTTCCGTTTACCGCGGGGGGCCTTTAGCTTGCTAGGAGAGCAAAGGACCTTCTACCCCCGCACAACGAAGTGGGGTGTGTTCTCCCAGGGCACACTCCAGGCACTTTATTGCGCTGGATCGGCTGGGCGTAACTATGTTCTAAATCTCAGCCTTTCCAACACATACAAAGCGCAGGGTCGTCAGGGAGGAGGGGGTTTTTAGTGGGTATTGGGGTTGCTCGCTCGTGTAGCAACGCTCGGAGTATTCCACACTATTCTGTGACGTCGATCGCGGACGGAGTGCTGCCAAGAGCATACTATTGCTGCAGTGTTATCGCCCCCGACCGACGCGTGTCGTTCCCCTAGCAACGACCCAGTTTGTGCCTAAATCGGTTAAGCATTTTCCCTCGCCTCAAAAACAAAAAAAAAAAAATGTGTTACGGACTTTAGAGTCAGCAACACAATTAAAATAGATTGTAATAGAGAGGTAAGTAGTTTAGACTACTTACCTCTCTATTACAATCTAATTAATCTGTTTTGGATATCAAAATAAGAGTACGTGTTTTTCTTAGGAAAAACACGTACTCTTATTTTGATATCCAAAACAGCATAGCTAGCTAGCATGCTAACGTTTTATCGCCGACATAAAGCTTCCATCCCTTTCCGGCATACACGCAAGTGCGAGCGAGACGGCAACATACGAAACGACGATAAAATTTAGCATGCTAGAGATGGGCAGATGGCACTGTACTACGCCATATGTTTATGTTTTGTGGTCACTGAGTTGTCAAACGATAACTATATCAAATCAGTGTAGCAACTTTTAAAAATCGTCATATCGTTTACTTGATAAATTTGAAACACGAACTTGTCTTAGATTTCACACATCTAAATCAAAGTATCTTTGCACATAACAATATACTTACTTCCTATTAAAGTATAAATTCTACAAATAATTAATACTCAATAATATTTAAAATAAAATGAGCCAAGGACGTTTATCAATAAAACCTAATAACATTAAAATCTTCTGGGCAGCACTAAAACCGCCATGTTTAGTGGCCAGATGACGTCACAGTGGCACGCATTTTTTATTGACGTTTCATTTCCATAGGTTTCCTACTTCAGTGGTGTGGATTCTCGCGCATGCGGCGAAGGGGGCCGCCACCCTTCACGCAGCGCCAAACCTGGCGGGTCGAGAGGAGCAGAGTGCCGTATAGGCACGTGGAATGTGAGAGGTGGAATGAAAGATAAGATGGACGAAATGATTGATATAATGAATGAGAGAAGCCTGGATGCCTTATGTCTGACAGAGACAAAGCGGAAAGGGTGCGACATCGATGACCTCCCCGGTGGCATGCTTGCTCTGTGGTCCGACCTGGACCTGGACGAGCGTGCAAGTGGGGGGGTAGGCGTCTTACTCTCATCCCGCTTTGTGTCTGGAGTAAAAGCTTATTGTCTGGTGAACCCGAGACTTCTCTGGGTCCGCCTAAAACTGGGGATCACGCGAGTTTTTCTGGTCGCAGTTTATGCTCCCGTAAGCTCAGCGGATCCCCAAGAACTCGAGAAGTTTTGGGAGTCTGTGAGAGAAATTCTGGATCCGGCTGAAGGGAACGAAAGATTAATTATGTGTGGTGATCTTAATGACTGGGTGGGGACCAATCGAGACGGCCTTGAGGCTATCCTTGGACCCTATGGTGATAAGAGAGTGAACGATGCTGGTAGGCCAATCATAGACGTATGCATGGAAAGAAACTTGCTTGTGTCGAACACCCTATTCCATCATAAGGATATTCACACGTATACATGGAGAATGAATGATCAGAAAAGTATGATTGATCTGATTTTAATTGATAGTCGCCTCCGAAACACAATAATGGATACAAGAGCCTACAGAGGCCCCACTCTTGAAACGGACCACTACCTGGTGATAAGCCGGTTTGTGGGCCTTTTCAAGAAGTGGAGACACTATCGAGTGCGTACCAATTTCGGGGAGCTTGAAAGAATAAAGTGTGAAAAATTGGAAGATGTTAGTGTAAGGAGTATGTATGCGCGCCTAGTCGAAGAAAGGCTTGCAAAAGCGGACTTCTCCGACTTAGATGTGGATAATGACTGGGATAGTATGAAAGAAAGTATAGTGGAAAGCGCAAAAGAAGCATGTGGATGCGCGAAGAGGCACATAACAACGAAAGGTGATGAATGGTGGGACGCGGATGTTAAATCCAGCGTAGAGAGAAAGAGAAAAGCCTGGCTGGATTATGTTGCTTCCTTGCAACAGAATGACAGTATGAAAGAGATGAAGAAAGAAATTTATCGCCTCTGCAAGAATGAAACCAAAGCTTTAGTGAAAGAGAAGCGTGAAAGAATAAAATTGAAAGAAGAAGAGAAGCTGACGGAGAACTTCGAGGCGAATACCAAACTCTTTTGGAGAGAGGTTAAGAAGTCTCGGGGTTGTTCGTCAGCTTCCAGAATGGAAAGAATAAAATCTAAAGCAGGGGACGTTCTTGCTAACCCACAAGAGGTATTAGCGCGATGGAGTGAATATTTTAGAGAAATGTATGATAATATCCCGGATGCTGGCACCACGACCGAGTCTGTGACCGACTCCGAAGAGTCAGCATCCGAGATCACTTTGGAAGAGATTGAATGGTCGATAAGAAGTCTGAAAAATGGAAAGGCAGTAGGAATCGATAGTGTGTCTGCTGAGATGATCAAATATGGTGGAACCTGCGTCCGGGACGCTTTCCTGTCCTTATGCAACTTGTGCTGGAGGACGGGAAAGGTTCCCAAGGACTGGAGGCGCGCTGTCATCGTGCCCTTGTATAAAGGCAAGGGGTCACGTATGGAGTGCGCTAGCTACAGGGCCATCAGTTTGATCAGCACAGCATCTAAAGTGCATGCGAAGATTATTGAAAAGAGAATGAGAGTTGTATCCGATGGATTACTGTGGGATGCACAAGGTGGTTTCAGAAATGGAAGGGGATGTATGGATCAAGTTTTCTCTCTCCGCAATATCGTAGAGAAGCAGCTGGCTATGGGCCGGAAGGTTTTCTGCGGTTTTGTGGATCTAGAGAAAGCATTTGACAGGGTTGTGCGGAAGGACCTCTGGGACATGTTGCCCGGATATGGGATTAATGGCCAATTGATGCGTGCTGTGCAGTCCACTTACGAGGGCTGTATGGCATGCGTGCGAGTGGAAGGCAGCCTGTCGCCCTGATTTGACGTCAATATTGGCGTCCGCCAGGGCTGCGTGCTGTCGGCTTTGCTGTTCATCCTATATCTGGACGATTGTCTCCAGAGAATAAGATTGATGGATGTTGGGGTGCGGATGAGTGATCTAGTTGTAAGCACCTTGCTTTATGCGGATGATGCCGTGCTTTTAGCCGAATCGCCATCAGAACTGCAAACACTAGTCACAATGATGAAAGATGACTGTCAGGCGAGAGGCTTACATTTGAATGCGAAGAAAACAAAGGTTATGGTGTTTGAAAGAGAAGAAACCAGAACGAATGCAAGGATAATGGTCGATGATGTTATGCTGGAGCAAGTGAAAGAGTTTGTATATCTTGGATGTGCTTTTAGCAGGGTGGAAGTTACACCGCTGATATAGAGAGAAGAGTGAATTTGGGGAATAGTTTAAATGGAGCGTTAGGTAAACTTCTAGGCGCTAAGAACCTCAGCCAGAAGGCCCAGCTCGCCGTACACAACGCGGTGCTGGTACCTACGCTCACGTATGGAAGCGAGAGTTGGGTATGGAAGAAAGAGCATGAAAGTAGAGTAAACGCGGTCGAGATGCGAGCACTGCGCAAAATCTGCGGAGTGACGCTCGCGAACCGCGTTCGTAATACCGAAGTAAGAAAGAGAGTTGGTCTGAAAGAGAGTGTCGGGATGAAGGTAAGGAAAGGAATGCTCCGGTGGTTCGGGCATGTGGAAAGAATGCATGATGAAAGAATGACTAAACAGATATACAATGCAAAAGTGGATGGATGCAGAAGTCGTGGAAGGCCACGACACACCTTCCATGATCAAATTGATCGTGTACTAGCAGAAGGTGATGTCAGGAGTCTAAAGAACAGACGAGCTTGCATGACAAGAGTTATGAATGTCAAAGAGGCAAGTGAGGTGTGTAAGAATAAGCCTAAATGGCACTCTGTTGTTCGTGCCTACCCCGCAAGGGAACTGGCGTGAAGTTATGTATGTATGTATGTATGTATATTATTGTTTTGAGTTCAATCGTATATTACTTGATAAAGAAATCACTCATATAAGATAAATGTAAAAATGATGTACAATTATGATTGGCCAGATAGGTTATGTTTATACTTAGATCACATAAACATCTAGATCACGCATCAATTGCACAAAAACGGCCCAAAAAAAGTGCACCAAAATTGGTGCACTGGCTTCAGTGGTTTCCGACGCCTATTAGTGTCGTTTCGATTACTTTACTGGTTAGAAATCTCGCAAAAAAAAAAATCATTATGCCGGCCTGCGCTATTAAAATGTGTCCGAACTATTTCGAAACGGAAAAGGATAAGATGTCATTTAATCGGAAAACTTAACACTTTTCTCATGATTTCTTTGTAAAAACGTGAAATTTAATTTCGACATTTTCAAGATTGATGTTGTCAGGTGAGAAGTGTGACTTATATTATCCAAAATTTGGGGACTTTTGTTACGATTGTTTTTTATTTATGAAATATGAATGAATGAATGAATGTTCTTTATTGCATACATACATATATACATAGCTCACGCCAGTTCCCTTGCGGGGTAGGCACGAACAACAGAGCGCCATTTAGGCTTATTCTTACACATCTCACTTGCTTCTTTGACATTCATAACTCTTTATTGCATACATAAGTTACATATACAATAGGAGGTCTTATCGCCGCCGGCGATATCTTCCAGAGCACCTTTACGTATGTGTTTATTGATTCCCAAATATTTTAATGTCAGTGTGTTTGTTTAGCTTTAGTCAGAATTATATGTATATCACCTTTATCTAATATTTTAGTCATTTATTGTTACTGTCCAAGAATTCCTGTATCGAATAAAATGTCTTGTCCGTTAAGTACGTAAATAGCTTATATTTATATGTCTCAAATTCGCGGCATGTCTTTATGTCTAATGGTAATTTATTATATATTTTGATGGACATCATAAATATGCTACGTGCAAATAAGGTTGTTGTGCACCTTTTATTAAAATTTAATAAGTCACATCTTCGTGAGCTTATGATGTCTTCATATTGTTCAGGGTATCTTCTGACATGAAGCGCCACTTCATAGATATATAGACAATGCAAAGAGAGTAGTTTAAGGCTTTTAAAGTATGGTCTACAGTCATTTCGCCTTTTTAAGCCACAAATAGAGCGTATACAACATTTTTGAGCAATAAACTAGTGTTCAGTGTTAGTTGCATTTCCCCAGAATATTATACCATATTTTATTCTGGATACTACACATGCATGATACGCCACAATAATCGATTTTTGATCGACGACTTTACTAAGCATACGTAGTGCGTATGAGAATTGAATTACTTTATTGTGTATATGGTCAATATGTGTTTTCCACTTCATGTTATTATCGATGTGTAGCCCCAGAAATTTTGTAGTGTTCGTTTCACATAGTTCATTGTCCCCGTACTGTACCCTTATATCAGAATCGCAATTTGGTCTTTGGCGGAAATTCATTAGGTTTGTCTTCTTTAGGTTGATTTGTAAATTATTATGTTCAAGCCATTGAATTACCGAATTGAGCACTTGTGATTATCTCATCCTCTTTTGTGCACATAACTGTGCAATCGTCTGCATACAGGATCACTGGGTTATGTATTGCTCTAGGCATATCATTGATATAGATTAGAAACAGCAGGGGACCCAGGATACTTCCTTGGGGCACGCCCATATTTACTGATCTTGGTGAAGATGCATAAGTACACTGCACATTGTTCTCAACACAGATTTTATTTATGTGCGTTATTTGACTTCTATTGCTAAGATAAGATGTAAGAAGCAGTTGTGCCACTCCCCGTATTCCATACATTTCCAATTTAGTCAGCAATATATCATGTTTTACATAGTCAAATGCCTTAGTCATATCAAGATATATAGCGTAAACTGGCAGCCTTTTATCAATTCGCGGATATACAACTTTAGAAGGTCATATATTGCCGAGTCAATTGATTTATTTTTCCGGAACCCCTTTTGTTCCTCCGCAAGTATATTATTTGCTTCAAAGTAGTTAGTCAGGTTATTATATATTATTTTCTCAAATATTTTAGATATTATAGGGATTAAAGCTACAGGTCTATAATTTTTAATATTCGTCTTGCTTCCCTTTTTATGGATAGGCTTAATTGGTGTTACTTTCAATTTTGATGGAAATATTCCCTGTTCAATACATAGGTTAAATATATAGCTAAGCAGTGGAGCAATCGTACTACCAACATATTTAATTACTTTTGTGGCTATATCGTCATATCCGACACTATGCGTATTCTTAAGACCTTTTATTATAGCATATATTTCATCGGGATTTGTTGGTTTTATGAATATTGTCTTAGATGAATTATAATTCAATGTAGATTTATCTACTTTAATGTAATTGGTTAAATTATCCTTGTATATATTTTGTGTATTGTCTATGTAATAATCATTAACCCTTAACTTGGCAGAATTTTATTTTTTTTAATATCAAAATAATATTCATACCACTTAATCCTTATCACTTACGGATGTCTAAAAAAATATCTAAAAAAATCTCATGAGGGTAGTTAAAAAAAATCATATGTATCTTGTGGGATACATTGCCAAGAGCATTAATAAATACATTACGCTAACAATGTATCTCTACAGATACATTGCCAAATTAGCTATGATTTGATTATAAAATAATTTATGTAAAAATAATTATAATTAAACCGCGTTTATAATCAGTAGTCTGTGCCATTAATTGTGACAAAAATATAACTTCTATTAGAAAAAAATAAAACAAAATCAAATTAATTTTGGAAATTTATATTGTGGAAATTGAAAAAACAGTTCCTATCCGGTAATAGACACAGCCTCATACCACATTTTATGCACATAACAGTAGTCTGGCCTTTGGTGCATAGCTTGCATCGTCCTTTGGACCCAAATGTAGGGAAATGATTGTATCCATCATATTTCACGTCTGCAGTTGGCCTTACGCTACCCGGTGTTTTTATTATTTTTTTTGGTGCTGGTACAGAATCAGACTTTTTAAATGGTTGCTGTCTCCCAGAATGCAATATCCCTTGTATAATATGATGCCGGAACTTCTTTAAGCTCAGTCGTTTTACATTATTCACGGCAATATGTCTGCGATATAAAACCCAGCTATTGTTCACGCAGATATCTAAAATTTGGGAAAATATAGGTAAGTACCATCGGTGGCTTTTCATCTCAGTTCTGTACAAAGACACCAACATATCTGCAAGGTCGACCCCACCCATATGCGCGTTGTAATGCTTTATTATATTGGGACAGGGGACAGAAGCCCTTTGTTTTAAATCCTTATTGTAGCGCTGTATAACTCCAACAGGCGTTTCCGAGACATAACTGCTTGCCACAGTGACCACTTTGTTGTCATACCATTTCACAACACACACTTTGTTTTTATTGCATACCACTCGTGAATAAAACCCTCGGCCTTTTTTCTTGAGGACTTTATCTGATAACAGTTTCTGTTCTGCACCACGTAGTCGATTTGATCTTATTGTGCCTAAAGAGAATATTCCCATATCATATCGCAGCATATGAATAAGCTCCAAGCTGGTGAAAAAGTTATCAAAGTAAACAACTGAACATGCTGGATCAGGAATAGTTTTACACAATGATAAGACGACTTTTCCCCAAAGCCCAAACTTATCTCTTCTGGTGAAAATGTATGATATCTGAAGGTGTCTTCACCACCATATACGACAAAATCGTAAATAAAGCCTGAAACTCCTGCTCTAACAAATATTTTGTACCCCCATTTGCGAGGCTTGCTCTTTATATACTGTTTCCGACTACCGGCTTTTTTGCCCTTATATGGCACCATCATTTCATCAATACTAAATCTGGTGTCATGAGGAACTCTCAAAAAATTGGCACGTACTTTTTCAATGAGGGGCCTAACTTTAAAATATCGATCACCGTCATCAAGCAAATTGTCATTGAAGTGGATGTACCGTCGTATCTGCTGAAATTTTTTGAGTGTCATTATGTCAGCTATTTGTGCCAATCTAAATTCTTGAGACCAATAGTCGGTATAGGTCGGTAGGTATATTCACGATTCCCATTATCAAATTAATTGCGATAAAATCTTTGATGTCTTGTTTTGAAAAATTAAGAGAGCGACCGATTGTTTGAGTTGAGTATAAATTACTTTGCTGTGTAATCATGTCAAGGATGTCATCATCAAAGAAATAATAAAAATATTCTAGTGGTGTTTTGATGTCGTCTATAGGTAACTGTTTATCATATATTTCGGCATTATGTTCAAATTTCTTATTTATCCAATGGAAATTCAATTGCTTTCTTTGTATAGGCGCAGGCCGTCTTACAGCTAGTCTTGGCTGTTTTGAGCGTGTATTCTTTATATTTGATGGCGATGGCGAGGCTGCTACTATTGCTGGGGATGACTCAGGTGTTTCAGGCACTATTCGGTTGAATCTAGGCCTTTTATTTTGTACAACATTCACTATGGCGGTTGGTGAAGGAGGTATAACTGAGTGAAGCGAATCTTGAGCTGAAGAATCCAAAGAAAGATTTTCAGTAGCTGGTCTCATTGATACTGGAGGGTAGGAAGCAGTAACTTGGGGTACGGTGAGGTTATTTTCATCGTCAGAAAGCATATGAAGATTTTCAAGAGAAGAAGGAAGCGAAGGACCAGGAGAAGACTCTGTACTGTCACATTTTTGAAAATTAAATTTCTCAACTTCACTACTACAATCCGAACTTTCTTCATCATTTGATGATTGATTGTGTTTTGGCACCAATGTAAGTATTTTGCTAGCTCTTGAAAGCATATGTACCTACAACCAATAGAAAATAAGCTAAACATGCATAAGCATATGAACAGTTAATCAGCTTGGCAGTGTGCACATATAGATACAAGACGATTCTGTATAAGTTGTTAGTGAAGCCGGCAGTGTGCACATACAGATACAGAACGATTCTGTATAAGTTGTTAGTGAAGCTGGCAGTGTGTACCATGAGATACATGTCAAATAAACACAAAATTGTTAGTTACTTGGCAGTGTGCACGATGAGATACATCCATTAAAAAAGTGTAATGACTCATCAACCAGACAATTATAGTAAGTCAAAAGTAATTACTTTAGTGCAAAATATACTTATAATTTATAATTTTATGCACCCATTCATAAAATATGTAAAAACAAAAATATTTTTATAAATTTTCTTTTTTTTTTTTTTTGGTTTTGAGGCGAGGGAAAATGCTTAACCGATTTACGCACAAACTGGGTCGTTGCTAGGGGAACGACACGCGTCGGTCGGGGGCGATAACACTGCAGCAATAGTATGCTCTTGGCAGCGCTCCGTCCGCGATCGACGTCACAGAATAGTGTGGAAGACTCCGAGCGTTGCTGCACGGGCGAGCAACCCCAATACCCACTAAAAACCCCCTCCTCCCTGACGACCCTGCGCTTTGAATGTGTTGGAAAGGCTGAGATTTAGAACATAGTTACGCCCAGCCGATCCAGCGCAATAAAGTGCCTGGAGTGTGCCCTGGGAGAACACACCCCACTTCGTTGTGCGGGGGTAGAAGGTCCTTTGCTCTTCCTAGCAAGCTAAAGGCCCCCCGCGGTAAACGGAACCTAACTCAGGGAGGGAAGTAATGCGCGTACCTGCCTCTCCGGGTGCCAGCTGAAGGCCGGCGACCTCGAGAAGACGCATTGGCACGCGCTGCAGGACTTCTCTCCCTGTCTCGTTCTGCGGCCTCCTTGAGTGACATTACTGTCTCGCAAAAAGTAACCGCAGCCCCCCAATTGTCGCTGCTCTGCAGCATGGCCTTGACCAAGTCGCAGAGCGAGTCGACTGGACCTACGTGCGTCTCAAGTTCGAAACGCTGCGGCGCCCATGCGGCGCACTCGACAAGCGTGTGTAACGCCGTGTCGGGCGCGCCGCACTGGCGGCAGTCCGGGGAAGGCAAGCAGCCCACAATGCGACACAGATACTTATCGAAACATCCGTGTCCGGTAAGTATCTGTGTCGTCCTGAAGGTCAGGGTGCCGCTGGTGCGGTTGACCCATTCCGTCAGCTGTGGCCTGATTGCATCCACCGTGTAGCCGCCATAGGCCGCAGGGTTGTCGAGCTCTTGAGACCAGACGGCGATCATGGAGGCGGTTTCCCGCTTCCTGATCGCCTCGATTTCGACCTGACAGAAGGTCAGGCCTCTAGCTAGGGCATCCTGCCGGGTGCGGCGCACCACTGTCAGGACGTCCGCCTGGAGATGCCAGGGCGGATCGCCTGCCAGGAGGGTGGCCGCCGTCCGCGACACTGTGCGATACCCCCGTATGGTCCTCACGGCCAGAACCTGCTGCGCCCGTTGCAGCAGGGTTCTGTTGTGGCGGTGAAGTGCAATGGACCAGACGGGTGCACCGTACAGTGCCATACTCCTCAGGATGCCAGAGTAAAGTTTCCGCGTCGCACCTCCCGGGCCCCCTACGTTGGGAAGCAGCCTCGAGAGTGCGCCCGCGGATTTGACGAGTTTGGGAACTAGCTGCTCAAAGTGCGCTTTGAACAGCCATTTCCCATCGAGAACTAGCCCCAGATTTTTCATCTGGGGCCCTACTCTAATGGCCACCCCTTGGACCGAAACGGTCAAGTCCGCGGGGGGATTGCGAAATTTCCTATGGAACATGATGGCCTCCGTTTTCGCGGGGGAGACCCTCAAGCCCAGCCTAGCTATTCGATCTACGACAATCGCCAACCCGGCGTTAGCGACGTCCACGGATTCCGCAAATGACGCAGCGCGTGCCGTGAGTAGGGTGTCGTCCGCAAAGCAGATCAGCCCTACCCCGGGTAGGACCGGAACCCGAAGGATCCAGTCATAACCTACGTTCCAAAGAATCGGCCCGAGGACCGACCCCTGTGGAACGCCGCACGCGACGCGTCGACGACCTACCTCGGGATTGCCGGACTCACCGCCCTCCCAAAGGATATGTCGATCCTGCAGGTACGCGCCCAACAGCCTCGTGAGGTACGGGGGGACTCCATGCGCGCGGAGCCCCTCCCTGATCGTCTCATGAGGGAGGCTGTTAAAGGCGTTCGCTATGTCTAGCGACACCGCAAGAACGACATCCTTCGCTTGGACGGCTTCGTCCGTTGACGTTCGCAGCGTCTCGAAGGCGTCCATCGTGGAGCGCCTCCGCCGAAACCCGAACTGCGTTTCTGAAAGCCCCGGCTCCACAGTGTCGAGATGCTTCACGAGCCGCTCCGCCAAGATCTTTTCGAAGACCTTAGCGACCTCGTTCAGCAGCACTATGGGCCTGAAGGCGGACGGATCGTTGGGAGGCCGACCTCCCTTGGGAATCAGGCACAAACGACCCTCCTTCCATTGCGACGGGAGCCGACCTGCGCGAATACAGGCTTCGAACAGTTCCCGCAGCTGGCCGCGTAGATGTTTAGCGGCCAGGAAGAGGAGTCGACCTGGAACCCCGTCGGGTCCCGGTGCCGTCTTCCTGCCCCGGAGCCGGTCCAGGGCAACGTCTAGTTCCCCCTCGGAGATGGAGTGAGGCTCCTCGTCCGTGGGAGTGTCGGGAACGGGTGGACCCATACTGGGGGGAGTGAAGTTTCCCGGATCCGGGAAGAGCCCGTCGATAACCGACCGGAGCACCTCGGGTTCGAGCGTTTCCGTGACCGTGGATGTGCAAGGCCGCAACGTGTTGCGAGCCCCACGGTACGGACGCCCCCAAGGGTCCCGATCGAGCGTCTCGAGGAGCTCGGCCCGAGCCCGGGCTTTCGCTTGCAGTATTGCAATCGAAAGGGCCTTTCTGGCCTCCCTAAACTCTCCCACGAGTCCATTTTCCGCGACGTAGTCCGGAGGACGGCGCGCCCTGCAGCGTTTGAGCCTGTGGCTGATGATGCGAACTGCCTTTCGCATCTCGCCCAGCTCCTCGGTCCACCAGTGGACCTGCTTGCACGGAGGCTGCCGCTTGGAGACGCGAGGCATCGCCGCGTCGCAAACCCTCGTCAGGGTCTTGCGCATGTGCTCTGCCTGCGACTCCAGGTTCTCGAATTCGACTGGGTAGGCCCAGCTTTCCGTGAGTGCCCACTCCTCAGCCTGCTCCGGATCGAGCTTGGTAAGGGCCCAACGCGGGAAGAGAGGGGGGCGATGAACAGGGCTCGGACCGGAGGAGGGGGTAAGCTCAAATCTGATGTACCGATGATCAGAGAGCGACTCCACCTCCTCCAGCACCCTCCATCCGACAACTCTGCGGGCGGCCGCATGAGTAGCGAATGACAGGTCGATGACCGATCCACCCCGCGCGCGCACGCAGGTCTGGACCGATCCCTGGTTCAATATGGTCAGGCCGGATTGAAGAGCCCATTCCTCAACCGTCCGGCCCCTAGGTTCCGTGAACGTATTTCCCCAGGAACAGTGTTTTGCGTTAAAGTCGCCCATCACGAAGATCGTTTTAGGCGACAATCTGTCTATGGCAGCCCTGATGGCGTCCAAGTGAAGCTCGAACTCCGCCAGGGGGCGGCTGCGCGAAAAGTAAACGCCTATGACGACGATACTCCCGCTCTCCGCCACCGCATAGCCCTTTCCTCTTTCAAGACATGTAAGCGGTGTGCCAGAACCGGCTCTGGCCACCACCGCTACCACGTCGTCGAGGTCGCCCACCCAATTGCCGCAAGGCGGCACGTAATAAGGTTCGCTTATTACGGCCAAGTTCGCTTGCCACTCCGCCATCGCCTGCAGGCACAAATCCTGAGCGGTGGGGGAGTGGTTTACGTTCGCCTGAAATAGTATTGTTACGGGCGTACTAGGCATTGGAGGTGTCCATTGCGCGTACTCCCGTAACACCCGTGCGTTGTTTCGTCCTCGGATGGACGAATTTGCCCTTCACGTAGGGAGGCTGGCAGAACCTCGCCAACGTGGGGTGGGCAGCGTTGAGTCCCCCCGCCGCACACGCCGCGCAGTAGGGGTTCCGGGCCGTGCAGTCCGGCATCTTGTGTCCGCTCTTACCGCAGCGGAGACACAAGTTAGTCCGGTCCGGGCACGTGTCCGGACAGGTCTGGGCGCCATGGCCGACGTTGTAACACCGGTAACAACGTATCGGTCTGGCTTCCAGTGCCTCTACCCTCGCCGAGGTGAAGCCTACCACGAGGTAGCCCATCTCGACGATGACTTTGGCAGCAGCGACGGGGCACATCACGTACGATGCGCCCAAACCGCCCGGTCCTGCACCGATGTGCTTCGTGCGCACGTCGTCGTGCCGGCATTTGCCGGCGCGCGCGATCGCGTCACGCAGCCCATCGACCGTGACCGATTCGTCCAGCCCAGAGACGTAAAGCTCCCCACGCTTTACGGGGCGGACGACTTTATAAATTTTCTTACCTTCTTGCGTGGCAACATGGCGGACTTTGAAATAAAGTGAAGTTTGACAGCTCATCAGTCTGGCCAACAGAAAAAACTAAACGTGCGTTCGAAAACTAAGAAATTACCTAAACATTCATATAAAAATATTAAGTTTGCGATAAAAAATAATGGCACTAGATTTTTTAAATTCTGATGTATCTCTACAGATACATTATCAAGAAAAGGTTTAAATATTTGTGCTAATTTATTTGTATCGCTAATTACTTTGTCATTATATATAATTTCCCTGACACTTTCTTTTGGATATAACTGTTTTTTGTGATTTATAATTTTCCATGTTGCTTTTAACTTGTTGTTTGAATTCTGTACGTAATAACTATTCTGTGCTTTTTGAGTAAGCTTAATGATTTTATTATATCTGATTGAGTACTCCTGAAAATGTTTTTTAATTCGTATATCATTAGATAGCCTGTATTTCGCTAACAGTTCTTTTTTCGTTTACTACATTTTTTATTCCTTTTGATATCCACCTACCTGCACCGTGGCTTACCGATGACGTCAAGACGCTTATACACAAAAAATCTCTTGCCAAGACCAAATGCAAGCTTAATCCGTGTAGCGAGACCAAACAGGCTTACACAACTATCCGTAATCGCTGTAATAGAGTGTGTAGGGACGCTCAACGCCGGTATATTCATCAATCAGTTGACAAAGATAATCCTTCTAAAATTTGGAAATTTCTAAGATCCTTGGGAGTTGGTAAATAAGAGCAAAATTCTGTTCCAAAAAACTTCAATATTGATAACCTCAATCAACATTTCACGACTTTTATGACTTTTGACAATATTATAAAGTCTAACACATTAAGAAATCTTTCAACAGCTCCAACTCCTTCTCATTCTCCTTTTTTTCTCAGGCCATTATCTGATTGTGATGTTACGAGTGCCATAAAATCCATTATTTCAAACTCTGTCGGCAGTGATGGTATTAGTCGCAATATGATTATCCCTATTCTAGATGTCATCAACCCGATTATCACTCATATCCTAAACTCATCCATGGCTAGTGGTACTTTTCCAGCAGCCTGGAAAGAGGCACAAGTCATTCCTCTCCCTAAAAAGTCTAATCCTACGTCCTTTTCTGAATTCCGACCGATATCCATTCTTCCCTTCCTATCCAAAGTCCTAGAACGTCTAGTCCACAAACAATTAAGTATTTTCCTAAATTATAACTCATTAATGAATCCATTTCAATCTGGTTTCCGCCCAGGCCATAGTACAACAACAGCTTTAGTGAAAATTACAGATGATATCCGCCAGGGGATGGAGAGTGGTCTACTGACGATACTATCACTGCTAGACTTTAGTAGTGCTTTTAATAATGTTGACCATGACATATTACTTAGCATTCTCCGCACTCTTAACATATCTCCAACAGTAATTGGTTGGTTTCACAGTTACCTGCATGGACGCCGACAGCGAATACGTGTTGATGACAATTACTCATCATGGTCTGGCCTTACTGCTGGTGTTCCACAGGGCGGCGTTTTATCTCCTCTCTTATTTGCGATTTTCATTAATTCAATCTCCGATAAATTAACTTCATCCTATCACCTCTATGCGGACGATTTACAGATATACACCCAAGCTGCTCCAGATGATTTAAGTAGTGCCGTGAGACAAATCAATTTAGACTTAAACCACATACTTCAATGGAGTACAATGTTTGGTCTTGCAGTGAATCCTCGTAAGACCCAAGTGATAGTCATCGGTAGCTCCAGAATACGTGCAAAAGTAGATTTCGCAACTGTACCGAACATTGTTTTTGACGGCACTTGTATCCCACTGAGTGACACTGTAAAAAATTTAGGTGTTGTCATCGATAGTGATCTGTCTTGGAAGTCTCACCTCTCCGAATTAAGTCGGAGAGTTTTTCTGTCTTCTAGATCCCTGAGAAGGCTGAGAAATTTTCTGCCTACTGCCACCAAAATTACGCTTGCACAGTCTCTTTTGCTACCCATTTTAGATTACGCTGACGCCTGCTATCTTGACTTAACCGTAGAACAGCTAAATAAACTTGAGCGACTTCAGAATTTTTGCATTAGGTTCATATTTGGATTGCGAAAATATGACCATGTTTCTGAATTTCGTGAAAAACTCAAGTGGCTCCCTATCCGCTTTCGCCGGAATACTCACATTCTCACATTACTTTATAACATATTATTTATTCCCAGCACTTGATCTTAGATCGCTTATCCTTTATCTTAGTACTACAATATCGGCATCTTTGATACGAAGGCAGATCAACTGGCATGTGATCTCCTACATTAGAAAAGCGAATTTCTGGGGCAGTAACATAAACAGATTTTTGATAATTATCGGAAGCTGCAGCTTTTTTTCTCACGATGTAGTTAACGCCAACAGAACGACGTTTTCGAGAAGAAAACCCTCCAATAAGACCTCTAGCTAAAGCGACGCGGAACTCTAGGTTAGTAAGTTTAGCAGCATTCACATTTTTGCTGTAAAGCAAAAATGAATTTGTGATGCAACTATCAAGTAGGAAGTAAAATATGCGAAGCCACCACCGTTTGCTCCTTCGTCCTACCGAATATGTACTTTTGATATGATCGAAGTGATCAACTCCACCCATTCTTTTCGTGTACTCTTTTACTACTGCGGGACAGCGAACTTCAGTCTTGGTACCATCCCTTTAAGTTCTGGTTACAGATGTTACATTGACTTTTGGGTGAAAAGCATTGGTCAAAAATAGAACTTCCTTTGTATCCTGCCAAACCACAAAAGCTACGTTTCCTTTTACTCGCCATTTACATTGACCTTTTTCCAATTTCAGTTTCTTTTTGCTTTTTACAATTTTAGGTAAGTCTGCCCTTTGCCTGCGTACAGTGCCGGTAGCATGAATACTATTGGCATACAGATAATTCATGATATCATAACCACAAAAAAAGTTATCAAATGTGACATGCACGGCTACCATTCCTTTTAATTTTTCTGTCAACTTCGTGATCACCTTTGCTCCTAAATTATCTTCTACTCTGTCACCATCTTTTCCAGTATATATATCAAACTCATATATATAACCTGTATAACTGTCACAGCGGCACCACACCTTGAAGCCCCTTTTTATGGGCTTTAGGGGCATGTATTGCTTCAGCGAGGACCTTCCTTTGAAAACAATCATCGATTCGTCTATTGACTGTGATGAAGAGTTGCATGCATTTTCTTGAAAAACCCTGTTGAGGATTGTCACCAATGGCCGATTTTTTTTTTTTTTTTTTTTTTTTTTTTTTTATTGCAAGAGCTCAGCAGACAGGCAGACGGCCCACTTGATGGAAAGCGGTTACCATCGCCTATAGACATTTGCAACACCAAAGGTGCTACAAATGCGCTGCTGCTCTCTTAAGGGAGACTTTTTTATATAATTTTATATAATTTGTCATAAGCGGGGTTAGATCTCGCAGATTGCTTATAATTGTCGTTCAAATGTAAACATCGTAAGATTTGCTTGAATCTTCTGTATGGCATGGTAGAAGATATTTCGTCAACCCTAAAAGCGGGATCTGATGACCAGTAAAGTTCTAAAGAAGGTAAAATATTGTAGCCCATTATAATTATGATTCCTAAGAAAGCCTTCAATTCTTTGGTATCAATATCGGTCCACCCCACTACGGAATTTTGATCAGCATATCGGTTGGTTTCTGTAACAATCAATTCAAAAACTTCTAGAGTAAAAACTTTTTCGAAGTGACGAATAGGCCTAGCATTTGATGGTAACATGCGTGTTGGAGTCATGGGGACACTATCAAAGGTGTCAGGTGCTGGCCTGTTGTCAGTCCACAAATTTTTCTTCCACATATCTTCATCTTCGTCCGAAGTAGCCGTTGCTGGTTCTAATTCTGACTCTAAAGACTCGTTATCACTAATTGAATCGCTATCTCTATGTTCTGGACTTTCTTCAGCTATCCTTTTCCGTCCTATCACACTTCCCGTCCCAAGTCCACTTCCTCGTCCCAACCCACGTCCACTTCCCCGTCCCGTCCCACGTCCATTTCCCCGCCCTCTTGCAGGTAATGTGGGTTGACCTATTCCAGGGTAAGTGCTACTAGGCAAGTCTGCACTATACGTAGAAGGTTGCAGCGATTCCAAAGACCTTAGTGTTTCAATAGACTGTAGGCCTTGGTCATCACTCGATGTGGAAGGCTGAGGTGAAGCCCTTATTGCGTCAGTAGACCGCAGTTCTGGTTCATCTAAGTCCTCTAAAATCCGCTGCAGTTTTGTGGAGTTATAATGAACATTTTCCTCATCTGACTCCTCTTCGTCTTCGGACTGGTCTGGATCTGATGGGAAACCAAACATATCCTCTAGTGCCGACTCTATTTCAAATTCTTTTAGGGGTTTTTTGCTCATTTTCAGTCAATCTGTAAAGTTATAAAAAGTAAGCTTTGTGGTTAGAGGGAATATTCTTCCCACCAAGAAAAAACCTCAAAAAAAAAAATTAGTATAAGATAAACCAAAAATATACCTCATTTCTAAGATAGTAGATACAAATCTACAAAATCTAGAAGAACTTACCACAAATCACCACGTAGCTTCGCAGATTTATACCGATTTCGCTCTCAGTTGAAAAATCTCCTGTTTTTAAATTTCACTGAACCCTTTCGAAAAAGAAACTTATCTAATCTGTCAATGTCAAATTAAAAAACAATACTTTCTTTTTTTATAATTCGTGTTGCCAAATCGAAAAAGTTGAAAGATAAACGGGTTTGCTTTTACTTTAAAAAAAAGTTGGTGGGAAAAATATTCCCTCTAACTGTAAAAGGGTTAATAAGTAATATTTAATAAAATACTATGTACTTATTTTATTTTAAAATGTATTAAACTGCCTAACAAATATAACTTAAATCTAACGTTATAAAGATAAATCACGAAATTATTAAAATCAAACAGCAATTTCGTAATTAGTTTTATTACTATTAAAATTATTTTTTTAATAATTTGAACACTGCTCATACAAATAAAGTTGGAATTATTTTGAAACTTTTCATTAGTAGTTACATATACAAGATATAGTGATAAAATGCAATTATTTAAACATAATTCAAATATATTGTTATACACAATATAATACTAATTATATAAAATTACATATCATTATATTTCAGATAGAATTATGTTATATGTATACACATTTCTGAAGATTTTATGTGGAGAATCACAAATACAGCGTTTCAAGTATATGTATTTAAAATACAAATACAAAATACAAATTACAAAATACCGTCAGGTGTTAGTTTATGTAAATAAAATACAAATACAAATTACAAAATACCGTCAGGTGTTAGTTTATGTAAATAAAATACTCACAAAAAATCAAATAATAATTATTATTAGGTCCTTGCCTATGTAACTGCCGTTTAAGAGGCGACTTAATAATTATTATTAGGTCCTTGCCTATGTAACTTTTTCTGAAATAAGTTAACCTAATTTTAATATATTTTTTTTATTCTCGTCTCCACGGCCTTGAAGATAGGGATATTTCCATCTTGTTCTTCTTGTTCTCCGTCGTCACACTCTTGGCAGAGTGGTCGTGGTCCTCATGGTACAGGGGTACCACCCCTGTACCTACCTGTGCCACCAGACAAGCTTCACAATTAGTCACCATTTCCATCTTGTAGGTACGCTTAGATTTTGGTGGTTCCACCCGGATCTATGCGTGCTTATATCGGTCCCATGGCAGGAAATGCACAAGGACTGAAACAGCTCGCTTTTTTGAACTCGTTCATGAGGTGACCGACAAAGTTTTTGGGTAGTATCCTTTTGCGTAGGTAGTCATACTCGAGAATTTTAATGCTCATTACGCTGAGTGGTTGGGTTCCCCGAGAATTGATCTGTCTGTGACTACTGCCCACGAATTTGCTCTCGCCAATGGATTCACTCAGGTCATTACGGAGTTTACCCGAATACCGGATAGAGTGGATCATGAGTCTTCTTTGCTGGATCTTCTGCTGACCGTACACCCGGAGAACTACCAGATCTTCATCAGTGCTCCACTGGGAACCTCTGATCATTGTCTGGTATCTTTGGTGGTGCCCCTTCCTATTCCCGATCGGACTCGTCCCGCTGGACGACGGAAGGTGTGGTGATACAGGTCAGCAGATTGGGATGGACTCCGTGAATTCTATGCATCCTACCCATGGAGGCAGTTATGTTTCTCGTCGGAAGCTTCTGATCCGGGCACAGACTGGATCGCCGATGTAGTACTGCAGCGAATAACATGTTTAATTCCAAACTCAACTGTACCTATCGGTGGTACGAGTAAACCACAATGGTTCAATAAGCACAGCAGTGAAGCTGTAAAGCTAAAGAAACAGGCTTATCCAGCCTGGACTGCAGCGCGGGCTCGTCAGGCTCCAAGTTCCTCTGACCTGAAAAAGTGATACAATGCCGCCCCCAGGTCCCTCAAAAAACAGCTCGCGAGAGCAAAATTCGATCACATCGGCAGAATTGGTGAGCGCCTCTCTAGCTACTCTTCTGGAACTAGAGCTTTTTAGGCCCTCACCAAAGCTGTCCAAGGAAACTTTTGTCGGGCTTCTCTTCCACCTCTGCGCACAGTGGACGACCGTCTGGTACACGCCGCCAAAGATAAAGTCAATCTTCTGGATGAAATCTTTGCGGCCAATTCAACTCTTGAGACGTAGGAGAAACTCCACCTACAATCCCTGAGTGTGAGTCTAGAATGTCGGAGGTGCGCTTTACTCAAAAAGCAGTCCGATGTGCTCTCCTCTCCCTCGACGTCAAAAAGTCTTCTGGCTCTGATGGCAATCCTGCCATTGTGCTGCAGACGTGTTTAGCTGAGCTGTCCCCAGCCAGTCCTTGCCCGACTTTTCACTCTCTCTTACTACAAGGGTTGTGTCCTCGCTTCGTGTAAGATTGCCCAGGTACACCTTGCCCCCAAAAAAGGGGACGTAACAGACACGTCGAATAGGCCTATAACAATAACCTTTTTGCTCTCAATGGTGATGGAGCGTATTATCAACACGCAGCTCTTGTGTTACCTCGAAGATTCCCAGCTGCTAAACGATCGGCAATACGGCTTCCGCCACGGTCGCTCAGTTCGGGATCTCTTGGTTTACCTAACCCACCGTTGGGCTGAAGCCATTGAGAGCAAAGGGGAAGCACTGGCAGTTAGTCTAGAATTCTAGATATTGCTAAGGCCTTTGACCGGGTCTGGCACAGGGCTCTTCTATCGGAGCGGCCATCGTTTGGGATACGCGAAAGGCCTTGCACCTGGATATCCAGCTTTTTTGATGAGCGCAGCATTCAAGTCGTTGTCGACGGTTGTTGCTCAAGTTTCAAGCCCATCAACGCTGGTGTGCCCCAGGGTTGTGTGCTATCGCCAACGTTGTTCTTCTTACATATCAATGATATGTTGTCTATTCGCAACATTCATTCCAATGCGGATGATAGCACAGGCGATGCGCAGTATTCTGGTCGTGCAAACTTCCCTCGATCATTTATGGAGAAAAGTTGGGTTAGATTTGTATCTGAAGTAGAGTATTCCTTAGAGTGAGTCTCTGAATGGGGGAGACAAAACCTTGTCCATTTCAACCCCAAGAAGACATAGGTCTACGTATTCTCTGCTAAAAAAACTCCATTCGAGCAATCGCTTCAGTTCCAAGGAACTCCCCTTACCACCACCAAGAGTATTGGGATCCTCAGTGTTGACATCGCGAACGATGTTCAGGGGCCATCTTGAAGGCAAGGCAAAACTCGCCTCTAAGAAGCTGGGAATGTTAAACGGGTCCAAGCAGTATTTCACACCGCGGCAACGCTTTGTGCTTTATAAAACCCAGGTGAGCCCGCATATGGAGTACTGCTCACACTTTTGGGCTGGAGCACCTGGCTACCAACTCGATCGCCTAGACTGTATTCAACGTCGAGCCATTCACGTTGTTGATGATTCCACACTCACAGATGGTCTAGATAGGCTTGTCCTTATGAGAGACTTCGCTTCTCTCTACGTATTCTACTGACTGTATAACGGGGAGTATTCGGAAGAACTGTATAGAATGGTGTATTCGTCCTCTTTCTACCATCGAACCGCTCGCCATGTGTTGGGATTTCACCCCCACTTTCTTAAGCCGCTTCGCGCATGTACGCAACGGTTCTGTAGAACCTTTTTCAAAAAGGGTGTCATAAAATTTCTTCGAGGCTGGCAGCGGGTTGATGAAATCTCTGGTGTTGCAAATGTCCATAAGCGACAGTAACTGCTTTCCATCAGGTGGGCCGTCAGCCTGTCTGCTGTACTCCAGCTATAAAAAAAAGGTCGAAATTTCCAGAATGGAAGCGGGCAAACCAATAACAAGTGGTGCGTTCATTGTAGTGTTCGCTCATAAAGGTCGTTGATGTTGCTTGTCGCTCTTGCCGCGTTGCTGCCACGACGGTACTCTTATTCCATATGTACTCGAATTTTTAACTATCCATGATGACGAAAAAGATTCAAATGCGAAGAAAACATAACACTTATCAATAAATAAATGACTAATTTTTAAAAAAGAATTTCGTGTTTTCAAAGTAAAATTAATTTGAAATTATATATCTTAGCCAAACAAAAATATTTATTTTAAATGGCCAGTACTGCAGCATGTACCTAATATTTAGCGGTCACCATTTTGCTTATGAAAGCTATCGAGCGCTATTTTCTGAAGAACACACCCATTACTAAGGTAGCTAAATGTAGGTGACATTCCCGCGGAATCACGTTTTGGCGAATTTCTCCTGGTTTTCTTTCGTGTTTTTCTGTTTTCCTGGCTTTGTGTTGTCATTTATCTGTTGGTGTTGGCTATTTTTAAGTTTATTATTAGTGGTAAGTACTTTACTTCATAAATGTCGCAGTCGGTGGGAGAGAAAGTCCCTCCTGATAGGGGGAGACATTCTTTAGGAATGGAAGTGGGCGAATCTCATGCTATTGGCCAAACTAAGGAGAAATTACGGGCTAAACGTTCTTTAGAGGCTCCTTCAAATACCCCCGAGAAAAGAATTTTGCCCCCTTCAGTCTCTATCCAACACACATACACCAGACCTGGATTTGAGGCAAACTCGGATCTCAGGTATTCTGAGTCTGACTCAGGCCCTTTTATTGTTTACGTTACGGGTCCCGATGTGGACCTGCCCAAATCATCCAACAATATGCGCGCCCTCAAAATAGCCCAAGTTATTTACAACAGCAAAGTCTCAGGGGTTGACGAAATAAAAAACATAGAAAGAAACAAAATTTCTATTTATTTTAAAACATTCTCTGAAGCTAACTCATTCTTATCCCACCCTCTTCTAGAGTTAAATAATCTTACAGCAATAATTCCCCGTTTCCAACTTACCCGTATGGGTGTAATTCATTCAATCCCTCTAGATTGGTCTTTGAAGGACTTGGTTTCATGGACTGAGTGCCGTCCAGAGTCTTCTATAGTAATTAAAGCGAGAAGACTAAATAAAAAAAAACGTGTTGAAGATACAACCTGCTGGGAACCCACTGGTACTGTAGTTCTCACCTTTTTAGGCCAATCCCTCCCAAGCCATGTTTATTGTTGCAACCTCTCTCAACCTGTTGGAACATATACCCTTCCCACTATACAGTGCCTAAAATGCTGTCGTTTCGGACACATCCGTGACAAATGCCGATCTAACTCACGCTGTTCTCGCTGTGCTGGCCCGCATGAAAATGTCACTTGTCAGGTACCTGAGGATAAAATTACTTGTTTGTTTTGTTCTGGTAACCATGCAGCCACTGACTCTAGATGCCCCGAACATGCACGCCAAAGAAACATTAGTCATAATGTCCACTGAAAATATTGGATATGTTGAGGCAGCCCGTAGATTTAAACCTGTTCGGACTTCATATGCTGACATTTCCTCAACAGTTCCAAACAAATCTGCCTACATACCCTATCCCTCCCCTAATTCTGCTCCCTCGCCTATGTGCCCTGAACCTTCTCCCAATACTATTCAATCTGCACCAAATTCTTCATATAGGAAAACCATCTATATACATAGAAAACCTAGACAGGAGCTAGGTACAACATATGATCATCTAGCCCATGCTAATATTGTCTCCTCACCACCTTCCTCTTTACCAAATGGTTGTGCTCTTGGCGATAACTCCCCTAATATCTCTACCGCTAATGATAATTTAGTACAAATTTTGTCAACAGCTTTAATTAATATGTTTTCTAAATGTGGTGATATACAACCGTACAATGTCATAGATATGCTTCAAAAAATTATTACGTCACTTATAAACTCTTCTATCCAAAATGGCGAAGGTCCTTCAATGGAACTGTCGTAGTGTTAATAATAAAAAACATGAAGTATCTTTTTTAATTAATCAGTTTAATCCTTACCTTTTTGCCCTCTCTGAAACATGGTTGAACCCTGGTTCTTTATTTCGAGTGCCTGGGTTTTCATGTATCCGAGATGATAGATCGGATGGTTGGGCTGGTTGTGCTATTCTTGTTAGAAGAAATATTACATTCTCCCGTTTCACCCTCCCCCCTCACTCCCCAGATATTAATATTGTAGCTGTCCGTTGTCTTAATATAACATTTGTGTCTGTCTACATCCCTTACCCCAATGCTCTCCTCATACAAGAACTTTTCTCCCTCTTATGCCATCTTCCTGTCCCTCTCCTCATTCTAGGAGACCTAAATATCCGCCATACTTTGTGGGGTTCAGCTTCCTGTGATCCTATTGCTCCAGCATTTCTTGATATCTTAAATGATCTAAACTTATGCATCATTAATGATGGAACCCCTACGCGTAGAGTCTCTCCCCTTCAAAATCCGAGTGCCCCTGACCTTACTTTATCCTCTCCCTCCATAGCCTACTCTCTTTCATGGTCTGTTCTTTCTAACTGTTATGTAAGTGACCATCTCCCTATTCTTTGTTCCTTGCCTGATTCTTCACCCCCTCCTGTCACTCCAATCCCTCTCTTGAGATTTAGACTCGCACTAGCTGACTGGCATAAGTTCTCTTCCTTGGTACAAAGTAAATTAAACTCTCTTCCTGATGTTTCTTCTCTGAATTTTACTTCCCTATATGATGAGTATGTATCTGCATTGACATCTGCTGCTGAGCAATCAATCCCCTTAAAAAACTCTGTAAAAAATAAAATTCCCTCCCCTGCTTGGTGGGATTCTGAATGTTCCGCTATAGTAAAAAAGCGCAAAGAAGCGGAGATTAAATTTACCAGGAGCCTCACATATGATAATTACCAAGAATTTCAGAAAGTCTCTGCTTCCTCTAAAAGACTGTTGCGTTCAAAAAAAAAAAAAGGTTGGCAAGCCTTCTGCGAATCCCTTTCTCCCAGGACTCCAGCTTCTATGATATGGAAGAAAATAAAAGCCTTTAGAAAGTCCCAAAGTGACGATAATATTAATTCCAATAATCCATCTTCCTGGCTTCCCAATTTCATGCACAAGCTTGCACCTCCTTTTGTTCCCCTTGAACCTTGTCCCCCCATCAGTTGTTCCCCTTCAGATGAGTTGAATCCCATGAATTCTAAATTTTCCTTTGGAGAACTATGCGCTGCCCTAGATCATCTCCGAGACTCTTCTCCTGGAGTAGACGGCATTACTTATTCCTTTGTAATTCAGTCCTGTGAATCTTCTAAGCATTTTCTACTGAACCTTCTGAATCATATTTTTCTCTCCGGATCTATCCCAGAGTCTTGGAAAAAGCAAATAATTGTTCCAATATTAAAACCTGGCAAGGATGCTTCAGACCCTGATGCTTATAAACCTATAGCCCTATCTTCAGTCCTTGCTAAAATTATGGAGCATTTAATTAAAAACCGACTCGAGTGGATCGTAGAAAGCAAAGGCATATTAGCCAACAGCCAGTTTGGTTTTAGACGAGGTTTAGGTACAATGGACAGTCTCAGCCTTATTACCTCAGACATCAGATTAGCTTTTTCCCGAAATGAACATGTCGTAGGAGTCTTTTTAGACATAACGTCTGCATACGACAACGTCAACCTTCAAATACTCAGGCAGAAGCTGCACAATCTGAGTATCCCCCCGAGGATTGTCAACATTGTTTCCAATATGTTCATGGAGAGATCAATCTCCGTCCGCGTTTCGGGAATCGACTCCCCCCCGCGTCTTGTATGGAAAGGTTTACCCCAAGGCTCTGTCCTCAGCCCGATCCTCTATAACATTTATACGGCTGATTTAGAATCTTCTGTAAGCTGCTTTTGCAAAGCCCTTCAGTATGCCGATGACATTGCTCTATATGCCACTTCTGACTCTTTCAGTGATGCTTCAAACCGTATCAATTCTGCTCTTTTTTATCTTAACTCATGGCTTTCAGAGCACGGTTTGTCACTTTCTGCTTCAAAAAGTTCGGCTGTAATATTCTCCCGCAAAAGAGATATTCCTGCCCTAGACATTCACATTAACAATCATCCAATCCAAATTGCTAACTCTGTTAAATTCCTAGGTGTCTTCCTCGATACCAAACTTTCAGGCCTCCCCCATCTCAATTATATTTGCGCAAAAACAGAAAAAAACACTAACGTAATTCGAGCCCTGTCAGGTGTTAGGTGGGGATCTCACCCCTATTGTCAGAAGCTGCTTTATAATGCCATCATCCGCAGCCATTTTGACTATGCCTGCTTCATATTGGAACCCTGCAGTAAATCCGCTCTCATGAAACTGGAACGCATACAAGCCAAATGCCTCAGAATCATCACAGGCGCAATGAAATCTTCTCCAATAAATGCCCTTCAGGTTGAGTGTGTAGACCCTCCTCTTGCTCTTCGCAGGCAGCTTCTGTCGGACAGATTCTTTTATAAAGTGATAGAGCTCTCAGATCATCCCCTTCTAGGTATCTTAGATCAACTCCTTCAAATATCGTTCACATCTAGTTATTGGACTCACAAATGTCTTCCACTTCTTATAAATTCGTATAAGAAACTAGTAGATCTCCCTCTTGGCATTTTCCAGAATTATAAAAATCCTGTTTTTGAGTCAAGTTTTGAAAGCCTTATTTATAAACCTAATGTTATTCTAAATCTAGATATTCACAAAAATTCTCCAGATGCTAATCAATTATTTTGTAAAATTACGCAGGATCGTTGGCCAGACCACCTTCAGTTTTTCACCGATGCATCACGGCTATCTCAAAATGGCCCTGTTGGTTCAGCTATTTGGATTCCCAAATACAAAATTATTTTAAATTTCAAAATTCCTCCTCCTAGTTCTGTGTTCACTGGCGAATCAATCGCTATTCTAGAAGCCGTCCTTTATATTGAATCCCATAACATAAGTAAATCTATCATTTTTACTGATTCCTTAAGCTCCCTACAGGATATCTCAAAATTACCTTTGCATGCTAAACATAACTTTGTCATCTCCCTAAAAATAAAGGAAGCCCTCTTTCGTTGTCACTCGTCTGGTTTAGATATAGTACTTGCCTGGATCCCAGGTCACTGTGGAATTGGTGGAAATGAGATTGCCGACTGTTGCGCCAAGGAAGCTGTCTGTTCGGGTAGTAACAAATATAATAAATGCTTTCCCCGCGATTTACGTTCTCTCGCGCGGCCCCAGATGTTTGAGACTTGGAATGGTATCTGGCAACAGTCCCGTCTGACTGTTGGCAGATACTACGGTAGTTTGCAACCAACATTACGTCCCAAACCTTGGTTCTTCAACTATAGAAAACTACCCAAAAAAGTTATATCAACTATAATTCGCCTGCGTCTTGGCCACTGTTGCTGTCCTGTATTTCTTGCAAAATTAAGAATTCGCGATAATTCTCTCTGTGAGTGCGGCTTAGCTAACGGCTCTGTCCATCACATTTTTTTCGAATGTCCCAAAATAGTTTCTCCCCTCTACAGTATATTACTCAAAGATTTTCCCCGACCGGTCAATGTGGACTTTCTTCTTACCGTAGCTGATAGTAGACATGTACATATATTATCAAAGTTTTTAACAATAAATAACATCTATCTCTAATGTAGTTAGTCTAACACTCTATGTTTTGTGTTGTCCTCAGGATCTCAGAAAGTGATTTGGAAGATCACCGACCAAATTTTTCTTTTCGCATTTATACTCTTATATGCACCTGACATTTTACCACCTACTGTGACATTGGCCAAATCAATGCAAACTGCGTTGGAGCCATAACCCAAAAAAAGAAGAAGAAGAAACCTACTGTCAGGAAACTAAAGAAAGAAAGAGTTTAACATATGGCCCAGCTGATAGGAAATGGTTACCATTGTCTACAGACATTTATAACACTATAATGCTACTAATGTGCTGCTGGACTCATAGATGGAAATGGAACCTGGCCATTAATGCCGAAACACACTAAAGGTTGTTATGGTGGCATGCTCTAAACCAGAGGTGGTAGCCAACCAGACAGGCGAATATCCTACTAATTATTGTTTACCAGATTTCTAATAAAAAAAACTCAACTCACGTGTTAACCAGCTCGTCATCCATTTCTTCCATATCCTCATCCATGGAGCTGTCTCTTAATGCCCTCATCTCCCTCATCCTCTCATGCCACTCACTCTGCACCTCTATGAGTTCTGCCTCATTTTCCTTCAGACCCTTGTCTATGGCAATTAAGAGATTCTCCTTCTCTGTATGATCTGTGATCGCTTTGATGACTTTTCTGAATAATATAAAGATAACAATAACTTATTTTAACTGACTTATAAAAGGCGGTTTTCAACTCAACTGTATACTTTTTTTAAATGTTTGTTACGCAATTTCTCCCTCAATTGTGGACCGATTTTCAATATTTTTTTACATTTTACTTTTTTTAAATTATTCTAAAGAGTGCAGTGTACTCTTTCGAATAAAGAAAAAAATTGTGGACCATTCCTGAGGTGATCCCATTGTGACCAAGTCACGATCTGATGAGTGGATCCTAGTGAAACCGAGACAACCCTCGTTGAAGAACGCCGAGCGCCTACACTTTTCGAAAGGCAAAATATGTATATACGTATCAGTAGTACAATTTCTATAGGCAATTAAATTATGATTTCTAAAGTATTCAAGCAATTAAAAAGTAAGAAATATTTTTATTAATAAAAACAAAACCCTCTTCAAAACTAAATAGCAAAAAATAAATATCTTCTACAACGTCTTGAAGCCAGTGCCAAGTAAACCAAAAGACAACAACAATGTCGAAAAATGTATGGACTTTTTATATTTTGCTTTTTAGTTTGAAGTAAGTAAATAGAGAAATAAACATTATGACTGACTTATTAAATAGTAACAGGATTCAATTTTTTTTTCAATCCAATAAAATATAGCAAGACAATCGCCAGGGTTGACATTAATTAGAATCTCATAAATATTAGATTACATGACTACTATTTCTAATATTATATCTAATATATAATAGTAGATATAGTATATTATGTAATATATATATATATATATATATATATATATATATATATATATATATATATATATATATATATATATATATATATATATATATATGAAGCTGTATATAGTTCCTGACTATGTTAGGGGAAATACAGGGCTTACTAGGCCCTATTATATAAATATAATATAATTAAAATTGATATTGATTTTATTTCATAGGAAACTTTAGGATAATGCTAAAAGTTGTTTTATGAATGTGTTAGTTTTAGGATATTGACTGTTTATATATATATATATATATATATATATGAAGCTGTATATAGTTCCTGACTATGTTAGGGGAAATACAGGGCTTACTAGGCCCTATTATATAAATATAATATAATTAAAATTGATATTGATTTTATTTCATAGGAAACTTTAGGATAATGCTAAAAGTTGTTTTATGAATGTATTAGTTTTAGGATATTGACTGTTTTTAACATAGAATTGCGCGTTTGCTTTCAAAATCTGAACTGTTTAGTGAAATATACTTTTTCGAGTTGCTGTTTGTCAGACCTCTTCTTTTTTCATTGCAAGTTGGCAAATAGCCAATCTAATGAAAGTAGATACTGTTGCCTACAGACATTTCAGATACCAGGGGTGAAGCCGAGGAGTTGTCAGCCATAAGGATGCGATAGGAGGAATGGGATGAAGGGGACAGGAGGATTGTGTGTGTGTGTGAGAGAGAGATAACACTTTATTTCACACCAAAATATACAATTACAAAAACAGACCATATTTACAATATTTTCTAGGCAATACAGTAGGCAGCCTTATCACTCAAAGCGCTCTGTTTCAGGCAATCTAAATGAAAGAATGTGATAAAGAAGAAAGGATAGGAGGAGGGGTAAGTAGGCCATAGGAACTCTCACTCATTGTACAAAAGATTATTAACTCAACGGAAATAATTTTAGAGAGCTGTAATGAAGATAATGATTCCAGCACTTGGAATACTACATGAAAGTTAATATGAAATTGATAATCAAAATATAAATACTCTTTCATGGCAAAAGTCTCCTTGTTAAGCAAACTGTTTGGTGTCTGAATAATCTTTTTCACAGCATCAGCTTGCATTATAGACTTCAATATACATTGTTCTAACACCTTATCAGAAGCTACTTCTCCATATTTCTGAATCAAATCAGGACTTTTAGGCTGTTCAGTTATTTCTGGTGACACTGGAAAATAAATTTAGTTTTTTTTTAAATATTAGTAATTGGCTGACAAACACATATTCTATATCCCCAAATTAAACAAGTTAAGCTTGTGTTATGGGTAATATAAAAAGGACTACTCTGGGGCCGATCCCAGACACGCAGACCATAGTAAATAACTGAGAAAATACATTTCCGAGATTTACTATACCAGGAATTGAACCCAGAGCCTCTGTATTGCAGTGAGGTAGGCCAGCAAAGGCTTAGCCCACTCAACCACAGAGGCCATCAAACTTTTATTTTCTGCTCTGTAGTAATTTTCATGAGTTGGGTATAGACATGTGGGAGGTGAATTTAATATGTATGTAATAATGAGGTGTTTAGGGATGTATTATAATAACTGCCCATAATCAGCAGTTACTCCCTATTGGGTTCGGGCGCCCCATTGTAGGAGATCAGACAATATACTTGCCAGGCTTGTCCAAGACAGCTTGACAGGTTTGACACACTGGGTATTTTGATGTATAGGTTTCATCATGATGTTTTCCTTCACCATTGTTAGCACATGGTAATTGTAAAACATGTTAACAATATGTACATTAGATCATAAAACTCTAATTCTAAGTGGTGCATGGGTTCCGGTCAGGACTTCAACCTGCGCTCTTGGTGTTTAGGACTTGTGTATTAGTCATTACTCTATCACGACTTAGAGATATACTTTTGTCAATTTTATAACAACTAAAACTGTTTTAAAGTGCACAAAAAAGGTTTTTAAAGAGTTATGGCAAATGAAAATTCACAAATACAATCTGTTAATTTTGATAGTAATAAAGTGTGATTTAAGTTATTAAGACTTATTTATAACCACTGACAGTTCAGAGATCAAAATTTTTTAAATATAGGTATATATTTCGCTCTCCCACCTTAGCCTTCGTGATTTTTTATAACCAGCCAAACTACATTTTGTATCTAGACAGGGGTTGCATAAGGGGTAAGTGTACCATATATTTAACTAAGAAATGAAAATTTTACTACATTTTATTTTCAAATAATATTATTAAAAATGAACTATAGTTGTAGGTTATCAGTTTCATTTTTGTTAACAGAAAGAACTTGTACTATTAGTTTACGAATCATTCTAGAGATTTAGGCTGTTGTTAGCCATGACCACTAATCTAAAGTTTAACCAATGGTATTAGTATTGAATTGGTAACATTGGATGATTTATGTTCAAGTAGTTTGTTTAATAAATAGACTTGTCTGATAAATTTTCAAATTGTTTACTGTCCGTGGGTAAAACACTTTCAAAGATTTATTACATTGGTTAATATTCTTTTATATACTTACATGACAAAGCACTGGCTCGTAAAATAGTTCTTTTAGCAGAGAACAAGGCTAATTCTTCCAATCTCTTAGCAATAACTTCTTCTGATGAACCATCTACTTTTAATTTAGCAGATATTAGTTCTGATGTAGCTTCTCTTATTCCTCTTACTTACTTTACTTTATGTTACTTAACATTAACAGAGTACTGAATCAGATAAATGTTAATCAGTTATTCTTTTCAATTGTCATCACCGTTGTTCTTATCCACCATTTATAAAATTTGAAAAATAGAAATTATTGTTGTAACATACTCATCAGTCACCAGAATCACAATACTATAATACTTAACATTAACATAGTACTGAATCAGATAAATGTTGTTATTCTTTACAATTATCATCAGTTCACACGTTAAAACGTGTTATCAGGCCTGCGCCTGCCTATTATCATCAGTTCACACGTTAAAACGTGTTACCAGGCCTGCGCCTGCCAGGACAACTCCTGATGCGTGTTCAGAGACCACGCCTTCCGGGACAACCGCCCGATGCGCATACACGGTACACGACTTCCGGGACAACGCCCAACCGGGACAACGCGAGTTCTGCTTGAACCGCGACCCAGAGCAGTCGATTTTTTCCGAGCTCCGCAGGATAAAATTCCTAAAAATAGGATTTTTTGAAGCTATCGACCCGTGCATAGTACCAAAACGTGCGGAAATGTGAGGCGCAGATGCCTATAAAATCAGTGACTCTGTAGCAATTCGGACAAAAAAGTTATTGCCGAAAAACAAAATTTTGAAACTTTGGACCTAAATTACTCGAAAACTAGATGGAAGTTGTAGTGTTTTTAGTGGCAGCTTTTGTCGGGCTAGGGTGCCCCAACACCCCTGTGTAGCGTTTTTGGTTTTCCCAACTCCGCCTGAAAAGTTATTTCAGGAAAAACGAAAAAACGTGGTACGAAAATCGCCAATTTTGGACTTAGCGGAGAACTAAAAATACCACCAGATAGAACGTCAAAATTCATTCCTAACTGCTCAGAAACGACCTTAAGATTCGGCATAGTTTCTGGGTAAAAATTAAAAAGTTGGAAAAATGTTCCAACTTTTTTGTTTTTTGGGTTTTTCCCAAAAAATCTCCTCGGGAGTGAAAAATCCAACACGGCAGCCACCGAGCCCTCGTCGAGACGCGTCGTTTGACACCCTGCTTCCGAAGATCGGACAAGACCCCGAGGCACCGGAAGCAAAAAAACAACATCCTAACCTCAAAATTGCTCCGAAACTACTGGAGCAATCGATCTGAGGTTAGGACAGTTTGAAGACCTGGTGAAGGACGGCGCATTTCCGGTCCGAGCGGAATTTTAGGTTACATAGTTTGTAATTATTTTTAATTAGAATTTTAATCTTTGACCTGTGTTTTCGCCGAAAGTATTTGAGACGCGCGGGTTTTGAGACTGTCAGTTTGTGCGCGCTGGGGAGCTCTACCCAGCCGCACCCAAAACCCATAAGGTTACCCTGAAAAATAATTGGGAAAAAATAAAAAAACTTAAATTTTCAAAATTTTTAAATTTTTATAACTTCTTAATATAAGGGCAAAATTATTCAAAATCACCTAAAAATAGAGCACTTTTTACTGGACATCCCAGTTATTTTTCGGCACTTTTTGCTCAAATAGTTTCGGAAATATCTAATTTTAAGTACTTTTTTGTAAATATATAAATAAATGTTATATTTAGGTTAAAATTAGGGGCTTCAGCAGGAAGGTCTCACCGTTACCTTTAGTTTGAGCTCAAGGACGGGCATTTTCGGCCCATAGGGGACCGAGAAACGAGTTTTTAGTGATTTTTGGCCAAGGGCCGGCGCCATCTTGTTTTTTCTGTTTTTAAGATGTCTCGGCTACTATTAGGCGCAGAGCGGTGGGATTTTCACTGAAGGGGCTAGATAAGGCCTCCCCATAGGATAGCCTATAAAATTGGACAAATTTTTTTGACAACCCCCCCCCCCCCCCTATCATCCCCCTAAAACTATTCTGCTCATAACTCGGAATCTATTGGGTCTGGGTGGGTCGAGTTTGGTATCCCCAGGATCGGCACACCTAGCCCAGTACCCTGAACTGAACGAATAGTGAATAACCCTACCTTACTTCATTTGTATAATCCTTACCTATCCCATATACTTACCCTTTCTAGGGAACCTCTTGTTGACCGTCAGCTAGGCTGAACCCTGTAAATAGATAAAAATTATATTAGTAAGTATTGTTATATTTGTGTGTTGTGTTGTTTTGCGACATGGTTTATTGACCAAATTAGATTAGTCCGTTTCACCACTATTGTGTTGACGGATAGAGTAACTTAGCTCTTTTGAGCCGCAAAAATTGACAATTGTCCATATAGGACAATTTAGTAATAAATAAGACTAGGAAGGGAGATGTATCGCACGCCTACAAACTCAATCGACCTTTGGGAGGCTGGTTTCCTCGCTCAGGAGGAAAGAGACGAACTTTACTGGGAATGTAGGAAGAGGGGCGGTAACTATGGGGCTGAGTTGGAACAAGCCCGAGAAGAAAGGAGAAGATCACTGGGGTACGAAACACCACCTTCCGCACATATAAAAACCCCTGGACCCTGGACTGAAACGGTCAAGAATAGGGTAATGGAGGAAGAGTGCACTCCCCCAGTGCTGACAAGTCCGGTCACCTCGAGACAGCCACAAACTAGAAAAAAGGCGGTGACACTAAAATTCTCCCCTCCTACAAAGAAGCCGGTTTCTGTGGTGCATTCCCCCCCCAACAAGAAGGCTACTATGGCAAAGGCGGAGGCCATTAAGAAGCCTTCGGACGGTCTAAACAAGACGTATACAAAATTAGAGTCAACATCAGCTTCAACGAAAACGGCGACAACATCAGAGCCGGGTAAGTCACCGACAAATAGGATTTCCCCTGCAAAACCTAAATACAAAAGTCGGGAAAGTGAAGCAAAGGCCTGTTTGATCAAGGCGAGCATGCGTCTAAAGGACTCTCGGAACCTAAAAACCGAAATAAAAACGGGGGTCCAGAGTGCTTTGGATCGCATGTTCGCCTTGATAAAGGAGGCAGAAGAAGAATTGAGACAGTCAAGGGAGACGCAGGGAACGGGAAAGGGGAACGCAGGAACCGAGGCACCGGGCGAACAAAGAAAGGCTTATAGGGATGTACAGGTGCAAACCCGTGAAGAAAAGAAAGAGGATCGAGATATTGGACAAAGTAGGACAGCGCAGGAAAGAGAAGCCGTCCTAGTCGAGAAGCTGGAGGAACACTCCTCACTCATCCAGAAGAGCCTCGAGAAAATCAATAACCTGGAGCAGGTTATTGAGAAACACCTAGAGCAAATGAGTGAGGTAAGTGCACCAAAGGCTAGTTACGCGAGTGTGGCGGCTGTAAGGTCGGGGGCAAAGCCCCCATTTTACAGGACGCTACACTCCGTAGCTGTAACTAACGGTCAGTGCAAATGCTCGAGTGAGGAGACCCTCATGGACGTCAGGAAGGCTCTAAATGCCAAGGAGGGAGGCGTCGAAATCGAGCGGGTGCGAAAATCCAGAGATGGCAGAGTAATTATAGGCTGTAGGACCAAGGAGGACAGAAACAAGATCAAGGAGAGGCTAGTGAAACAGAAGATCGGTTTCGTAGTGGAAGAGATCTCCAACAAGAAACCCTTGGTCATGTTAACCGGGGTCCACAGGGTCCACACTGACGGTGACCTGATCCAGGCCCTAAGAAACCAAAACACAGCGGTTTTCCGGGGACTGGAGGAGGGAGCCGACAGTGTGGAAATAGCCTACAAAATCCGCGGTAGGAATCCGTATACCCACAGGGTGGTGCTGAGGGTAGCACCAACCCTGTGGCAAAGACTTACGGAAGTAGGAACGGTAAAGGTCGACCTGCAGAATGTGCAGGTCACCGATAGATCGCCCCTTACCCAGTGCACCGTGTGCCTGGGTTTCGGACACGGCAGGAAGCTATGTACCGAAACTCAGGTACTATGTGGTCACTGTGGTGGTCCCCACACGAGGAGGGAGTGTTCGGAGAGTGTAGAGGGCGCGCCACCTACTTGCAAAAATTGCGTCAGGGAGAAGAGGCAGGACACCGAGCATGATGCCTTTAGCGAGGCATGTCCGGCCAGAGCTCGGTGGGATGCAATAGTGCGCGCCACCGTTGCCTACTGTTAGTCGACCCACCGGCAACAACACAATAGCAATGGAGGGGAAGCTTCACCTCATTGTATGAGAACTTCAGTATTAATATACTGGTCAGTACATTTTCGCAGGACCGACAATGAGGAGAAGCCTACGCTCCCGTTATTGTGCGTGGAGCTGGTGGTCGCGCCTGGCAGTGGCAATGTCGTATTGGGGGCTACGAAACGATCATAACAAGGGGATAGTAAAAGCAAGAATCACAACCGGGAACCAAGCTGAATAACTATCTTGCTCAGCGGTTAGCAAAATAAATAATAGATAACAGACGCGCTAAACAGTTAAAAAGTAAGATCAACAAAGTTAATAATTAAAATCGCACAACACATTCACTCAAAAACACACATATACAAAGATAACAAACTCTTTTTAGTTATAAAAAGTAGTCTGTTAAGTAACACACACACTAGCAAACATACAACCACACACAAATAGCACAAAATAGGTATATTAAAAATAAAATAAATTAGGAATACTTACTAAATTGAAATCCAGAAAATAGCGTCGTGTCGAGTCATGCTGAGCCAAGAATTTGTAGCAGCAGGAACAAAGTAGAGTTCTTGTCATCTTCGCATAGCTTAGGTCCCCGGCTGCATAATGTAACCTGAAAAGATAAGATGGTCATGTAACAATTGTCGCAAGGCAACACAAAAATAATAGGTATAAATACATAGTAATAAACATAAGTGTGTACAAACGACACTGAATATATATTTGGTTATATATTATTTCAGCGTCAAAGATAATGTAAGAGTAGTATAATAAAATAGTATAAAATATAGAAAGACATAAATAAATAAACAATAAAAATATGTTACATAGGTTAAGATTGAAAGAATAAGTTAATAAAGAGGTTTGCACCTAGTTAAGTAAATAAAGTAAGTAAGCAAGAAAAATATGTATAAATAGAGAAATGTAAGTTTTTTGTAGAATATTAAAACAAGTAGAAATAAATTGTATTAGCTCGGATATATCTTGTTCGTCCGGACCCACCAGGAAAAAAAAAAAAAAAAAAAACCGGGGCAACGCCCACCGCGTATACATAGTACACGACTTCTAGAACCAGGCGCGGGTCGCACCGGATCGCGCTGCACGCGAACCGCACCGGAACGCGCTGCACGCGGGCTGCACCGGGACGCGTTGTACGCGGGCCGCACCGGAACGCGCTGCATGTGGACTGCTCCAACTATCTTTTTTTTTTTTTTTTTGAGGCGAGGGAAAATGCTTAACCGATTAACGCACAAACTGGGTCGTTGCTAGGGGAACGACACGCGTCGGTCGGGGGCGATAACACTGCAGCAATAGTATGCTCTTGGCAGCGCTCCGTCCGCGATCGACGTCACAGAATAGTGTGGAAGACTCCGAGCGTTGCTACACGAGCGAGCAACCCCAATACCCACTAAAAACCCCCTCCTCCCTGACGACCCTGCGCTTTGAATGTGTTGGAAAGGCTGAGATTTAGAACATAGTTACGCCCAGCCGATCCAGTGCAATAAAGTGCCTGGAGTGTGCCCTGGGAGAACACACCCCACTTCGTTGTGCGGGGGTAGAAGGTCCTTTGCTCTCCTAGCAAGCTAAAGGCCCCCGCGGTAAACGGAACCTAACTCAGGGAGGGAAGTAATGCGCGTACCTGCCTCTCCGGGTGCCAGCTGAAGGCCGGCGACCTCGAGAAGACGCATTGGCACGCGCTGCAGGACTTCTCTCCCTGTCTCGTTCTGCGGCCTCCTTGAGTGACATTACTGTCTCGCAAAAAGTAACCGCAGCCCCCCAATTGTCGCTGCTCTGCAGCATGGCCTTGACCAAGTCGCAGAGCGAGTCGACTGGACCTACGTGCGTCTCAAGTTCGAAACGCTGCGGCGCCCATGCGGCGCACTCGACAAGCGTATGTAACGCCGTGTCGGGCGCGCCGCACTGGCGGCAGTCCGGGGAAGGCAAGCAGCCCACAATGCGACACAGATACTTATCGAAACATCCGTGTCCGGTAAGTATCTGTGTCGTCCTGAAAGTCAGGGTGCCGCTGGTGCGGTTGACCCATTCCGTCAGCTGTGGCCTGATTGCATCCACCGTGTAGCCGCCATAGGCCGCAGGGTTGTCGAGCTCTTGAGACCAGACGGCGATCATGGAGGCGGTTTCCCGCTTCCTGATCGCCTCGATTTCGACCTGACAGAAGGTCAGGCCTCCAGCTAGGGCATCCTGCCGGGTGCGGCGCACCACTGTCAGGACGTCCGCCTGGAGATGCCAGGGCGGATCGCCTGCCAGGAGGGTGGCCGCCGTCCGCGACACTGTGCGATACCCCCGTATGGTCCTCACGGCCAGAACCTGCTGCGCCCGTTGCAGCAGGTTCTGGATGTTTAGCGGCCAGGAAGAAGAGTCGACCTAGAACCCCGTCGGGTCCCGGTGCCGTCTTCCTGCCCCGGAGCCGGTCCAGGGCAACGTCTAGTTCCCCCTCAGAGATGGAGTGAGGCTCCTCGTCCGTGGGAGTGTCGGGAACGGGTGGACCCATACTGGGGGGAGTGAAGTTTCCCGGGGGGGGGTAAGCTCAAATCTGATGTACCGATGATCAGAGAGCGACTCCACCTCCTCCAGCACCCTCCATCCGACAACTCTGCGGGCGGCCGCATGAGTGGCGAATGACAGGTCGATGACCGATCCACCCCGCGAGGCATACTTACCTTTACTACAACCCCTAAGGTCCGGAGATCTTGAATTTTTTTTTTTAATAAACATAACCTCACTTATTTTCACTGATTTTTTCGCTAAAGTTGCACTTCTATCATAGATCCGAAATTGAAAAATCCTTTCCAAGTTCAAATAAAGCCGGTAATCAACATAAAAAGAGCCAAAATAACCCAAAAACCAGCTTAATTGGATAAAAATGAAGAAAAAACACAATAGAGCACATTTATATACACTACAAGAGTAACCATTCAAAATGGCGACCAATAAAGACGATTTTTTTTTACGTAATCGCATTAATTTATATTTAACCAATATTTAAAAAAAAATCAACAGTGTATTTAATAATAAAATTGATATAATTAATATATTGATTCATTGTCATATTAAAAGCCAACTTGCTAGTCGTCCACTAAATTGATAAATAAAATAAATGTTTCATATGAGACTTTCAAGGCGTCCTAACTGTCTGTGTGTACAAAAAAAATAGTAAATGGTTACAGTCGGTTCTGGCACTCGCCGGCCGCTGCCGCGGCACGCTCGCTTCGCTCGCTCGGCTCGTGCGCTTTGGTCTGAATATCACCTAACATAACCGACTGTTTGTATATAAAATAAATAGTAAATGGTTACTAGTCGGTTCTGGCACTCGCCGGCCGCTGCCGCGGCACGCTCACTTCGCTCGCTCGGCTCGTGCGCTTTGGTCTGAATATCACCTAACATAACCGACTGTTTGTATATAAAATAAATAGTAAATGGTTACCAGTCGGTTCTGGCACTCGCCGGCCGCTGCCGCGGCACGCTCACTTCGCTCGCTCGGCTCGTGCGCTTTGGTCTGAATATCACCTAACATAACCGACTGTTTGTGTATAAAATAAATAGTAAATGGTTACTAGTCGGTTCTGGCACTCGCCGGCCGCTGCCGCGGGGAGAGAGGGGATTTTCTATACGATATAATAAAATTATAAACATATAGATCTCAAAGAAAATTTATTGCAGTGAGTGTCAACAACAATCAAAATAAATACACCCGAGTCATGCACGTAAATAATGCACACCATACCGCGATGTAACTTTCTAGTGGCGCCATCTAGTTCTAAGTAACAATATCTACAAACATTCCGCACCCTAAGAACAAATTGACAAATTTGTTCTTTATCACACAAAGAAAGTCACAAAAAAAAAAACTAAACAACTCAAAATAAAAACACAATAATATGAAAATTAAACATTAGAAATAGGCAAAATACAAATTTTAGACGTAGGTCTTTTTATGACAGATGCCTTGGTACGCAATGATACAACTCGTGTTATACCGTCACTGCCCGGATGCTTGGCAATAATTCGTCCCAACAACCATCGTGAAGGAGGCAAATCCTCTTCTTTAACTAATACTAAATCCCCTATGTTTGGTTCCGGAGATTGCGAAGCCCACTTGTATCGATGCAAAAATGTGGTTAAATATTCCTGCGACCAACGTCGCCAAAAATTTTGCATCATCCGCTGAGTTAACTGCCATCTACGGAGGCTAGTTATATTTTGTGATTCATAATTTTGCTCCGGCACTGTAAGTAAAGGCTCCCCAACGAGGAAGTGACCAGGAGTGAGAACCTCAAACCCATCTGAATCACTCTCAATGCGTGAAAGCGGTCTAGAATTTAGGCACGCTTCAATTTGAGTTAGAACTGTTGCCAGCTCCTCGTACGTCAGGGTTGTATCACCAATTATTCGACGCAAATGAAATTTGACCGACTTCACACCGGCTTCCCATAACCCTCCGAAATTTGGTGAATGTGGCGGGATAAAATGCCACGTAGTTCCGTTTGTTGCTAAAGTTTCTGCTAAATCTTTATGCAACCCAGATTTCTCAGCGTAGAACAATTTATCTAGTTCCCTAGACGCTCCTACGAAATTTGTTCCGTTATCACTCCATAAATTGGAGCAATAACCTCTACGAGACACAAATCTTTTAAAGGCAGCTAAAAAGCCTTGTGTTGTCAAATCGCTAACTACTTCAATATGTATGGCTTTTGTAGCCATACACACAAACAAGCAAATATAACCTTTGTAGGCATGTTGACCCCGTCCCTTGGAAATTCGCACATTAATTGGACCCGTAAAATCCACGCCACTATTACTAAATGGGCGTGATGGTGTTACCCTAGGTGACGGTAACTGTCCCATCAATGGCGCTGTAGTTTTGGCTGAAAATCTGACACATCTTACACAGGTACGTACATGACGTTTCACTAAATCTTTAGCCCCCAGTATACAATATCTGGACCTTAGGTACGCCAACATTAACTGCGGTCCGCCGTGTAGTGTTTTTGAATGTGCATCAGCTATCACCAAATCTGTGAGATTAGATTTCTTCGGAAGTAGTAGAGGATGTTTCTGACCTTCACTGAGTGATGCTTTTTCTAACCTTCCTCCAACTCTTAAATTGTCATTTCCATCTATAAAAGGATTCAATGATTTCATCTGCCCTTTCAATTTTCCCAATTTATTAATCATTAAAAATTTTATCTCTTCAGCGAAATTTTCCCTTTGACATTTTCGCACACATACATTCATTGCTTCTCGTAATTCTTCCGCTCTTAAAAATCCTTTCTTTCTGCTCATATTCTTTCTCCATGATAATACACGTCTCACATATACAACCACTCTGATAAGTTTAGTTAAATTCGAATATTTATTCCAAATTATATCTTCATTGCTAGCAACCAAATTAACTTTAATTTCTTCTAAATCTGTATCTAAATCTTTTACTTTATTGTACTTGATATCCCTTTCATGCAAAAACTCTGGACCTTCAAACCATAATTTATTTCCCATTAATTCTGAGGGTTTAAGACCCCTCGAGGCGCAATCAGCAGGATTCGATTTCGATTGCACATGTGACCACTGATGAGCTTCTAATGTCATCAAAATTTCAGACACTCGATTTGCTATGAACGTCTGCCAACGACTTGGATGGCTGTTCAGCCATGCAAGCACCACCGTAGAATCAGTCCATGCCTGGATGCATCTTTTCGAGATGTTAAGCGTTTCTGCCACTTCAATTAAAAGTTTAGTAACGAGAACCGCTCCACAAAGCTCCAGTCGCGGAATAGAAATTTGTTTGATTGGCGCTACTTTCGTTTTGGCTGTTACAAGCGAAACATGAACATCTCCGTTCTCACCAACAACTCTGATGTAGACAGCCGCAGCGTATGCCAATTTCGAGGCATCGCTGAATCCATGGAGTTCAACAAGGACATTATTTGCACTAGTGTTAAGCCAGCGAGGTATTTGCAACGTGGAAAGCTGAGTAAGTTCCCTGCGATAGGTAAGCCATTCATTTAAAATATTGCTTGGAACTGCTTCATCCCATGCTACACCCGATAACCACAGCTTTTGTATCATCATTTTTGCTAGTATTACTGTAGGTGCAACCCAACCAAGCGGATCAAATAAACGTGCTACGTCTGACAAAATTATTCTTTTTGTTACAGGTTCCTGACCCTGCGGTAGCAACACCGTATATTGGAAGGTGTCCATCATTCTGTCCCAGGTAAGTCCTAACAACTTCATTATATCATCTACTTTGAGTTTTAGTTCTTCATTCATACCTATCCTATCTCTGTTTTCTTGAATCCTATCCAATAGCTGTTTACTGTTGCTCGACCATTTCTGTAGCTTAAAACCTGCTTTCAGTAGTAATTCATTCATCTCATTATAAATTGTTATTCCTTGCTCAACTGTATCACAACCTGTTAGCAAGTCATCCATGTAGAAATCTTGAATTACTCTTCTAGCTGTCATTGGATACTTTGCCCCTTCATCGATAGCAACTTGCTGTAATGCTTTTACTGCCAGATATGGAGCCGACGCAGTACCGAATGTAACCCGCAATAATCGATAATCTGTTACTGTACTTTCAGCATTTTCCTTCCAAAGGATTCGTTGGAAATCTATGTCTTGCTGTGCTACTTTTATCTGCCGATACATCTTTATGATATCTGCCGATAAACAAATCCGGTATAACCTCCATTTCATTAAGAGATGTCGCAACTCTGGCTGTAATCTTGGACCGACCATCAGAAGATCATTGAGTGAAATTCCATCTTCACCTTTGCAGGAAGCATCGAAGACTACTCTGACCTGAGTTGTATCCTTGTCAAACCTTACTACTGCAAAGTGAGGTAAGTATACTGCTTCTGAATTATTCACTTCTTCTTCCGGTACCTTTTCCAAATGTCCCAGTGATAAATATTCTTCCATAACTTGTGAATATTTTGCTCTCATATCCGAATTATTTTCTAATTTATTTATTACGAAATTTAATCTGTTTCCTGCTATTTTCTTACTATTCTTTATTTTCAAATCCGGTTCTTCGATCTTGAATGGCAATCTAACCACATATCGACCATTCATGTCCCTGGTAGTCGTCTGACTGAAGAACTCCTCACATCTCTTCTCTTCATCTGTGAGTATATCACATTTATTTAATTGAGGTTCAGCTTCCATTTCCCAAAACTTTTTTAACATATCGTTATCCTCCACACAGGAATGCATGACTACTACATTCGCTGTTGGTTGATGTAAAGCTGTAACTCTACCTGACAATATCCAGCCCAACGAAGTATTTTGAGCCACCAAGTTATTTTGAGGTCCTTTTCTAATACCATCTTGAATAACCTTACTATATACTTCGGCACCTAACAAAATATCAATTTTGTTAGGTGTGTTATACTGTGGATCAGCTAGTGGTAAGTCGCATACCCACTCAGCAGTTACTATTCTCTTGCTAGGTAGAAGAGTAGTTATAGTCTTTAGAATATAAACATCTACTGATAATTTTACCTTTGCGTCATAAATCGAGCTAAAGGTTAAAGTTGTCCTTCCTTTAGCTGAAACACTCTGATTTCCTTCTAAACCTGAAATATATCCTTTTACTGGCGACTTCTTAAGACCCAAGTACTGAGCTGTTGCTTCCGTAATAAATGATGCTTGTGCACCTTGATCAAGCAAAGCTCTGATAGTATATTGTTCCCCCTGGTTATTTTCAGCTCGTACAAGTGCTGTTGCGAGCAGCACCTGACTACGTGCTTCCATCCCGCCTGATGAAAAGCACACCACAGGAGCAGAACTAGTTGCTCCACCCTCGACTATTGATATCGCGCCAACTTCACTCGTTGATGAACCTGGGTCATAGTCGGCAAATCTTGTGAAGCGAGCAACTGCGCTTGCTATCTGTAATTCCCATTGTTTTCTGGACTCAGAATTACTATAACGTCCTAAGTAGATACATCAACTCCTAAATTAGCTAAAAACAAGACATTCTATAGTTGTACTACAATTATTTTTTTTTTTTTTAAACAGATTATGTAAGAAATGTTTTATTATTATACCTTTTGAGGAGTCGAGCATAGTTATCGGAAGATATATGAGAGAAGCCTTCGAATGTTGCCTCTTTTGCACTTCGTCAATATCTGACTCGTGCGCAAGAGTGCGACCAAATCTCGAAATGCGGACCATTCGCTACAATCGCCAGTAAAATGTGCAAAATGTGGAATGCTTATTTTAGGTAATTTCACATTATTATCAAACCACGTTGAGAAGTTTGTGTTACAATTGTTGAAAAAGCAGATAATTTAGATTTCAATCATAACATAAAACAAATCGTCAGTGACATATTTTGTAGCTTGTAATCATTTAACATCAACATTACTGACAGTTTTTGAATGATTACTCAAATATTGAGCCCGCATTGATTCTAACGACTCCAAATCTACTTTCCTTATAATCTTTCTTTAGAAGACTTGAAATTCAGAAAGTTTTCTCTATTCGTTCAAAATTTACACGCACTTAGCCGCTCAATGACGTCACAACGACCACGCACTTGGCCGCTTGATGATGATGCACGCCTTCGCCGCACCCCCTGCTGCTACCTGATTGGTTGGACCCCTCCTGGTCACAACCCTGCTCCTCCCTCCGACCACTGCCCTCATCAAAATGTAGCGAGCAAATATAAATATATTTTGCATTTGGCTTTATATTTTCCATTCCAATGACTTCCAGCCACTTTTTCTTTATACGCTCATTTCTTGGGATCCTATAAAATATGTTTTAATTATTATTTTTGTATGTTTTAAGCGGGGTAGCATGATAAAATAAGAAATTTTATATAAGCAATCATATTATATCGATATCAAAGTCGATAAATAATGTACAACCCCAGCTAATAAATTAACATTATTTAAGCGTAAAAATATAGTTAAATAAGTTAAATCCATTCATGACCTATAACTGCACATAAGAACCTTGCTAATTATAATGAAAATCTTCCTTTATAATAGGGACGCGACATATTGTTCTATACGTACAATTGCTTATACAAATAGCATCCATTTTGAAGGCACACACATAAACATATATCTATCTCGTTCTTACTCAGCACTGTAACTCGCAGGAAAACAATATAACAGTATTTCAGTGCGTACATAAAGTGGAACATGAATATACGTAAATACCTAATGAGGCCGAAAATCCGCCATGTTTAGTGCACCAAATGTCATTATCAGTCAGTGCACCCGGTACTTGTCTTGTCAAAAAGTCGTGGTATAAATCAAAATAACTAATTATCTTTCAATATTTTGCTTGTGATTTAAAATAATTGAAGCCAAATATAAATAATTACGTCGCAGATATGTCCGTGTGCAGTGTAATAGGGTGCGGCATAAGAAAAACACCAAATCAGTCATCTTTAACCATACACAGGTACGCTGTAAATAACATTAAAAATATTGCTTATTGTTAATGTTTCCGGGAAAATAAAGGAAGATTTTCATTATAATTAGCAAGGTTCTTATGTGCAGTTATAGGTCATGAATGGATTTAACTTATTTAACTATATTTTTACGCTTAAATAATGTTAATTTATTAGCTGGGGTTGTACATTATTTATCGACTTTGATATCGATATAATATGATTGCTTATATAAAATTTCTTATTTTATCATGCTACCCCGCTTAAAACATACAAAAATAATAATTAAAACATATTTTATAGGATCCCAAGAAATGAGCGTATAAAGAAAAAGTGGCTGGAAGCCATTGGAATGGAAAATATAAAGCCAAATGCAAAATATATTTATATTTGCTCGCTACATTTTGATGATAAATGTTTCAACAAAACTCTGGATGTGACTCGACTACGAGATGATGCCGTGCCCTTCAAATTTGTAAGAGTAAGTTAATACTGTATATACTTTTATAGTTAGTATTGATATACTTTTTTTTAATTATATACATATTTTAATACATACATATTATTTTATAACAAAACGTGCTATAAAAGGATCAAAATTAATATACAAGTTTTGTATGGTGGGACGATGATCAGCAGGATAGTCGTTGGACTGTCGGCTTATTATATCATTCCTGCTCCGTCTTCGCAGTCGAAGGCCTAAATATGTCTTCTCGTGCCTCTCACCCTCATGGAGACTGCTCGTATAATTGAAATTTGTACTTTCACTTTTAGCCTTTGATATACTTGTTGCTGCTACCTTATTACTGACATGCTAGTTACTAGTTGTAGTCTATGTCATTCTCATTCTATATAACTATTTTAGAAAAACTTATGGGTTTTGTGGCTGTGATTCCATCCAAGAAATGTATTTGCCCAATTTGAATGATAATGTCATAATTTAAGCAAATTTTATGAAAAAAATACTGTGGACACAATTATTCTAAACTAATATTTCAATATTTTGCAGCGACATGCCAGCCAACATAAAACTGGCATATTAAAAGAAAACCAGTTGGAAACAATTCCTGTTTTGGCCGGTCCTGACACCTCTACCTTGGTATTAGCTGCACATTTAAGGACTCTGCTGTTCTTTAGCTTCAAGAGATGTTAGATTTTGTATATACAGACTCTTTATAGTGAAGCTATTGAACCTACTTAGATAAAAGTAATATGCTTTGACATCTTTAGAGGAATAAACCAAAACTGATGGTGTCACTTCTTTGAATTTTGTATTCCATGTAAAACATCTAAGGTACAAATAAAACTCATATTATAAACTTATGCCTTTATTAGTTTTACTTTAATAAAAACTATTGTAAATTCGTTAAATTTTTAATAATTAAGTGATTTTAGAGCGGAAGTCATAAGGAATGACGTTTGTAATTAAATAAATGTTCTGTAGGTGTTTTGTTTTTTTTTATCACGCGGCCCTTAATAAGTTTAAAATTTGAATCACTCTCACTTATGGTGCAGCGCACCTATCTTGAGGTGCGTTGCGGTAATGTGTTACGGACTTTAGAGACAGCAACACAATTAAAATAGATTGTAATAGAGAGGTAAGTAGTTTAGACTACTTACCTCTCTATTACAATCTAATTAATCTGTTTTGGATATCAAAATAACAGTACGTGTTTTTCATAGGAAAAACACGTACTCTTATTTTGATATCCAAAACAGCATAGCTAGCTAGCATGCTAACGTTTTATCGCCGACATAAAGCTTCCATCCCTTTCCGGCATATACGCAAGTGCGAGCGAGACGGCAACATACGAAACGACGATAAAATTTAGCATGCTAGAGATGGGCAGATGGCACTGTACTACGCCATATGTTTATGTTTTGTGGTCACTGTGTTGTCAAACGACAACTTTATCAAATCAGTGTAGCAACTTTTAAAAATCGTCATATCGTTTACTTGATAAATTTGAAACACGAACTTGTCTTAGATTTCACACATCTAAATCAAAGTATCTTTGCACATAACAATATACTTACTTCCTATTAAAGTATAAATTCTACAAATAATTAATACTCAATAATATTGAAAATAAAATGAGCCAAGGACGTTTATCGATAAAACCTAATAACATTAAAATCTTCTGGGCAGCACTAAAACCGCCATGTTTAGTGGCCAGATGACGTCACAGTGGCACGCATTTTTTATTGACGTTTCATTTCCATAGGTTTCCTACACAGTCCACCCGGCTGCAGAATTAGTATTCTTTCGCCGTACTCGAACATAAATAATATCGATATATTAAGTAAATATTGATATTTCGGATCGTATAACAACTTAATGGACATCCTTGATTTTTCCTGACAGATTGAGAGAGACTAACACTTTTGAAATTGAAATAAAAAATACTGAAAAATACATTTTAACCTAACCTCTATAATTATTTAAAAAAACATTGTAATGTTTTATATATTTTTTTTACAAATTTACAGTTCATTGTAACTAAACAACATGGAATAATAATTACTATTTCCATTTGCTTATATTAAAACTAGAATAAATCATTTAAAAACTAATAAAATGACTGACGACATCCGATGTCCATTTCCTCTGGTTGATTTACCTACTGAATTAATTTACTATATATTTGCGTTCTTACCAGCAAGAAAACTAGTAAAATTCCGAGAAGTATGTGTTAAATGGAAACAGATCATCGACGATATCTTAAAAAACGAAGTTGTGTGGTGGAAACGCTGTGAAGAAGACTTCAAATCTGTATATCGTGACGCTAGAAGAAAAGCACGCCCGGGTACTTCGTGCTTCGATGTATACAAATCTTTAACTCTGTGGCGTCAGCTAGAATTCACCCAGGAGTCAATTGACGAGTTTGCATCAGCTTCTACAGTTCAAGAGGAGATTCTTAGCTTTGAGATACTGCGAGATGGCATTGTAGGTGTTAGAACAAAAAGTGGGATTATTTACCATGATATTGAAACTCAACAACTAGCAAACCGCGACCCTATCAATGGCCAGTATCTTAAATATGCAGAAAATGATGAAGCAGTGATCCTATTGAATACTTTACTACATTTATTCATCATCAGAAAAGTAACACGCTATCCAAGATATAAAACACAAGTATGTATTGACAATATAAAGATATTTATGTTATTAAACAACAAGGTCTATTTAGTGAACTTAAAGGATGAAATTTTTGAATGTGATTTGGAAAGTAAGAATTTTGATTTAACATGCATACATTGGTCAGGAGATAATATACTATGTTTAGGCCATATCCACGAACAGGTCTACGTAATGACATGTACTAGAAGTATTTATGAAGTTGATAGTACCAGCTATATATTCAATTGCTCACTAAATGCAACAACGAACTTACTAAATTTGATAAAAAAATATAACTTCCTTGAACAAATGGAATGGAGACAATATTACCATTGGTTATTCTTGTTGAATCTTAAAATGCCTGACGATCCTTTGCGTTTTATATCTACAGTGAAGTCTTATAATGATGTTATTTTCGTTGGCACAGAATGGGGTTTGTTGAGAATCTACTATGCTCCATACATAAATAAAAAACTTGATATATACAATAGTAAGCCTGTTAAAGAGTTTAATTTTTCAAAGCCTTTATGCCCAGTTCTTTCCAACAGTTGTATACTACAGGTTGAAATTTCGGAAATGCAACATGGTCATATAGTCCTAGTTGGTATGCCGAAAAAGATTGCCATTATAAAATTTACGCATCATTTTGAAGCGACACCATCAGTAGCTGTGTTGCCATATAATGGTGCACAAAAAAGACTGAAAATATAGATTGAGATATGAATTGAATACAAAATAGTTAATAACAGGCATGGCAGTGGAAATATCTTGTGATAGAGTACATGTACAAGCAAGCAAAGCATTTATAACAAAATGCTGATATTCGATAACTTTGATAAACAAAAGTTATTAGACTGTAAATAAATATGAAAATTACCAAGATATTGTGGTATAATGGTGATATAAATAACAGGTACTTGTTTATGCACACACATATTTAGAAAAAAATAAGAGATTGGGGTGAGTTATACAACTCACCCCAAATGAAACAACAAGGAATAGGCCTTGGCTGTCGTATAAAGTTTCTGGTGACGGTACCAAACTGAAGTGTCACGTACGTCCAGGGGTGGTGCCAACAGTGCTGGGATTGGTAGGTTGGGCAGCCAAGGATGACGTCACATGCGCACCGCTCAATGAGTCGCTTCTCTTTATTTTGAGACCCATAAAAAATCCAAAATGAAAAAAAAAAGACAACCAGGAATGTATGTCCAGCATGTTAATATAAGACAATAGCGCTTCCAAAGGTCGACATCCTCGGCAAGATGGCAAAACAGGGCAACAAACAATTGTTGGTGAGATGGTCAAGTGGAAGTTAGACAGAGTTACAAGAATGATTTTGAAATTAAGATAAAATTATAGAAAATGAAATAATGAATTTAACAATAGGAAAATGATAATTAAGGATTATTTAAAACAGATGTAAAAAGAAGTAAAAGTGGGTATACCCTCCTGCATGATTTAATGAGTTAGTGTTTGTAATGTTTAAAATGATTATAAATAAAAAGCATTTGTGGAGGAAACAAGTCACTTAATGGGCTATGGAGCAAGCTATGTTAGGTGTTTCTCTTATGCATAGAATTAGAAATAAGGATATCCATAAGAGAACTAAGGTAACCACCATATCTCGCAAAATTAGCAAGTTGTAGTGACAGGGCCGATAGAGCAGACGAGTCCTGAAGTAGAGACCGCATCTTGGTAAATATAATGTCGGACGCCCTCCAACCAATGGACCGACGACTTGTGTAAGGTCGCCGGTAGGCGCTGCATGAGGAAGTCAGAGGAAAGGGATGAGTGACGCCGACTTGGGGAGGCCTACGTCCAGCAGTGGACTGCGAATGGCTGATGACGAGGGTATATTGTAAGTTTTTTACTTATTTTTTTAATTGAATGTAACATAAGTTACAATATGACTAATAATATATTATCAAAAAAATTTTTTTATGGAATGTAATTTAGTTTTAATATTCTGACATGTATTCAACATTGCACGCCTAATAAGGCAAAATGTATTGTTATTATTTGTTATTAACATATATATAACACCTGGTGTACATACATTTTAGCAATAAACCATTCATTCATTGGATGAATAAATTTGATTGATAGACCTAGAAAAAAACGACACAATGACTAGTTTTCAATATTACAATTTGCATGCTTGACTGGTGAAAACATGAAACACAAAATAAAAACATGTCATGTGTATACAACATGTTTTTGAGCAAATAATTTATTTGGTTGATTGAATAATCCAAAGGGCAATGCCTTGCATTAATTTCTATATAGAAATGAACGAAAATAAAAGCCTGTATGTATATTGTATATACAGGCTGAATTTTTCGAATGAACCTCTGTGGCCAAATCCCAAACTATATGAAATAGTGAAAAATACTAAAAAGGTGTTTTCAGGCCAATTTTAATGTAAACTAAAACGGCATCATTAGATTTTTATGTATGTATGCTTATAAATTAATAATTATAAAAGCATCGCATATTAATAGAACAATAATTCATAACAACAATTCATTCATAACTTTATAACTAGAGAATACTGAGCTTAGGTCATTGACTTCTGTGGGTAAGGTGTCCAGAAGACTTTACGTTGCCTCGCTGGTTCGCCATACTGATCCGTTATCAGACGTAGAAACTAGCCCTCTCATCACCTGAAAATGAGCTGTTTTGATAGCTCCTTGGAGAAATGGGTGCCGCTTGCGCGCAGCGCATGACCTGATAGATTATATGATCTAACCCTCTAAGGTAATAAGGCGTTGATTAAGTTAGAAACAATTTCCATTCTATTTTTATATTTATAGGCAACTTAAAACTCATAATATACTCCCTTGCATTAAACTTTTGGCAAGGCCTGTCGTAAGAGGCGACTAAACAACCCACATCCAGGTGGTAGGGCATTTGCCCGACTGGATGGCTACCACCCCTCGTCTAATGTATGTCGCCATAACAACCTTGAGTTGTGTTCCGGCATTAGTGACTAGGTTCCAGTGACCCTTAAGAGAGCAGCAGCGCATTTGTAGCACCTTCGGTGTTGCAAATGTCCATAGGCGATGGTTACCGCTTTCAATCAAGTGGGCCGTCTGCCTGTCTGCTGAACTCCTGCAATTAAAAAAAAAAAAAAAAAAAAAAAAAAAAAAAAAACAGATCGAACACCCCTGCGCAAGTTCAACTTTCTATAACAATTCTTTTACCGTCAAGGCTATACAGCTTTAGAACGCGCTGCCTGTTGCTATCAGACAAGCAAATTCGGTACCTATATTTAAAACGCTAACCAAAAAATATTACGTTGGAATATGATGATACTTAAACGCATATATATATATATATATATATATATATATATATATTCATTGTTCATCTGTAAATAGATATGTATTTGTATGTATACAGATATTATATAGATATATTAGTTATATATCTATTTAATTACTAAATGTAAGTATGTAGTCGTACTATAGTTTGCGTATACCACGTTAGGTATTATTTCAATTCATTTGTGGGGTTGTCTGGAAGAAGTCGCTTTTTAGCGATAAGACTGCTCTTTGTGCATAATTAGGTATAGTTTTAGTCTGTAAGTTGTAAGTAAGTTAGTAAGTTCATTTTTGTATTGGTGTACAGTAGTGTCATCTATCTATCTTAAATATTTAAAAATGGTTGAGCACTCTAAAATCGTTACTTAAATTGTTAGCAGGATATAGAACAGATGGATGATAGCTGTCTTCTGTACCTATGTTTTTTCAGGCTATAGTTTTGAAAAACAGGCGTAGTGTTCACATCTTTGAATTCTGCCTATTTATTCTCGGTTTGCAGCTCACACTTTTAGGTGTGCCAACATATAGGATTAAAAAAAAAAACATGAAATTGTCACGAAGCCGGCGGCGCGCCGCCCCCGTTTTTCAACGTGGCGCCGCCGCCGTTTTTCAACGTGGCGCCCATGTCTAGCTCCTGGAGAGACTGATGGTCTCAGGACCCAAAGTCCGAATGCCTTAACAGCAAACGGCACATACAAGTAATTAAAATAGTTATAGTATAGTAAATTTTATAAAATACATTATTGCAGGTACTACTAATAAAATGTATCTTACATGGATGATGTTTGATTTGGAACAATTTTTAGGACTCCGTAGCTATTTTGGCAAAAATAAAACCGTCTAGTCCTATCAATTCGTTAATGTATCTGAACCTTGTTTTTTCTTATGCCTCTTCTTACATCTGGTATAATGTTAATGACTGTCATGCATGACTAAACACATATACAATGCAAAATTGGATGGATGCAGAAGTCGTGGAAGGCAACGACACACCTTCCATGATCAAATTGATCGTGTACTAGCAAAAGGTGATTTCAGGAGCCTTAAGAACAGACGAGCGTGCATGACAAGAGTTATGAATGTCAAAGAAGCAAGTGAGGTGTGTAAGAATAAGCCTGAATGGCGCTCTGTTGTTCGTGCCTATCTCGCAAGGGAACTGGCGTGAAGTTATGTATGCATGTACTGTCATGCAGATTTAGCCCACTGTTTAATTAATGCGTTCTATAATATAAGATATTGTTAATGACACCAAACATTGACAGTTAACTCATGTTAACACTAATATAGCTAATCATTAATGGCGATATTTTTTCATCCCTACGAGTCTTATTTGGACTTAGTCACTAACGTTTACCCAAGTGTAGCAGGAGCATTGCGATAGATTGAACATACTTTTAATTCATTTGACAGAAACAGTTCAAGTTATGTTTGCCCGTCTGAATGGCTACCACTCCTGGTCTAAGAGTATGCCGCCATAATAACCTTGAGTTGTGTTCCGGCATTAGCGGCCAGGCTCCCAGTCTCCTTTAAAAGGGCAGGAGCACATTGGTAGCAACCAGGGTTGGGCAGTATTTGAAATACGTAATTGAAATACAAATACGTATTTTGTATTTGTATTTTAATTACTTCTTAAAAATGTAATTTGTAATTAGTATTTCAAATACCTGACGCTGAGATATTTTGTAATTAGTATTTCAAATACTTTGGTTGCAAAATACATTTCTTAAAATACATTTAGCTACCTTATTAATGGGTGTGTTCTTCAGAAAATAGCGCTTGAAAGCTTTCATAAGCAAAATGGTGACCGCTAAATATTAGGTTTGGCTAAGATATATAATTTCAAATTAATTTTACTTTGAAAACATGAAATTCTTTTTTAAAAATTAGTCATTTATTTACTTAGATCATATAAACGTCTAGATCACGCATCAATTGCACAAAAACGGCCCAAAAACAGTGCACCAAAATTGGTGCACTGGCTTCAGTAGCTTCCCACGCCTGTTAGTGTCGTTTCAATTACTTTACTGGTTAGAGCTCTCGCAAAAGAAATAATTATGCCGGCCTGCGCTATTAAAATGTGTCGGAACTATTTTAAAACGGGAAAGGATAAGGATGAGATGTCATTTAATCGGAAAACTTAACACTTTTCTCATGATTTCTTTGTAAAAACGTGAAATTTAATTTCGACATTTTCAAGGTTATCGAATTGATTGATGTTGTCAGGTGAGAAGTGTGACTTATTTTCCAAAATTTGGGGACTTTTGTTACGATTTTTTTTTTATTTATGAAATATGAATAATTGAAAAAATCTATAGAAAACAGACATGTAATGTTTGTGTGTCCGGTTTTCTTAAACTAGTTTATATTACGTTTTAGACTTCCTACGGATCCAATTGTAGCATATTGTTGGAGAAAGAGATGGATTTTGAATCATTTTCGGAGATATTTTTACACTATGTTTTTTATATTTTCTTATCAACGGCACAATTGTATTGAAATAAAGTACCTAAAATAATTATATATGATCGTGACCGATAAGATGTAAGTTGTGTGAAGGATAATTAGAAAATTTAAGAATACTTAACCATCATATAAAATTATTTCTAATCTAACCTTAGCACTTTGGACAATATAAACTTTTTAATGTAACCTTATGACGTTTGACATAGAATTGACAGAATGCGTGCTGCAAATATCGTTAAAGAGGATGTAAAAAAAACTGAATATCGTTTAAAGCAGATGCTTCGGTCGGAGTTATCTGTACTAATATTATAAAGAGGTAAAGTTTGTAAGTTTGTGACGTTGTAGGGGGTAATCTCGGGATCTACTAAACCGATTTTAAAAATTATTTTACTGTTGGAAAGCTACGTTAACAGGGAGTGTCATAGGCTATATAACATGACGCTTTATACCACGGGAGCGGGACAGACCACGGGTGAATCCGCGCCGGGCCGCTAGTAATATTATAGATAACTCTTTATTGTCATAATTAAGATATTAATTTTGTCTATATTCTGTTAGCTGCATCTCCATTAATTCCTAATAAAGAAATAATTTAATATATTAATATGATAAACTACTAGTTTGAATAAAAACTTTTGGATATGAATATTTTTATTTCTATAATAGCCCTTTTCAAGTGGTTTAGTTGCTCTTAAGTCCCTGCATTAAACTATCCCGTGTACCTACCCCGTAGTTCCTACTACTGATATAAACTTTGGATTATACATAAAGCCTACTACCCAATATGAACCTATCGAATCGTTCCAAGTCTACTATTACAAATGATTTCACTGACTTTTAGCGCAGGATAATCTTTGGGTTATAAATAGTCATCTAATAACCTTCGTGAACATGATGTGTAACACAAAAATAATTTGCCATTATGAATAGTTTATTTTAAAATTATTATATTGGTATTGGTAATTAACAGACTTATAAATATGTACTAATATCTGTACAGACATTTTATTGCGAATTAAAATTACTACATGTGCCATGAATGTGTTATGAATTTATTTGTGCATGTATTTTTTTATGGTTCGTCCCAAGACACACAACTTTTGTTACTAATACTTTATTTACAAAAAAAACTGAAACCTCTGAATAATATTAAATTATAACACATAAAGCGATTAAATCATAACGATCATTTAAACTTTTCACTTACATAAAAAAATATTTACGTATAAAATATGGGGTATTATTTTTTTCCTGATATCCCGAAAACACAGAGTGAAATTAGCAACGCTGGTAGAAAGAGGACAAATACACCATTCTATACAGTTCTTCCGAATACTCCCCGTTATACTGTCAGTAGAATACGCAGAGAGAAGCGAAGTCTTTCATAAGGCCAAGCGTATCTAGACCATCTGTGAGTATGGGATCATCAACAACGCGAACGGCTCGACGTTGAAGACAGTCTAGAGGATCGAGTTGGTAGGTAGCCAGGTGCTCCAGCCCAAAAGTGTGAGCAGTACTCTATATGCGGGCTCACCTGGATTTTATAAAGCACAAAGCATTGCCGCGGTGTGAAGTAGTGCTTGGACCGGCTTAATATTCCTAGCTTCTTAGAGGCAACTTTTGCCTTGCCTTCAAGATGGCCCCTGAACATCTATCGCGATGTCAACACTGAGGATCCCAATACTCTTGGAGGTGGTAAGGGGAATTCCTTGGAACTGAACCGATTGCTCGGATGGAGTTTTTTTTGGCAGAGAATACGTAGACCTATGTCTTCTTGGGGTTGAAATGGGCAAGGTTTTGTCTTCCCCATTCAGAGACTCTCTCTAAGGAATACTCTACTTCGGATACAAGTCTAACCCAACTTTCCTCCACAAATGATCGAGGGACGTTTGCACGACCAGAGTACTGCGCATTGCCTGTGCTGTTATCCACATTGGAATGAATGTTGCGAATAGACAACATATCATTGATATGTAAGATGAACAACGTTGGCGATAGCACATAACCCTGGGGCATACCAGCGTTGTTGGGCTTGAAACTTGAGCAACAACCGTCGATAACGCTCCGATAGAAGAGCCCTGTGCCAGACCCGGTCGAAGGCCTTAGCAATATCTAGAATTCTGGCTTCAGCCCACTGGTGGGTTAGGTAAACCAAGAGATCCCGAGCTGAGCGACCGTGGCGGAAGCCGTATTGCCGATCGTTTAGCAGCTGGGAATCTTCGAGGTAACACAGAAGCAGCGCGTATATAATACGCTCCATCACCATTGAGAGCAAAAAGGTTATTGCTATAGGCCTATTCGACGTGTCTGTTACGTCCCCTTTTTTGGGGACAAGGTGCATATGGGCAATCTTCCACGAAGCGAGGACACAACCCTTGTAGTAAGAGAGAGTGAAAAGTCGGGCAAGGACTGGCTGGGGACAGCTCAGCTAAACACGTCTGCAGCACAATGACAGGAATGCCATCAGGGCCAAAAGACTTTCTGACGCCGAGGGAGAGGAGAACACATCAGACTATTTTTGAGTAAAGCACACCTCCGACATTCTAGACTCACACTCAGGGATTGTAGGTGGAGTTTCTCCTATGTCTCAAGAGTTGAATTGGCCGCAAAGATTTCACCCAGAAGATTGACTTGGCGATCTTTGGCGGCGATTACCAGACGGTCATCCACTGTACGCAGAGGTAGAAGAGACGTCCGACAAAAGTTTCCTTCGACAGCTTTGGCAAGGGCCCAAAAAGCTCTAGTCCCAGAAGAGTAGCTAGAGAGGCGCTCACCAATTCTGTCGATGTGAGCGAATTTTGCTCTCGCGAGCTGTTATTTGAGGGACCTGGGGACGGCATTGTGTCTCTTTTTCAGGTCAGAGGAACTTGGATCCTGACGAGCCCGCACTGCAGTCCAGGCTCGATAAGCCTGTTGCTTTAGCTTTACAGCCTCACTGCTGGACTTATCGAACCATGGTGGTTTAGTCGAACCACCAAAAGGTACAGTTGAGTTTGGAATTCAACATTCTATTCCCTGCAGTACTACATCGGCGATCAAGTCTGTGCTCGGATCAGAATCTTCCTGAGAAACATAACTGCCTCCATGGGAAGGATGCATAGAATTCACGGAGTCCATCCCAATCTGCTGACCTGTATCGCCACACCTTCCGTCCTCCAGCAAGACGAGTCCGATCGGAAATAGGAAGGGGCTCCACCGAAGATACCAGATAATGATTAGAGGTTCCCAGTGGAGGACTGATGGAGATTTGGTAATTCTCCGGGTGTGTGGTCAGCAGAAGATCCAGCAAAGAAGGCTCATGATCCACTCTATCCGGTATTCGGGTAAACTTCCTAATCACCTGAGTGAATCCAGGGGCGAGAGCAAAATCGTAGGCAGTAGTCCTTGGCACATCAGTTCTCGGGGAACCCAACCACACAGCGTGATGATCATTAAAATTCTCGAGTATGACTACCTCTGCTAAAGGATACTGCCCAAAAACTTTGTCGGTCACCTCATGAAAGTGTTAAAAAAAGCGAGCTGTTTCAGTCCTTGTGCATTCTCTGCCATGGGACCGATATAAGCACGCATAGATCCGGGTGGAACCACCAAAATCTACGCGTACCTACAAGATGGAAATGTCCTTATCTTCAAGGCCGTGGAGATTAGAATTAAACAATTGTAATAAAATTAGGTTAACTTATTTCAGAAAAAACGGCAATTTCATAGGCAAGGGCCTAATAATAATTATTATTTAATTTTTGTGAATATTTTATTTACATAACCTAACCACTTGACGGTATTTTGTATTTTGTAATTTGTATTTTGTATTTTAAATACATATAGTTGAAATGCTGTATTTTGTATTTTATATTTTAAATACCAGACTTAAAAGTATTTTGTATTTCGTATTTTAAATACATGCGAGACAGTATTTTGTAATTTGTATTTCAATTAAAGGAAACTATGTATTTTGCCCAGCCCTGATTATACTATACTTTTATTTACCTCTGTCAATGTGGTGATAGGGTGGGACCGTTTGGGACACCACGGACCCGTGGGGTCCTAACGCTCTAAGGGTCTACCGTGACCTCGCCAGACGTTTAGTAGATGTCACACGCGGCTGGCGTCTATTTCGCTCAAAGATTAAGCATTGCTATACAACGTGGCAACGCCGCCAGCCTTCTGGGCACGTTCCCAGTAAGTGACAGTGGTTTGGGACCAATAACTTTTCTTTAGATATTTTCCCCTTTTTTATTTAGTTTTAGTTTTTATATTGTATAGTTTGTAGTTTATTTTTGCTTTAGGAATGTATGCTTTAATGGAAACTTAACGGAAAATACCGGATATATAATTTTGTAGTGATTTTATTTTTTCATTAGTTAGCTATTACAGTAGTAGGGATTCCAGAGTTCTGGCTCACGGCAAAATCGTGTTTCTGGTGAGCAAAAAGTGTTTCGACGGACAACCCTGCCTAAAAAAAAAAAAAAAAAAAAAATAAAAAAAAAAAAAAAAATAAAAAAAAAAAAAATATGGTGTCAAATTGGGGGTTCTCGAGTACGCCCGATCGTTCTACGCTATCAGTTTTTCGATATATGCTGTATTTACAGAGATAGCTTTTTTTAATTCCGTGCTAATTACAGCACTAATTAGCTACACATTTGTTTATTCTTTTGTTAATTACTATTTCACGTTCACTAATTACCCTCGTCCGATACTCCCTATTGTTCTTAATGACGTCAACAACGACTTCAAAACAAAAACAACATGTTCTTTTCTTCCTCAACCTTTATTTAAAACAGTATTTGTACAAATCGTATACTAATATATCATTAAGGAGTGTTTCCTGGCTTTCGAATAAATTGGTCATATCCGTCATACTATATCCATGAAACTTATAGTATAAGTATACCAAACAGTATGCACCACATACTGAAGTCCAGTCATTTTGTATTCTCTTAGTATTGAAATGCCATTTTCTACAATTCCTATTTAGAAAAGCCAAGTGGAATCCTACAGGTGACCGACCAAAGGAATCGAAGTATTGTCCAATGTTGTGTTGGTCTATGTGCATCGCTACCCAGTGAGAACCTGGCTGGGTGCTTGGATCCAGATTGCTCACTAAGAACGTAGGCGCTTCCATGTGAATTGGTAAATTGTTTGCTGCATACACGTTCCTCTCTAAAGATGGGTGAATTTTGCATAAACATTTCTGGATCTCGATTGTGTTCATATTTGTAACCAAAGTGCACACGTGCTACTCGATGAAGAATACTATTGTAAATGTTCAACATAATCTTGTGCACTTATTATGTAAAGGAAGTTGTAAATAAAAAATATGAAAGCTATGTTGACAGTTTTATTTATTGATATCTTTCTTATGATTAATACATATAATTCTATCTTAACTACTATAGTCTACGATTACATTGCGGTTCTTATCTATTTCAATAACATTATCGAACTCGGCATACACAATACAGTTAATAGTTTGTGAAAGAGCAGATTCAAACTTGAGCGCCTCCAAAACTTTTCCATAAGGTTCATATTTGGGTTACGCAAGTATGACCACGTATCTGACTTTCGAAAAAAACTCAAGTGGTTGCCAATTCGTTTTCGCCGGAATACTAACATTCTTTCATTGCTTTATAGTATTTTATTCATCCCTAATACTCCACAGTACCTTAAAGAACGCTTTGAATTTATTTCTTGCTCTCACAATTTACGCCCTTCCAGTCAACAAAGACTTATTACTCCTATTCATAATACAACGTTCTTCAATAATTTTTTCACGGTTAAGGCTGTCCAACTTTGGAATTCATTGCCTGTTGCTGTCAGACAAGCAAAATCCCTAATAACATTTAAGAACTTAGTCAGGAAATTCTATCTGCAATATAATGATATGTAATTTTATATAATTAGTAGATATTATATTGCATATAGTTATATGTTTATTATGTTTAAATAGTTGCATACTATCACCATATCTTGTGTATGTATATAACTTATGTGTATATTTGTATATATAGTATAGTTATATATTTATTATTAAAATGTAAGTAATCGTACAATAATTATGTATACCACCGTCGCCACTCCTAATCAAAATATTCTTGCCACGGGTTGTCTGGAAGAGATCGCTTTTTAGCGATAAGACCGCCCTTTGTACCCAACTAGACTAATTAATACTAGTTCGTAAGTTTTTCTGTAATGGTGTACAATAAAGTGTTATCTATCTATCTATATATTTTTATTCATAATTTAAAAAAAATGTTAGCATTCGTAGCTTCTTCTATATATAAACTATAAGTGAGCGAAATTTCATACTCCTCCGTCCCCGTAATTTTCTTAAAAAGGGGTACAAAGTTTTCGCTTCACGTATTAATATATAGATAATGTTTGAATTCCCTCTAAATTTTGAATTACGAAGCGAAAAATTCTAAAATCATTCAAATTCCGAAATGTGGTTGATCTTAAAAATACTTTCAATAAAAATTGGATTCAAATAAATTGGTTCAGCAAGTTTTTTGTTGCTGGAGTACAGCAGACGGTCCACCTGATTGAAAGCGGTTACCATCGCCTATGGACATTTGTAACACCAAAAGTTCTTATAAATGCGCTGTGGCTCTCTTAAGGGAAACTGGAACCTGGCCACTAATGCCGGAACACAACTCAAGGTTGTTATGGCGGCATACTCTAGACCAGGGGAGGTAGCCATCCAGATGGGCAAATGCCCTATCACCTGACTAGAGAATCTAGAGATTATTGGGAAATAAAGGCTTTTTTATTTATTAAATGTAAATTGTAGTACAGTAACTATACAGTAACCTTTGTGCCTGGGTCGACACGCACTTGGCAGATTTTTTTTTTACACAAAAACAAATAATCGGCAGACAAACACACATATTGTATATACCGAAATTAAGCTAGTTACGCTTGTGTTATGGGTGATATACAACGGACTGTTATGGGATCGATCCCTGACACCCAGACCATAGCAAATTCGTTTCCGAAATTTACCATTCCAGGAATCGAACCCGAAGCATCTGCGTTGCAGTGAGGCAGGCCGACAAAGACCGCTCAACCACAGAGGCCGCCAAAACTCGTCAGTCATCACATATTCCGCTCGCTTAATATAATTTAACACAGCGGTTCTCAACCACGGTGTAGCAACACATTGGTGCGTCGCAAGCACCTATCAAGTGTGCAGCGAGATTTAGAAATACGATATTTTTTTATCTACGGTGACGCTGGGGAATTGCATCTCTGGGATAATTGCGTTTATTTGACACTACTTAAAAACGAATCGAAAATATGAAACTGCTGCCTTTCTGCAATGAAAAACATAAAATCTGAATACTGTTCTCGACTATTTGATGTGGATAGCGAGATGAGCGTGTGCCTGTCAACAATTCGTCCTTGCATCATTGATGTAGCAATAATAGAGGCTTGCATAGTTAAACTTTGCAAAAGTTACCGATAGCAAATCGCACATTAATTTTAGGTAAATATCTATTTTTTATCTAATGTGTTTGCATATTATGTTCTTATGCAATAAAAATACGTCCAATTGATTAATGACGTTTAATTTTATAAATGTATCTATACTTTTTCATTTCAACTATCAAAAATTTTGCATGTATGTCGCAAATTCGTAAAGAGTACGTTAGTGGGTCGCTGAGTATAAAAGGTTGAGAACCGCTGCTTTAACACCATTGCATTCTTATGTTCAACTCGAGTTTTCCACTGACACGACCACAGAAATAATATCTACATAGAATTGCGAAGTGGGCGTGGCACCCGTGCCAAAACCATGCACAATATTGCATACTTTTCTAAACGCGCTCTCATTACGCAACTTGAGTCCCGCTCCTGCGCTCGCAACGTAAAAAAATAGACAAATCGATACAAATATGCCTTATTGTTCTGTGGCAAACTGCAAAAACAAAAGTAGTGAAGCAAATATGAAGAAAGGAGATATTTCATATCATCAGTAAGTATTGAAATTCAGTAGTCTTTTTTTTTGAGAAACCAAATAATGGTTCTACTTTTACTATATTCGTTAAATACGATCATTAGTCACCTGCTTATGTCAGATAATCGCTGTGATTGGTCATCGAATGCTAGAGATTGACGCTAGGTGCCTCGTTGAGTCTTATGACTTATCGATGAATTAATTAAATATTCATTCGAGTCTCAGTTCATGTCTTATTTTGTCTCTACTTTTTACTCTGACGACATTATTAAACTTATTGCGTAACTTAAAGTTATTTTTTGACTAAAACTAAAACAAAATATATAAGTCAATTTGATTAGGACGTTTTGTACCAAAATTAATTACAGAATAAATTCTTTCGTAATATATGAACATACGATATATAATAATTGTAATATATGATATAATTATACTCAGGGTTGGGCAGTATTTGAAATACTTGTAATTGAAATACGTAATTGAAATACAAATACGTATTTTGTATTTGTATTTTAATTACTTCTTAAAAATGTAATTTGTAATTAGTATTTCAAATACCTGACGCTGAGATATTTTGTAATTAGTATTTCAAATACTTTGGTTGCAAAATACATTTCATAAAATACATTTAGCTACCTTATTAATGGGTGTGTTCTTCAGAAAATAGCGCTTGAAAGCTTTCATAAGCAAAATGGTGACCGCTAAATATTAGGTACGTTCTGCAGTACTGGCCATTTAAAATAAATATTTCTGTTTGGCTAAGATATATAATTTCAAATTAATTTTACTTTGAAAACATGAAATTCTTTTTTAAAAATTAGTCATTTATTTATTGATAAGCGTTATGTTTTCATCCCATTTGAATCTTTTTCGTCATCATGGATAGTTAAAAAATCGAGTAATTATGGAATAAGAGTACCGTCGTGGCAGCAACGCGGCAGGAGCGACAAGCAACATCAACGACCTTTATGAGCGAACACTACAATGAACGCACCACTTGTTATTGGTTTTCCCGCTTCCATTCTGGAAATTTCGACCTTTTTTTATAGCTGGAGTACAGCAGATAGGCTGATGGCCCACCTGATGGAAAGCGGTTACTGTCGCTTATGGACATTTGCAACAGCAGAGATTTCATCAACCCGCTTCCGGCCTCGAAGAAATTTTATGACACCCTTTTTGAAAAACTCCATATCGTAGCGCTGTGGAAAAACCTCGGCTGGGAGCTCATTCCAAATCTCCACGGTATGCAAGAAAAAGGTTATACAGAACCGTTGCGTACATGAGCGAAACGGCTTAAGGAAGTGGGGGTGAAATCCCAACACATGGCGAGCGGTTCGATGGTAGAAAGAGGACAAATACACCATTCTATACAGTTCTTCCGAATACTCCCCGTTATACTGTCAGTAGAATACGCAGAGAGAAGCGAAGTCTTTCATAAGGCCAAGCGTATCTAGACCATCTGTGAGTATGGGATCATCAACAACGCGAACGGCTCGACGTTGAAGACAGTCTAGAGGATCGAGTTGGTAGGTAGCCAGGTGCTCCAGCCCAAAAGTGTGAGCAGTACTCTATATGCGGGCTCACCTGGATTTTATAAAGCACAAAGCATTGCCGCGGTGTGAAGTAGTGCTTGGACCGGCTTAATATTCCTAGCTTCTTAGAGGCAACTTTTGCCTTGCCTTCAAGATGGCCCCTGAACATCTATCGCGATGTCAACACTGAGGATCCCAATACTCTTGGAGGTGGTAAGGGGAATTCCTTGGAACTGAACCGATTGCTCGGATGGAGTTTTTTTTGGCAGAGAATACGTAGACCTATGTCTTCTTGGGGTTGAAATGGGCAAGGTTTTGTCTTCCCCATTCAGAGACTCTCTCTAAGGAATACTCTACTTCGGATACAAGTCTAACCCAACTTTCCTCCACAAATGATCGAGGGACGTTTGCACGACCAGAGTACTGCGCATTGCCTGTGCTGTTATCCACATTGGAATGAATGTTGCGAATAGACAACATATCATTGATATGTAAGATGAACAACGTTGGCGATAGCACATAACCCTGGGGCATACCAGCGTTGTTGGGCTTGAAACTTGAGCAACAACCGTCGATAACGCTCCGATAGAAGAGCCCTGTGCCAGACCCGGTCGAAGGCCTTAGCAATATCTAGAATTCTGGCTTCAGCCCACTGGTGGGTTAGGTAAACCAAGAGATCCCGAGCTGAGCGACCGTGGCGGAAGCCGTATTGCCGATCGTTTAGCAGCTGGGAATCTTCGAGGTAACACAGAAGCAGCGCGTATATAATACGCTCCATCACCATTGAGAGCAAAAAGGTTATTGCTATAAGCCTATTCGACGTGTCTGTTACGTCCCCTTTTTTGGGGACAAGGTGCACATGGGCAATCTTCCACGAAGCGAGGACACAACCCTTGTGGTAAGAGAGAGTGAAAAGTCGGGCAAGGACTGGCTGGGGACAGCTCAGCTAAACACGTCTGCAGCACAATGGCAGGAATGCCATGAGGGCCAGAAGACTTTTTGACGTCGAGGGAGAGGAGAACACATCAGACTGTTTTTGAGTAAAGCGCACCTCCGACATTCTAGACTCACACTCAGGGATTGTAGGTGGAGTTTCTCCTATGTCTCAAGAGTTGAATTGGCCGCAAAGATTTCACCCAGAAGATTGACTTGGCGATCTTTGGCGGCGTGTACCAGACGGTCATCCACTGTGCGCAGAGGTGGAAGAGACGTCCGACAAAAGTTTCCTTCGACAGCTTTGGCGAGGGCCCAAAAAGCTCTAGTCCCAGAAGAGTAGCTAGAGAGGCGCTCACCAATTCTGTCGATGTGAGCGAATTTTGCTCTCGCGAGCTGTTTTTTGAGGGATCTGGGGGCGGCATTGTGTCTCTTTTTCAGGTCAGAGGAACTTGGATCCTGACGAGCCCGCACTGCAGTCCAGGCTCGATAAGCCTGTTGCTTTAGCTTTACAGCCTCACTGCTGGACTTATCGAACCATGGTGGTTTAGTCGTACCACCAATAGGTACAGTTGAGTTTGGAATTAAACATTCTATTCCCTGCAGTACTACATCGGCGATCGAGTCTGTGCTCGGATCAGAATCTTCCGACGAGAAACATAACTGCTTCCATGGGAAGGATGCATAGAATTCACGGAGTCCATCCCAATCTGCTGACCTGTATCGCCACGCCTTCCGTCGTCCAGCGAGACGAATCCGATCGGGAATAGGAAGGGGCTCCACCGAAGATACCAGACAATAATCAGAGGTTCCCAGTGGAGGACTGATGGAGATTTGGTAATTCTCCGGGTGTGTGGTCAGCAGAAGATCCAGCAAAGAAGGCTCATGATCCACTCTATCCGGTATTCGGGTAAACTTCCTAATCACCTGAGTGAATCCAGGGGCGAGAGCAAAATCGTAGGCAGTAGTCCTTGGCACATCAGTTCTCGGGGAACCCAACCACACAGCGTGATGATCATTAAAATTCTCGAGTATGACTACCTCTGCTAAAGGATACTGCCCAAAAACTTTGTCGGTCACCTCATGAAAGTGTTAAAAAAAGCGAGCTGTTTCAGTCCTTGTGCATTCTCTGCCATGGGACCGATATAAGCACGCATAGATCCGGGTGGAACCACCAAAATCTACGCGTACCTACAAGATGGAAATGTCCTTATCTTCAAGGCCGTGGAGATTAGAATAAAAAATTGTAATAAAATTAGGTTAACTTATTTCAGAAAAAACGGCAATTTCATAGGCAAGGGCCTAATAATAATTATTATTTAATTTTTGTGAATATTTTATTTACATAACCTAACCACTTGACGGTATTTTGTATTTTGTAATTTGTATTTTGTATTTTAAATACATATAGTTGAAATGCTGTATTTTGTATTTTATATTTTAAATACCAGACTTAAAAGTATTTTGTATTTCGTATTTTAAATACATGCGAGACAGTATTTTGTAATTTGTATTTCAATTAAAGGAAACTATGTATTTTGCCCAGCCCTGATTATACTATACTTTTATTTACCTCTGTCAATGTGGTGATAGGGTGGACCGTTTGGGACACCACGGACTATCCTGCAGCAGAAGCGCCGGTAGAATTTCCCGACACGCGGCACTCAACGATATCATCCGCCGGGCTCTTGTCACCGCCGGGGTACCTTCTATTTTGGAACCAAACGGCTTGTGCCGCGACGATGGCAGGAGACCAGATGGGATGACGCTGATTCCCTGGAAGATAGGCCGCCCCTTAGTGTGGGATGCTACTTGCGTTGACACTCTGGCGGCGTCCCATCTTTCAAGTACGTGCATTATCGCCGGTTCTGCTGCAGCCGAACAGGAGGCCCTCAAGCGCCGTAAATATGCCGCCATAGGAAATGGTTACACATTTGCGGCATTTGGGGTGGAAACTTTGGGTCCGTGGGATCCTAACGCTCTAAAGGTCTACCGTGACGTCGCCAAACGTTTAGTAGACGTCACACGCGACCAGAAGGCTGGCGTCTATTTCGCTCAAAGATTAAGCATTGCATACAACGTGGCAACGCCGCCAGCCTTCTGGGGACGTTCCCAGTAAGTGACAGTGGTTTGGGACCAATAACTTTTCTTTAGATATTTTCCCCTTTTTTATTTAGTTTTAGTTTTTATATTGTATAGTTTGTAGTTTATTTTTAAGTTTAAATTTATTTGCATAACAATTAGTTGATTCATTACTTTATAAGTTAATTTGTCTTTTATTTATATATCAAGAAGGAATTTCGTAAGCGCTGAAGTTATTAAAAGGTCTAACCGTTAAGTATATGAAAACTGCACTGGCACCTAGTGAAGAGTTCTTACTTATTGTTGTTATTGTTCTTCATGTAATATAGCCATAAAAGAATTAAACCCTATAAAGTAAGGGAATTGAACCCGTTACGTAAAAGTTATTTTTTCAGTGACTATTAATGGTATCTTCATGAAATGATAACTGATTAAACTGTATGTTACTATCGATAAACTCATTATAAAATATTTGCTTTAGAATGTATGCTTTAATGGAAACTTAACGGAAAATACCGGATATATAATTTTGTAGTGATTTTATTTTTTCATTAGTTAGCTATTACAGTAGTAGGGATTCCAGAGTTCTGGCTCACGGCAAAATCGTGTTTCTGGTGAGCAAAAAGTGTTTCGACGGACAACCCTGCCTAAAAAAAAAAAAAAAAAAAAAAAAAAAAAAAAAAAAAAAAAAAAGTTTGGTGTCAAATTGGGGGTTCTCGAGTACGCCCGATCGTTCTACGCTATCAGTTTTTCGATATATGCTGTATTTACAGAGATAGCTTTTTTTAATTCCGTGCTAATTACAGCACTAATTAGCTACACATTTGTTTATTCTTTTGTTAATTACTATTTCACGTTCACTAATTACCCTCGTCCGATACTCCCTATTGTTCTTAATGACGTCAACAACGACTTCAAAACAAAAACAACATGTTCTTTTCTTCCTCAACCTTTATTTAAAACAGTATTTGTACAAATCGTATACTAATATATCATTAAGGAGTGTTTCCTGGCTTTCGAATAAATTGGTCATATCCGTCATACTATATCCATGAAACTTATAGTATAAGTATACCAAACAGTATGCACCACATACTGAAGTCCAGTCATTTTGTATTCTCTTAGTATTGAAATGCCATTTTCTACAATTCCTATTTAGAAAAGCCAAGTGGAATCCTACAGGTGACCGACCAAAGGAATCGAAGTATTGTCCAATGTTGTGTTGGTCTATGTGCATCGCTACCCAGTGAGAACCTGGCTGGGTGCTTGGATCCAGATTGCTCACTAAGAACGTAGGCGCTTCCATGTGAATTGGTAAATTGTTTGCTGCATACACGTTCCTCTCTAAAGATGGGTGAATTTTGCATAAACATTTCTGGATCTCGATTGTGTTCATATTTGTAACCAAAGTGCACACGTGCTACTCGATGAAGAATACTATTGTAAATGTTCAACATAATCTTGTGCACTTATTATGTAAAGGAAGTTGTAAATAAAAAATATGAAAGCTATGTTGACAGTTTTATTTATTGATATCTTTCTTATGATTAATACATATAATTCTATCTTAACTACTATAGTCTACGATTACATTGCGGTTCTTATCTATTTCAATAACATTATCGAACTCGGCATACACAATACAGTTAATAGTTTGTGAAAGAGCAGATTCAAACTTGAGCGCCTCCAAAACTTTTCCATAAGGTTCATATTTGGGTTACGCAAGTATGACCACGTATCTGACTTTCGAAAAAAACTCAAGTGGTTGCCAATTCGTTTTCGCCGGAATACTAACATTCTTTCATTGCTTTATAGTATTTTATTCATCCCTAATACTCCACAGTACCTTAAAGAACGCTTTGAATTTATTTCTTGCTCTCACAATTTACGCCCTTCCAGTCAACAAAGACTTATTACTCCTATTCATAATACAACGTTCTTCAATAATTTTTTCACGGTTAAGGCTGTCCAACTTTGGAATTCATTGCCTGTTGCTGTCAGACAAGCAAAATCCCTAATAACATTTAAGAACTTAGTCAGGAAATTCTATCTGCAATATAATGATATGTAATTTTATATAATTAGTAGATATTATATTGCATATAGTTATATGTTTATTATGTTTAAATAGTTGCATACTATCACCATATCTTGTGTATGTATATAACTTATGTGTATATTTGTATATATAGTATAGTTATATATTTATTATTAAAATGTAAGTAATCGTACAATAATTATGTATACCACCGTCGCCACTCCTAATCAAAATATTCTTGCCACGGGTTGTCTGGAAGAGATCGCTTTTTAGCGATAAGACCGCCCTTTGTACCCAACTAGACTAATTAATACTAGTTCGTAAGTTTTTCTGTAATGGTGTACAATAAAGTGTTATCTATCTATCTATATATTTTTATTCATAATTTAAAAAAAATGTTAGCATTCGTAGCTTCTTCTATATATAAACTATAAGTGAGCGAAATTTCATACTCCTCCGTCCCCGTAATTTTCTTAAAAAGGGGTACAAAGTTTTCGCTTCACGTATTAATATATAGATAATGTTTGAATTCCCTCTAAATTTTGAATTACGAAGCGAAAAATTCTAAAATCATTCAAATTCCGAAATGTGGTTGATCTTAAAAATACTTTCAATAAAAATTGGATTCAAATAAATTGGTTCAGCAAGTTTTTTGTTGCTGGAGTACAGCAGACGGTCCACCTGATTGAAAGCGGTTACCATCGCCTATGGACATTTGTAACACCAAAAGTTCTTATAAATGCGCTGTGGCTCTCTTAAGGGAAACTGGAACCTGGCCACTAATGCCGGAACACAACTCAAGGTTGTTATGGCGGCATACTCTAGACCAGGGGAGGTAGCCATCCAGATGGGCAAATGCCCTATCACCTGACTAGAGAATCTAGAGATTATTGGGAAATAAAGGCTTTTTTATTTATTAAATGTAAATTGTAGTACAGTAACTATACAGTAACCTTTGTGCCTGGGTCGACACGCACTTGGCAGATTTTTTTTTTACACAAAAACAAATAATCGGCAGACAAACACACATATTGTATATACCGAAATTAAGCTAGTTACGCTTGTGTTATGGGTGATATACAACGGACTGTTATGGGATCGATCCCTGACACCCAGACCATAGCAAATTCGTTTCCGAAATTTACCATTCCAGGAATCGAACCCGAAGCATCTGCGTTGCAGTGAGGCAGGCCGACAAAGACCGCTCAACCACAGAGGCCGCCAAAACTCGTCAGTCATCACATATTCCGCTCGCTTAATATAATTTAACACAGCGGTTCTCAACCACGGTGTAGCAACACATTGGTGCGTCGCAAGCACCTATCAAGTGTGCAGCGAGATTTAGAAATACGATATTTTTTTATCTACGGTGACGCTGGGGAATTGCATCTCTGGGATAATTGCGTTTATTTGACACTACTTAAAAACGAATCGAAAATATGAAACTGCTGCCTTTCTGCAATGAAAAACATAAAATCTGAATACTGTTCTCGACTATTTGATGTGGATAGCGAGATGAGCGTGTGCCTGTCAACAATTCGTCCTTGCATCATTGATGTAGCAATAATAGAGGCTTGCATAGTTAAACTTTGCAAAAGTTACCGATAGCAAATCGCACATTAATTTTAGGTAAATATCTATTTTTTATCTAATGTGTTTGCATATTATGTTCTTATGCAATAAAAATACGTCCAATTGATTAATGACGTTTAATTTTATAAATGTATCTATACTTTTTCATTTCAACTATCAAAAATTTTGCATGTATGTCGCAAATTCGTAAAGAGTACGTTAGTGGGTCGCTGAGTATAAAAGGTTGAGAACCGCTGCTTTAACACCATTGCATTCTTATGTTCAACTCGAGTTTTCCACTGACACGACCACAGAAATAATATCTACATAGAATTGCGAAGTGGGCGTGGCACCCGTGCCAAAACCATGCACAATATTGCATACTTTTCTAAACGCGCTCTCATTACGCAACTTGAGTCCCGCTCCTGCGCTCGCAACGTAAAAAAATAGACAAATCGATACAAATATGCCTTATTGTTCTGTGGCAAACTGCAAAAACAAAAGTAGTGAAGCAAATATGAAGAAAGGAGATATTTCATATCATCAGTAAGTATTGAAATTCAGTAGTCTTTTTTTTTGAGAAACCAAATAATGGTTCTACTTTTACTATATTCGTTAAATACGATCATTAGTCACCTGCTTATGTCAGATAATCGCTGTGATTGGTCATCGAATGCTAGAGATTGACGCTAGGTGCCTCGTTGAGTCTTATGACTTATCGATGAATTAATTAAATATTCATTCGAGTCTCAGTTCATGTCTTATTTTGTCTCTACTTTTTACTCTGACGACATTATTAAACTTATTGCGTAACTTAAAGTTATTTTTTGACTAAAACTAAAACAAAATATATAAGTCAATTTGATTAGGACGTTTTGTACCAAAATTAATTACAGAATAAATTCTTTCGTAATATATGAACATACGATATATAATAATTGTAATATATGATATAATTATACTCAGGGTTGGGCAGTATTTGAAATACTTGTAATTGAAATACGTAATTGAAATACAAATACGTATTTTGTATTTGTATTTTAATTACTTCTTAAAAATGTAATTTGTAATTAGTATTTCAAATACCTGACGCTGAGATATTTTGTAATTAGTATTTCAAATACTTTGGTTGCAAAATACATTTCATAAAATACATTTAGCTACCTTATTAATGGGTGTGTTCTTCAGAAAATAGCGCTTGAAAGCTTTCATAAGCAAAATGGTGACCGCTAAATATTAGGTACGTTCTGCAGTACTGGCCATTTAAAATAAATATTTCTGTTTGGCTAAGATATATAATTTCAAATTAATTTTACTTTGAAAACATGAAATTCTTTTTTAAAAATTAGTCATTTATTTATTGATAAGCGTTATGTTTTCATCCCATTTGAATCTTTTTCGTCATCATGGATAGTTAAAAAATCGAGTAATTATGGAATAAGAGTACCGTCGTGGCAGCAACGCGGCAGGAGCGACAAGCAACATCAACGACCTTTATGAGCGAACACTACAATGAACGCACCACTTGTTATTGGTTTTCCCGCTTCCATTCTGGAAATTTCGACCTTTTTTTATAGCTGGAGTACAGCAGATAGGCTGATGGCCCACCTGATGGAAAGCGGTTACTGTCGCTTATGGACATTTGCAACAGCAGAGATTTCATCAACCCGCTTCCGGCCTCGAAGAAATTTTATGACACCCTTTTTGAAAAACTCCATATCGTAGCGCTGTGGAAAAACCTCGGCTGGGAGCTCATTCCAAATCTCCACGGTATGCAAGAAAAAGGTTATACAGAACCGTTGCGTACATGAGCGAAACGGCTTAAGGAAGTGGGGGTGAAATCCCAACACATGGCGAGCGGTTCGATGGTAGAAAGAGGACAAATACACCATTCTATACAGTTCTTCCGAATACTCCCCGTTATACTGTCAGTAGAATACGCAGAGAGAAGCGAAGTCTTTCATAAGGCCAAGCGTATCTAGACCATCTGTGAGTATGGGATCATCAACAACGCGAACGGCTCGACGTTGAAGACAGTCTAGAGGATCGAGTTGGTAGGTAGCCAGGTGCTCCAGCCCAAAAGTGTGAGCAGTACTCTATATGCGGGCTCACCTGGATTTTATAAAGCACAAAGCATTGCCGCGGTGTGAAGTAGTGCTTGGACCGGCTTAATATTCCTAGCTTCTTAGAGGCAACTTTTGCCTTGCCTTCAAGATGGCCCCTGAACATCTATCGCGATGTCAACACTGAGGATCCCAATACTCTTGGAGGTGGTAAGGGGAATTCCTTGGAACTGAACCGATTGCTCGGATGGAGTTTTTTTTGGCAGAGAATACGTAGACCTATGTCTTCTTGGGGTTGAAATGGGCAAGGTTTTGTCTTCCCCATTCAGAGACTCTCTCTAAGGAATACTCTACTTCGGATACAAGTCTAACCCAACTTTCCTCCACAAATGATCGAGGGACGTTTGCACGACCAGAGTACTGCGCATTGCCTGTGCTGTTATCCACATTGGAATGAATGTTGCGAATAGACAACATATCATTGATATGTAAGATGAACAACGTTGGCGATAGCACATAACCCTGGGGCATACCAGCGTTGTTGGGCTTGAAACTTGAGCAACAACCGTCGATAACGCTCCGATAGAAGAGCCCTGTGCCAGACCCGGTCGAAGGCCTTAGCAATATCTAGAATTCTGGCTTCAGCCCACTGGTGGGTTAGGTAAACCAAGAGATCCCGAGCTGAGCGACCGTGGCGGAAGCCGTATTGCCGATCGTTTAGCAGCTGGGAATCTTCGAGGTAACACAGAAGCAGCGCGTATATAATACGCTCCATCACCATTGAGAGCAAAAAGGTTATTGCTATAAGCCTATTCGACGTGTCTGTTACGTCCCCTTTTTTGGGGACAAGGTGCACATGGGCAATCTTCCACGAAGCGAGGACACAACCCTTGTGGTAAGAGAGAGTGAAAAGTCGGGCAAGGACTGGCTGGGGACAGCTCAGCTAAACACGTCTGCAGCACAATGGCAGGAATGCCATGAGGGCCAGAAGACTTTTTGACGTCGAGGGAGAGGAGAACACATCAGACTGTTTTTGAGTAAAGCGCACCTCCGACATTCTAGACTCACACTCAGGGATTGTAGGTGGAGTTTCTCCTATGTCTCAAGAGTTGAATTGGCCGCAAAGATTTCACCCAGAAGATTGACTTGGCGATCTTTGGCGGCGTGTACCAGACGGTCATCCACTGTGCGCAGAGGTGGAAGAGACGTCCGACAAAAGTTTCCTTCGACAGCTTTGGCGAGGGCCCAAAAAGCTCTAGTCCCAGAAGAGTAGCTAGAGAGGCGCTCACCAATTCTGTCGATGTGAGCGAATTTTGCTCTCGCGAGCTGTTTTTTGAGGGATCTGGGGGCGGCATTGTGTCTCTTTTTCAGGTCAGAGGAACTTGGATCCTGACGAGCCCGCACTGCAGTCCAGGCTCGATAAGCCTGTTGCTTTAGCTTTACAGCCTCACTGCTGGACTTATCGAACCATGGTGGTTTAGTCGTACCACCAATAGGTACAGTTGAGTTTGGAATTAAACATTCTATTCCCTGCAGTACTACATCGGCGATCGAGTCTGTGCTCGGATCAGAATCTTCCGACGAGAAACATAACTGCTTCCATGGGAAGGATGCATAGAATTCACGGAGTCCATCCCAATCTGCTGACCTGTATCGCCACGCCTTCCGTCGTCCAGCGAGACGAATCCGATCGGGAATAGGAAGGGGCTCCACCGAAGATACCAGACAATAATCAGAGGTTCCCAGTGGAGGACTGATGGAGATTTGGTAATTCTCCGGGTGTGTGGTCAGCAGAAGATCCAGCAAAGAAGGCTCATGATCCACTCTATCCGGTATTCGGGTAAACTTCCTAATCACCTGAGTGAATCCAGGGGCGAGAGCAAAATCGTAGGCAGTAGTCCTTGGCACATCAGTTCTCGGGGAACCCAACCACACAGCGTGATGATCATTAAAATTCTCGAGTATGACTACCTCTGCTAAAGGATACTGCCCAAAAACTTTGTCGGTCACCTCATGAAAGTGTTAAAAAAAGCGAGCTGTTTCAGTCCTTGTGCATTCTCTGCCATGGGACCGATATAAGCACGCATAGATCCGGGTGGAACCACCAAAATCTACGCGTACCTACAAGATGGAAATGTCCTTATCTTCAAGGCCGTGGAGATTAGAATAAAAAATTGTAATAAAATTAGGTTAACTTATTTCAGAAAAAACGGCAATTTCATAGGCAAGGGCCTAATAATAATTATTATTTAATTTTTGTGAATATTTTATTTACATAACCTAACCACTTGACGGTATTTTGTATTTTGTAATTTGTATTTTGTATTTTAAATACATATAGTTGAAATGCTGTATTTTGTATTTTATATTTTAAATACCAGACTTAAAAGTATTTTGTATTTCGTATTTTAAATACATGCGAGACAGTATTTTGTAATTTGTATTTCAATTAAAGGAAACTATGTATTTTGCCCAGCCCTGATTATACTATACTTTTATTTACCTCTGTCAATGTGGTGATAGGGTGGACCGTTTGGGACACCACGGACTATCCTGCAGCAGAAGCGCCGGTAGAATTTCCCGACACGCGGCACTCAACGATATCATCCGCCGGGCTCTTGTCACCGCCGGGGTACCTTCTATTTTGGAACCAAACGGCTTGTGCCGCGACGATGGCAGGAGACCAGATGGGATGACGCTGATTCCCTGGAAGATAGGCCGCCCCTTAGTGTGGGATGCTACTTGCGTTGACACTCTGGCGGCGTCCCATCTTTCAAGTACGTGCATTATCGCCGGTTCTGCTGCAGCCGAACAGGAGGCCCTCAAGCGCCGTAAATATGCCGCCATAGGAAATGGTTACACATTTGCGGCATTTGGGGTGGAAACTTTGGGTCCGTGGGATCCTAACGCTCTAAAGGTCTACCGTGACGTCGCCAAACGTTTAGTAGACGTCACACGCGACCAGAAGGCTGGCGTCTATTTCGCTCAAAGATTAAGCATTGCATACAACGTGGCAACGCCGCCAGCCTTCTGGGGACGTTCCCAGTAAGTGACAGTGGTTTGGGACCAATAACTTTTCTTTAGATATTTTCCCCTTTTTTATTTAGTTTTAGTTTTTATATTGTATAGTTTGTAGTTTATTTTTAAGTTTAAATTTATTTGCATAACAATTAGTTGATTCATTACTTTATAAGTTAATTTGTCTTTTATTTATATATCAAGAAGGAATTTCGTAAGCGCTGAAGTTATTAAAAGGTCTAACCGTTAAGTATATGAAAACTGCACTGGCACCTAGTGAAGAGTTCTTACTTATTGTTGTTATTGTTCTTCATGTAATATAGCCATAAAAGAATTAAACCCTATAAAGTAAGGGAATTGAACCCGTTACGTAAAAGTTATTTTTTCAGTGACTATTAATGGTATCTTCATGAAATGATAACTGATTAAACTGTATGTTACTATCGATAAACTCATTATAAAATATTTGCTTTAGAATGTATGCTTTAATGGAAACTTAACGGAAAATACCGGATATATAATTTTGTAGTGATTTTATTTTTTCATTAGTTAGCTATTACAGTAGTAGGGATTCCAGAGTTCTGGCTCACGGCAAAATCGTGTTTCTGGTGAGCAAAAAGTGTTTCGACGGACAACCCTGCCTAAAAAAAAAAAAAAAAAAAAAAAAAAAAAAAAAAAAAAAAAAAGTTTGGTGTCAAATTGGGGGTTCTCGAGTACGCCCGATCGTTCTACGCTATCAGTTTTTCGATATATGCTGTATTTACAGAGATAGCTTTTTTTAATTCCGTGCTAATTACAGCACTAATTAGCTACACATTTGTTTATTCTTTTGTTAATTACTATTTCACGTTCACTAATTACCCTCGTCCGATACTCCCTATTGTTCTTAATGACGTCAACAACGACTTCAAAACAAAAACAACATGTTCTTTTCTTCCTCAACCTTTATTTAAAACAGTATTTGTACAAATCGTATACTAATATATCATTAAGGAGTGTTTCCTGGCTTTCGAATAAATTGGTCATATCCGTCATACTATATCCATGAAACTTATAGTATAAGTATACCAAACAGTATGCACCACATACTGAAGTCCAGTCATTTTGTATTCTCTTAGTATTGAAATGCCATTTTCTACAATTCCTATTTAGAAAAGCCAAGTGGAATCCTACAGGTGACCGACCAAAGGAATCGAAGTATTGTCCAATGTTGTGTTGGTCTATGTGCATCGCTACCCAGTGAGAACCTGGCTGGGTGCTTGGATCCAGATTGCTCACTAAGAACGTAGGCGCTTCCATGTGAATTGGTAAATTGTTTGCTGCATACACGTTCCTCTCTAAAGATGGGTGAATTTTGCATAAACATTTCTGGATCTCGATTGTGTTCATATTTGTAACCAAAGTGCACACGTGCTACTCGATGAAGAATACTATTGTAAATGTTCAACATAATCTTGTGCACTTATTATGTAAAGGAAGTTGTAAATAAAAAATATGAAAGCTATGTTGACAGTTTTATTTATTGATATCTTTCTTATGATTAATACATATAATTCTATCTTAACTACTATAGTCTACGATTACATTGCGGTTCTTATCTATTTCAATAACATTATCGAACTCGGCATACACAATACAGTTAATAGTTTGTGAAAGAGCAGATTCAAACTTGAGCGCCTCCAAAACTTTTCCATAAGGTTCATATTTGGGTTACGCAAGTATGACCACGTATCTGACTTTCGAAAAAAACTCAAGTGGTTGCCAATTCGTTTTCGCCGGAATACTAACATTCTTTCATTGCTTTATAGTATTTTATTCATCCCTAATACTCCACAGTACCTTAAAGAACGCTTTGAATTTATTTCTTGCTCTCACAATTTACGCCCTTCCAGTCAACAAAGACTTATTACTCCTATTCATAATACAACGTTCTTCAATAATTTTTTCACGGTTAAGGCTGTCCAACTTTGGAATTCATTGCCTGTTGCTGTCAGACAAGCAAAATCCCTAATAACATTTAAGAACTTAGTCAGGAAATTCTATCTGCAATATAATGATATGTAATTTTATATAATTAGTAGATATTATATTGCATATAGTTATATGTTTATTATGTTTAAATAGTTGCATACTATCACCATATCTTGTGTATGTATATAACTTATGTGTATATTTGTATATATAGTATAGTTATATATTTATTATTAAAATGTAAGTAATCGTACAATAATTATGTATACCACCGTCGCCACTCCTAATCAAAATATTCTTGCCACGGGTTGTCTGGAAGAGATCGCTTTTTAGCGATAAGACCGCCCTTTGTACCCAACTAGACTAATTAATACTAGTTCGTAAGTTTTTCTGTAATGGTGTACAATAAAGTGTTATCTATCTATCTATATATTTTTATTCATAATTTAAAAAAAATGTTAGCATTCGTAGCTTCTTCTATATATAAACTATAAGTGAGCGAAATTTCATACTCCTCCGTCCCCGTAATTTTCTTAAAAAGGGGTACAAAGTTTTCGCTTCACGTATTAATATATAGATAATGTTTGAATTCCCTCTAAATTTTGAATTACGAAGCGAAAAATTCTAAAATCATTCAAATTCCGAAATGTGGTTGATCTTAAAAATACTTTCAATAAAAATTGGATTCAAATAAATTGGTTCAGCAAGTTTTTTGTTGCTGGAGTACAGCAGACGGTCCACCTGATTGAAAGCGGTTACCATCGCCTATGGACATTTGTAACACCAAAAGTTCTTATAAATGCGCTGTGGCTCTCTTAAGGGAAACTGGAACCTGGCCACTAATGCCGGAACACAACTCAAGGTTGTTATGGCGGCATACTCTAGACCAGGGGAGGTAGCCATCCAGATGGGCAAATGCCCTATCACCTGACTAGAGAATCTAGAGATTATTGGGAAATAAAGGCTTTTTTATTTATTAAATGTAAATTGTAGTACAGTAACTATACAGTAACCTTTGTGCCTGGGTCGACACGCACTTGGCAGATTTTTTTTTTACACAAAAACAAATAATCGGCAGACAAACACACATATTGTATATACCGAAATTAAGCTAGTTACGCTTGTGTTATGGGTGATATACAACGGACTGTTATGGGATCGATCCCTGACACCCAGACCATAGCAAATTCGTTTCCGAAATTTACCATTCCAGGAATCGAACCCGAAGCATCTGCGTTGCAGTGAGGCAGGCCGACAAAGACCGCTCAACCACAGAGGCCGCCAAAACTCGTCAGTCATCACATATTCCGCTCGCTTAATATAATTTAACACAGCGGTTCTCAACCACGGTGTAGCAACACATTGGTGCGTCGCAAGCACCTATCAAGTGTGCAGCGAGATTTAGAAATACGATATTTTTTTATCTACGGTGACGCTGGGGAATTGCATCTCTGGGATAATTGCGTTTATTTGACACTACTTAAAAACGAATCGAAAATATGAAACTGCTGCCTTTCTGCAATGAAAAACATAAAATCTGAATACTGTTCTCGACTATTTGATGTGGATAGCGAGATGAGCGTGTGCCTGTCAACAATTCGTCCTTGCATCATTGATGTAGCAATAATAGAGGCTTGCATAGTTAAACTTTGCAAAAGTTACCGATAGCAAATCGCACATTAATTTTAGGTAAATATCTATTTTTTATCTAATGTGTTTGCATATTATGTTCTTATGCAATAAAAATACGTCCAATTGATTAATGACGTTTAATTTTATAAATGTATCTATACTTTTTCATTTCAACTATCAAAAATTTTGCATGTATGTCGCAAATTCGTAAAGAGTACGTTAGTGGGTCGCTGAGTATAAAAGGTTGAGAACCGCTGCTTTAACACCATTGCATTCTTATGTTCAACTCGAGTTTTCCACTGACACGACCACAGAAATAATATCTACATAGAATTGCGAAGTGGGCGTGGCACCCGTGCCAAAACCATGCACAATATTGCATACTTTTCTAAACGCGCTCTCATTACGCAACTTGAGTCCCGCTCCTGCGCTCGCAACGTAAAAAAATAGACAAATCGATACAAATATGCCTTATTGTTCTGTGGCAAACTGCAAAAACAAAAGTAGTGAAGCAAATATGAAGAAAGGAGATATTTCATATCATCAGTAAGTATTGAAATTCAGTAGTCTTTTTTTTTGAGAAACCAAATAATGGTTCTACTTTTACTATATTCGTTAAATACGATCATTAGTCACCTGCTTATGTCAGATAATCGCTGTGATTGGTCATCGAATGCTAGAGATTGACGCTAGGTGCCTCGTTGAGTCTTATGACTTATCGATGAATTAATTAAATATTCATTCGAGTCTCAGTTCATGTCTTATTTTGTCTCTACTTTTTACTCTGACGACATTATTAAACTTATTGCGTAACTTAAAGTTATTTTTTGACTAAAACTAAAACAAAATATATAAGTCAATTTGATTAGGACGTTTTGTACCAAAATTAATTACAGAATAAATTCTTTCGTAATATATGAACATACGATATATAATAATTGTAATATATGATATAATTATACTCAGGGTTGGGCAGTATTTGAAATACTTGTAATTGAAATACGTAATTGAAATACAAATACGTATTTTGTATTTGTATTTTAATTACTTCTTAAAAATGTAATTTGTAATTAGTATTTCAAATACCTGACGCTGAGATATTTTGTAATTAGTATTTCAAATACTTTGGTTGCAAAATACATTTCATAAAATACATTTAGCTACCTTATTAATGGGTGTGTTCTTCAGAAAATAGCGCTTGAAAGCTTTCATAAGCAAAATGGTGACCGCTAAATATTAGGTACGTTCTGCAGTACTGGCCATTTAAAATAAATATTTCTGTTTGGCTAAGATATATAATTTCAAATTAATTTTACTTTGAAAACATGAAATTCTTTTTTAAAAATTAGTCATTTATTTATTGATAAGCGTTATGTTTTCATCCCATTTGAATCTTTTTCGTCATCATGGATAGTTAAAAAATCGAGTAATTATGGAATAAGAGTACCGTCGTGGCAGCAACGCGGCAGGAGCGACAAGCAACATCAACGACCTTTATGAGCGAACACTACAATGAACGCACCACTTGTTATTGGTTTTCCCGCTTCCATTCTGGAAATTTCGACCTTTTTTTATAGCTGGAGTACAGCAGATAGGCTGATGGCCCACCTGATGGAAAGCGGTTACTGTCGCTTATGGACATTTGCAACAGCAGAGATTTCATCAACCCGCTTCCGGCCTCGAAGAAATTTTATGACACCCTTTTTGAAAAACTCCATATCGTAGCGCTGTGGAAAAACCTCGGCTGGGAGCTCATTCCAAATCTCCACGGTATGCAAGAAAAAGGTTATACAGAACCGTTGCGTACATGAGCGAAACGGCTTAAGGAAGTGGGGGTGAAATCCCAACACATGGCGAGCGGTTCGATGGTAGAAAGAGGACAAATACACCATTCTATACAGTTCTTCCGAATACTCCCCGTTATACTGTCAGTAGAATACGCAGAGAGAAGCGAAGTCTTTCATAAGGCCAAGCGTATCTAGACCATCTGTGAGTATGGGATCATCAACAACGCGAACGGCTCGACGTTGAAGACAGTCTAGAGGATCGAGTTGGTAGGTAGCCAGGTGCTCCAGCCCAAAAGTGTGAGCAGTACTCTATATGCGGGCTCACCTGGATTTTATAAAGCACAAAGCATTGCCGCGGTGTGAAGTAGTGCTTGGACCGGCTTAATATTCCTAGCTTCTTAGAGGCAACTTTTGCCTTGCCTTCAAGATGGCCCCTGAACATCTATCGCGATGTCAACACTGAGGATCCCAATACTCTTGGAGGTGGTAAGGGGAATTCCTTGGAACTGAACCGATTGCTCGGATGGAGTTTTTTTTGGCAGAGAATACGTAGACCTATGTCTTCTTGGGGTTGAAATGGGCAAGGTTTTGTCTTCCCCATTCAGAGACTCTCTCTAAGGAATACTCTACTTCGGATACAAGTCTAACCCAACTTTCCTCCACAAATGATCGAGGGACGTTTGCACGACCAGAGTACTGCGCATTGCCTGTGCTGTTATCCACATTGGAATGAATGTTGCGAATAGACAACATATCATTGATATGTAAGATGAACAACGTTGGCGATAGCACATAACCCTGGGGCATACCAGCGTTGTTGGGCTTGAAACTTGAGCAACAACCGTCGATAACGCTCCGATAGAAGAGCCCTGTGCCAGACCCGGTCGAAGGCCTTAGCAATATCTAGAATTCTGGCTTCAGCCCACTGGTGGGTTAGGTAAACCAAGAGATCCCGAGCTGAGCGACCGTGGCGGAAGCCGTATTGCCGATCGTTTAGCAGCTGGGAATCTTCGAGGTAACACAGAAGCAGCGCGTATATAATACGCTCCATCACCATTGAGAGCAAAAAGGTTATTGCTATAAGCCTATTCGACGTGTCTGTTACGTCCCCTTTTTTGGGGACAAGGTGCACATGGGCAATCTTCCACGAAGCGAGGACACAACCCTTGTGGTAAGAGAGAGTGAAAAGTCGGGCAAGGACTGGCTGGGGACAGCTCAGCTAAACACGTCTGCAGCACAATGGCAGGAATGCCATGAGGGCCAGAAGACTTTTTGACGTCGAGGGAGAGGAGAACACATCAGACTGTTTTTGAGTAAAGCGCACCTCCGACATTCTAGACTCACACTCAGGGATTGTAGGTGGAGTTTCTCCTATGTCTCAAGAGTTGAATTGGCCGCAAAGATTTCACCCAGAAGATTGACTTGGCGATCTTTGGCGGCGTGTACCAGACGGTCATCCACTGTGCGCAGAGGTGGAAGAGACGTCCGACAAAAGTTTCCTTCGACAGCTTTGGCGAGGGCCCAAAAAGCTCTAGTCCCAGAAGAGTAGCTAGAGAGGCGCTCACCAATTCTGTCGATGTGAGCGAATTTTGCTCTCGCGAGCTGTTTTTTGAGGGATCTGGGGGCGGCATTGTGTCTCTTTTTCAGGTCAGAGGAACTTGGATCCTGACGAGCCCGCACTGCAGTCCAGGCTCGATAAGCCTGTTGCTTTAGCTTTACAGCCTCACTGCTGGACTTATCGAACCATGGTGGTTTAGTCGTACCACCAATAGGTACAGTTGAGTTTGGAATTAAACATTCTATTCCCTGCAGTACTACATCGGCGATCGAGTCTGTGCTCGGATCAGAATCTTCCGACGAGAAACATAACTGCTTCCATGGGAAGGATGCATAGAATTCACGGAGTCCATCCCAATCTGCTGACCTGTATCGCCACGCCTTCCGTCGTCCAGCGAGACGAATCCGATCGGGAATAGGAAGGGGCTCCACCGAAGATACCAGACAATAATCAGAGGTTCCCAGTGGAGGACTGATGGAGATTTGGTAATTCTCCGGGTGTGTGGTCAGCAGAAGATCCAGCAAAGAAGGCTCATGATCCACTCTATCCGGTATTCGGGTAAACTTCCTAATCACCTGAGTGAATCCAGGGGCGAGAGCAAAATCGTAGGCAGTAGTCCTTGGCACATCAGTTCTCGGGGAACCCAACCACACAGCGTGATGATCATTAAAATTCTCGAGTATGACTACCTCTGCTAAAGGATACTGCCCAAAAACTTTGTCGGTCACCTCATGAAAGTGTTAAAAAAAGCGAGCTGTTTCAGTCCTTGTGCATTCTCTGCCATGGGACCGATATAAGCACGCATAGATCCGGGTGGAACCACCAAAATCTACGCGTACCTACAAGATGGAAATGTCCTTATCTTCAAGGCCGTGGAGATTAGAATAAAAAATTGTAATAAAATTAGGTTAACTTATTTCAGAAAAAACGGCAATTTCATAGGCAAGGGCCTAATAATAATTATTATTTAATTTTTGTGAATATTTTATTTACATAACCTAACCACTTGACGGTATTTTGTATTTTGTAATTTGTATTTTGTATTTTAAATACATATAGTTGAAATGCTGTATTTTGTATTTTATATTTTAAATACCAGACTTAAAAGTATTTTGTATTTCGTATTTTAAATACATGCGAGACAGTATTTTGTAATTTGTATTTCAATTAAAGGAAACTATGTATTTTGCCCAGCCCTGATTATACTATACTTTTATTTACCTCTGTCAATGTGGTGATAGGGTGGACCGTTTGGGACACCACGGACTATCCTGCAGCAGAAGCGCCGGTAGAATTTCCCGACACGCGGCACTCAACGATATCATCCGCCGGGCTCTTGTCACCGCCGGGGTACCTTCTATTTTGGAACCAAACGGCTTGTGCCGCGACGATGGCAGGAGACCAGATGGGATGACGCTGATTCCCTGGAAGATAGGCCGCCCCTTAGTGTGGGATGCTACTTGCGTTGACACTCTGGCGGCGTCCCATCTTTCAAGTACGTGCATTATCGCCGGTTCTGCTGCAGCCGAACAGGAGGCCCTCAAGCGCCGTAAATATGCCGCCATAGGAAATGGTTACACATTTGCGGCATTTGGGGTGGAAACTTTGGGTCCGTGGGATCCTAACGCTCTAAAGGTCTACCGTGACGTCGCCAAACGTTTAGTAGACGTCACACGCGACCAGAAGGCTGGCGTCTATTTCGCTCAAAGATTAAGCATTGCTATACAACGTGGCAACGCCGCCAGCCTTCTGGGGACGTTCCCAGTAAGTGACAGTGGTTTGGGACCAATATTTTCCCCTTCTTTAGATATTTTCCCCTTTTTTATTTAGTTTTAGTTTTTATATTGTATAGTTTGTAGTTTATTTTTAAGATGAAATGATAACTGATTAAACTGTATGTTACTATCGATAAACTCATTATAAAATATTTGCTTTAGAATGTATGCTTTAATGGAAACTTAACGGAAAATACCGGATATATAATTTTGTAGTGATTTTATTTTTTCATTAGTTAGCTATTACAGTAGTAGGGATTCCAGAGTTCTGGCTCACGGCAAAATCGTGTTTCTGGTGAGCAAAAAGTGTTTCGACGGACAACCCTGCCTAAAAAAAAAAAAAAAAAAAAAAAAAAAAAAAAAAAAAAAAAAAGTTTGGTGTCAAATTGGGGGTTCTCGAGTACGCCCGATCGTTCTACGCTATCAGTTTTTCGATATATGCTGTATTTACAGAGATAGCTTTTTTTAATTCCGTGCTAATTACAGCACTAATTAGCTACACATTTGTTTATTCTTTTGTTAATTACTATTTCACGTTCACTAATTACCCTCGTCCGATACTCCCTATTGTTCTTAATGACGTCAACAACGACTTCAAAACAAAAACAACATGTTCTTTTCTTCCTCAACCTTTATTTAAAACAGTATTTGTACAAATCGTATACTAATATATCATTAAGGAGTGTTTCCTGGCTTTCGAATAAATTGGTCATATCCGTCATACTATATCCATGAAACTTATAGTATAAGTATACCAAACAGTATGCACCACATACTGAAGTCCAGTCATTTTGTATTCTCTTAGTATTGAAATGCCATTTTCTACAATTCCTATTTAGAAAAGCCAAGTGGAATCCTACAGGTGACCGACCAAAGGAATCGAAGTATTGTCCAATGTTGTGTTGGTCTATGTGCATCGCTACCCAGTGAGAACCTGGCTGGGTGCTTGGATCCAGATTGCTCACTAAGAACGTAGGCGCTTCCATGTGAATTGGTAAATTGTTTGCTGCATACACGTTCCTCTCTAAAGATGGGTGAATTTTGCATAAACATTTCTGGATCTCGATTGTGTTCATATTTGTAACCAAAGTGCACACGTGCTACTCGATGAAGAATACTATTGTAAATGTTCAACATAATCTTGTGCACTTATTATGTAAAGGAAGTTGTAAATAAAAAATATGAAAGCTATGTTGACAGTTTTATTTATTGATATCTTTCTTATGATTAATACATATAATTCTATCTTAACTACTATAGTCTACGATTACATTGCGGTTCTTATCTATTTCAATAACATTATCGAACTCGGCATACACAATACAGTTAATAGTTTGTGAAAGAGCAGATTCAAACTTGAGCGCCTCCAAAACTTTTCCATAAGGTTCATATTTGGGTTACGCAAGTATGACCACGTATCTGACTTTCGAAAAAAACTCAAGTGGTTGCCAATTCGTTTTCGCCGGAATACTAACATTCTTTCATTGCTTTATAGTATTTTATTCATCCCTAATACTCCACAGTACCTTAAAGAACGCTTTGAATTTATTTCTTGCTCTCACAATTTACGCCCTTCCAGTCAACAAAGACTTATTACTCCTATTCATAATACAACGTTCTTCAATAATTTTTTCACGGTTAAGGCTGTCCAACTTTGGAATTCATTGCCTGTTGCTGTCAGACAAGCAAAATCCCTAATAACATTTAAGAACTTAGTCAGGAAATTCTATCTGCAATATAATGATATGTAATTTTATATAATTAGTAGATATTATATTGCATATAGTTATATGTTTATTATGTTTAAATAGTTGCATACTATCACCATATCTTGTGTATGTATATAACTTATGTGTATATTTGTATATATAGTATAGTTATATATTTATTATTAAAATGTAAGTAATCGTACAATAATTATGTATACCACCGTCGCCACTCCTAATCAAAATATTCTTGCCACGGGTTGTCTGGAAGAGATCGCTTTTTAGCGATAAGACCGCCCTTTGTACCCAACTAGACTAATTAATACTAGTTCGTAAGTTTTTCTGTAATGGTGTACAATAAAGTGTTATCTATCTATCTATATATTTTTATTCATAATTTAAAAAAAATGTTAGCATTCGTAGCTTCTTCTATATATAAACTATAAGTGAGCGAAATTTCATACTCCTCCGTCCCCGTAATTTTCTTAAAAAGGGGTACAAAGTTTTCGCTTCACGTATTAATATATAGATAATGTTTGAATTCCCTCTAAATTTTGAATTACGAAGCGAAAAATTCTAAAATCATTCAAATTCCGAAATGTGGTTGATCTTAAAAATACTTTCAATAAAAATTGGATTCAAATAAATTGGTTCAGCAAGTTTTTTGTTGCTGGAGTACAGCAGACGGTCCACCTGATTGAAAGCGGTTACCATCGCCTATGGACATTTGTAACACCAAAAGTTCTTATAAATGCGCTGTGGCTCTCTTAAGGGAAACTGGAACCTGGCCACTAATGCCGGAACACAACTCAAGGTTGTTATGGCGGCATACTCTAGACCAGGGGAGGTAGCCATCCAGATGGGCAAATGCCCTATCACCTGACTAGAGAATCTAGAGATTATTGGGAAATAAAGGCTTTTTTATTTATTAAATGTAAATTGTAGTACAGTAACTATACAGTAACCTTTGTGCCTGGGTCGACACGCACTTGGCAGATTTTTTTTTTACACAAAAACAAATAATCGGCAGACAAACACACATATTGTATATACCGAAATTAAGCTAGTTACGCTTGTGTTATGGGTGATATACAACGGACTGTTATGGGATCGATCCCTGACACCCAGACCATAGCAAATTCGTTTCCGAAATTTACCATTCCAGGAATCGAACCCGAAGCATCTGCGTTGCAGTGAGGCAGGCCGACAAAGACCGCTCAACCACAGAGGCCGCCAAAACTCGTCAGTCATCACATATTCCGCTCGCTTAATATAATTTAACACAGCGGTTCTCAACCACGGTGTAGCAACACATTGGTGCGTCGCAAGCACCTATCAAGTGTGCAGCGAGATTTAGAAATACGATATTTTTTTATCTACGGTGACGCTGGGGAATTGCATCTCTGGGATAATTGCGTTTATTTGACACTACTTAAAAACGAATCGAAAATATGAAACTGCTGCCTTTCTGCAATGAAAAACATAAAATCTGAATACTGTTCTCGACTATTTGATGTGGATAGCGAGATGAGCGTGTGCCTGTCAACAATTCGTCCTTGCATCATTGATGTAGCAATAATAGAGGCTTGCATAGTTAAACTTTGCAAAAGTTACCGATAGCAAATCGCACATTAATTTTAGGTAAATATCTATTTTTTATCTAATGTGTTTGCATATTATGTTCTTATGCAATAAAAATACGTCCAATTGATTAATGACGTTTAATTTTATAAATGTATCTATACTTTTTCATTTCAACTATCAAAAATTTTGCATGTATGTCGCAAATTCGTAAAGAGTACGTTAGTGGGTCGCTGAGTATAAAAGGTTGAGAACCGCTGCTTTAACACCATTGCATTCTTATGTTCAACTCGAGTTTTCCACTGACACGACCACAGAAATAATATCTACATAGAATTGCGAAGTGGGCGTGGCACCCGTGCCAAAACCATGCACAATATTGCATACTTTTCTAAACGCGCTCTCATTACGCAACTTGAGTCCCGCTCCTGCGCTCGCAACGTAAAAAAATAGACAAATCGATACAAATATGCCTTATTGTTCTGTGGCAAACTGCAAAAACAAAAGTAGTGAAGCAAATATGAAGAAAGGAGATATTTCATATCATCAGTAAGTATTGAAATTCAGTAGTCTTTTTTTTTGAGAAACCAAATAATGGTTCTACTTTTACTATATTCGTTAAATACGATCATTAGTCACCTGCTTATGTCAGATAATCGCTGTGATTGGTCATCGAATGCTAGAGATTGACGCTAGGTGCCTCGTTGAGTCTTATGACTTATCGATGAATTAATTAAATATTCATTCGAGTCTCAGTTCATGTCTTATTTTGTCTCTACTTTTTACTCTGACGACATTATTAAACTTATTGCGTAACTTAAAGTTATTTTTTGACTAAAACTAAAACAAAATATATAAGTCAATTTGATTAGGACGTTTTGTACCAAAATTAATTACAGAATAAATTCTTTCGTAATATATGAACATACGATATATAATAATTGTAATATATGATATAATTATACTCAGGGTTGGGCAGTATTTGAAATACTTGTAATTGAAATACGTAATTGAAATACAAATACGTATTTTGTATTTGTATTTTAATTACTTCTTAAAAATGTAATTTGTAATTAGTATTTCAAATACCTGACGCTGAGATATTTTGTAATTAGTATTTCAAATACTTTGGTTGCAAAATACATTTCATAAAATACATTTAGCTACCTTATTAATGGGTGTGTTCTTCAGAAAATAGCGCTTGAAAGCTTTCATAAGCAAAATGGTGACCGCTAAATATTAGGTACGTTCTGCAGTACTGGCCATTTAAAATAAATATTTCTGTTTGGCTAAGATATATAATTTCAAATTAATTTTACTTTGAAAACATGAAATTCTTTTTTAAAAATTAGTCATTTATTTATTGATAAGCGTTATGTTTTCATCCCATTTGAATCTTTTTCGTCATCATGGATAGTTAAAAAATCGAGTAATTATGGAATAAGAGTACCGTCGTGGCAGCAACGCGGCAGGAGCGACAAGCAACATCAACGACCTTTATGAGCGAACACTACAATGAACGCACCACTTGTTATTGGTTTTCCCGCTTCCATTCTGGAAATTTCGACCTTTTTTTATAGCTGGAGTACAGCAGATAGGCTGATGGCCCACCTGATGGAAAGCGGTTACTGTCGCTTATGGACATTTGCAACAGCAGAGATTTCATCAACCCGCTTCCGGCCTCGAAGAAATTTTATGACACCCTTTTTGAAAAACTCCATATCGTAGCGCTGTGGAAAAACCTCGGCTGGGAGCTCATTCCAAATCTCCACGGTATGCAAGAAAAAGGTTATACAGAACCGTTGCGTACATGAGCGAAACGGCTTAAGGAAGTGGGGGTGAAATCCCAACACATGGCGAGCGGTTCGATGGTAGAAAGAGGACAAATACACCATTCTATACAGTTCTTCCGAATACTCCCCGTTATACTGTCAGTAGAATACGCAGAGAGAAGCGAAGTCTTTCATAAGGCCAAGCGTATCTAGACCATCTGTGAGTATGGGATCATCAACAACGCGAACGGCTCGACGTTGAAGACAGTCTAGAGGATCGAGTTGGTAGGTAGCCAGGTGCTCCAGCCCAAAAGTGTGAGCAGTACTCTATATGCGGGCTCACCTGGATTTTATAAAGCACAAAGCATTGCCGCGGTGTGAAGTAGTGCTTGGACCGGCTTAATATTCCTAGCTTCTTAGAGGCAACTTTTGCCTTGCCTTCAAGATGGCCCCTGAACATCTATCGCGATGTCAACACTGAGGATCCCAATACTCTTGGAGGTGGTAAGGGGAATTCCTTGGAACTGAACCGATTGCTCGGATGGAGTTTTTTTTGGCAGAGAATACGTAGACCTATGTCTTCTTGGGGTTGAAATGGGCAAGGTTTTGTCTTCCCCATTCAGAGACTCTCTCTAAGGAATACTCTACTTCGGATACAAGTCTAACCCAACTTTCCTCCACAAATGATCGAGGGACGTTTGCACGACCAGAGTACTGCGCATTGCCTGTGCTGTTATCCACATTGGAATGAATGTTGCGAATAGACAACATATCATTGATATGTAAGATGAACAACGTTGGCGATAGCACATAACCCTGGGGCATACCAGCGTTGTTGGGCTTGAAACTTGAGCAACAACCGTCGATAACGCTCCGATAGAAGAGCCCTGTGCCAGACCCGGTCGAAGGCCTTAGCAATATCTAGAATTCTGGCTTCAGCCCACTGGTGGGTTAGGTAAACCAAGAGATCCCGAGCTGAGCGACCGTGGCGGAAGCCGTATTGCCGATCGTTTAGCAGCTGGGAATCTTCGAGGTAACACAGAAGCAGCGCGTATATAATACGCTCCATCACCATTGAGAGCAAAAAGGTTATTGCTATAAGCCTATTCGACGTGTCTGTTACGTCCCCTTTTTTGGGGACAAGGTGCACATGGGCAATCTTCCACGAAGCGAGGACACAACCCTTGTGGTAAGAGAGAGTGAAAAGTCGGGCAAGGACTGGCTGGGGACAGCTCAGCTAAACACGTCTGCAGCACAATGGCAGGAATGCCATGAGGGCCAGAAGACTTTTTGACGTCGAGGGAGAGGAGAACACATCAGACTGTTTTTGAGTAAAGCGCACCTCCGACATTCTAGACTCACACTCAGGGATTGTAGGTGGAGTTTCTCCTATGTCTCAAGAGTTGAATTGGCCGCAAAGATTTCACCCAGAAGATTGACTTGGCGATCTTTGGCGGCGTGTACCAGACGGTCATCCACTGTGCGCAGAGGTGGAAGAGACGTCCGACAAAAGTTTCCTTCGACAGCTTTGGCGAGGGCCCAAAAAGCTCTAGTCCCAGAAGAGTAGCTAGAGAGGCGCTCACCAATTCTGTCGATGTGAGCGAATTTTGCTCTCGCGAGCTGTTTTTTGAGGGATCTGGGGGCGGCATTGTGTCTCTTTTTCAGGTCAGAGGAACTTGGATCCTGACGAGCCCGCACTGCAGTCCAGGCTCGATAAGCCTGTTGCTTTAGCTTTACAGCCTCACTGCTGGACTTATCGAACCATGGTGGTTTAGTCGTACCACCAATAGGTACAGTTGAGTTTGGAATTAAACATTCTATTCCCTGCAGTACTACATCGGCGATCGAGTCTGTGCTCGGATCAGAATCTTCCGACGAGAAACATAACTGCTTCCATGGGAAGGATGCATAGAATTCACGGAGTCCATCCCAATCTGCTGACCTGTATCGCCACGCCTTCCGTCGTCCAGCGAGACGAATCCGATCGGGAATAGGAAGGGGCTCCACCGAAGATACCAGACAATAATCAGAGGTTCCCAGTGGAGGACTGATGGAGATTTGGTAATTCTCCGGGTGTGTGGTCAGCAGAAGATCCAGCAAAGAAGGCTCATGATCCACTCTATCCGGTATTCGGGTAAACTTCCTAATCACCTGAGTGAATCCAGGGGCGAGAGCAAAATCGTAGGCAGTAGTCCTTGGCACATCAGTTCTCGGGGAACCCAACCACACAGCGTGATGATCATTAAAATTCTCGAGTATGACTACCTCTGCTAAAGGATACTGCCCAAAAACTTTGTCGGTCACCTCATGAAAGTGTTAAAAAAAGCGAGCTGTTTCAGTCCTTGTGCATTCTCTGCCATGGGACCGATATAAGCACGCATAGATCCGGGTGGAACCACCAAAATCTACGCGTACCTACAAGATGGAAATGTCCTTATCTTCAAGGCCGTGGAGATTAGAATAAAAAATTGTAATAAAATTAGGTTAACTTATTTCAGAAAAAACGGCAATTTCATAGGCAAGGGCCTAATAATAATTATTATTTAATTTTTGTGAATATTTTATTTACATAACCTAACCACTTGACGGTATTTTGTATTTTGTAATTTGTATTTTGTATTTTAAATACATATAGTTGAAATGCTGTATTTTGTATTTTATATTTTAAATACCAGACTTAAAAGTATTTTGTATTTCGTATTTTAAATACATGCGAGACAGTATTTTGTAATTTGTATTTCAATTAAAGGAAACTATGTATTTTGCCCAGCCCTGATTATACTATACTTTTATTTACCTCTGTCAATGTGGTGATAGGGTGGACCGTTTGGGACACCACGGACTATCCTGCAGCAGAAGCGCCGGTAGAATTTCCCGACACGCGGCACTCAACGATATCATCCGCCGGGCTCTTGTCACCGCCGGGGTACCTTCTATTTTGGAACCAAACGGCTTGTGCCGCGACGATGGCAGGAGACCAGATGGGATGACGCTGATTCCCTGGAAGATAGGCCGCCCCTTAGTGTGGGATGCTACTTGCGTTGACACTCTGGCGGCGTCCCATCTTTCAAGTACGTGCATTATCGCCGGTTCTGCTGCAGCCGAACAGGAGGCCCTCAAGCGCCGTAAATATGCCGCCATAGGAAATGGTTACACATTTGCGGCATTTGGGGTGGAAACTTTGGGTCCGTGGGATCCTAACGCTCTAAAGGTCTACCGTGACGTCGCCAAACGTTTAGTAGACGTCACACGCGACCAGAAGGCTGGCGTCTATTTCGCTCAAAGATTAAGCATTGCATACAACGTGGCAACGCCGCCAGCCTTCTGGGGACGTTCCCAGTAAGTGACAGTGGTTTGGGACCAATAACTTTTCTTTAGATATTTTCCCCTTTTTTATTTAGTTTTAGTTTTTATATTGTATAGTTTGTAGTTTATTTTTAAGTTTAAATTTATTTGCATAACAATTAGTTGATTCATTACTTTATAAGTTAATTTGTCTTTTATTTATATATCAAGAAGGAATTTCGTAAGCGCTGAAGTTATTAAAAGGTCTAACCGTTAAGTATATGAAAACTGCACTGGCACCTAGTGAAGAGTTCTTACTTATTGTTGTTAGGCAAGAATCGTGTTTCTGGTGAGCAAAAAGTGTTTCGACGGACAACCCTGGCCAAAAAAAAAAAAAAAAAAAAAAAAAAAAAAAAAACAAAAAAAAAAAAAAAAAAAGTTTGGTGTCAAATTGGGGGTTCTCGAGTACGCCCGATCGTTCTACGCTATCAGTTTTTCGATATATGCTGTATTTACAGAGATAGCTTTTTTTAATTCCGTGCTAATTACAGCACTAATTAGCTACTCATTTGTTTATTCTTTTGTTAATTACTATTTCACGTTCACTAATTACCCTCGTCCGATACTCCCTATTGTTCTTAATGACGTCAACAACGACTTCAAAACAAAAACAACATGTTCTTTTCTTCCTCAACCTTTATTTAAAACAGTATTTGTACAAATCGTATACTAATATATCATTAACGAGTGTTTCCTGGCTTTCGAATAAATTGGTCATATCCGTCATACTATATCCATGAAACTTATAGTATAAGTATACCAAACAGTATGCACCACATACTGAAGTCCAGTCATTTTGTATTCTCTTAGTATTGAAATGCCATTTTCTACAATTCCTATTTAGAAAAGCCAAGTGGAATCCTACAGGTGACCGACCAAAGGAATCGAAGTATTGTCCAATGTTGTGTTGGTCTATGTGCATGGCTACCCAGTGAGAACCTGGCTGGGTGCTTGGATCCAGATTGCTCACTAAGAACGTAGGCGCTTCCATGTGAATTGGTAAATTGTTTGCTGCATACACGTTCCTCTCTAAAGATGGGTGAATTTTGCATAAACATTTCTGGATCTCGATTGTGTTCATATTTGTAACCAAAGTGCACACGTGCTACTCGATGAAGAATACTATTGTAAATGTTCAACATAATCTTGTGAACTTATTATGTAAAGGAAGTTGTAAATAAAAAATATGAAAGCTATGTTGACAGTTTTATTTATTGATATCTTTCTTATGATTAATACATATAATTCTATCTTAACTACTATAGTCTACGATTACATTGCGGTTCTTATCTATTTCAATAACATTATCGAACTCGGCATACACAATACAGTTAATAGTTTGTGAAAGAGCAGATTCAAAACGAATTTCTAATCTCACGCTACCATTCCTAATCAGATTCCAATGACTTGAGGAGTTAGCTGATAAATCAGGAGTTAAGTCAAAAGCTAGCAGACAGTAACCTTGAGCGTACTGTTCCCTAGATATCCCGTTACCTTCGTTAAGAAAATGTATACCCGTTCCAGAGAATAACGTATGATAGGCTGTAGTGAAAATATTACTCTCAAATGATGGTTGTAACGCTTTAGAAGGTATTTGCTGACCATCAATGTATAAACAAAATGAACTCATTTCATAATTCTCAAAATTAAAAGGATTTTTAGTAAGACTACCATTAAACGCTGCATTATTAACAAAACCAACTATGCATCTTTTAGGTACCTGTCCCAGGAATATATTATCGAGGGTCTTTCCTTGAACCCCTGATGGTATCGTTAAAACTTTGACTTCAGCTCGAGTAATAGGATATTTTGCAGTAGTAGAGGCTAAAACTTTTTGATGTGCGAGTAAAACAGTTGGGCTGATTCGAGATCTACGGACAATAAGAGTTGCATCCATTATGCATACTTTTAACTTTAAATCGTTCGAAGAAGCCATCAAGTTAAACGTTTCTCTCGATCGAACTAATTTTACAGACATATCAACACCGTTAATCAAAAATTTTTCCTGATTGAATAAATCACCATGCAAATGTCCAATCATTTCGATTTCCTTGCTTTCACTAGCCAACTCTTGTCGCTTTTTGAATCCCTCATTGGAATCATCAGTTGAATCCATCTTTCCAGATGTATCCTTATACCAAAGACCACAAGTAAGGTGGGAGTCTTTAGCTGCAGGAGCATAATTCAATAGTGTTTCTATATATGCACGATATGCATATGTGTTATTCGGAGGTGAAACAAGTTTTTGATTTAAATATACATCAAGTTGGTTGAAAAGTGAATGTAACCAATTATTAACTGGAGCCACCACTGTTGATGAATTCAATTTGGTGGAGTCTTGATGTAATATTTTCGCTTTTATATGTATTAATGTATGAGATAAATCTATGTAGTCATCTCCTCCTCCTGGTACTTGAAATTCTATCGGCCCATCATCAGCCAGAGATGAAATTGGTTTGTAATGTATCCATAATCCACTTTCGATACTTGTTTGTGTTGAAGGTAAAGCAAATAAATCTAATTCTGACTTAATGCACTCGCAAGAATGACTATGTAGAAAAGACATCTTGTTTTATTTTAAGAAAAAATGTCTTTTATTTTTTTCTTGTTCACTTTTATTTTCTTAGCAGCTTTTGCTTTGGCGGTTGATGGTGAAATGAATGAAGACTGATTTCTCCTCTTTGTTTTATACCCTGAACCAGACATAACGCTATCAATTTTGGCATCTGCTTTCCTTTTTAAGTTCGAACTGGCCTCTTTAAGCCGGGTTTTAATTGATTCTTCCATAGGCCGTGAACTAACCATATCAGATAGGAGACCTACACCAGCATTTAAAGCCTCTTTACCAATTACTCGGGCTCCACTGGACAGTAATGGTAAAACTGATCTAAATAGCCCGCCTAAAAAGCTACCGATTCCATGTCCACGCTGGTATGGGGCTCCTTTGTAAATAACTCCGATTCCAGATCCAGCTTGATGTGAATAATAGTGTTCGTAGGGGCAAGTTATTCTATTACCTTGGGAGGACATTATTATAATTTTCTAAAATGAAGCTTTATACACACTGTTCCAAACTGGAATGGTATTTTTTGACCAGTGCTTGTTCTTATATCTATTTCAATTGTATCAAACTCCCTCCGCATTACAGGTAAGTAGTGAGGTGGCGAGAATACATGCATTTTATTAGCTCCATAGATATACTTTGACGGATCCAATTGTATAATTCTCAACAATGGGGTCATAACATCCCCTACAATTTGTGGTTCAATTATATCACAGTAAACAAATAATTGCGGTGGTAAACCTAAATGCAAATTAGCTGGACATTTTCCAAGACCCTTTTCAACCAGATTTTTATTAGGTTCAAATCCAAGTTGAAGTGACAGCTGGGGTGATAATGATAAAGATCTGATATTTTCATCCATTACTGTTACACTGACAAATTTAGATAGTTCATCATAGTGAAATCTTACATTTTCTCCTATATTGTTTAACGCCATCAATATATGGTTAATATTGTCATAATTTGTAGCTGGAATACGAGTTTTGTAGTAGACAAGAGAAGTTGTTTCTTCGTTAGGTATTTGCATTATTTTAGTCACATAAACAACATTTTCATGTTCTTGAACAGTAAACATTGTACATGGATATTGAAATTCTACAACGCCCACGTACCACATACCTTCAAGTATTATGGACTTTGGTAACTTTGTTGAAAACAAAGTAGTTTTGTTTTCTGGAAAATATTCCATAGAACTATTGCTAAGTAATGTTAAATAAAAACTTTCTTTTATCATATTTGATTTAAACTAGATGCTAAAATCCAACTATTAAATTTTTCTGGATAACCTTTCCACTTGACTAATACTTCTTTTCTGTTACCAGACTGTCGAGAACGGATAATTTTATCTATTTTATAAGATGAAGTGGGGTCGTACGTAACTTTTTGTAATTCTCTTTCATAAAATGTCCCTACAATTGGCTCATTTTTTAGATCTTTTAACGTATAGACCACCCATGGTGATCTATCTATTTTTGAAGTTATAATGAATATTTCATCACTCCAATTAGATTCATAGCCTTTTTGAAATATATGTTTGTACTTAGTGATTCTTACATGATCTCCTACGTGAAATTTTGGTAATGAATTATTTGGGCTTTTTGCATTTTTTTTTCTATCGTATAGATTATTCCAAACGGTCATTATATTACTCGAATTAACATCACTTGGACACATTTTTATACTGGAGTGATAACTGTGATTATAGGCATTTATTAAATCTTGTAAAACATCGACATATTTGTAAGTGTTCTTGTGAGTAAAGTATCGCCACATTTTCATTTTTAGAGTTCTTTGAAATCTCTCTACTATGCTTGCCTTAATGTCAGGATTGTTTGTGGTATAATAATTTATATGTTTACTTTTAAAGTATCTACGAACATCTATGGAAACGAATTCGGTACCTTTGTCAGATTGTATGTGAGTAGGAGTAGTATTAGCTTCATTGAATACACTATCAAAACATTTTTTTATTGTTTCAGAATTTTTATTTTTTATAGCCCTAGCATAAGCGTATTTCGAAAACACATCAATAATACAAAGTATATAGTTATAATTATCATTATACTTAGAATAAGTTCTCATATCACTCAAATCAACTTGCCAGAGTTCGTTAAAGTTAGATAAAACATACTTATTCCTAGGAAATTTTCTATGTACAGGTCTATGCAATGTATATGTTTCTTGTGATTGCAACCAATTTTTAACATCACTTTTAGTCATTTTACCGTTCATCGCTTTAGTTAGTTTTTCTATGCTACTATAACCAGCAGGATGTGAAGCATCATAATATATTTCATTAATCATTTTTAATGGGTCTATTACACGATCGTCTAGTATGGCGTCCATTTCTCCCAATCAAGTTTTTTGCGAATCTTCTTTGTGTATTTGTTAGGAGGAGTAGAAAATTCTTCATCCGTAGAAATCTGACCAAGTTCATGCAATTTAAGTTTATTTATGTATTCTATTCTTTGTGGATTACCCAAGTAAGACAAGGGTATTTTTATATCATGCAATGCCTTGGCAAAAGCTTCCCATCCTATAGGATCATTTTTCTTAAGTGGACGTAGTAAATCATTGATCAAGTCTACAATATTACTCCCAGAAATATTCTTGTCATCAATAACCACTGTGCCATCTTTATTCCATCGAATTTTGTTTTCACTCAATGAAATCACATTTAACAATGATTCACCTTTTTTAGAATAGGTTTTGGGTATTAGACTCAGAATTTGATTTGTTGTGTAAAGAGGGTTACTCTTACTGTTGGTGTGCCCTTCACGTTTTTCTTCTATCTCTGATGTTTGAGTAGAGACTGGTTCTTTAATGTCAGCTTCATCGTTTATATTTAATTTTGTTCCAGTGATATCTATATTTTTAGATATTATGGGCAATTCAATAGGTCGTCGATTTTCTTCATGGAAGTGTAAATATCTTTGCAATATTTGTAAGTACAAAATACATTTTTTTCTATCATCCATATCACTGTTTAAGATGTTTTTCATTTCATTATCTAATCGGGATGTAGGGTTATTATTATCATTATTTTGATGATTTAATTTCTCTAAAAGACTTGGTTCAACGAGCAACATCTTTTTAGCATGCTCCATTGTTATTTTTTATTTTACAAGAGATTCAACTAATCCACTTAAGATTGCACCCAATATTATTGGTAGGAATGCACCACCTTTTTGTATTATTATACTTTTCCTTGCTTTATTTACCCCTTTGCGAACTAACTTACGAAGTACCGATTTGTAGTTTTTTAATTTTTTCTTATTCTTCTCTTCAATTGGTACCTTTCCTTGGAGAACGTTATGAATACATTCACAAATACAATTTATTTCATCTTCATCACAAGATTTTAAAAGAGCTGTTCTATATTTTGGTTTCAACTTATGTAACGCTGACAACAAATCTTTATGCGTGTTGAGACTTCGCGACATTATTAATAAATGATGGGGATTTGGCTGTTCTTGGCATATTTAAACCCTTTTGTTGGTATGTATACATGACATAACCCATCTGATGGAAAAATTTTGGTTTTGATTCGACATATATCACTTGTACCTTGTTTCAGATCAATCAATAAGTAACCATGTGCCTCTTTGGTTGCATCTCTGTAGGCATCTTCTATATACTTTGGATTCTCTGGAGATACTTGACGGGCCAAATACCGAATTTGTGTTTTATCACGTGGGTTTTTAAAATAAATAATATAACTTGAATTTAACGATATATCTCTTTGTCCTTTACCTTGGTGAAATAGATTTTGTGTTATGTAAAACACACTTAAATTTTTATGATGACTACCTTTAGTGAATATATCAACTATTCGTCCATCCGATTCTCTCATGAGATCATCAATAATTATAAGATTTGGATATTTGCCATCAAACATATTAAGGTCCGGAATGCCTTGATAGTAATTTACGTTTTCTAAATTGTACAAAGGTTGCATTTCATCAAAGCACCATGTTATTTGATCGAAAGAAGTGTTGCAAATATATTTAACATGTTTAATAAAATTTGTAACAAAATTTGATTTTCCACAGCCAGTTGGACCAGCTACTATGGAAGTGAACGGATGAACAAAGTGAAACATCCTAGCGTACGTGTCAACACTATGAGGTATGATAAATAAATAAAGTCATTTTGTATGAGACATTAATTTTATTTCAATTATTTTCTTAAAAATACACACATTATACATTAAAAAAAATATTACTTAGAGTACACTAAGATAAGTTATTTACATTTAAAATCATTTTTAACCTTCTACAAAGATATTTTAGTTACATTAATATTACCTAAAAAACATTTGTTACAATTTTATGTTGTATAAAGTTTATAAAATTTACACCTTAAAATTATTTTAATCTTATACACTATTTACATTTATATATTATTTAAATATTTTATCTTAACTTATAATGACCCCATGCTAAGGTGTCAACATTATTAGGTAAAATAAATCTTTTTGTGTCATTATAAGATAAACATACTTTGTTAATTTGCTGGGTAAATATTGTATGTTTAATTGATCTAAATCTATACATGGTATCGTATTTAATATTTCTATCAAAAAGACATGATTTATAATTTTGCATTGTCATCCTTTTTGTGACACTTTTGTTGACACCTTTGGCTTTCGATATCAATTTGTTTTCGGTTTGAATCGCATACATTTTTGACCTTAATCCTACAAATTCTTTAACAATTTTACCATTACTTTCATCTTTGAAAAAACCTAGTTTCTTTTTATTGAGTTGTGGAAAACCAAATATATTATTCGTAGGATAATCAGATGTATCAAACCGTAATGAAAGATCGGATTTAATCTTGTCATAGAAATCGTTTGTGAAAATCTGATATATCAAGCTATCGGTATCAGTGTATAATAATTTTGTATTATTACCAAACTTAGTTAGAATGTAGTCGTAATGAAACTCATACATTAGAGTTTTTGATATATCTAAAATAGAGAAACCTAAATAAATGGGTTTATCATAGCAAACTTTTGTTTTTTGTAATTGGACTGCTACTAAATTTTCCGAAAAAATTGACAGATTGCTGAATTCAGGTTTTGCAATAAGATCCTGAACACCTAAAATTTTACCACGATTTTCCCAGTGGGTTAGTAATTTTACGTTTACTCTTTTATCAACATTTTCCATTGTTTTTCCAAAGACTGAGTTGTTCATTAATTTGTAAAAGTCTTTTTCAAAATCTGATGTTGCCTTTGTTCTGAGTTCAGTATTTAAGTCAATGTATTTTTTTAGCCAGGGGCTTTGTCGGAACTTTAATATTCGATGTATTTTGGTTAATTTGATACCCATTTTAAGACACTGTTTAAGATTTCTATAATGAATTTTATATTTTACTTTATTATTTAAATTTGGTATTAGTTTTTTTTCTTTTGTACCCCCTATTGATATATTTTCAGGACACAATGGTAAATCGGAATGTAAATCATGTAGTTTCTCAGGATACTCCAAATCAACCTCTAAAATGAAACCGTATTCAGATGTATCAGTAACTTCATAATTTGTCTCCGGACTCACCCATTCAAAAGCACCTTCAGGAAGGTACTGAGACATGGCCCAACCATAAAGATTGTTTGCATCAAAATAAACCAAGTATGATGGAGGTTTATTTTCATCAAAATCATCTAAATATTTATTGTTAGCTTTTGCATGTCGATTACTACATTGAGATATACCACCCCTGATACCTGCTTTAATGAAAGCAATTTGGTCAATGTCTGTTAGTAGTTCCAATTCAACTTTTGTTTGTTTTAACATAGCATCCCAACTTAAACCCGGTGCTGTATAATAGTGGGAAGGATCCAAACCATATGTTTTGAGACAAAGGTCACGGAAATTTTCAAAAACATCAGCTAGCAATAGCACATCTGTTTTTAGATATAAATTCGAATAGTCTAACATGTTCTGACAACCAAAGTGTTGCCAAACATCCTGTGCACGATTGTAATCATTATCAGAAATTTTGGTATCCGTAAGCGAACTATAAAATTTATCTTGGCTTGGTAGAGAGGTTACATTTAGAGAGTCAAACGAAGTCATAAACTCATATGGGTAAACACCTTTCTTACAGAGACGATTGAAGTCTTCTTTATCAGGAAAGTGGTTTTTTAGTTCACGAAATTCTTCTACTTTTAAGTTTTTTGTGTCTACGCTTTAAATTCCCGCCACAATCACATAAAGAAAAACATTTTTTTTGTTAATTGTCTCTGGCAACCCTTTTTTTTCTTCTTCTAATACCTTTAAAATTGTAAAAGGTCAAGCAATAAACGCAATTCATTATTCTAATTTATTCTTTCAATAAAACAAATATCCAAAAGAGGTATAGCACTTAGGAGACTCCATAACATTGTGGCGACCGTGCAAAAGCAAGTATACCAGTATCTTCGGAAAGGGGCTCCAATGCCCACGGGGAGTTTTGGCAAGGAAATTAACCTTTGGACCCGTGGAAGACGCGAAATACCTACTTGGATTTGGGATTTTAGATGGAATCAATTGGAATATATAACCATAAAAGGAGGCTGCTGGAGTAGATTGGCAATTCAATATTACATAGTAGAACTACTGGAGTGTAAAATCAAACTGGTTGTATATAAGTTCATTTCATTATTACATATTTGTGCTAAAACAGGTATAAGTAAAGTGCATGTTTTTTGTAAAATATACAAATATACTAGTGAAATTTAATTATGTCTGATGATAGGGAAGAGTGTCTAGCAAGATTAATAAGAAAGCGTGCCTCTTTAAAAGGTAGAATTACAAAATTAAATCAATATGTCCAGTCTATTGAAAATGTTAGAAATTTTAGTACCTTGCAAATAAAAGAAATACAAAGAAGGCAAAAAATATGTGAAGAATTAAATTCAGATTTTAATCATATTCAGTCACAGATTGAGGAGGAGTGTGAGACAAATGAAGAGATTAATACAGAGGCTGAAGAGAGAGAAGGTATAGAGAAACAGATCATTTATATTATTTCTTTCCTAGAAGACTTATTAGAAAAAACACTACCAAAGGACAATGATAATAAGTCTATCACTAGTGTTCATAGTGTTCATGAGCATTTCTCTAATAGTTCTCAACCAATTAGATTACCTGAAATCTCATTACCTTTGTTTGATGGGTCATATTTAAAATGGCTTGAGTTTAGGGACACTTTTGAGTCTTTGATTATTTGTAACAATTCCATGCCAGACATAAATAAATTCCACTATTTGAGATCCTCCTTAAGAGGTGGTGCCACTGAAGCAATGGCGACTCTAGAGTTTACTTCTGCCAATTTCAAAGTTGCTTGGGAATTATTGTGCAAGCGCTATGATAATAAACAAGTTTTAGTCAATAATCATTTAAAGGCTTTATTTGCCATACAACCCTTGCATAATGAGTCTCACAAATTATTGCGTTACTTAGTGGATCAAGTATCTAAAAATATGAGAGCTCTGAGTACTTTAGGCCAACCAACAGTACATTGGGATACTTTAATTATTTTTATGGTTACATCAAAGTTAGATGCAACTACAAGTATAAAATGGGAAGAGTATAAAAACAATAAAACAAACATACCTACTTTAGAAGAATTTTATGAATTTATTCGAAACAGAGCTAATATTTTAGAGTCTACTAGAGCAATTCAAGGGGAAAAATTTAGTCAAAATCAGAATATTAAATACAATAATTTTCAAACACAAACACTTCAAGTTAAAAATAACAATAAATCCAATACAAATTTGTCTATTTGTTCACAGGATAAAATATATGAAAAATTATGTCTTTCATGTAATGAACAAGGTCATCTTATCAGTGAATGTAATAAATTTTTAAAGTTAAATATACAGGATAGATTTAAGGAGGTACAACGACTGCGTTTGTGTTCAAACTGTCTTCGTGAAGGTCATAAAACATTTCATTGCCGTGTTAAAAGTTTATGTAAATGTAAAAAGAAACACAATTATTTATTGCACAATGAACATCAGAGTCTAAATAGCAGCGAGCAGGTCAGCTTACCACTGGTTTCAAACTCTGCTAGTGATCACACTTCAACACCTTCACTATCCTCTTCCTGCAACATGATCAGCTTATCTACTACGTCCATTGGTCAAGTGCTGCTAAGTACTGCCTTGGTAAAAGTTATTAATGTAAATAATGAGCATACTTACCTTGCTCGGGCACTGTTAGATACAGGGAGTCAATCGTCTTTTATTACTAATAGGCTAAAAAATAAAATTATGCTTTCTTCAGACATAATTAAGCCAATATGTATTTCTGGCATAACTAACATGAATTTTAATATTAAAGAAAAGTGTTCTGTGTATATACAGTCACGTACAAGTACTTTCAACACACATATAAATTGTCTCATAGTGCCTGAAATCACAGGTACTATACCGAGTGTGCCTGTCAATATCGCTAACTTAAATATACCTACTAACCTCGTGTTTGCGGATCCTGATTTCCACCAGCCTTCTGAAATTGACATATTGTTAGGGGCTGATGTTTTTTGGAATATCGTAGGCTGTGAGCGCATTGTATTAGGGGTAGGTAAACCGGTATTGCAGAAGTCTGAGCTCGGGTGGCTGATTAGTGGCCCGGTAGGAGATGGTATTCCACATCAAGTTACATGCCACTTTACAAGGCAAATCCATAATGATCTACAAAGATTTTGGGAGGTTGAAGAAGTACAATTTTCTAAACCAATATTTTCCCTAGAAGAAAAAGTTTGTGAAGAACACTTTATACAGAATTTTGAACGTCTGCCAAATGGTAGGTTCTCCGTAAAAATACCACTAAAGGAAATTCCAGAAAATACCCTTGGTGATTCCTTTTATTTAGCAAAGAAACGTTTCTTAAGTTTAGAGAAAAAATTAGATAAAAATCCAGATCTTAAGCGTAAGTATTGTGAGTTTATTGACGAATATCTTAATTTAAATCATTTAAGTTCCGTTGATAAGCCCGAATTTGGATATTATATCCCACATCACGCTGTGTTACATGACAAAAGTGAAACAACTAAATTACGAGTAGTATTCGACGCCTCGGCAAAAACTACCTCAGGTAAATCATTCAACGATATTCAATATATCGGCCCTGTTGTACAGGATGATCTAATTTCTATTTTAATTAGATTTCGTCATTATAAATACGTATTAACTGCAGATATACAAAAAATGTATAGGCAAATTGAAATTGACAGTTCTCAACGCCATCTACAGTTGATTTTATGGAGACAAAATAAGTGTGAATCAATTAAAGTATATAAACTAAATACAGTTACATATGGGACTGCATCCGCTCCTTTTTTGAGTACTAGATGTCTCCTACAACTGGCACACGAATGCCCTGATCCTATTATAGGTAAGGTTATAGCACATGATATTTATATGGACGATTTTATTACTTCTTGCCAGTCTGAGGAAGACCTCCGACATATTTATGATGGTGTTTGCAGTACATTATCCTCTGCATGCTTTCCGATACATAAGATACGAACGAATTGTCCAAACGTGTTGCAGGACGAGACAACATCTCAGGCTTTAGACTTATCCAAAAGTACTACAGTCTTGGGACTAAATTGGTCACCTTTGTCCGACTCACTCAATTTTTCTGTAAATTTAGACTTAACCAATAAAATAACGAAAAGAACAATAATCTCATTAACTTGTCAAATTTTTGATCCGTTAGGTTTACTTTGTCCTTGTATTATTAAAGCTAAAATAATATTACAAAAATTGTGGGTTTTGAAATTAACCTGGGATGATGAAGTTCCTACCCAAGTTGCCCAGGATTGGAAAAACATAGCAGAGAAGTTAAAATGTTTGACGCAAGTCACGGTGTCACGCAATGTATTGTGTGATTTTCCTATATCAATAGAGTTACATTGCTTCGTAGACGCATCTCAAGAAGCTTATGGAGCTTGTATTTATTTTCGTTCAACTGACAATCAAGGTCACATAGAAGTCAAACTACTATGTGCTAAATCAAGAGTTAGTCCTTTAAAAATATTAACTATACCTCGCCTAGAACTTTGCGGAGCCTTACTTGGTGCTCAATTATCCCAAAAGGTTTTAGATTCTGTCCGATGTCCTATAGATCGTAAGGTTATCTGGACAGATTCAACTATCGTTTTGGGATGGATCAAGGCGCAACCAACGTTATTAAAGGCTTTCGTGGCTAACAGAGTTATTATGATAAATGAACTTACCCAGGGATTTTCTTGGAGGCATGTACCAGGAGATTTAAATCCTGCGGATCTAGCTTCCAGGGGAGTTGACCCTCTTCTTTTGCAAGCTCATCCCTTGTGGTGGGAAGGACCTTCCTTCTTAAGGAAGGATCTTAGTGAGTGGCCACAAAAGCTTCAGAATACAGCAATAGATTTACCCGAATTTAAGCTACAAGTTCATGTAGGAAGTGTGGACGATTGTAAAGATTTGTCACTTGTTAATTTTGATCAATTTTCTAATTATAAGCGTTTACTTAGAATGTTTGCATATGTCCGTCGTTTTATATATAATTGTAGACATAAGAATAATAAACTTTCAGGCCCTTTGATTACGGAAGAGTGTAATAAGGCGTTAACTAGTTTGATTAGGTTTAGTCAACTAGAGTCGTTTAAAGATGAAATACAATTATTGTCTAATGGTGCGTCATTGTGCAATAAATCTAATTTACTTTCTTTGAATCCATTTTTGGATCATGACGGAGTACTTAGAGTTGGTGGTCGCATGAAGAATTCACCTTACAATTTTAATAAAAAACACCCTGTCATATTATGTGGAAAAAATACGTTTACAAAATTACTTATGAGGTTTGAGCACAATCGTTTGTACCATGCGGGTCCTCAGCTTCTACTCGCCTCTCTTAGAGAACACTATTGGCCGATTGGTGGAAGAGTACTTGCTCGCGCAACTGTCAAAAAATGCGTTATTTGCACTCGATATCGAGGAAAAACTATAAAGCCTCAAATGGGCAACTTGCCATCGGTAAGAACAGAAGGACTTTTCCCATTTTACTCTACAGGAACCGATTTCGCGGGCCCCTATCAAATTAGTAGCAAAAGGGGGAGGGGAAATCGAACCACTAAATGTTACCTTTGTCTGTTTGTCTGCCTCAGTACCCGTGCGGTTCATATAGAAGTGGTGAGTGACTTAACCTCTCACGCATTTATACTTTGTCTGCAACGCTTCATATCTAGGCGCGGCAAACCTAGAGTCATCTATTGCGATAATGGCACAAATTTTGTTGGTGCCAACAATGAATTTAACAAAATGTTACGCTCCAGTCGTGAGTCTACCCTAAATTTTGCCAGCTCCGAAGGCATTCAATTCAAGTTTATTCCTGCATATTCACCTCATTGTGGCGGGGCTTGGGAAGCAGGCGTAAAGTCCGCCAAGTACCATATGAAAAGAGTAGTAGGAAACGCTTCTCTCTGTTTTGAAGATTTGGCTACACTCTTTATACAAATAGAGGCTATCCTCAATTCGCGCCCGTTGTCACCTCTATCATCTGATCCTGCCGACTTGAACCCACTTACGCCAGGACACTTCCTGGTAGGCCGACCACTGATGTCTGTGCCATTCCCAGCGCCCGAGCTTGCCAAACCAAACTACCAAGCTATTGAAAAGATTCGCAAAGAATTTTGGCGACGTTGGCGCAAGGAGTTTTTGGCGGAATTACAGCAGCGTTCAAAATGGAAACTTTCTACACCAGAACCATGCATCGGCGATATGGTTATTATTAAGGAAGAAAATTCACCACCGCAACGATGGAGACTTGGCCGGATTACCAAACTACATAGTGGCACAGATGGTATAACCAGGGTGGTGGATGTATACACGGCAAAGGGAACCATCCGAAGAGCCATCCACAACATAGTTCGGTTACCAGCACAAGAAGGTTTTTGAAAGCTAAGGCTTTCAAAGTGGGGAGGATGTCTACGCTTTAAATTCCCGCCACAATCACATAAAGAAAAACATTTTTTTTGTTAATTGTCTCTGGCAACCCTTTTTTTTCTTCTTCTAATACCTTTAAAATTGTAAAAGGTCAAGCAATAAACGCAATTCATTATTCTAATTTATTCTTTCAATAAAACAAATATCCAAAAGAGGTATAGCACTTAGGAGACTTAACAGGGTATAATGCTGAGAGCAATGCCCATTTGAAACAGAAATTGTCTGAATTATTAACGTTTATAACGGCTTTTTTATCTTTGATATCTTTTGGTAAATCAATATATGAATTTCCACGTAGTGGATTATATTTGTTTATGTTTAGTTCTATAAAATTTATTTTTGTGAGACTCCATCCACTATCTTTCTTTTCAAAAGTACTTATTTTATGCACTAAAGTGTCACGCAAGGATACTATGAAAATATTTAAATCATCCGCTTGAGAAATAATGAAATTACTAGTTTGAAAATCGAATGAATTAGTTAGATTTTTTGATTCTTGAACAAAGTCTGCATGTAATATAAAATTTATTTTAACAGTAGAATGTTGTTTAAGTACTTCATCAATCAAAAAAAATATATCACTTTTAATTAATTCAAGAAACAATTCCGGTGTTTGGAACACTGAATCAGATTGATTTTTATTTTTAACTTTGTAAGATATGATACGCTGTCCAAAAGCTGAATCTACAACAGATACATTATCTAGAGAGCAATGAGATTTTAATATATTATTTTTATGTACTATGCTCTTAGTGTGATTAACAAAATATCTTCTATTAACTAGTATATTACACGTTTCACAATGTAACTTATCTGTACTGGTAGAAGGTTCATCGTGTCGTTGTCTCTTTGCGTCACTATTACTGTTGTCTGATTCAATGCTTCTTTTAAACACTCCTTGTCCTGTCTGTACTGAATGGGATGATGATTGACTGTAAAAAATAAAAATTATATTTAAGCAAAATATAGATGAAAGTTAGCGAGTAAAAATGTAAGTATTTTAAGTTAAATAAGATAAGTAATTAAATTATACTTACATGACATTATTCTCAATCGTGGTACAAATTTCATAAAGGTTGGTGTCATATTCAGAATCGAATAAATTTTCATACATGGTACAAATTTCGTACAGCTCTTGATCGTATTCAGAATCGAATATATCCGTTTTTTCAACATTTTCACATAACTCCACCATATCCCTATCTTCACACATTTCATCAAGTTCACGTTTCTTATCATTTTCATTGCTTTCAAACTCCGACGACACAAAAAAAGCACTGACACAAACACGTTCCATTTTGCGATGATGTAGCAACAAGATTGAAATTATAAATGGTTATCACTTTCGGATAACACAGACTACTTATATACCTGAGAAGTGGTATAAATCTGTTATTTTTAACTTAAAATTACACAATAACATAATTAGCTAAGTACTAGAGCAAGGTAGTAAACAATCTTTGTTATTTATTATCACTATTGTTATAATGAAATTTTTTACATGAATCAATCATGGAAATTTCTTTTGTGATATTGTATGCAGTCTTTTTGATGCTTTCAAAATGTTTGTTTTTGTCATCTGTATAATATTTAATTCTTATTGTGGCGTTTTTCCAATGCTCACTGCTGGGTATTTTTGCTAATGTTTTCAATTCATACACTTCAATTTTTATTAAGTGCGTTGAGGAACATGCATCTTCTCTATTAGTCGATAAATATGCAACACCACCGTTTGGTTGAGCTCGGGATACAGATGAACATTGCTTTTTCTTTTTATTTTTTGAAAACTCAAAAAACTTGTCAAGACTTTCTTCCTCGTCTCTTTTTCTTTTTTGTTTTGGAGAATCTTTAACAATGCTCAAATTATCGATATTGCTACTGTCTTCATCAGAAAGTGTTTGGTAATAATACTGTTTGAATGTATTTTCTTCAAATAGGTTCTGAAACAACAAAATTTGTAAGAAATTGTACTATCATTTTGAAGATAATTTAATAATTATAAAAAATATTAAGTGGTGATATTAAGTGACATATCTTACCTGCATTTCAGATCTGAAGTATTTAATTTCACAACACGAAAATACACTCCACTGACTACTTTACTACAGTTAACTGATAATATTTTATTTTGATTTTTAGTTTATATAGTTGGAGTCATCCCATTAAATCTAATTAACAAATGACATGCAAATACATCGTTATGATTAAATGATGCTTACAATAGTTTTCAAACAACTCATTACGATAAGTGTTAATTTGTAATTATTGACCAATAAATGGTTATGATACATAATTATTGTCAAATAAATCGTTATGATAAGTGTTGATATGTCTGTAAAATTAGTTCGATCGAGAGAAACGTTTAACTTGATGGCTTCTTCGAACGATTTAAAGTTAAAAGTATGCATAATGGATGCAACTCTTATTGTCCGTAGATCTCGAATCAGCCCAACTGTTTTACTCGCACATCAAAAAGTTTTAGCCTCTACTACTGCAAAATATCCTATTACTCGAGCTGAAGTCAAAGTTTTAACGATACCATCAGGGGTTCAAGGAAAGACCCTCGATAATATATTCCTGGGACAGGTACCTAAAAGATGCATAGTTGGTTTTGTTAATAATGCAGCGTTTAATGGTAGTCTTACTAAAAATCCTTTTAATTTTGAGAATTATGAAATGAGTTCATTTTGTTTATACATTGATGGTCAGCAAATACCTTCTAAAGCGTTACAACCATCATTTGAGAGTAATATTTTCACTACAGCCTATCATACGTTATTCTCTGGAACGGGTATACATTTTCTTAACGAAGGTAACGGGATATCTAGGGAACAGTACGCTCAAGGTTACTGTCTGCTAGCTTTTGACTTAACTCCTGATTTATCAGCTAACTCCTCAAGTCATTGGAATCTGATTAGGAATGGTAGCGTGAGATTAGAAATTCGTTTTGAATCTGCTCTTTCACAAACTATTAACTGTATTGTGTATGCCGAGTTCGATAATGTTATTGAAATAGATAAGAACCGCAATGTAATCGTAGACTATAGTAGTTAAGATAGAATTATATGTATTAATCATAAGAAAGATATCAATAAATAAAACTGTCAACATAGCTTTCATATTTTTTATTTACAACTTCCTTTACATAATAAGTTCACAAGATTATGTTGAACATTTACAATAGTATTCTTCATCGAGTAGCACGTGTGCACTTTGGTTACAAATATGAACACAATCGAGATCCAGAAATGTTTATGCAAAATTCACCCATCTTTAGAGAGGAACGTGTATGCAGCAAACAATTTACCAATTCACATGGAAGCGCCTACGTTCTTAGTGAGCAATCTGGATCCAAGCACCCAGCCAGGTTCTCACTGGGTAGCCATGCACATAGACCAACACAACATTGGACAATACTTCGATTCCTTTGGTCGGTCACCTGTAGGATTCCACTTGGCTTTTCTAAATAGGAATTGTAGAAAATGGCATTTCAATACTATGAGAATACAAAATGACTGGACTTCAGTATGTGGTGCATACTGTTTGGTATACTTATACTATAAGTTTCATGGATATAGTATGACGGATATGACCAATTTATTCGAAAGCCAGGAAACACTCGTTAATGATATATTAGTATACGATTTGTACAAATACTGTTTTAAATAAAGGTTGAGGAAGAAAAGAACATGTTGTTTTTGTTTTGAAGTCGTTGTTGACGTCATTAAGAACAATAGGGAGTATCGGACGAGGGTAATTAGTGAACGTGAAATAGTAATTAACAAAAGAATAAACAAATGAGTAGCTAATTAGTGCTGTAATTAGCACGGAATTAAAAAAAGCTATCTCTGTAAATACAGCATATATCGAAAAACTGATAGCGTAGAACGATCGGGCGTACTCGAGAACCCCCAATTTGACACCAAACTTTTTTTTTTTTTTTTTTTTTTTTTTTTTTTTTTTTTTTTTTTTTTTAGCCAGGGTTGTCCGTCGAAACACTTTTTGCTCACCAGAAACACGATTCTTGCCGTGAGCCAGAACTCTGGTCCAAAAATGGAGGTTTGGGTAAATAACGTAATTATATTTTTTATTAAAACCATGTTCTAGTTAAGTAGTAGTAAGTTTTACATTATTTTATATTTTCAGGAACAACATGACGATAATTTGTCGTCTAGATCTAGTAAAAGACGACTAACATGCCCCAAATCTGGCAATAACAGCGTGAGTTAGAACGTCATTTCATAATAAGTAATACGAAAAATATAGCGCACTACTATAAATAATTGTAAATATTAATGTGTGTATTTTTTACTTATAGGATATAACCGAAACACCTAGAAACAAAAGGTTAATAAAGCAACTGGCACATGCACAAAATATTATTACTAAAAAAAATTTAAAGGTTAAACGACTTCGAGAGCAAAACCGCAGAAAAACGAAGAAAATTCAGAATCTTCAGGAAATAATAAAAAAGCTTACTGATAATTAAAACTCAGAAGAAGATGCTCAAATATTAGGGAGCATGAACATAACAACACGTGAATTGATTCCCGGACGGCATCCGTGCGAAGCAGTCGCAAATGCCCGTGCTCTTTGCAGAAAACTGCAATTTTTTGCGCTTTTTCGCTCTCAAAAAGCGACAAATTGCGACAACAGTTGTGTAGTGATAGTGTACAGTGTTATTTAGTTTGATTCCGGCGCGAATCAGTTGTTTTTCGACTGGGGTGAGTTGTTAAGCTCTATTCGCTTGTTTATTTCGGCGCGTCTAAGCGCATTACGCAATAACGGTCGTTTGTGTCGATAGTTATTCACACGCGTCGACTGGTCTCGGCAAAGGAACGGGCCTCCAGTAATGGATGGCCCAGGCCCCCAGAAGGCCCCGAGGCCTTCGAGTGTCCCGCGAAAGCGGGACCACGCGAAGGCCAAGGATGGCTGGTTAATGCCTGAGATCGGGGAGACGCGGGTGAAAAAGGCGTCTTCTTCATCGGCCCGTCGCAGCAGGTCGGTTGCCGGGCCGCGTCACGGGCATGCGGATAGTGCCGTTTTCACGGCTGCCGATATGCCCGGCTCGGTAGGGGATGCGTCGGCGGTGGTAGACCTCACCGCCGCCACGCATGAGGATAGGTGCGGCGCGATGGGACCGCCTCCGGTTCCCATGGCGCCTAGGGCCCCATCCGGGCGTGCCGCGCGCAGGAGCGCAGCACACCCGGAGATAGATAGGAACGTACTGCTTGCAGCGAACTCGGCCGTTTGCCTGGCCGTGAGCGCTGCAAGCACCATAGTTCAATATGCCTACATGGCGCCACCCACCTCTGCGCGAGCCTCACTCGTGCAAGGGAGCGGCGCCTACGTAGAGCATGATCACATCCCACCGTCCGGCAGCGTCCCAGACTCGCTGGAGCACGCGCTCTACGGTGCGATTCGCGACCATAGTTATTCCCGCCCTGAAGCGCCTGCCTGTAGTCCGGTATACACGGCGGCCGGTTCAGCGACGGCAGGGGATGGGTGCCCTACGACGACGGTGTCGTATAGCGCACGGGCTTCACCTGTGCCTACGACATCGACTTGCAACCTTTCGGGCTGCAACGTCGAGAGCAGCCGTCCCACGACACCGGTTGTCGCGCGAGCCTCACTCGCGCCCTCGGCCGGGGTCGTGAACAGGGACCTCGTAGGCGCGGCAGCGGCGACCCCCTCGTCTTCCTTCCCTAATGGGATGGGAGCCGCTGTTGCGATGTCGGCGCCTGCGTCTTCGGCTGCGGCGGTGTCCACGTCCTCGTCTTCAGCGGCAGCGGCGGCGGGCACGACGACGTCGTCATGTTCGTTCACAGCCTCATCGTCTTCGGCATCGGGTTCGGCGGCGCCGTCATCGTCTTCAACGGCAACGGTGCCGATTTCGTGTGCCCCGATGCTCGTTCCCGGATCGAGGTCGCGCTTCTGGGACCGGTCCCAGAGCAGCGGCGCCGATTCGGACGGCACGTCGGGTGCTTCTTCCCCAGCGCGCGCGCGCTCGCCTCTGCGCCCCACGGGGGGCGCACCCGCGGCGACTACTAGCATTCTCGCGGGTGCGGAGGCCTACCTCCGCACCGAGGGGGGTGAAAAGGGGCGCAAGGCGCGCAAGGCAACCGCCGCCAAAGTGGCCGCGGCTAGCCAGTGCGCCGCCCTCGTCGGGAATATATCGGCTCTCGGCCCTGGGGAGCTCCGCCTAGCGGCGTGCGCCCAGGTCGCCGAGATAATTCAAATTGCCCAAACGTCGGGCAATTTGAAGGGGGTTTACGTGCGCCGGCTGAAGGAGGCCGCGTCCAGGGTGTCGGACATCGTCGACACACTGGTCACGCGAAATCCGGAATCCGAGGCCTGGAAGCTCGGTAACGAGAACGCCAGGCTACGCATGGAGTTAAGCTCGCTGCGGGAGGAAAACCGCTCCTACCGCAGGGAGTTTGAAGACATGCGTAAGGCCCTAAAGGCCTCCGCTTCGGTTGCGGAGCCGGCGCCTGCTGTAATGGCGGCGCCGACCCCCGTACCCGTCAAGCGAAAGGCCCAAGCCGCCACGGCGGAGGCGGCGGCGGTACCGGAACCGCCCGCCGCACCCGCTGCGGTTAAAAAATCGCGTCCGGCCCGTGCTGCGGTAGCAGGGCCGACACCGGCTCCCGTCGTCGGGACGGAGCGAGCTCCGGCGGCCGCCAACGGGGTGGCGCCGACACCCGCTCCAACGGGGCCCGGCGGCATCGATCACGACGCGTTTGTGCGGGCCGTGATCGACGTTGTCGCCCCCATACTCGATGCCCGGTTCGCCGGAATCGAGGACCGGCTGAATGCCGCGCCGACCCTCCGTCCACCGCTAGCGGCCGACCGAGGCAAGGCGCCGGCAATCAAACCGGCACCAAAAGTGGCCGTTAGGCCGAAAGCGGCCACGGCTGCCGCCGCCGTCCGGCGGAATGCGGGGGAAGTAAGTACCCCGGTTCCGATGGAGGTGGTGGCGACCCCGGCTGTCGGGGTGACGGACTCCCCACCGTCACCGGCCCCCCCCCCTAAAAAAAAGACGAATAGAGGGGGGGTGAAGTGGAGGCTGAAAATGCAGCGGAGAGCGGCACGCGATGCCGCCGTTGCATTAACGGCCCCCGCCACGGCACCCGTGCCTGTGGTGTCGGCTCCTAGGCCGGCCCCTAGGCAACGGACGGCGCCTGCGGCCGCGACATCGGTAGTCGCGGCGCCCGCCGTCCGCGCTCGCATCGCGCACGTCGCGCCGCCGCCGGCGCCCGTGGCCCCCGCCCCCGCCCGGGAGGGGGGGGCGTGGACGACGGTCGTCAAGCGGAAAAAGGGTAAGGGGGCGAGGGCCGACGGGCCCCCTCCCCCCACCCAGGCGCAAGCTGCTCCCCTGCCGACGGGGCGGGGGCAGCAACAACGGAAACAGGCTGCGAAGCCTGCGGTAGTATTCCGTGAGCCGAAGTCGGCCGCAGTTATCATCAAACTGCTGCCGGCAGCGGCCGCGAAGGGTGTCGGTTATCGCGAGGTCTTCGCGAAGGCCTCGACGGTGGTCGACATCGCGGCCATGGGCCTCCGCGAGGGGCTGAAGGTGGTGCGGACCGTCAGGGACGCGCGCCTTCTCGAGTTCCAGCCGGGACCCGAGAGCGCGGCCAAGGCGGACCGCGTCGCCGAGGCTCTGCGCGGAGCCCTTGCAGGGATGGCCGAGGTCGTCCGCCCCGTAAAGCGTGGGGAGCTTTACGTCTCTGGGCTGGACGAATCGGTCACGGTCGATGGGCTGCGTGACGCGATCGCGCGCGCCGGCAACTGCCGGCGCGACGACGTGCGCACGAAGCACATCGGTGCAGGACCGGGCGGTTTGGGCGCATCGTACGTGATGTGCCCCGTCGCTGCTGCCAAAGTCATCGTCGAGATGGGCTACCTCGTGGTAGGCTTCACCTCGGCGAGGGTAGAGGCACTGGAAGCCAGACCGATACGTTGTTACCGGTGTTACAACGTCGGCCATGGCGCCCAGACCTGTCCGGACACGTGCCCGGACCGGACTAACTTGTGTCTCCGCTGCGGTAAGAGCGGACACAAGATGCCGGACTGCACGGCCCGGAACCCCCACTGCGCGGCGTGTGCGGCGGGGGGACTCAACGCTGCCCACCCCACGTTGGCGAGGTTCTGCCAGCCTCCCTACGTGAAGGGCAAATTCGTCCATCCGAGGACGAAACAACGCACGGGTGTTACGGGAGTACGCGCAATGGACACCTCCAATGCCTAGTACGCCCGTAACAATACTATTTCAGGCGAACGTAAACCACTCCCCCACCGCTCAGGATTTGTGCCTGCAGGCGATGGCGGAGTGGCAAGCGAACTTGGCCGTAATAAGCGAACCTTATTACGTGCCGCCTTGCGGCAATTGGGTGGGCGACCTCGACGACGTGGTAGCGGTGGTGGCCAGAGCCGGTTCTGGCACACCGCTTACATGTCTTGAAAGAGGAAAGGGCTATGCGGTGGCGGAGAGCGGGAGTATCGTCGTCATAGGCGTTTACTTTTCGCGCAGCCGCCCCCTGGCGGAGTTCGAGCTTCACTTGGACGCCATCAGGGCTGCCATAGACAGATTGTCGCCTAAAACGATCTTCGTGATGGGCGACTTTAACGCAAAACACTGTTCCTGGGGAAATACGTTCACGGAACCTAGGGGCCGGACGGTTGAGGAATGGGCTCTTCAATCCGGCCTGACCATATTGAACCAGGGATCGGTCCAGACCTGCGTGCGCGCGCGGGGTGGATCGGTCATAGACCTGTCATTCGCCACTCATGCGGCCGCCCGCAGAGTTGTCGGATGGAGGGTGCTGGAGGAGGTGGAGTCGCTCTCTGATCATCGGTACATCAGATTTGAGCTTACCCCCTCCTCCGGTCCGAGCCCTGTTCATCGCCCCCCTCTCTTCCCGCGTTGGGCCCTTACCAAGCTCGATCCGGAGCAGGCCGAGGAGTGGGCACTCACGGAAAGCTGGGCCTACCCAGTCGAATTCGAGAACCTGGAGTCGCAGGCAGAGCACATGCGCAAGACCCTGACGAGGGTTTGCGACGCGGCGATGCCTCGCGTCTCCAAGCGGCAGCCTCCGTGCAAGCAGGTCCACTGGTGGACCGAGGAGCTGGGCGAGATGCGAAAGGCAGTTCGCATCATCAGCCACAGGCTCAAACGCTGCAGGGCGCGCCGTCCTCCGGACTACGTCGCGGAAAATGGACTCGTGGGAGAGTTTAGGGAGGCCAGAAAGGCCCTTTCGATTGCAATACTGCAAGCGAAAGCCCGGGCTCGGGCCGAGCTCCTCGAGACGCTCGATCGGGACCCTTGGGGGCGTCCGTACCGTGGGGCTCGTAACACGTTGCGGCCTTGCACATCCACGGTCACGGAAACGCTCGAACCCGAGGTGCTCCGGTCGGTTATCGACGGGCTCTTCCCGGATCCGGGAAACTTCACTCCCCCCAGTATGGGTCCACCCGTTCCCGACACTCCCACGGACGAGGAGCCTCACTCCATCTCCGAGGGGGAACTAGACGTTGCCCTGGACCGGCTCCGGGGCAGGAAGACGGCACCGGGACCCGACGGGGTTCCAGGTCGACTCCTCTTCCTGGCCGCTAAACATCTACGCGGCCAGCTGCGGGAACTGTTCGAAGCCTGTATTCGCGCAGGTCGGCTCCCGTCGCAATGGAAGGAGGGTCGTTTGTGTCTGATTCCCAAGGGAGGTCGGCCTCCCAACGATCCGTCCGCCTTCAGGCCCATAGTGCTGCTGAACGAGGTCGCTAAGGTCTTCGAAAAGATCTTGGCGGAGCGGCTCGTGAAGCATCTCGACACTGTGGAGCCGGGGCTTTCAGAAACGCAGTTCGGGTTTCGGCGGAGGCGCTCCACGATGGACGCCTTCGAGACGCTGCGAACGTCAACGGACGAAGCCGTCCAAGCGAAGGATGTCGTTCTTGCGGTGTCGCTAGATATAGCGAACGCCTTTAACAGCCTCCCTCATGAGACGATCAGGGAGGGGCTCCGCGCGCATGGAGTCCCCCCGTACCTCACGAGGCTGTTGGGCGCGTACCTGCAGGATCGACATATCCTTTGGGAGGGCGGTGAGTCCGGCAATCCCGAGGTAGGTCGTCGACGCGTCGCGTGCGGCGTTTCACAGGGGTCGGTCCTCGGGCCGATTCTTTGGAACGTAGGTTATGACTGGATCCTTCGGGTTCCGGTCCTACCCGGGGTAGGGCTGATCTGCTTTGCGGACGACACCCTACTCACGGCACGCGCTGCGTCATTTGCGGAATCCGTGGACGTCGCTAACGCCGGGTTGGCGATTGTCGTAGATCGAATAGCTAGGCTGGGCTTGAGGGTCTCCCCCGCGAAAACGGAGGCCATCATGTTCCATAGGAAATTTCGCAATCCCCCCGCGGACTTGACCGTTTCGGTCCAAGGGGTGGCCATTAGAGTAGGGCCCCAGATGAAATATCTGGGGCTAGTTCTCGATGGGAAATGGCTGTTCAAAGCGCACTTTGAGCAGCTAGTTCCCAAACTCGTCAAATCCGCGGGCGCACTCTCGAGGCTGCTTCCCAACGTAGGGGGCCCGGGAGGTGCGACGCGGAAACTTTACTCTGGCATCCTGAGGAGTATGGCACTGTACGGTGCACCCGTCTGGTCCATTGCACTTCACCGCCACAACAGAACCCTGCTGCAACGGGCGCAGCAGGTTCTGGCCGTGAGGACCATACGGGGGTATCGCACAGTGTCGCGGACGGCGGCCACCCTCCTGGCAGGCGATCCGCCCTGGCATCTCCAGGCGGACGTCCTGACAGTGGTGCGCCGCACCCGGCAGGATGCCCTAGCTAGAGGCCTGACCTTCTGTCAGGTCGAAATCGAGGCGATCAGGAAGCGGGAAACCGCCTCCATGATCGCCGTCTGGTCTCAAGAGCTCGACAACCCTGCGGCCTATGGCGGCTACACGGTGGATGCAATCAGGCCACAGCTGACGGAATGGGTCAACCGCACCAGCGGCACCCTGACCTTCAGGACGACACAGATACTTACCGGACACGGATGTTTCGATAAGTATCTGTGTCGCATTGTGGGCTGCTTGCCTTCCCCGGACTGCCGCCAGTGCGGCGCGCCCGACACGGCGTTACACGCGCTTGTCGAGTGCGCCGCATGGGCGCCGCAGCGTTTCGAACTTGAGACGCACGTAGGTCCAGTCGACTCGCTCTGCGACTTGGTCAAGGCCATGCTGCAGAGCAGCGACAATTGGGGGGCTGCGGTTACTTTTTGCGAGACAGTAATGTCACTCAAGGAGGCCGCAGAACGAGACAGGGAGAGAAGTCCTGCAGCGCGTGCCAATGCGTCTTCTCGAGGTCGCCGGCCTTCAGCTGGCACCCGGAGAGGCAGGTACGCGCATTACTTCCCTCCCTGAGTTAGGTTCCGTTTACCGCGGGGGGCCTTTAGCTTGCTAGGAAGAGCAAAGGACCTTCTACCCCCGCACAACGAAGTGGGGTGTGTTCTCCCAGGGCACACTCCAGGCACTTTATTGCGCTGGATCGGCTGGGCGTAACTATGTTCTAAATCTCAGCCTTTCCAACACATTCAAAGCGCAGGGTCGTCAGGGAGGAGGGGGTTTTTAGTGGGTATTGGGGTTGCTCGCCCGTGCAGCAACGCTCGGAGTCTTCCACACTATTCTGTGACGTCGATCGCGGACGGAGCGCTGCCAAGAGCATACTATTGCTGCAGTGTTATCGCCCCCGACCGACGCGTGTCGTTCCCCTAGCAACGACCCAGTTTGTGCGTAAATCGGTTAAGCATTTTCCCTCGCCTCAAAACAAAAAAAAAAAAAAAAGCTAGCCAATTACAATGCAACAGTGTTGCTGATGCTTTATTGATCTGTAAAGACACCTTAAAGTTAGATGAATTTAAAAATTGTCAGGCCACTGTTCATTTTATAAAAACATTTAATAATTTGTTTGATATTCTAAATTCAAAGTCATTAAAAGCATTTCATTTTAAAAAACCGCTCAATGTTCATAATAAATCGACCATATTTAACTTTTTAAATACGGCTGAAACTTTTATCAAGAAATTAAAAGACGAACGAGGTCAATTTATGATTAAAAGTCAAAGAAAAACAGGTTTTATTGGTTTTTTAGTTTGTATCCATAGCGTTAGGCATTTGTATGATTATTTAATTGAAAATAACGGAATCAATTTTTTGTCATTATATAGATTCAGCCAAGATCACCTAGAACTATTTTTTTCCAATGTACGTTTTCATGGTGGTTATAATAACAACCCCACGAGCAGGAAATTTAAAAGTTATTATAAAAAATTAGTAACGTAAGTAATAGTATAGATTTAGAAAAAATATTAATTTTAAATTGTTCATCTTCAGTCACAACTATAAATGCTACGGCCAGTCGAAATGCGATCTTAGAAAATAATGTAGCAGATCATGAACAAGATGATATGGAACTTTTGTTTAATGCACCTGTAAATTTTCGACATTTTCAACTCAAGTTATTATATATATAGCTGGGTTCGTTGTAAGTCATTTACTTAAAAAAATACGTTGTGAAGTTTGTATTGGCGCTTTACTTTCAAATGGTGATACAACAGAAGCTTCAACATTCATTAAATATAAAGATAAAGGCGGCCTTATATGTCCTTCCGAAGATGTTATTAGAATTTGCAAAATCGTTGAAGCACTAATAAAAAATGTAGTAAACAACTCTCATCATTTTGACATCAAGCCAAAAGAAACCAAACCACAAATTTTAACCAAAGTGCTTCGTCATTTTATTGGCAGTAGTTTATTTGACAGTATAAGTTTTCACCAATTTGACTAATCGCCGACGGAAAACCATCTAATCCTTCTCATACGGGCAGTAACCGAAGTATATGTCGACGTTCGGCTTCGTTATTTAACCAGGACTATGAGGTCAACCCTTACAATAAGACAAATATTTAATAAATATGTAGGAGTTTTTGGCGGGCACCATAAGGGGACGTTCTGCTGTGCAGTTTTATTTTCTAAAAATGTGTAAAATTACTTTAAAATGAACAATAGTTGTAGGATATTGACAGTTTTTAAGTAGTAATTATGAGTTTTTGTGAGAAATGTGAACTGTATAGTCAAATGTGGCCTTTCGAGTTTTCACAAGAACTCCGTTAAATTGTGTGGATTGTAGCCTACAATACAACTGCGCCTGGCTTAAAGGCCTAGTTGCCAAGCCATAAACTAAAAACTTGGGAGGTGTCAAGGGACACCCGCATGGAAGGGGATTGTTCACTTTTTTTCAATTTAGCTATTTGAAAAACCATTTCGAGGAATAGTCTTCCTAATCATTTCTGTCTAGTCAAAATTCAAAAAAACGTACAATCCCCTTGTATTTTGAAAGAAATGTGTTTGACCTTTGTTTGACCTTACTAAATCCTATGACGTCATTAGCATCTGGTGAAATGCATATGAATACCGTAGCCATTCAGTTTTAAAACACAAAACGACCGACATTTTCCTTTTAATGTCATTGTTATGTCATACAACATAACATAAACAAACATTTCATTCGATGTATTCCAGAATAAAATTATGTAAATTAGCTCTTCAGACCAATATTTAGCAAATATCTGTATACTAAATACTTAAATATAATCTTAAACTAAAAGTCAAAGAAAAGTGCATTATGTAAACGAGCGTTTTCGTAAACTGCGGTTGGAACGATGTCGAAACCTTTTCAAGAGATACGATCCAAAAGTAACCTGTTTACCAATAAGAAGATCATCATAGTGGAAGAAAAGTTTAATACGGTAATACGCCTTACGCCAGAAGTTAATGCGTTCAGCCTTCTGTACACAATGTCCACCACATTCACCATCAGGAAGTGTAATAGTTTGATGAGGTGTTTCCTACGAGGAGGTCACTTCAAGGCGCAACATTTCCAAAATCACATATAGGAAGCAACGATTTAACCATTAAGTGATACTCTATTCCCTGGATAGCAGTGGATTTTCCAACAGGACTCTGCACCCTCCCATAAAGCTAAGTCTATCTAAAATTGGTTGCAAACCAATTTGCCGGGCTTTGTTACAGCCGGGCTGTTGTACAGAAAATTTACTAGAACCTGAATTTATCTCAAGCGAGCCCATACCAATAAATCAAAAATTATTCCTATTGAAATGATTTGAACCATCACAGAAGAATGGCCCAAACCTTTAAAGCTTATTAATTCATTAATTGAAAACAAGGATGGCTATTTTGAATAATTTAATTTTATATATACATAAATCTAGATGTTAAGTAGTTATAATTCATGTAAACAATTATGAATATTTAACATTCCTCCATAAAATATTTCAGTTTTATTTTGTCTGAAGACTTATGAACATACATAGAAGGTAATGACTATATAGCTTAAGAGTTCACATTAAGAGTTATAAGAATTCGATGATTTTCTATACTGAATACAAACTATTGTGAGTTATAAATATGTGAGTGCCATATATTTATATATGAATTGATTGATATATCTTTTGACTTGTTATTTTGTAAGATGAAATATTAAATAACTTTTAGCAGTTAAACTTGTTTATTTACTTAAAACACTTATTAATAATAATTTAGGACATATAATCTTTTCAGAAATGTTCGGTTTTATCCATTTCTTTTTTCTGTAGGCTAGTATTTGGTATTTTCTAATGCTCGAATGATGAGTATTCGGTATTTTCTCTATGTTTTTAAAATTTTCATGTAAACTGCAGCGCATAACTCATATGAAGTTCTATGTCCAAGCATAACCCTTGCTTGTACAGAAAAGTTGTTGTTGCTAGTTCTTTCCCGATGACCTGAAAAAACAATTGATATAAATTGTCTGTTTAATGATTTGCATAGTCATTATTTCACTCATAAATCTACATATTAGTACCTATGTTACACATCAAGATTATTAAGATAGATAAGATATTATTAACAGATTTACAATGAATAAGGTATTTGTCACAAATCTTCATATTCCATGAAATCCTTCAAGCTTTAGAAGATGTGCTCGATTAGCCACTTTTTAAGCTGTATATGTAAGTGAATATATTTAAAACTACTAGAGAGTTTAATATTTTCCGGTAAGTTGTTGTATATGGTCAGACCTATAAGATACCTTAGAAATCAAACACACTATACAATGGTCAGGACAGTGGTGCAATCCTATGTCTGTTCCTTTACTTGTATGTATTTATATGAGATACTTTACTTGTATTATAAATTAATAAGAAAGTAATATAGGTTGTTAGTTATTTGATTGTACCATATTATCAAATAAGTAATTAATATTATATTAATCGTTTTCTAATAATCGGTCAGTTTCTAATTAATTAGTGACATTTTTGAATGAAACAGGTGCACATTTTAGACGAATTTCGACTCCAACACAAAATATACATCTATCATCATCTATCAGTTAAATAAGTAATTAATATTACTGGTTTTATTACATGGATGAAATTTATAGACAGTAATAGTAATAAAATACACAAGTTCTAAAAGGAAGTAGCGGCGTCTGATGAAATCTTGATATGGACGAACAGGATGAATTTAGACACGTTCGCAAAAGTACTTACATCAGGATTTTAACTCTTATTTCTCCAATATTATGTACTGGAAGCTGTGTACTCTAATAACATTATATTGTCAACTTTAGGTAGGTTATGCGAATCAGCTTTTACAAAGTTGACACTCGTATGCGAAGATCCGGCCATGTTGACAAAGAAAATATTTCATATATTTTCAATAATAAAACACTTCACTTTTTTGTTGCATGATTCCAAAATTATTTTCTAAGGACGAAATGAATTGTAATTAATAATATTAGCATTCAGAAATGTCGCATTAACCGCTGATCTGAATCCGATACACCCAATGTTGCCAGGTTGCTAATAGTGAAATCACTAAAATTTTGAATTTTTGTAGATAGACACACGTGTGTATATGAAACTAACTCCCAACGCATTGACTGAAAAAAGGCTTTATCGAACGTCGCAATGATTTTTGAAGTTAAAAACTTCTGTGGGCACTTTTGGGGTGGGGAAAATGCACTGAATTCCCGTGACCGTCACTCTGAGATACTAAGTTTTTACCTCTGAAGTGCCGTCCCAACATCTGAGAGATTTTTAAGTCTTACTAACGACCCCACCCTCCTCCCCTCAATTGAAACTGACAATACAACCTTTTTATTCTAACTGCATTGACAACATCATTGGATAATGAATCATGTATTAAAAATTAAAAATGATTAAAAATGATAACCTAAATGTGATACCAAATCAAAGTATGTTAATGGTCGAATGTTTTAATTGCGAAAAGAATACTTTATTACAAATAAAGAAAGTAATGACATTGCGATGTCTAATAGAATAACTGGAATTTTTGCCTGGTAATCAATGAATTACAATATTACTTCGTAATACGGAAGTAAGAAAGAGAGTTGGTCTGAAAGAGAGTGTCGGGGTGAAGGTAAGGAAAGGAATGCTCCGGTGGTTCGGCCATGTAGCAAGAATGCATGATGAAAGAATGACTAAACAGATATACAATGCAAAAGTGGATGGATGCAGAAGTCGTGGAAGGCCACGACACACCTTCTATGACCAAATTGATCGTATACTAGCAGAAGGTGATGTCAGGAGCCTTAAGAACAGACGAGCGTGCATGACAAGAGCTATGAATGTCAAAGAAGCGAGTGAGGTGTGTAAGAATAAGCCTGAATTGCGCTCTGTTGTTCGTGCCTACCTCGCAAGGGAACTGGCGTGAAGCTATGTATGTATGTAATCAATAAATGGTATCAAATTATAGCTGTATATTTTTCAATATAAGCTCTGTAAGATTGATTTTTCACTAAAGGTCACTTTAAATAATTTACCGATAACTTTAGAAAATAATAATAGTTGAACACGAAAAATTATAAACATAGCGACAAAATTGCTAAGCTGGCCACACTAAAATGATCACGATATGTCATAATGAATAATGACAGTAATATTTAAATAGTAGCACAGATTATTATGATTAGTAGGTTTTATTTTCGTTTTATAGGCAAAGGAATTAATGTAAAGTTGTCCCCAATGACGTCATCGGAGAATTTTTTTAAATATCGAATTAAAAAAAAACTAACTCTTAAAACACAAAAATATTCAAATTAGTATCTTAAAATACCCTATTTTACGTAATAAAAATATAAAATCAGAGGGTATTTTTTTTTGAGCAATCCCCATTAGTGAAGGAATTATAATAAAATTTTATTTTTTTTAAGTTATAATAATATTTTTTTTATTATTAACAAATACAATGTTATATAAACTTATTATTAACAAATATAACAAATTAAGTTGTCTCTCTCTCTCTATAAGAGAGAGAGTCATATTAAAGATGTCGTACTAAAGTATTTAACACGTTTTATTTTCTATAATTATCAGTACAAAAAATTAATAAAGTAACATATATACATAATAATAATTTATCACACGCTGCAAATATGACATGATATGATATCGATAATCTAATGACTGTGTCTCTCACTAGTTGCCGCGCACAAAAAGATATGGACGTCACGCTGTGGGCGCGGTTTGTTAAAAAATGACGCGCGAAATGCAACAATTCTACCTAGATATTATTTCTGTGGACGCGACGTATGCTTGTGCCGCCATGCGCGTGTGACAGTTTTGCTTTAAAGCTAGTTCAATGAGAGCTTGTCATTTAATCACAAGCTTGATTTATATTCGTATTAGTTAACTTACGAATGAGTTTTTATCATCGTTTGGACATACACCTACTTAATCATCAACTTATTACTTAGCTGGAGAATTAATGTCCAAACTGACTTACCTTGTTCAATGAAAGGCGACATTATCTTTAGTACATTGTACCGGAAAAAATGCAAAATTTCATGGGGATGACCTGTCAAATTTAAAATTTATCATCCTAAATTTGAAAAAGCATAAGAGCTATTCAAAGTTTAGTATTTTTTAGCATGATTAAACTTCAATACAATCAACTTTTTAAATTCAATAAAAATGTTGTATACAGGTTAAAACATGATTAGGGTAAATAACAATCTAAGCCAAATCGGCCTGCTATATTTTGTTCGAGCGTACAAAGTTATGAAGTCATAACGAGGCAAATAGCGTATTTATTAATGAATGTGTAAACAGTAATTTAAATTATTTTTAATATGATGTCATAACAGTAAGAGGATAGACTAGTGATTTAACGCCCGCTTATGTGTAAATAAATAATTTTAAAGTTTAATGTAAATTGTGTCGCCTACCCACCATCCACATTAATTAATGGTATTTTAAGAACCATGACCGTGAGAAGCCCCAAATTTGGTCCAAACATTTACAACTTAAACGTTTGGCAAACATTGGAACCATATGTTGTCAAAGAGTGCGTTATAGGCCCCCAGTGTTTTGCTAATTAAAAAAAGTAATAAATAATATACCAGTGCTAAAATTTAATTAGATAGTATTAAGATATTTTTTTAAATCGGCAGAAAAAAACACCCATTGCATCTCCAAGCTAAGCACATTACGCTTGTATTATGGATAATATACAAGAGAACAATCTTGGGCCGATCCCAGATACTAGACGTATACTACGTATCTGATTTAAGCATAGATGGTGTTGTATTTAATAAATATACGTTTAATTTTTATAGGGTTCCCAGTTAAGCGGTTACACTACGTTGATTTTCTAACATTCTCTAAAGCTGAGTAATGTAATAACAAAGCTTTAACTAGGTTACGCCCACACTTTGTACCGGGTCCCTAAATTTAGCTTTAAAACAATAATTTTATGGTATGTAACATGCATTAGCAAAGTTCAATGTTTTAGATCTTCGTGAACAAAGATTAATTAGCGTTAATAAAAGGCATAAGTGAACGACTGACTGATTTATTCAAAAGTACCGACACCTTAATAATATGACACGTGACTGTCGTCACACTTCTCCCCACTAAATTCTCAAAATATAAAAACTGAAAACTAAACTAATAAGAAACTAAATAATAAATACAGGTTAAATTTCTATAAACTTAAATAATGTTTGTTTAGCTCGGTTCAAAGCCCGACGTGTTCGAGCGGACATGTCAGGAGGTGAAGGCGTCGCCTGCAGTCTAGATGCCTTGGGCTGTGGTGACCTTTCAGACTGCGGGTTTTGCAGCTCTGTCACTTCTCGCGACAATCTCAGGTCATTGCTACCATCGCCAGACATGTCCTGGCTACCAACCTTGGCCCCCTTTTCGACCTCTAGGTTCACGACGTCAGGGCTTCCTTCGTCCACCCCTGCCTCAGTGCTCATTCGCGAAAGTGAATATCTATTTTTTTTATTAGTTGACATCAACTGATCTGCATGCCTACGCCATTCTACACCGTTGCTTAAATTCACTTTATAAGAAACGGGTCCGGTTTTCTTTACTACCGTGGCTTCGACCCACTTATCTTCCCTCGCGCTATAATCGCGAGCGAGCACCGGGTCTCCTACATTAAAACTTCTATCAGAACCGGCTGCATGATTTATTTGTCGGTCCTGCTTAGCACTGACCACAGCTGCTACGTCTGGCCGTAGAGCATCCAGTCGGCTGCGAAGTCGACGACCTAGCAGAGCTACTGCTGGTGACACCCCGGTCGTTGCATGCTCACAATTTCTGTATTGAAGGAGAAACTTACTTAAAGACTTATTCACATCTTCCTTTTGGTACAAGGCTCTTTTAATGGCTTTCTTAACCGTTTTGACGGCATTTTCTGCCGCGCCATTTCCCTGAGGTCGATAAGGGGCAGAAGTCGTATGTTTAATACAGTTATTTGCGCAAAATAATTTAAACTCTTGTGACAAGAAAGGTGGGCCATTATCAGTTACGAGTTGCGACGGTAAGCCAAAACGTGCAAAAATGCTTCGTAAAACCCTTATGGTAGCATTTGCATTTGTACTGCGCATCGCTACCGCCTCAATCCATTTAGAATGCGCGTCCACCAAAATTAAATAGCGCACACCTCCGCAGTCCCCAAAATCAACATGCACGCGTTGCCATGGGTGCAGCGGAAACTCCCACGGGTGTAATTGCGCGCGCGGTGGTGCGTCACGCACATTGCGGCATGCGCTACATGATTTACACATTTCTTGGATATCCCGATCCAGACTTTCCCAGTAGACGTAATTACGCGACAAATTTTTCATTTTGTGTATACCCAAGTGTCCCTCGTGTAATTCTTCTAAAATATTCTTTTGTAAAACGTAAGGGACCACTAGTCTATATTTGTAAATTAAACATCCTTGATTAACTACGAAATCATGTTTACGCGCAAAATAAGGCTTTTCCCGGTCGCTACTCGCACATGACGGCCAGCCAAATAACACATAACTTTTTATTTTACATAATAAGGGGTCGCGCTCTGTCTCCTTCGCAATATCTCTAAAGGATACAGGCAGCGTTTCTTCGACTAGATTTAAATAATCTACAGAGATTGCAGGCCGACCCTCCTGAGGTAACGGCAACCGCGATAAAGCATCGGCCGGTCCGTTGTCCGTCGATCGTACATATTCAATTTTAAAATCGTATGCGACCAAGCGCATCGCCCAACGCTGTAAACGGCTGGCGGCCGTTTGTGGGATTCCTCCCTTATCCCCAAAAATATACGTTAAAGGTTGATGGTCTGTACGCAAGGTAAAATTACGTCCAAATAAATATTGGTGATGTTTCGTCACCCCGAATAAAATAGCAAGTGCTTCTTTGTCGAGCTGGCTGTAGTTACGTTCGGCCGCACTGAGGGTGCGTGAGACGCAACTGACCGGTCGCTCACTGCCATCCGGATATCGATGCGCAAGCACCGCTCCGAGCCCATACGCGCTGCTGTCCACTGAGAGCACTAATTCGCGGCCTTCTTCATAATGCGCTAACACACGTTCACTCAGGAGGGACCGCTTTGCCTCACTAAACGCTTTCTCACAATTTGGGTTCCACTTCCAGTTGGAATTCTTTTTTAAAAGATGGTGTAATGGCTGTAAAATGGTACTTAACTTGGGAAGGAACCGTCCATAGTAATTAAGCATTCCTAAAAAACTTCTAAGTTGGGACACATTTTCGGGTCTAGGCACGCTAGAAATAGCCTCCAGTTTGTCCGGGTCTGGGTGCAATCCATCTCTGTTAATTATGAAACCCAAATATTTTACACAATCTTGTAAAAAATTACATTTACTCTGTTTAATCGTGAGTCCCATATCGCGCAACCTTTCGAGTACAGCTCTCAGATTTTTCATATGTTCCAAGGTATTCGCTCCCGTTACACAGATATCATCTAAAAATACGACACACCCCGGCACCCCATGTAGCGTCTCCTCCATTATTTTTTGGAATTTTTCGGGTACACATGACAAACCATACGGTGTACGACGGTATACGAACGTCCCTATATGTGTTGTAATCGCCGTATACGCTTTCGATTCATCTGTCAGTAAGCATTGTTCGTATGCATGTCTTAAATCTATTTTGGTGAATTTATCCCCTCCGCTAAGTTTGGCAAACAACTCTTCAATCCGTGGCAAAGGATAATAATCTCTTTTTAGCTTAGGATTAATTGTAGTTTTGTAATCACCACAAATTCTTATATCGCCGTTTTTTTTAACTACGGGGACAATTGGTGTACCATAATCTGAATAATCTACGCGATATATGGAGCCATCCGCCTCTAGGCGTGCCAACTCCCTCTCGACCCGTGCGCGAAGCGCCAGCGGCATCGGTCTCGCTCGAACATAAACCGGTTCGTTATCTGAGAGCTGCAGTCGAATGGGCCGTTTACAAGTGCCTAATTTATCGCAAAATACTTCAGGGAATTCCTTACATAATTGGTTCGAAAATTCATCATCTGCAATTTCATTGAGGTGAATATGTGTTATTTGCAATGCACGCATCCAATCGCGCCCCAATAAAGGCCGTGCGCCGCTCTTAATTATGTAAAGGCGTAATGATTTGGCTTTTACGTGCCCCAAAACGACGTCCACCTCAATGTAACCCAATGATTTAATTCGTGAACCCGAGTAGTCACGTAAAACTAGATTATCAACTACAATATTTTTATGTGAAAACATACGTTGATACATTTCCTCACTTATTGCCGAAATACGACTACCAGTGTCCACTTCAGATTCCATGATATAGTCATCAATCGTCAACTTTATAAAAAATGGTTGGTTACCTTTGGCTGCGAGTTCAATGTTGCATATAACGTCGCCTTCTGAATCATCACTCACATAATTATGTCGACCCCCCTTTCGCGATAATTGTCTACACTTCACTTTAAGGTGCCCTCTTTGACCGCACTCATCACAATTGTAGTTTTTAAACTTACACCTGTCGGCCGTATGCGCTTTGCCACAGCGCCAGCAGCGGCGGGAGTTCGAGCCCGATGGCCCCGCGTCGCCGCCGCCCGCTGCTGCGCTGCTCGCGCTGGTCGCTCCTGAACGCCGCTCGCGTGACCTGATTCGACCCTTGTGGGTGTAATGCAGGCCCTCACCCATCGCGGCGCCTGCCACGCCGCCCTCCGCCGAGTCCGTCGTCCTTGCCGCCGTCGTAGAGCCGCTCACTTCGGCGTGTTTTTCTGCCGCCTCCAGCGCCAATGCCAGCTCCACCGCCTCTTTATACTCAATTTCCTTTTGGGCAAATATCCGTGAACGCATTGCGTCATTTGTTAACCCCGAGACAAATTGGTCTCGCAAGTTCTCTTCGAGTGTGGAACAGCTTTTGCATTTGCCAAAATTGCAAGTTGCCGCAAGATGCTTTAAAGCTTGAAGGTATTCGGTTAAAGACTCGCCGGGCCGCTGCCGCCGCAATCTGAATATATGGCGTTCAGCGATCTCGGATCGCTGTGGTTCCAAATGTTCCGTCACTAGGTTCACCAATTCATCATAAGATTTCACTTCCGGGAATTGAGGTGAACACAAATCGCACATTAAAGCGTAAGTTTCTTCACCAACAACCGTTATTAACATCGGCACCTTTAAATTTTCTTTGATTTGATTTAACAATATATATTGGTTTACGCGACGAATATAGGCCGGCCATTGCTTAGAGCTTAAATTAAATGGTTCTATTTTACCAATCGACATTTTAAATACACTTATTTGCACGATTTAACTGTAATTTTTAATATTTTAATCCTCGTCGCCAATGGAACGTTAATAAAAGGCATAAGTGAACGACTGACTGATTTATTCAAAAGACACCTTAATAATATGACACGTACATTGGTTTGGTTTAGGCGACACCTTAATAATATGACACGTGACTGTCGTCACAATGACGTAGTGGGATCCGGTTTTAGGTCAGGGGACTTCCCTAGCAAACACCCCTAATGAAGGCATGTATTGATGCTTCGCGGCGAGAAAGACGGCCTTACCAGATGTAAAGTGACACTGGTAGTTTAAGGCACTAAACACACTATGCCGAAAATACGCGGCCGAAGTTCGGCGTGACTACGCTTGCAATGTATTTTAAATTACTGATGACACACTGTTCGGAATACAGATATTGAGCGCCGGTTTTCGATTGTTACGCGGTACTCTTTTTTATCGCGTCGAAAAGCGGGTATGCCGGTGATTTGCATTGAAGACGCACGGTGATTGCTCTCGCGCAATATATTTAATATTAAATTATTTATTGAGATTTTCTGATAAATACCAGTTAGTGGAACAATATAATAATTAATATACTCAGTGAACAAGTGGTTGTGACGAAATAGGACGAGGCGCGGGTGTATTTGGACAGACATTTATCTATCCCCGTAGTGTTTCCCTTGTAGTAGTAGTTTGGTAGGATATTTTATATATTTCCTCTCAAGGGGCGCCCCTCCCTTAAAATACTGACATATTAGTGTTCCCCCTTGTTCCTGTTCCCACCATCGCCGGCTGGAGTACCAGGTAAGTACCTAGAATATAAGTACCAGAATTTACCTTGTGGGTTTGTGCCGTCGGGTTACCGATCCCGCCGTGTACGGTACAAAATTTGGTAGCAGAGCGTGGTTCCAATTTGAAATATCGGTTTTTTTTTGTACCTTTTGGTAGATTTTGGTAACTTTTATTTCGTGATTTTTTTTTATTGTTTTTTTTTGCGTATCGATCGATTTATTTGAGTATATTTGTTAATTCGCGGTTAGTATGGCCGGTAAATATTCCGCCCGGATAGCCGGTGTGTTACGGTGGCTCGGATCTGCCGTTTTGAATATATCGCGTAAGGATCGAGAGCAGGCGTTAATATCACGTCATGAGGCCTTAGACGATCAGATGTCCGAATTATACGATGCGTACCGCGCGCTATTGGAACTGAGTCCAGAGTCGGAGTTTTTAGACAAAATAAATGCGGATGTAAATCAAGCCGATGACTTAGCGGATCAAATCCGCCAAGCTGTGGGTACTATATTAAAAAAGTCGAATAGTGAAAATATTTATAAGAATGATAGTGAATGTTCCCCTGCACTGGTAGGTCGACTGCCTAAGTTGGATTTACCCCATTTTGACGGGGACTTAGGTCAGTGGGTTGCATTTAATAATTTATTTGAGAGCCTTGTACATTCTCGCAACGACTTAACTCCCGTTCAGAAATTGGCCTATTTGTTGGCATCCCTTAGAGGAGAGGCCAAAGGACTCGTTCAACATTTAGAACTTATTGATGCAAACTATGATATTGCCCGGGTTTTGCTTATGCGGCGTTATCAAAATGTTCGACGTTTAGCGGATACCCACATGTCGGCCATTTTAAATTTGCCTACTTTACGTGCAACTCAGACGTTACGTACCCGACTTCTTAACCCTTTATTAGTGGCCGTTAATGGATTAAAGGGATTAGATTTACCTATTCCGAGTTGGTCTTTTATGTTGGTACACATTGTGTTAAATAAACTTCCACTTGAGTTACGGAACAGATTTGAACAGGAGTATGGTGGAGACTCTGCCACTCATCTACCACAGTTTCATGATCTAGTTACCTTTATGGAAGATGAGTGTCGTCGTTTAGAGAATATTCTCCCTCCTGGATTTGGCGAAATTATTAATAGTAGGCCTAAGCTGCAACAAGTGCGTATGGATCGCCGCATATCTGAGAAGCGTGATGTTCGTGCCTTTAATGCGGTTTCTACACCTCATCAGGGTTCTCGGTGTGCTTATTGCAAAAATAATAAACATGTTGTTGATTCTTGTCCTGCATTTAGAAAATTACGTTGGCAGGCTAGACGTAACATAGTTCGGCAGCGTAACTGGTGCTTTGGTTGTCTCGGTAATTATTTTGTGTCCCAATGTCAAGTTACTCGACCCTGTCATCAGTGTCAGGGTAATCATCACCATCTTCTTTGTAGCAACCGTGACGGTGGATCTCCAAAACCGGCTGCTCCGGTATCTATGGACGTTGTTGAAGAGAATCAGGTGATTTTGGAAGACCAATGGGCTGGTGGTGTACAGGCAGTCCCACCAAGAAGTAGTTTAGTCAATAATTTTGCTATTCAAGGACATTCTAATAATACCTATCGCTCCAGTCCCGCTACGGGCGGGGGTTCCCGACAAGCACCTCGTATGGCTAACGCTGCTGTTGATCAAGCACGTCGAGTTGTTTCGGATATGTCACATCAATATGCCGAGTGGCCTCGTTTGGATAGGCGTTATATGACTGCGTTTCTACCGCAGCAAACTTATTCGCAGTGGAATCCTATGCTCATGCGAGGTTATTCTTGTCCGTCAACCTCGTACCAACATCAGAATTCTCGTGCGTCATTTTGACTAGTATCGCAATCTCCACCTGTGTCGGCTCCCTCTCTATTGACTGTCTTATTACCTACTGCCCAGGTTCGCGTTTGTTCTCCGCGGGGTGAATATGTGATGGCACGCGCAATTTTGGATACGGGATCTCAAGGATGTATTGCATCATCACGTTTGGTGGAGTGTTTAAAACTGCGCCTGGATCGTGGCGCAGACTTCATTCGAGGTGTAGGTGGAGTAAAGGTTTCTGGTTTGGTAGGACAGGTTTTCCTATCCTTATCTCCTTTACGATCTTCTCGTCCGTCTGTTGTTACCTCAGCTGTTGTTCTAAATAATATTATGGGTCGACATCCACTAGTAGCCTTACCTGCGGAAGTGAGAAATTTGACATCCGGTTTAGTATTGTCAGATCCGGACTTTCACTTTCCAGGTCCTGTTGACTTATTATTAGGTGCAGACGTGTTAGGATTGTTCCAGTTTGGTAACACGAGGTTATTGCAACACGGTGGTCTAGTTACGGTCTCGAGTGATCTTGGTGACGTCATTATGGGACCTATATTTTCTCCTGGTTCTCAAACTGTCGAACCATGTGACTCGTATGTGGGTCTCTCCCTCGCTGAAGCGGTTCAGCGATTCTGGGAAGTGGAAGAGCCCCCAACTGCTACTCGTGACAGCCCGGAAAATCTGGAATGCGAATTATTCTTTCAGAATAATACAGGTCGTCTTCGTTCAGGTCGGTTTATGACGAGGTTGCCTTTCTTGCCGTCTCGGCCTCAACTTGGTTACTCACGGATGCTAGCGGAAAAGCGGTTAGCTTCGATGCAGAGACGTATGAAGCGAGACTCAGTGTTTCGACAGAAGTATATTGGTTTTATGCGTGAATATTTGGACTTGGGACACATGTCTATTTCAAAGTTAGATTGGCGTGTTCATGAGCACTACTTCATTCCTCATCATGCAGTATTTAAAGGGGACAAAATTAGAGTAGTTTTTGACGGCTCAGCTCCTACTTCTAATGGAGTATCTTTAAATCAGTGTTTGCATTCTGGTCCCAAGTTGCAAAGAGATATTTCTGATATTCTGACAAACTTTCGCCGACATCAAGTCGTTTTTGTAGCGGATATTAAAATGATGTTTCGTCAGACATTAATTCATCCCGACGATCGTAAATATCAGCTCATCCTGTGGCGTGAAGATGAATCTCAGCCTATAACGGTTTTCGAGCTTAATACTAATACATACGGGCTAAAGTCGAGCCCCTTTATTGCTATTCGAGCATTGTTAGAGTTGGCTGAACGTGAGAGACTAAGTTTTCCTAGAGCTTCGGCTGTTGTGTCTACCGATACATATGTTGATGACATTTGTACAGGTGCTGCTAGTGAAGAAGAAGCATTAGTACTGCGTAATGAGCTCATAGGCCTTTTGAAGGCTGGTGGTTATGAGCTCAGGAAGTGGATATCCAACTCTCAAGCTTTACTTAATGGCTTGCCAGAAGAGCATCAGCAGGATCCACATATATTTCACAATGTTAACAATCCTGATGTTGTTGCTGTATTAGGCGTGCAGTATCAACCAATACCGGATGTCTTTACATTTCGTGTACAAGATTTAGATGTTTTCAAAACATGGACAAAGCGACTGGTATTGTCCACTGTAGCACGGATATTTGATCCAAATGGTTGGTTGAGTCCTGTCGTGTTTTGGGCAAAATGCTTCGTTCAGAAGCTTTGGTTAGAAGGACTAACTTGGGATGAACCTCTTATTGGAAATTTGCTGTCAATTTGGACTAATTATGTTTCGTTTCTTCCTGACATCCAAATGATTAAATTTGATAGAGCTTTTCTACCTCGTGGTAAATATAAAGCTACGCTGCATGGCTTTTGTGATGCCTCTGAAAATGGATATGCAGCTGCCGTATATCTTCGTACTGTAGATAATGCAGGGGTTGTGCGATGTAAACTTGTTCTTGCAAAGAGTAAGGTCGCTCCTGTTCGATCACGACTTACTATACCCAAATTAGAATTATCAGGAGCTGCTCTCCTAACTCGACTTCTGAATCATTTAATGTCAACATTGGGTCTGACTTTGGATATTAAAACTGTATTTGCATGGACTGACAGTCAGATAGTTCTTTCTTGGTTGCGAGCTTCTGTTCATGCATTAGAAGTTTTTGTTGCTAACAGGGTGTCTCAGATACAGAATTCGGCAACTACCTTGATTTGGAGACACGTTCCGGGTGAAATGAACCCTGCAGACTGTGCTTCACGTGGCTGTGCGGCTCCAAATTTGATAGATCATCCTTTGTGGTGGGGACCAGCCTGGCTATCTCAGCCTGCAGATAGCTGGCCTCACTCTATAGTTGAGTCCGTTGAGCCCTTACCAGGATTAAGAGCTCTCGCTGTTACAAAGGATGTGCCGCATGATCTCGAGTCTCTGCTCAATAGATTTAGTTCCCTTGATAAATTGTTAGGTGTAACGGGATGGATGAAGAGATTTATTCTCAATACACGACACCCTCTTAATAGAGATTTGTCTTCCGTCTTGTCGCCTTCAGAGAGACAGGAAGCTCTTATGTTTTGGATTCGTTTTATTCAGGCTGAGCACTTTGAACCAGTCTTCTCGACTTTAAAAGGAGGCCGCACTAAGCTGAAAGGTGCTGTTGCTCGCCTTAACCCGTTTATCGACGATAAGGGTCTTTTACGTGTAGGAGGCAGGCTACGTAATGCCAAAATGCCCTACGAGACACGACATCCTCTCTTACTCCCAAAGGAGAGTCCTCTTGCAAGACTTATCATATCTGACCGTCATTTGAAGAACGCTCACGCTGGATTAAACTCACTTCTAGCCATCCTTCATAGGGAATTTTGGATTTTGTCGGCTAGACGTGCAATTAGAAATGTGATATTTCGTTGTATTGCTTGTTATAGGTTAAAGGCAACTATAACTCAACCTCAAATGGGGGACCTTCCTCCAGATCGGGTAACAGTTTCTAGACCCTTTTCTGGAGTAGCCACGGATTTTGGAGGTCCATTCTCGGTAAAGGTTTCTTCAGTGCGTAATGCTAGAGTAGTTAAGGCCTATTTGTGCGTTTTCGTTTGCCTTGCCACTAAGGCCGTACATTTGGAAGTTGTCTCTGCTCTTAGCACTGAAGCTTTCATTGCTTGTTTGTCTCGTTTTGTCAGTCGTCGTGGGTTACCGAGCTTGATTCGGTCCGACTGCGGGACAAATTATAAGGGTAGCGATAGATACTTATCAGAAGTTTACAAATTTTTGGAAGGTAACCAAACTAATATTGGCACAAATTTGTCTCGTCGTGGGATCACTTGGCAATTCAGTCCCCTCGCATGTCCTTCCTGGGGTGGTATTTTTGAGGCTGTTGTCAAGGTAGCCAAGACTCACCTTTATCGAGTAATTGGCGAAACAGTTCTTACATTTGAAGAGTTGGCTACTGTTTTCTGCAAAATTGAGGCAGTTCTAAACTCCCGGCCACTTTGTCCTGTCTCGTCTGACCCAAATGATCTGGAAGTTTTGACTCCTGGTCATTTTTTGGTGGGTGGTCCACTGACAGCTCTTCCTGAGTATCCATTAGTTGATGTTCCAATTAACCGGCTGTCCCGTTTTGAATTGTTGCAACAACTCTCACAGAATTTTTGGAAGAGGTTTAATTTGGAGTACCTTCATCTTCTTCAGCAGCGTGTTCGATGGTCTGATAAAACAGATCCACCTAAAATAGGGGACCTTGTTCTTGTAAAAGAAGTGAATATGCCACCTTTGTCTTGGAGACGAGGTCATATTGTGCAGCTATTCTTCGGTTCCGATGGTATTCCACGAGTGGCTGAGGTCTTGGTGGGAGACACTGTATTAAAGAGAGCTGTATCTGGATTGTCAAGGCTCCCAATCGATTAGTTTATTCTGTCTGATTCTCTGGCTTTGGACTCAGCCAGGTTTCTCCTGGCTGGGGCGGGGGACTGTTCGGAATACAGATATTGAGCGCCGGTTTTCGATTGTTACGCGGCACTCTTTTTTATCGCGTCGAAAAGCGGGTATGCCGGTGATTTGCATTGAAGACGCACGGTGATTGCTCTCGCGCAATATATTTAATATTAAATTATTTATTGAGATTTTCTGATAAATACCAGTTAGTGGAACAATATAATAATTAATATACTCAGTGAACAAGTGGTTGTGACGAAATAGGACGAGGCGCGGGTGTATTTGGACAGACATTTATCTATCCCCGTAGTGTTTCCCTTGTAGTAGTAGTTTGGTAGGATATTTTATATATTTCCTCTCAAGGGGCGCCCCTCCCTTAAAATACTGACATATTAGTGTTCCCCCTTGTTCCTGTTCCCACCATCGCCGGCTGGAGTACCAGGTAAGTACCTAGAATATAAGTACCAGAATTTACCTTGTGGGTTTGTGCCGTCGGGTTACCGATCCCGCCGTGTACGGTACACACACCATACAGAAATTACGCCGCGTTATAGCGTACAGCCGAACTTCGGCCGGGCGTAAGTTCGGCAACGATTCGGCGGAAATGTTTTGTATAGCAACACATTATACGCGACCGAAGTTCGGTTCGATTGTCGACGAAGATCCGGGGGTGGGGAGGCAGTAATGCCCGCGCCCCGCGTGTCCGCCCGTAGTGTTCATTTCGCTCCTGCCTGCGCATGACGCACGTGCTTTGTTGTGTCATTAAAACATAGGTACGCCATGATTGATTCAGAAAAATTAATTATCGCGATTGAGTCGCGACCGTGTAAGTGGGTAGTCCGGCGGTCGGCATCTCACAAATCCTTCCGCAGGGAAGGTGTGTTCAGAGCCGGCGAACAAGAGTGCCACATACCTTCTTGACCACTTCCGGGGTTCGAAAGCATGCGTCAAAGCATTCTCCTAGCAACAGAAAGGATGATTAAAATCTGACATAAATTTCCATATAAGTAATACATTTTTTACTAATGGTAAAGGAAGTGAATGAATTGTGTGAAGTGAAGGAACCTGCCATTAATAGTAGGCCAGCAATCCACGTAAGCTTCACGTCATAAGAACATCATCATTTTACCCTTGTAGGTGGTTTGCTTGCATCTCGCGTTAAAAAACGACAGCCGTGGACAGTTTCGCCCCTTTCTACGCAAGATGCAAGCAAGCCACACACGTGTAAAATGACGATCTTATGCGTATGATCGATTTGAACTGAAGTGATTTAAAACAATATGTTTTAAATTGATGCAACGTGAACGTCAAAACAACAATGACTTCTCGCGCCATTTAGACAAGCGAGCTTTATGAGATTTTCAGTTACATTTCTAATCAGCGATATATTCTTATCACTTTTCTTAAATATTTGTAGTTTAGAAACTTTCTCTAATGAACACAACGACGGCAATAAATTAAAGAGATAAATGAAATTCGGTATCTAGCTCGCCGCATTTATGAAGTAATAAATTGTTTGAATTTACTAACGACAAATCTGAGTTATACGAATTTCAACAATTAGATTACGAATGTTCTACAAAAAAACAAAATATTTCGACACATATACATCTTTATATATATAAATCAATTATTACGAAAATATATAATTTGTGCTGTATGGTTGCCGGTTTGTCTAAGGAAACGACTATTGTAGCACATTTTTATATTGAAATATTTACATTATACATGTAAAAACATAAGCGCTTCGAATTCGATTCGAGTTTACGAGCGTTACACGGTCGCGGGAGAATTTCATTCGCGCGCTGCCCGAAACAGACTGATTGGTCATTGGCATTTGGCAGCGTTTAGCTGTCGATAAAAGAGGTGGAGAGGCGAGTACCGCGAAAACTGCTTGCCACGATTACAACGCTGAGGCAACCTGTTGGCCGCTACAGAGTCTATTTTTATGTATAAAACCTTATATGAATCTAAGTCATTTTTCTGACACATTCATGATATTATTGTTGAGATACGTATACGAAACGTGTTATTCGGGCAGAGACGGAGAAAGAATATAATATCCTGCGGCTGGACGGCATGTCGTAAGAGGCGACAAATCAACCCACAGCCAGGTGGTACGGTATTTGCCCGTCTGGATGGCTATCACCCCAGCAGCCATAACAACCTGGCTCCTGGTTCCAGGCTCCCTTTAAAGAGCGACAGCACATTGGTATCACCTTCGGTTTTGCAAATGTCCATAGGCGATGGTAACCGCTTTCCATCAGGTGGGCGGTCTGCCTGTCTGCTGAACTCATGCAATACAAAACACTGTCAATTTATATCATCACAACTATGCGCGAGCGAAACGGCTAACATTATTTAGGAAGCCCTTAAATGACGCAGTCAAATAACCGGTTGCAGAATAATAGAAAAACGGTGCACAACATAATGGAAGATGTTTATTATGGCAATGGGTCAGTAAAAAGCCTAATTCTGAAAAAACCCCAGATCCCGTATATCTACTGTTCACCATGATACGTTGCAGTTGCAGTTGCAGCAGAATGTTGTAGTATAAAATTTTAGTACGTCATGTCATTATTATAATAATATTTTTCGTCCCTTTTATTGTGTCTTTGTTTGTCTTACTGAGTATGCAGTTTGCTACAACTCCATTAATTCTTCGAAAAGCAATTGTATAACATATTTCTATATAAAATGTATATTTAAAAAGTTTGAGTTAATCAATTTATAGCTAGACGTGTTGCTAGGGAGTTTCTTGCCGCTTCTTCTCCTAAACAGCAATAACACGTTGCGAAGCGGTGTATATAAACTAGGAACTAAAATTAAAATTTAACTTATATGTGTGATCTTCGAAAAGTGTTCTCCAGTGGAACTTATTTTGAATAAAATCTTTTGAATTTGAATTTACGGTATAAATAATTAATATTTTGCTTGCTAATAAGAAAAACATAACCACAACAAATCACTTTTTAAGAAGAGGTCTGGCAACATTTTAGTTCGTTTTTGATTTCACCCTTAAATCGAGTATGACAACCAAATCAACAAGTTTCCATAGAGGTAAAATTACGACGATTTAATAGTATAGACGAGTTGAACTAACCATTAAGGCAACACTTTAAAGTAATGGAATTGCCATTCTTAGTATTCTTATTCCCAGCCTATGTCTAATTTCTTCAAAAGAGCCGTTTTATATGATACGTACAGACAATCATTTATTATACTTTCTTTTATATATATTTATATAATTTATAGAACTTTAAGCGTCGAATGATGAAAATCTTACAATGTAAATTTACAATATAATATATATCATAATTTTAAGTGACAAAATTTTTTTTCAATCAAAAATTGAAAATTAAGGTAAATGAAGGTACTTTCAGTACAATTATTTGTTATATATTTTCTACTTACAATCATACTATCAGAACGGGCAATATAAAATCCAATCCCAGCAATACCCAGACCAGACAACATGGTCGTAGAACAGTGGGAAAACCGAAAATGGAAAATCTCAATTACTATATAAACTTAGACCGAATATGATTACACTATCTCGTTGTAGTAAATTCCAGAAGAACTATTTATGTGCGAATCATACCCGAAGATTCACTTGTTTAATATTTGCACCAAACAACAATGTAAAAAGATATTGTATCTAAAGACCAAATGTCACTAAAAACAACGGTCTCCTGTTTCAACACAAAAAAAAATAATTAAATGCCTAGTATTTTGGGCAACTCATAAGTGTTGCCATACAATGTGGCAAGGCGGCCAGCGTTTTATGAACGTTCCCAACTGACGGTGATTTGGGACCCCATTTACTATTTGTAAATTAAGCTGTATATATTATTAGTATAGGTAAATTTTAGTTTTATTTTTTGTAAATAACATTTTTTTTTTTGAAAAATTAATAATGCTTTAAAAAACAATTAAACATGTTTTACAGTTCCGATAAATTTAGATAATACAAAAACATTACATATTAAGACCGGTTTCTGTAAATACTGAACGTGTTTGACAGCAGATTGTCTCAAGAAGCTCTTAAAAAAGGAGCTCGAAAGAGCGAGTTGAAATTTAAAAGAAGATCAATATTGATGTGTCAAATGAAAAAGCGCACTATTGACACATTGCAAATATACTTACGTAAAAATCCAAAATGTATATAGAGTTATCATTGGTCCCAAATATATACCAATGCCTACAGCATGCAGTTATAATGAATCAGCAAGAGTCAAAACCGACTCGTAATTGTTTTATTCATTAATTTTATAAAAGAAACTCATTTTATATTTAAAGCAACAAGACCCCTATCATATTTTATGTAGCTATGATACCCAAAGTGGTCTAATTCGACCCCCAGGGGACAACTATACCCAGTTAACATTTAAAGCTTTCAAAGTTAGTAGCGCTCTGCATACTATCAGACACAATTGAAGTTGAAGAAATTACAGAAATTCTATATTAGGTATATCCAAAATCGAAAAACATGACAAGTAGCGTACGAGATAAAAAGTAATTCAAAATCAGTGTCTTAATAACCATACATCATACGGCGACATGCCTCCTATTGCATTTTGTCAAATAAGTCGTCTCAATTTTTTTAAACTAAATCCTGTTATAACTGTCACTGTCAGTGTAGCTGTCAATTGTCAAGTGGGAACGTGATACGATTTAAAAAGAAAAATCATTCTAGCGTTGAATCTTGTACCAAGTTGTTTCATTTAATTTAATATAACAAAATCCAAATTAATACTAAAACAAATCTACATAGTTCCACGACCATGGTCTGTTCTCGAAATTTACCTTACGCGTAATCAAACTCAAGAGCTACTGAACCGAACAGCCGACCAATAACCCACTAAGCTAGTGATCAAATATATTAACCTCCATTCACTGAAATTTTCCACATTATCAAGTATTAACATTCATTTCAAATACATCTATGCAAGGTAATGACACTAGTAATGAATATTTACCAAAATATACTCGGAAATAAATAAAATACCATTAATTGATTTTTTTATAACAAAGAAACATTGTGTCAACAAGGTAATCACACAGAGCAAATATATAAATGAATGAAAACTCAATAGTTCACTATAAATTAAACAATAGCAGAGGTTAGGTTGACGGGTGGCCTTATCGCTTACAGCTATCTCTTTCAGGCACCTCCAACATCCTAAAATTTTGAAAAAAGAGACAGTGGCGTCTGAGATTTCTTACTGTTTTGTTCTTTTATAAACATGATTTTACACAATTTTCCGATATGACCCATATCACATAGTATATATAGTCCAACCAAACTGAAAATAAGTTACATGCCGGTCACAAAAGTTTTATCTTATCAATGTCTTATATGAACAATCAAATGAATAAATTTAAAAGACAAACACACATACACGCATCTTGTGCTTAGTTTGGGGCAAATCTGGGGCCAATCAATAACACCCAGTACAAAGAGTGAGTAACAGTCTTTACGTCAATTTACCATTCCAAAAATCGTACTCGAAACTTCAAAGCTCTATTGAACTAAATGGGCCAACATTCAGACCAAATATTATGTCGTTAAACGGAAAGTCCATAAAGTTCAAGAGAAAATAGATCAACACACAAGTAGACTGCTACATTATTACATTTCTAATAACCGTAGGCTTCATTCGATTTTGTGCATAATCAGAGAAACATCCATTACCAAGGTCTTTACCTTAACATTAAAATAAAATTAAATATATCAATTTGATATACCCGTGACATATTTATTATTAATATTATTTTTTTATTATAATACAACAATATTAAGAATTTTAATAACTTCTCACACGTAAGTATAATAATTTACAAAACTGCATTCAAAATCTATTATTAAGTAAATACACGATTTAAAGTATACGACGAACTTGCGATTTTGCCGCGACTAATAATTGCAACGACAATTTTATTACGATTGTGAATATTAATCAAATTATTAAGATTAAATTTTAAGTCTAAATTATGTGATTTCGGCACCAAAAAGAAATACTATTATATTTAACCGCTCCTAATGGCACCTTATATTCTATGTTTACAACTATTAAAATGCTGTCAATTGCGTGAAAAGAATGAATATAACCAGGCTTGTTTAAAGTGGAGTACTGACTTTCACATATCGGTACTCTCGATGCATGGTTTTTGTCGCGGCATTTTCCTCCATAATCTTTAATCCTGAAATGTCGGACTTTTTTTCGTAAAATGAGGTTAGTAGTAAAAAATATTTATATACAAAAATAAAAAAAAACTCTTTTCAGTTAAATTCTTCATTATATTTTACAGGAAACGTAACCAGTGGCAAAATCGGGATTTTACCATTGTCCAACAGCGGTCACACAACATGAGAGTAGCTAAAAAGTTCACTGCACAAATAGTTGTGTCGCCGACATTCCAGATTTTAATTGCAACAATCCACAAATTACCTCTAAAAGCAGCTTAAACGTTAAATGATGTCTTAGAATTTGAAGTCATGTCATCGGAATAAGGCCCGATTGCTTTAAGCACTAAGCCAAAACAATGAGCAGATATTTTATGAACCGAAATCACAAAATCTTGATTAGTCTTCTTTTCAATACAACAAATTCTTGCATAAAAAGTCGCAGCGATCAAGTCGCGCGCGTGTGTACAAAGCCTTATACATTTTTTTAAGAACATTAATTTAATAACGCCTAAATACTTCTTTCCCTACTAATATTAAGTTGCAAAACCGTTTTTTATTTTACTAAGCGTAACAAGTTTGGATATTTTTGACTTATTGCCATTTTAAATTTATACTGGCGTTTTTAGTCTATTTTCGTCTGATACATTTACAATACTTCGGACTTCTCCGACTTAGATGTGGATAATGACTGGGATAGTATGAAAGAAAGTATAGTGGAAAGCGCAAAAGAAGCATGTGGATGCGCGAAGAGGCACATAACAACGAAAGGTGATGAATGGTGGGACGCGGATGTTAAATCCAGCGTAGAGAGAAAGAGAAAAGCTGGCTGGATTATGTTGCTTCCTTGCAACAGAATGACAGTATGAAAGAGATGAAGAAAGAAATTTATCGCCTCTGCAAGAATGAAACCAAAGCTTTAGTGAAAGAGAAGCGTGAAAGAATAAAATTGAAAGAAGAAGAGAAACTGACGGAGAACTTCGAGGCGAATACCAAACTCTTTTGGAGAGAGGTTAAGAAGTCTCGGGGTTGTTCGTCAGCTTCCAGAATGGAAAGAATAAAATCTAAAGCAGGGGACGTTCTTGCTAACCCACAAGAGGTATTAGCGCGATGGAGTGAATATTTTAGAGAAATGTATGATAATATCCCGGATGCTACGACTGAGTCTGTGACCGACTCCGAGGAGTCAGCATCTGAGATCACTTTGGAAGAGATCGAATGGTCGATAAGAAGTCTGAAAAATGGAAAGGCAGTAGGAATCGATAGTGTGTCTGCTGAGATGATCAAATCTGGTGGAACCTGCGTCCGGGACGCTTTCCTGTCCTTATGCAACTTGTGCTGGAGGACGGGAAAGGTTCCCAAGGACTGGAGGCGCGCTGTCATCGTGCCCTTGTATAAAGGCAAGGGGTCACGTATGGAGTGCGCCAGCTACAGGGCCATCAGTTTGATCAGCACAGCATCTAAAGTGTATGCGAAGATTATTGAAAAGAGAATGAGAGTTGTATCCGATGGATTACTGTGGGATGCACAAGGTGGTTTCAGAAATGGAAGGGGATGTATGGATCAAGTTTTCTCTCTCCGCAATATCGTAGAGAAGCAGCTGGCTATGGGCCGGAAGGTTTTCTGCGGTTTTGTGAATCTAGAGAAAGCATTTGACAGGGTTGTGCGGAAGGACCTCTGGGACATATTGCCCGGATATGGGATTAATGGCCAATTGATGCGTGCTGTGCAGTCCACTTACGAGGGCTGTATGGCATGCGTGCGGGTGGAAGGCAGCCTGTCGCCCACGTCAATATTGGCGTCCGCCAGGGCTGCGTGCTGTCGGCTTTGCTGTTCATCCTATATCTGGACGATTGTCTCCAGAGAATAAGATTGATGGATGTTGGGGTGCGGATGAGTGATCTAGTTGTAAGCACCTTGCTTTATGCGGATGATGCCGTGCTTTTAGCCGAATCGCCATCAGAACTGCAAACACTAGTCACAATGATGAAAGATGACTGTCAGGCGAGAGGCTTACATTTGAATGCGAAGAAAACAAAGGTTATGGTATTTGAAAGAGAAGAAACCAGAACGAATGCACGGATAATGGTCGATGATGTTATGCTAGAGCAAGTGAATGAGTTTGTATATCTTGGATGTGCTTTTAGCAGGGATGGAAGGTACACCGCTGATATAGAAAGAAGAGTGAATTTGGGGAATAGTGTGAATGGAGCGTTAGGTAAACTTCTAGGCGCTAAGAACCTCAGCCAGAAGGCCCAGCTCGCCGTACACAACGCGGTGCTGGTACCTACGCTCACGTATGGATGCGAGAGTTGGGTATGGAAGAGAGAGCATGAAAGTAGAGTAAACGCGGTCGAGATGCGAGCACTGCGCAAAATCTGCGGAGTGACGCTCGCGGACCGCGTTCGTAATACCGAAGTAAGAAAGAGAGTTGGTCTGAAAGAGAGTGTCGGGGTGAAGGTAAGGAAAGGAATGCTCCGGTGGTTCGGGCATGTGGAAAGAATGCATGATGAAAGAATGACTAAACAGATATACAATGCAAAAGTGGATGGATGCAGAAGTCGTGGAAGGCCACGACACACCTTCCATGATCAAATTGATCGTGTACTAGCAGAAGGTGATGTCAGGAGCCTTAAGAACAGACGAGTGTGCATGACAAGTTATGAATGTCAAAGAGGCAAGTGAGGTGTGTAAGAATAAGCCTAAATGGCACTCTGTTGTTCGTGCCTACCCCGCAAGGGAACTGGCGTGAAGTTATGTATGTATGTACATTTACAATACACCGAGTATTGAGCATTTGAAAATATTCGCAAAGTACTCTTCAATCAGCAGCGTAGCGTCGTTTTAAATCCCATATAAATATCTCAAAGATGTCTAAGGCCCTACATTCTTTAGTTCATAGGTTCTCAAAGCGGAGCTATGTTATGGGGGTGCCTAAATATTTTTAAAAATAATCACTAGAATTTCTCAACATTAGCAGATACAACTTCGCGATGTAGATTTTATATAAAATGGGGGTTAATTTCTCGAAAAAGTTTGAGGACCTATGACTAAGTAAAACACTCTCAATCAATCTATATAGGCAAAAACCTATATACTTTAAAACTGTCCTACCTGTGCGATTTACCAGGTTTTTCACCGTCATTACATCTACAAACATCTTCTGTTATGGAATCTAACGACATAAGGCTCTCTTGAGAAGTCCTAAGGCAAGCCCTGCATCGGGAATCCAAAGAATTACCACTTTGCGAGTTTGCGTCCTCGGATACCGATTCTAGGGACCTCAAACTCTCTACTGATGTCAATTTATATGATCTCCTAAATTCTGCTATCTCCTCCTCACTCATATTTAACGCGAGTAAAGAATCTTTCGCCATTTTTCCCAGAGAAGACACTTTCTTCTTCTTCTTTGAAATTGGATCTATCTTTGTCGAAGGACAAGGCTTGTTCAGACTTTCAGGCAAAGATTTTGGGCTAGAGCCACTTCTTGACCGTAATTTAGATCTTTCAGGAATATCCCTAGGTTTGCTTTCAGGTACTTTAAAAACTATAGTTTTAGCTTTAGGATTTGTTTCCATCTCAGTCTTTAGATCTTCTAGTGAATTTGATTTCTTCAATTTCGCACGCTCTGGTATTATAGGCGATGTTCGTATCCCTTTCACGTCTTTCGCTGTAAAAACTTCAGGTACTTCTATCGCTTCGTCTATTATCAATTCTGGTGAAAGATCAAACAATTCTTTGATTTCTGCTTCTTTCAATTCATATGCTAAAGAACTTTGTCCGGGTGTTTCTATACCTCTCTTTGCTGCAGGATCGAAAGTCTGAGTTTCATACATTAAGTAAGATAACGCGTCTTTCGCTACATCCACTTCTTTTTGACCTGCTTTATCATCATCTATATAATCTAATTGTAATAAATCTGCTGATTCATCACCAGTTTCTTCGATTGCCGCTATCGGAGCTAAGTCAGATTTCTCTTCGCCTTTATCTAGTAAAGGATTAGTTAATTCCCAAACCGTATTAACAACAGGTTGGTTCTTAAGTTGTCTTTCACTTAATTCTAAAGCTAAAGCTTTCGTGTTACTCATGCTTGAAGTAAGCGTATTTTCAGGGCTAATATTCTCTTTAATTCCTCTTATAACTTTGCTTGGTAGTTTATCAACTGGCTGCCCTTCAGGACTGTTCTGTTTCTCTAAGGAATTTTCGGAGCCAGAAGCCTTAAGTACTGCCGCGAAGGATCGAGGTCTAACCATTTCTGGTTTCTCGTCTTTTTTTAAATCGTGCTCCGTTATTTCGGGAGAATTTTCCGAATTCTTATTGCAGTCACTATTATCGAAGTTTTTATTTAAATCGTTTGGGCTTACAACATCTAAACTATTACTAACTTTTCTATTACCATTATTTGCTTCTGTACATTTTAAACTTAAATCTATTTGTACTACACTTTTATCGGTGGTATTAAAGGTAACTTTACACGTATCTACATTCTCGCAATCTCTCTCTGAATGTATGAAGGTTTGGAATTCGCTTAATGTGTTTTCTGTGTCTGTTGATGGAGTTTTGCTGTCTAGTTTCTTTGAAAATGACTCGTCAATGAAAGATACTTGCACTCTTTCAGAGAGCGTACTGTCAGTTGCTTCACTACTATCATCTTTATCTCTTTCACCACTCCCCCAAGACCAGAATGAACTAGTTAACAATGAATCTTTTTTAGTTGGGGTACAACTTTTCTTTTCTTCTTCTGTACTTCTTGAAAATATACTACTTGGATGCTGGAATAAACTAAGCAGTTTCTCCAAATGTGACGGTTTCACATCCTTATCATCTCGTTTAGCAACATTAAAACTCGATGATGGTGCTACCCATGAAATCTTTCTCATCCTGTCTAAACCTTTTGATTTCAATGCTGGCACGTCTAAAAGACTGGAAGCCCGCTTTGGCGATGCTGTCAAAGTATCATGTTTAATATTCAATGGATTGGTTAAAGTGCCTTCGTTCGATGAACTCTCATGAATATCTTTGGGCAGAGAATGTTCTATACCAGAGTCTGCTGATGTTACCATTACTCGATCCTGTCTATTTGATTCTAGAGAACTGACACTGGCTTCTAAACTTGAGAGGGAGTCTCTTATGTTTTTGGTTTTACCAAATATGGGTGAAACACTCTCGTTAGAGCTCATAGACATGTTCAATAGATTTGTATTCATTGGTGTTACATCAGTACTTTCTACACTACTGCCTGTAGAAAGAGTATGTTTTTTCCTTCTATCCAATTCTAAATCAGAATCAATACCATCTTTAGTTATAATTAGTTTCGGCTCCGTAAGACTCTCTATAGAACTTCCTGATATCTCCAAAGAAGAACTGCTGTCACAAAAAGGATTAATATGCTTATTCATAAGTCTAGACACTTCCATATCTGAACTGTCTAGACTAGATTCACTTTTATTTTTCTTCAGTACACTCTCTTTAATTCTTGCAGGTTTATTTTTTACTTCCTTTTTACCTCTCTCTGTATCTAATTCTTTTTTATGATCATCCATATATCTTCTTTCAATTACAGATTCCTTTCTATGCCTTTCAGTCTCTAAAACGTGTGTTTCAGTCCCTGTATGACTTTCAATTGTTTTATGTGTAACTGAACTTTTCCCATCATTCTCTAATTCTCTGTCTCTTGACAAAATCGTTTCGTTGCCCCTTAAATATTTAACATATTGTTCAGTCTCGTTAATGTCTCTTATTATTTCCAAATCACTCATTTCTAAGCTACTTTTAAGTCGTTCTTCTTCTCTTTCATCGGTTTCCACTTCACACCCGCTTATCAGCGTTTTCCCAACTCTTTCTAATTCTCTCTCATATACTTGCAAATCTTCTAGATGCTTCTCTGGTTCATTGTTAGAATTTATTTTCTTGTCGATTTCAATTACTTTAGCTTTAGCACCTTCTTTCCTATCTCTGTCTCCTGTCACAACTTTCATTTCATCAATTAAGTCACTTAAGTCCTTAGTTATCAATTCAATTTGTTTCAGTGGATCTTCTTTCTTGGCAACTGTATTAAATGTAGATATATTGGTGTCCAAGTTTTCTTTTTTAACCGTCATTTTGAATTCTATGTCAATTTTTTGTTCATCTGCTATTTCTATTGTATTTTTTACTAATTGAGTTTCACTTTTAATCAAACCTGCATCTATAGTTTCATTGTGTGTTAAAACTTTACTAATGTCTTTGTATTGATCATGTTTATTACTATCAACTACATTTTTATCTCTATCATCACCTACAGTTTTCTTTTGATCACAAATTGAGTCCATTTTAGTACATTTACTATCTACAGTACTTGACCCTACGTTTTTACTGTCTTTATCTAACACACTAGCGCTTATATTAACTTCACTGTTATCACCAACACTTGAATAAATTAAGTTAGCTTTATCACTAATATCTTGATTACCTACAAATGTTTGATAAATAATTTGGTCAGCACTTGCATCTTCTTTTTTAAATTGTTCACTATTTGTGTTTTTTATGACACTACTGTCACTGGCATCTCCAATATGTTTACAAGCCTCTCTTTCACTATTATTTTTAACGTCAAGTAAATTTAATTCAGACCCAATAATACTTTCTTTAGAAATAGAGTTTTTAGTTTGATGTTTACGTTTACTGCTTGTGATTTCTTCAATATTTTTAGTATCTAGAACATTTTTAGTTGCTTTTGCTATGGGCAGACCTCTCGTTGTATATGCATCACTAAATTCTTCTAATAAAGCCTTGATTTCTAGACCAAAGTTTGTATCTGAATTGATTTCAGATGTGAAATCACTTGCGGTCTTGTTGCCATGTACAACAGAAATAGTTCCAGGTAAATTTACAGACCTGTATCTAGACTCTTTTATAGACAATTCTGTTTGCCTAGGTGTAATTTCAATTTGCTTAGATATTCCAGGTAAATTATTTAAATCTATTTCTGTCTGAGTCAGTCTTGTTATTTGCCTACATGTATCAGGCACAATTCCAGGTAAATTAAATAAATCCATACTATCTTTCTGTGATAATGCTTGACTAGATAAATCTACATCAAATTCAGGTAAATAAGTCTGGGTTGTTACATCCGTAGCATTAAATGTTGTTCTTGATGTGCCTGGAATATTTGCTAATTGTGAAATTGAATAAATAGGTATTTCATCAATTAAAGTTAGTTTTATAGCCCCAGGTAAATTGTCATTTCCTTCTTGAACCTCTAGTACTTTTGATAACGTTATTTTGTCATTTACTAATAAATCCATAATTTTATTGGATTGAGAAATTTCTTTTAATGCTTTGTATTCACTCTGTAAAAGAGGAACATCAAATTCACCTAAATCAGTCGCAGTTGAAGATATATTTGTTGCAGGCAAGAATGTAGGCATGTCTTTTTCAGAAATGTGCAACACATTTATGAAATCTTTATTTCTCTCTTTTAAATCTTGTGTTTTTTGACTTTCATTAGAACTATATTCTGGTGGAAATATGCCTGTTTGTAATACTTGTATACTATCATTACGTGCTAAATCAGGTACTTTATCTTTGTCCCATTCTATAATATCTTTTCCTATTGTTGCATGATGTACATGACCAAATACATTAGTTCTAATAGTAGTGTCTTTATTATCTGTTGTACACAATTCTTGTAAAGGTTTAGCATCAAACACGGGAAGTTCGTCTTCTATTGTAATTTGCATTACCTTTTCATTCATATACATATTATTTTTGAGATCATTTTTATTTATTATTGTATCAATTTCAGATAAATTCCATTCACCCTGTGTTTGAACAAATATTGATTCAACAATATCATCCTTATTTATTTGTTTTACATTCTCTGTATGTCCTGTATCAATTTTAACTAATGGCTGTGTTAATTTATATATTTGTCTGCTGTAGTCGGTATCACTTTTTCCTGTATGTATATCATCATCAATATAAAATTCAGGCATGACAAATGTTTTCACACCTTGAGAAGGGTGTGGTGTACTGCCTGGGCTAAGTTCATATAATGTTAAATCTGTATGTGCCTTTCCACATACAGGTACATTTTTAGCTACATCTCTTGAAATAATATTTTCGGATTTAGCTATTTTCGTAAATTCTTCCTCTACACTATGCAGTTTCTTTCTCTCATAAATAATCTCAAGTATATCATCACTGTCGGATCTTTTTGATTGATTGTGTACAATGATTGCTGTATCTGTGTTTGGATAATCTTCAAAAACTACCACAGGTAGCATTTTATATTCTCTCAAGTTGTTATCTCTATCATTTTCACTAATTGCTATATGTTTGTCAAATTCATCAGATTGTAAAACATCCATCGCAATATCAATTTGATGAGATAAATCATCACCAATTGTCCTAAATGTTTGTTTACATTGTAAGGTTTGTGTTGTAGTTGCAGAATCAGTTGATATACCGATACTTGTGTTATGATGAGATTCTTTATCTATAGATACACCAACTTTATACTGAGGATTACTATCATCTGTAGATGCAGCAATATTTTCTATTTCATGATAATTTTTATCATCTAAGGTAGTTGACTCACTATTATATTGTAATAACATGATTTCACTCAATTCTCTTGCGTGATCATCTGTTATATTAACTGTCAAATCAGTTATATTATCAATTTCTGATTTTGGAGCAATATCATTCTTATTATCTTCAATGTTTGAATTATCAGTCTCAAGTTTACTGACTGAAATTGAATTCAGATTTGTGCTAACATCAGGTTGATTAATAAATAGATCACGAACTGATGGTCTTTTGCTCTCTGTTAAAGATGTCAATGATACAGTATTATCAGCAGTATTTCCATATACTTCTAAAGACTTGAATAGATCTGAAATAGTTTTTAAATTAGGATGCGAACATAGAACTTCACTAGTCTCACTGTTTTCTCTTCTCAAAATTCTGACATCATCATTGTTTTCCTTGTTCCTGTCTAATGTTCCTTGCCAATTATTTTCAGAATTTCTCATACATGATTTTAATCGATTCTTCGAATTTAAAGGTGTTGTTACACTATCATTGAACTGTGTTGTTGTAACAACATTATCTGGACTTGAGATCCTTTTAATACTGGAAATGTCCATATCATCACTAATCTGAGAAGACTCTCGTCTGACATTTTCAGGAACATCAGTTATTGAAAATCTTTTAATAATTTCACTACCTATTGGTGTTATATTTACAGTTGTCACTTGAGAAGTTACATCTAATTTTGTTCTTTCATTATTACTTAAAGTTTCTATATCACTATGTGATGTAGATGGTATTGCTTGCTTTCCCTCGGTAACAACACTAGTGGAGAATCTGTTTTGCGTCGATTCTGGACTGCTATTCTCCATAACATTACATACTGAGAATCTCTTATTACTTCCACTTTTCAACCTTCTAGTAGTTTTAGAACTAGGGTCTAAATCTTCAACAATACTTGTACTTAACTGTTTATCATTATTTGCATTTCTAGAATCTTGCTGAACCTTTTCAGAAACTGAACTAACAGAGAACTTATTACTAGCAGTCCGTTTATCACTTTGTACCTTTTCAATTACACTTTGAGAATTTATTTTCGAAATGTTACTAACAGTCTCAGAATTATTTTGAATATTCTCATCACACTTTGAGTGACTGTTGTGAGAATTTCCCCTATCAACTTTTTTAACAGTTTTCACTTCACTTTTTTCAAAACGTTGACATAAATTTTCATCACTTTTTACATCTTTAACACTATCATCGTCTCCTGTATCTTCCGCTGGGGTATCAGACCCACTACTGGGCACTGGGCTTGGAGATGGTGATGGGTTATACATCTTGTCATAGTTTCTAGTCACCGAAAACCTCGATAGTGATTTCCTGGGTTCGTTGGAGGCTGGGTGCACTTGTATTTGGGGAGGTTCTGCTACCTGAAATAATGACATATCATATAAAAATTAAAATCTTATATATCAACTCAGAAAGGGTCCATTGCAGTTGTTGTGAACCGATACTAATCCTTTACAGGTGTTTTGTTAACCCTTCAAATTTAAATGATCTACTATTCGCGCTAATCTTTTTGTATGCCTACCAGTAAGATCATCATCAGATCATCATAAATCCTTTTGCCTATTGTTTGCATTTCATGCATATTCTCAGAAGATATAGTTTTTAAGTAGAGAATTCCAACGACTAGTGTGCATGTTGCTAGGAGGCCATGACTTTTTTTACAAACACATAAGGTCGGTCAGTCAGGGGACTCAGTTGAGTTTCGACTGCAATCAACGACGGACTTTGCGCGCATTTATGTCATTATGATTTTCTGCTTTACATCTTGGACTATATAGGCTATAGGCTTTGCACGCATCCTTGCAAAACAGCTCTATTGCAAAAAAGCATCATATGCATGGCACCAAAAATTTACAATAAGATTCCACAAAATATAAAACCATTAAATACAAATTATTTTAAATTTTATCTAAAAAAGTTGCTTGCTAATAAATGCTATTACACTATAAATGAATACATAAATGATAAACTATAATTCAAACTAACAATGATAATCATATTACCAATTATAAAATTATTTATATTGACTGTTATAGTTATTTGGACTAGGCGCTTGTAGTTGTAGTACCACCCTTGTAGTAGTTCCCTGACTGTGGACGCTATTTATTTATTTTTAATTGAAATGTTGACATATGACAACATTATAATTAATTGTATAAATAATATAATATCAATTGTACGACCTAAATCTGCACGCCAATCTGGCAAAAGCATGTGTACCATAAATATAACTACTGTAACACCTTTTAAACCATGTTTTATGCAAGTAAATAAATTGGAATTTAGACTTGTTGTATCCAGTTGTATTTGTAAGAATCATGTGTGTGTATTTCTAGTAAACTGTGATAATTCCAACGGCATTTCAAATTCACATCCCACAAATTTGTAACAACAATATTAACTTGATATTGTGAGTTTTTTTATATATTATAGTATTCCATCACATGTATGGCAGCCACTCCTAATTTTAGTTGTTTCAAAGTTTTACTACGCCATTATTTTATAGTAGTCTCATGCTTATTCAGTCATCCAAGTGAGGGGCTGTTATAGTACATACATACATAACTTCACGCCAGTTCCCTTGCGGGGTAGGCACGGACAACAGAGCGCCATTTAGGCTTGTTCTTACACACCTCACTTGCTTCTTTGACATTCATAACTCGTTATAGTACAATTTGGTCTATTAAAACTTTTCGATCTTTAAGTTAACTTTTTTACAGTATCTAATGTAATTTGTCCTGAATAAAATTATATAATTTTTTTGGGAGTTTACTCCTCAAGAATTGGTATTCATATAAGAGACGAAATATGGACATTTTATGAAGCGTGAAATAGATAGATAATTCTTTATTGTAGAAAAAAGATTGTACAACGGGCAGCCTTATTGCTGAGAAGCGATCTCTTCCAGGCAACCCTTGGCAGGGATTGATAGATTTTTAATACTGATGATGGTGCAGTTGATAAATAATGATGAATAATAAATAAAAATATCAAATAAAATAATATAATTGGACCTACTTATGCAAAACAGAACCAATCCACAAACATGCCAAAATTGGGTTAAGGATGCAGAAGACTTTCAAAATGCACCTTCTATCGACTCAATAAAAATCATAACGAGAAAATATAATATACAATATTCTAAATGTTTTTTCCAAAATATAGACATAGTTTTTTGTACGCAAAATTTTAATAAAAACGGCTTTTTCTCAAAACTGTCAGTATGTGGGTTGGTTCCATTTTGCATAAGTAGGTCCAATTGTGAGTGAAAATGTTATGGTTCTTTTATCTTTCTTTAAAACTAATACATCCTGTATTAGAGATAATGAAAAAAAAAGTGGTTTTTGTTTATTAAAGTCATTTAAGTGTTAATCTGTACGTCATGTTAATGTTCACCTCTCCCACATTTAGTTTGCTTTTCAAGATGAGTTTTAGCTACAGTAAAACCTCTGTAAGCCGAACATGAAGGGAGACGCCAATAATTTCAAGTGTTTTCAACTTAGGATTTCGACTTAGGCGAATTTTGTAAGGATACATTCAACTGGTAGAGGTTAAGATTTATATTATACTAGCTGTACCCGGCAGACGTTATCCTGCCCTTGGAAATAAAAATCTAGAACCCGATTGCAGCGACATTTACCGGGGGACAATAGTTAATTTAAACCATTCTCGAATCCACTTTAATAAAAAACAAAAAAATGATTAAAATAGGTCCCACCGTTTAGGAAGATTTTAGCGGTGCCACCTACCGGTAGATCTAAATCTTAACCATCCCGGGACCCACTTGAACACACACAAAAATAATTTCACCTAAATATTGGAAACTGATTACAGCTAAGTGAATTATTTAACACGTATTTTTGATAAAATACAAATACGTTTAAAACAGATGCTTCTGGTGATCCAGAAGCATCTGTTTTAAACGATATTCAGTGTCATTACATCCTCTTTGAAGATATTTGCAGCACGCATTCTGTCAATTCTATGTCAAACGTCATAAGGTTACATTAAGTTTATAAAACGCTAAGGTTAGATTAGAAATAATTTTATATGGTGGTTAAGTATTTTACAATTTTCTAATTTTCCGCACAATTTTCTTAAATTTTTCTTTTTTCTTTCATAAGAATGTTCTCCTGACAATAACAAACACAACAAAAATAGAATGAGCGATATCGGTCCAGCCGTTCACGCGTGATGGCGTGACCAAGAGAAATAGGGATTAATTTTTATATATATAGATTTATAGAGGTTGTAAAATCAAATATGGGTGGATGGATGCAGAAGTCGTGGAAGGCCACGACACGCCTTCCATGATCAAATTGATCGTATACTAGCAGAAGGTGATGTCAGGAGCCTTAAGAACAGACGAGCGTGCATGACAAGAGCTATGAATGTCAAAGAAGCAAGTGAGGTGTGTAAGAATATGCCTGAATGGCGCTCAGTTGTTCGTGCCTACCCCGTAAGGGAACTGGCGTGAAGTTATGTATGTATGTAAAATCAAATATTGCCATGTTCGAGATACAGAGGTCCAATTAATTTTTTCGAGTTATAGAGGGAAAATAAGTACTGAATTTGCTTATAGGAGGTCACTAATTATTTCGACTTATAGACTATGCAGATTTCGAGCAACGGAAGTTTTCGGCTTGAAGGGAAGGGAACACAATTTTTTTTCGAGTTTGGGAGGTTTTCGACTTATCCAGGTTCAACTGTATTATATTTCTATCAGGCGCTCTGATATTACTTATATGATTTTAATCTTATTATCCATCTTTGTTTTTTCTTTTCTTGCAACAGCCCTTATTCGGCCGCTATTGCCGGGCACTCGCATATGTTTTAAATGTAGGAGTATACTCCAGTATACCCTTTCCAAGCATATATTTTACTTTTGACAGCTTGATGACGCCTCAATTAGTAATGTAATGTAGTTAATGGTTATAAAAATCGACTTCATTTGTAAATAAGTTTTAAGCAATTTAACTAACATATATAATGGAGGAGTGACCTCCGTAGTGTTTATAAAGAGTGTGACGCCAGCAACGCTGACGTCACGATTATTGGCTTCTTGGTGACGACCCATATTTGAGTCCTCGAAATAGAATTTCAAGAGTACTCGGTATCGTCCATTCCAAGAGCGTTACGACTTCCCAGAAAGGTCCGTCCCGTTCGGCAGCTCGTGCAACAATGACCGAGTTTTTTTTTTTTTTATTGGACTTGACTTTATGTTGTTGGTCCGAAGACCTTACAACTTTACCGGGGTTTTTGGGGCGAGTGCCTTCGCGAAGCGATGTCTCCTAGCGTCCCTCGCGGGGACGTGGAGAGATCTTGATTGGCGGCGTCTGAGACGCCGCCGTCTGTGTCTGTCTGTCGGTGCCTGCCAGCCTACCGTCCTAACCGTAGGCGGAATGATCCGGGTCAGCCGTTTCGTAATAACGTCGACTCTGTCCGTCAGGACGTTACGCGGTCGTCGAACACGAGCCTTTCGACGAGGCTTATAATCGGACGCGCAATGACCGAGTGGCGTCAGTGCGGCCGTATTTATAGGTCTCGGAGCACGTGTCGGGGCACGTGCACTTAATCACAAATTTTATGGTTAAGTATTGAAATTACAATGAAAACGTCGTTTTACGTTAATTTCACATTACAATAAACTCATAGTAACTAAATAAATAATTATTGTTAATTATTGTTGTTAATTGTTGTATTTGCGCCGATATATATATATATATATATATATATATATATATATATATATATATATATATATATATATTTGCTAAAAATACTATATAGTGTAATAAATATACCCATATACCAATGAACATATTTTACATAGATATTAAATAAGCCATTTAAAACACCGCTTATAATAATTGCGTTATTATTTTTCTTTAAAGTAGAACAAATTTTATTTTCAAATGGATTACTTTCGATTTATTGATGTATAGAGTCGATGGTTTAATAGTCTGTGTGTTACATGACGCACAGAACATCACTATCGCGTCACCCACAACAATAATGTACGACAATTATGTCATTTGTTTTAAGTTTCAAGACCGCACTTGACTAAGGTGACCAACTGTACTCATTTACTGAGTTTTGTACTCTTTTTTCGCAAACCGTACTCTTTTCAAATCCTGTACTCTGAAAGTACTCATTTGTATATTAATTAAATATTTAAAATTATTTTGACAGTGATTTGAATTTTACGCGCGCATATTGCTTGCCGTTTCCGGCACGTCCTACAATTTTGAAGAAATTCTTTCAAAACTATATGTCAGAACCTGTGCTTTATTTTATTCACAGTCAGGCGTCGTTGTTTCATAAAATTACTCTACAAATTGAAGGAGATAAAACTTCAGCAGCAGAAGTTTTTATTATATTAAACGATTTCATACTGCAATGTAAATCAAGATTTAATGATGGATTTTTACCACAAATTCTAAAAAATAAACTGACCGTTTTGAAAGATTCCAATCCCAGAATAAAAAATGAATTTTTAAAAGAAGTAAATTTTTTTTATAAAATTTGGTACGAATATATCGAAGAATGGATTGTGAACTTTAGAGCATTAAATTGTTTCAAATGGACCCTTCTAAATGGTAAAATTGAATGGAAAGAAGTTTCTTCAGCAGTCGAATTTGTAATGAAGGAAGTAATAGATATTGTTATTAATGACAATTTCCTCTTCGAAGAAATTCGAAAAGTAAATTTATATTTAAATGAAGAAAAATTGAAGAAATGGAACGATGAGAAAATAGAACTTGACAAAAGATGGGTAGAAATCTTTCGGCATTTTAGAGTAGAACATATCCCACATGAAAATTTAAAAGTTTTAATAGAAATTTCCTTATGTTGTCCAGGCACTAATGCTGCTGTTGAAAGGGTATTTTCATTAGGGAATGATTATTGGAGCAGTGAGAAGTCGCAACTTTCTGTAAAAACATTATCTGCCGTCTTAACAGTCAAATTTAATATGCAAAATGAAAGTTGTTCGGATGTGGCTACATTATTAGATGAACATCCTCATTTAGCAAAAAAAAATCCACTCCGAAGAAAAGTATGTTTTTAAAAGAAAATAAAGTTTTTTATCGTTTTTTCTTTTTTTTTTTTTTTCACCTATGAAATACTTGCAGTGTACTCTTTTTGAACAAAAAATAGTTGGTCACCTTACACTTGACTGTCAATAAAATATGCAACTTGATAGACGTGCAAACGTCAAAAGTAAAAATAAACGCTTAGAGACAGTATAGTTCGTAAGAGTTGACAAGTTTTCTTTTTTTTTCTCTTTCTAAGGATGAACACTCACCTGCACCACTTTGAACCGCGAGGGCGCGGGGCAGTAGGGCGGCCGAGTGGGCGTCGACGGACTGGAGCTGTCCGTCGACGACTCTCTGTCGGGCGTCACCCTCGTCACCTAGTGAATAATAAAAAATAACAGCCTTCATTTTCCACTAATTTTACGACTATATAATATTTTCTTAAGTTTTCGCGACTTGTATACATAATAAAACTACGTTTTAACGGTTTTAAGCGCGGTAATTTTATTTGATTTTGGTTTTTCCGACGTTTCGGCCACTTTTCAGTGGCCGTGATCACGGAAGACAAAGATGTCAAGTGTCAACGAGTATTGTTAAAGTTTTATTTAGCCTACAGCCAACTTATTAATTTTAATTATTTAATTTTATTTTTAATTTTGTTTATGCTTTTGCTGGGTTTGGGTCTTAATAGTTTTGATAATTGGATCCCAAACAGATCAAAACTATTAAGACCCAAACCCAGCAAAAACCAGCTGCCAGACCTCAAGACACTGTGAGCTCTTTCTGCGTACCACAAAATCCACCTGCATATCTGATACAAAGCACATTTATTACCCGTCGGCAGTTGAACTAATAACATTTAAATTATTTTATGGTCGTTTTCTTTTGCTTATTTATTGGCATACGGCCTATTGTTGTATTGTAATCATTAGCCAGGTGTTATGGATTTAAAGTACAAGCTGATTCTAGGCCATTCGGTCTACGCTGCCGGGCGGACATATTGTATTTATGCTGTATAAATCAATGGCCTGACTGAGGGAGGAGTTAGTCTTAGTTAGACTTTGCGCGTTTTATTGAATTACGACCTTCTGCATTACGTTTGGTCTTTATACAATAAATGTTTATTTTATTCTATTACTCCGTTGGCTCAGCGACCAAAATAGGTCTTGACCTCCGAAACGAGAGCATGTCACAGGATAGGTCAGCCTCCACTCTGTCCTTCCAGCGATACTTGGGACGACTGACCCACCGGCCGTCCCAAATATGCTTCCCTCACGCTGCGATCCTCTCCTATCCGTTCTACGTGACCGAGCCAGCGGAGGCGGTGAGCTTTTATATCTCTCTATTATGTTAGACATTTATGATATACTAGACAGTAACTTTATTTTACTGACACAAAGACTCAATTCGGTTTTTTACATTTTTATTTATTGCACGAGTTCAGACAGAAATTCTCAATTATTAATTTTTGTCTGTCTGTTAGAGCGTCACGTGAAAACTACTGAGCGGATTTAAATGGAACTCGACATAGAGCTAGCTTATATCCTGGGGCGTAACTTAAGATAGTTTTTATCCCGATAAACGATGTCTCACCCTGACCAAGCAGGTGGTGTTGCAGGTAAGGCTGATCTTCCTGTGCACCCGCCTCTCGGGCGACGTCGCGTCGGGCTCGTTGCGGCGGCAGAGGGCGCGGATGTCGCGCGTCAGCCGCGCCACCGCCGCCGCCTCGCCGTCCTCGAGCGCGAGCCGGGTCGGCGACTCCTGCGACAGACAACTTCCTTACAATCGATGCGATTTCAAACACCATGGAACGTATATCTGTTAAACTTGGCACTGGCACCTCAGAAGTCAGGTTAAATTTGAAATTATTTTGACACCTTTCTATCCGTGCAGGAACGGAGAAAGAATACGATTTCCTGCGGCGGAAAGTAAGAGGCGACTAAACAACCCACAGCCAGGTGGTAGAGTATTTGCTCGACTGGATGGCGACCACCCCTGGTCTAGAGTATGCCACCATAACAACCTTGTGTTGTGTTCCGGCATTAGTGACCAGGTTTCAGTCTCCTTTAAGAGAGCAGCAGCGCATTTGTAGCACCTTTGGTGTTGCAAATGTCCATAGACGATGGTAACCGCTTTCCATCAAGTAGGCCGTCTGCCTGTCTGCTGAACTACTCTTCTGCCCTCTTATGTCTCAATTTCAACCGAGTATTACTAATATTTTTATTTATTATAATTACGAGGTATTTATGTTGACTGATCACCAGCACTCGAACAACAAACTATTGCCAGCATCCACCACTACACTCAAGACCTAATAATGTACCAATTGTCAAGTCACAAAAAAGAAATGTCAGGTCTTAAATAACAACTGTCAGATCGTAAATAACGACTGTCAGATAATAATATTTTTAATGAATTTTCGCTCAATGCTATCAGTGTTGTCATTATAAAAAATGGATTGTTTTCTTCTTTTGAGACTATACTTAGGTTTACAATAAAGTTATGTAATCGGCAGACAAACACGCATATCGTATATCCTTACTTTAAGCAAGTTACGTTTGTGTTATGGGTGACATACAACAGACCACTCTGGGGCCCGGACACCCAGATCATAGTAAATAAAAAGGAAATATCGTACCCGAAATTTACCATATCAGGAATCGAACACAGAGCCCTGCATTGCAGTGAGGTAAGTCATCAAAGGCTTAGCCAGCTCAACCTCAAAAGCCGTCTATGGCGTTTATATAACACTACTAGCTTCTGCCCGCGAGTTCGTCCGCGTGGAATACTTAAAAAAAAATTTGGTCTTAGAGTGATGATTATATATCATCACGCTAAGACCAAAACTTTTTTGGTCTATCTATGAAAAGAATTTTTCAAATCAGACCAGTAATACCTGAGATTAGCGCATTCAAGCAAAACAAACTCTTCAGCTTTATATATTAGTATAAGATAAAAATCGAAAAAGAAGAATGTCTTACCGTGACGTCATCCAAGTCGATCTGTGTCAGAGTCGTGTTCTCCTTCATCGCATTCAATATCGCCTGCAGACCGGAACAGCCCAGTCTGTTGTCGCGGAGGTCCAACCTCTGAAATTAATACACCAAAAAAATAACAATACAAGTTATCTTAGTAGGTTGGGGAAGGAACTTTGAAAAAAACTTTTTATCCGTGCGGGAACGGAGAAAGAATACAATTTCTTGCGGCCAGGCGGCCTATCGTAAGAGGCGACGAAACAACCCACAGCCAGGTGGTAGGGCATTTGCCCGACTGGATGGCGACCACCCCTGGTCTAGAGTATGTCGCCATAACAACCTTGTGTTGTGTTCCGGCATTAGTGACCAGGTTCCAGTCTCCCTTAAGAGAGCAGAAGCGCATTTCTAGCACCTTTGGTGTTGCAAATGTCCATAGACGATGGTAACCGCTTTCCATCAAGTGGGCCGTCTGCCTGTCGGCTGAAATCATGCAATTAAAAAATTAAAAAAAAACTGCCCATTGTGTATTGTAATCTTTTATGGCCTATCGTTGTATTGTGATCACGGCCAGGTGTCTCAAAATTAAAATACAAGCTGATTCTAAGAAATTCGGACGACGCGGTCGGGCAGACATATTGCATCGGTACAGTATAAAATAAAGCAATGCCCCAATGGATAGATTGGTAGTCAAGCGATAACCACGAGCGAAGCAAGACTTGTGTACATTCGGTAATCTATTTAGTGACGGACTTTGCGCGTGTTATTATGTTTGTACCGTGTTATTGCATTTGTTTGTATAGTTCTAATAAACTCTATAATAATTCCAACGGCATTTTAATTCGAGTCCTGCAACTCGTAACAGTATTTTAGTTTTAATGTCTTTGTTTTTTTTTCCTCCTTAATAATAATAATTATATATATTAGGTTGGGGAAAAAGTTTCTACGCATTTTATATAAAAATTCAAAAGGTTTTATTATAAAGTTTATTTACATTTGACTAAAGTATGTAGGTGCCATTTTGTTGGATAAGTTTTTGCCATCTTGTAGATAGGGACGTGATCCCATTGCTATAAAAATTTTGGGGCTTCTGATCAAAAAACTGCGACAAGTGGTTTTGGCAGTCCTCTCGTGATGTTAACCTGACACTGCCTAAGGAATTCTGCAGAGACCGAAACAGGGGAAAAATCTGAAGGTCAGGACTATACGGCGGATGCATTAACACCTCCCAGCCAAACTCTCGTAATTTTTGCAGAGTGGCTAAAGCTGTGTGAGGTCTAGCGTTATCATGGTGAAAAACCACACACCCCTTCTGTTGATTAATTCTGGCCGCTTTCTCTCAACTTTTTGCTTTAATCTCATCAGTTGTTCACAGTACAGTTCAGAAGCGATGGTCCTGCCTGGCGGTAACAGCTCATAATGAATAATGCCCTTCCAATCCCACCATACACACAGCATCACCTTGTTGCAAGTTAACCCGGGTTTCGCCACAGTCTGTGAAGCCTGACCGGCGTTTGACCACGGTCTTGTTAGAAGAAAGCATAGTAAATATTTGCCTCTTTACACTATCTATGGTCTAAGACTTACCCATTTGTCCTTGGTTTTATACCTTTCTCTTTCACTCACCAGCATGACATCTCTTTCCTTGATATGATAGATGTCAGATAGCTGTCAATTCATATGCATTGTAAAATTTTGCCGGTAAAACATTGCAAAATTTGTAAATTATTTCAAAGTGTTAAAACTATTCAATATTAATAGAATTTTGAAGTGTTGACAACACAGTGCCAAGAAAATAATATAGTACTTCATTATAACACTTACCATTCGTCTTTTAATTGTGTTATAATAAGTACAAACTACGACAAGTAAGTGTTCCAAGTGGAATGTGCAACATTCGAAATCTTTAAGCCTTTGGTGATTTCTGTTATTACGAGCACATCGAGTGAAACCAATTACGATAAATTATCTTCGTTTCTCAAGTTCGGACGAAGGGGGAAGTATTTTGCTTTATTCTACTGAACATGAGATGTAAGTACAATTACGAGTTTTCAAACAGGATTGAACTTGTTTTAACACCTAACTGAAAATCTCAGTAGGGGAAATAAAACACCGAGGTTAGTAAACCGGTTGTTTACTTAAGCTAACCAAGAGTTAGTGTCAAAAATTAAATTGATTTTTAATTAATATGATTGAAAGGACATTTATCACAAACTTGTCTTGCTAATAGTGTTGTACTAAGACATAACATTTGTCATTTCACTGTAAAAGAAGACCACTTATCGGTGCAGAACCATTGTGGACAAATTTGTTTTTTATAATATTCTAGAACAATGACAATTTCTGAACAAAGGCTATAGCTGGATAAACATCCAGCTGCTGCTGGCTGAAGTTGAACAGCTTCTTTAATTCAGTGATAAAACACTGGGGTGTGTATAGATAGTCGGCCCATTTATTTATTATTTGAGATATAAAGATAACTTTGGGTGGTTATAGCCTTCTAACCTATATTAAAGAAAGTTTGGATCTGTTCATGGTACATAGATGTGCCATGTGACTATAACCCACCTGAACATTGGTCTTGTAAACGAGGGCTTGTAAATTAAGTCCTCACAGGAGGCACCACAACTGATTTTCACCAAAGCCTAGTAATTTTTACATTACTTATTGACAGGATTAATAAAGTCAGTGGGACCAATGTCCCATAATTAAATATTAGAGACTACATTGCAAATTATTTGTAGTCAAGACTATATTTTTGTCCTGATGTTGTACAACTTATTAAAGCATCATTGAGTGGCTTACAAGGGTGATTAAAATTTAAAGACAAGTACGTACTTTAAGTTAAAAAGTAACACATCTAATGTCTTATATGACAAGTGATCTAAGCCTTACTAATTATACAGCCAAGCCTATAAATCTTAGTGTAAATTGTTTAGACTACACAATACACATAATGAGAAAAGAGATAGTTCACCTATTAAAAGTAGTGAATATAACAGACTCCATCCAAAGAGCTGCATTCAGATGGTTTTTGATAAAGAAGTCAGATGTTGATTTCTGCCCTCTTGGACCTCAGAGGTCTCAATTCATATGTAATATATTGTAAAACATTTTATATTACAAATAAAGAGATTAATTAAAGTTAAGACACATTGGTTAGTGACAACAAACATTCAACAGGCATATTTTCACTTACCAATAGCTAAACCTCATCCGGACATTCCTCCGAGTGGTTTATAGCAAGATTTTCAGCAAACATTTAGTTACACATTACAATAAGTAATTGTATTAATTACATATAAGAGAGCAGGGGTTAAAACAACAGCTTATCATCTTACTATTATAATAACATAAGAGATAGTTTGATTAATCTTAAGACAGCAAAGTAGTGGTCTATTTGTATACTAATTTTAAACCTTATTTATACAAACTTATAATATCATAAGTGTCTATGCTATGAGACTGTGACATTCTGTAAGATGATAAGAAGTATCTCAATTGATGTTTAAAGACTGGAAACTCCCCTCTTTATTGCTCTTGCTTTGTGGCTTAACATTTGGCACAAAAATATTTGCTATTATAGCAAATTGGATTGCAGAAATCCTATAGACACCATATCCAGTTACTCTAGAATCAGTCAGGACGGAAGGTCCTTGATTCTCAAGTTGCAGAAACTCTGAGAATGTTCGATACGAGGATGGCATATAAGTTATCAAAAAGTCTATCTTACAATTGCCATCATGTGAGCATTAAATCTCAGGTGTGATCAAATTATTTGCTCCAATGTCTAAGGTCTGTTTTCCTATTGTTATAACTGTCTGGGACACCAGGCGAGGCAGAGTGAAATTGTCCTAAAAACCATAACTAAAAATAACATTTCTGATTTCAAACATGTGGAATAGATATATTACTACTCCTAAAGGGGTTATGACTAAATTGAGATTTTGCATACTATGCAATTTTAAAGAATTGGCTTCACAATCACTATGCAAATGTTCCTAAAATTATTCAAACAGAGCAGGCCAAGAGGGAATATCTAACCCTACTGTTTAGCAAGACCTGAAATAAAGTTGATCAAAGGAGAGCAGGGCTCAGAACCAGTACTCAAATAGCTGTATTATTCAGTCTTTTGACCTCAAATTCAGGTTGAGGTGCTCAGCTAAACAGGATTTGCTCACTGATTGGAAAGTGGGCCTGTAACCAATTTCTTGGAGTTCAAAGAGGAACGAGATGTATACTATGTTTGTAAGAATAAATAGTCAGTGTATGACTCAAAGAGGTGCATATTGTACATACATGGTGAGAAAAGGACGTAATCCCTTTACCTAAAAAAGTAAATAAATAAAGATGCTTACCATATTGTTGAATCTCACAGAACAATGGAGCATAACTCTCTTTCTCTGCCACTTAGCTCTCGGGGAAGCTAAACTGAACGAGAAGCCAGATGCCAAATGGTCCTAAAGTTCTGAAGTGGCTTCTTCTGCTCCAGGCCATGAAGGCTATGTTCAAAATTTGGAGCGTCCAAGGCATGAACTTATTTTCATCAAAGTATGTGATGAATGGCCCCAGACAGGTGTGCTCATTTTTCTACAATGTATTCGGTAGAAATGAGACTTTCGGCTGGGCTTGGCAATTTTCCCCACCCAGCCTAATAGAATACTGTCTTACTTGAACCAGGTTAAAGGAAATTTCCTTTTATTAATACCAGAATAGACCAAGGGCTTTCGGAGGCCAAACTTGAAAGCAAAGATTATTAACAATTCTCATTTAAGACAGGAGGAAGATCTCAGTAGATGGACAGACAGACAGATTGCCCCTTTTTGCTTAAAAAGTTAGAGTTTGAATGATCAAGTCTCTTACTGAATCACAAATGGCAAGACTTATCAAAGTAGTTGGCAGACACCTACTTAATAATACTTACAACTACAATTACTATATATCTACAATAGACATTGCCAAAAATAAATTTTAAAAGGCTATCATATATTACTAGTTCTTAAGTTTTTTGAAATGGTGTAAATTAAAGTGTTTTCTATCTATCATATAATAACATTATCAGAGATGTAAGATGATCATCAAATACTTAAGACCATTTCACTTGTTAAACCAGAAATTTAAAATGCTATTTGTCTAGAATATTAGCATTTCTATTTGACAAAATTAAAATAAATAAATAAAATTATATATATATAAGTATATATAATTTCATATTAGTAGCTGGATAGTCACTACTATTACTTGCCTCAGGCTGTAGAATCTATGATCTGTTGACACCAGGGCATCCCCAGACAATCAAAACAATCGGCTGGTAGCCACAACTTTGTGTAATAACAAGATTATAAATAAAATAATAAGCAGTCTAGCTGGATGTTACGGAAACACCGAAATTATTGTTTTGTCCTGTAACACACATTAAACATTTTATAACAGTATCTGAAAGGTCAAAAAGCCTAGATAGAGAATGAGTACAAGTTTATACATTTCTATCATTATCTTGAAAGATAAAAATTGCTTAAAGAACCATAATTACTGTTTTCAGAGACATTGTATATAATATTTTTTGTAAATATACAATATAGTACTCTATTAAAAAAAGGGGGGGGGGGGGGAGAGATTAATACTACTCTACATATATATCTATTAGCTAGATGTTGATACAAGATGTTAGTTATAAAATGACCAGTACAAGAGATATTAGAGGAATCTTATAAGTATTGAAACATACAGATGTTTCTATTAATGATATCAGACCTAGTCAAGATTAGCTATAAACTAATTTTAGTTATTATTAAGGCTCTTTAGTTATGTTTACCTTTAGGTTTTCCATTTTTAATGGAAGATTCATAAGATAAGTTCTTTACCAAGGAACCTTGAGATCTTATCATCTAATCAACATTTTCTTTAAAATAATAATTGATTTCAGATAGGAGGATTATTATTTTTTCTTTCTTTATTGTACACAAAGTAGTTACATATAAAACTACAGAGAGTGGTGATGTACCAAAACAAGATTAACAACTCCAAAGAGAGTTTTCTTCCAGCAAACCTAGGGAGACAGGGAGAGACTATTATCCATATAATAATATAAATCAATATTGTTGGAAATTGATAAATTGTGAGGTTATTAGTATTAATTTTTTTTTATTTTCCTTCACAGACAAATTAAAATTCTTAAAGTAAATCGGATATACTTTGAGAAATATTTTAAATCTCTAATCATCATATGCATTGTATTACTTGTGTTTTCACCAGCAGATAACAAACAGGTCTTCTAACAACACTGTGTGTCGACAGAGACACATAATATAACTGTTTTGCATTCCAACAAAACAGGTATTATGTGTTGACTGAGACACACAGTGTTGCAGCAAGTTTCTTGCTGGTGTGTGGAAGACTATATGAATTGACAGCTATCTGACATCTATCATATCAAGGAAAGAGATGTCATGCTGGTGAGTGAAAGAGAAAGGTATAAAACCAAGGACAAATGGGTAAGTCTTAGACCATAGATAGTGTAAAGAGGCAAATTAGGTATCATAAAAGTTTTTGGCACGGCCAGTAATCACAATTAGCTGAAGTTCAGAATGGTTGATAGTTAAAGGTGAGCGCACGGCGCAGTGTGTTCTTTATCAAACGTTGACTCCGAATGATCAAAATGGCTGCCTATACCCTGCTGCGTTAGTCGTCGCCTCACACAGAAAAGAGGGTAGACAGCAAAATTGATGGAGCGATGTTTTACCTACTTTATACTAGGCAAGGACGGAACATACCCCCCACCGAAATCAGTATGATGATTTCCAGTCACGGAAAGGAAATAGAATGAAATGGCTACGAACCAACAAAAGAAATAGAAAGCAGTCAAAAGGAATAAGGAAAGCTACGAGCTAGAGGGTTAAAGAAGTGTATTTGGTTACGAACCAATTAAAACAACTACAAGATACATAGTTTAAGATTAAGGTACGTACGTACGGCTACGAGCCGAATAAATTTATAGTGGACTACGAGTTTTTCAGCTACGAGTTTAGTTGTTTTGGTAGTTTTGTTTAGTTTAGTTGTTTTGGTAGTGGTGGTAGTTTTGATTGGTAGTTTTGCTATTTTCGGTAGTTTATGCTGGTAGTTTTGGTAGTTTCGGTTGTTTTGGTAGTCGTGATAGTTTTGGTCGTTTGTGTAGATTTGTTTTTTGGTAGTTGTGGTAGTTTTGTTTGGAGATTTGGGAGTTTCGGTAGATTTGGTAGTTGTGGTAGTTTTGATTGGTAAATTTAGTAATTGTGGTAGTTTAGGTAGTTGTGGTAGTTTTGGTTTGTAGATTTGATAGTTATGGTAGTTTTGGTTGGTAGATTTGGTTATTTTGGTAGTTGTGGTAGTTTTGGTAGTTGTGGTAGTTTTGATTGGTAGATTTGGTAATTGTGGTAGTTCGATTTGGTAGATTTGGTTATTTCGGTAGTTGCGGTAGTTTTGATAGTTGTGGTAGTTTTGATAGTTGTGGTAGTTTTGGTAGTTTTGATAGTTGTAGTAGTTTTGGTAGTTTTGATAGTTATGGTAGTTTTGGTAGTTTTGATAGTTGTGGTAGTTTTGGTTGGTAGATTCGGTTATTTTGGTAGTTTTGGTAGTTTTGATAGTTGTGGTAGTTTTGGTAGTTGTGGTAGTTTTGGTAGTTTTGATAGTTGTGGTAGTTTTGATAGTTGTGGTAGTTTTGGTAGTTTTGATAGTTGTGGTAGTTTTGATAGTTGTGGTAGTTTTGGTAGTTGTGGTAGTTTTGGTAGTTATGGTAGTTTTGGTAGTTTTGATAGTTGTGGTAGTTGTGGTAGTTTTGGTAGTTTTGATAGTTGTGGTAGTTTTGGTAGTTGTGGTAGTTTTGGTAGTTTTGATAGTTGTGGTAGTTTTGGTAGTTTTGATAGTTGTGGTAGTTTTGGTAGTTGCGGTAGTTTTGATAGTTGTGGTAGTTTTGGTAGTTGTGGTAGTTTTGGTAGTTGTGGTAGTTTTGGTAGTTGTGGTAGTTTTGGTAGTTGTGGTAGTTTTGGTAGTTTTGATAGTTGTGGCAGTTTAGGTAGTTGTGGTAGTTTTAGTTGGTGGATTTGGTAGTTTTGGTTGGTAATTTGGTAGTTTCGGTAGTTTTAGTACGTTTGGTAGTTTTGGTCGTTTGTGTAGTTTACACAATATTTAGTTATATAAATAAAACTAGAACGGGTTGAAATAAGGTATTAAAGTTTGTATGGGGGACCAATCATTTATCAAGTTTATAGATATAAAAATTCATAATCTTTAAAAAAATGCGACTCACTATTCATCCCGGTAGATGGGATAGTTTGCGATATAAAATGAAGTAAATCTTCCGAGGGCAAATAGCACCAACATAGAAATACAATACAATATATCCTGTATTAACGCCTGCTCTTAAAACAAGAGGTACGCACTAGAGTTTGACGCGCGGCGGAGCCGCGGGGTAAACTCTAGTGTAATCATATAACCAACGTGTCAGGATTGTATTATCTTATGGATGGATTGCAAACGTTACAATCCACACAAAGATGTTTCTTATATCATACTTGAATGAACCTAGCATACCTTAGTCAGATGGGACCAGCAATCAAATGAGATTTTAACAAAAGATCAATATAGATGGATGTAAACTATTTAATTATTATGAATAATCTAAATTTAAAACACGTAAACTATTAACTGCAAAATGGTAATTAAAGAAGGAATTTAAATTATAAAACTACTAAAACAAATCAAAATATTAAATACTAATTATAATTAATTAACATGAAAAAGTAAATTTCATATCAAAATAAGGTAACGTACCGTATATCTGACGTTAAATTAGTTAAATGTTAATACAATCTAAATAGAATATAACAACTGTTTAATCTCTATCTCCATAACCTCTATAAGTATTATAAACGCGAAAGTTTGTAAGAAAGTATGGATGTATGTTTGTTACTCTTTCACCCAAAAACTACTGAATGGATTTTGATGAAACTTTACAATAATATAGCTTACACATCAGAATAACTCATAGGCTATAATTTATGAACATATAGTGTGAATTATCCAAAATATAACGATTTTACATCAACGCGCGGGTGTAACCGCGGGTGCAGCTAGTTACACATAATAAATATTATTTATGACTGCATACAAACCATGCAACATATTTTGCATCATAATATTAATTGCAAATGAAAAAAAAATGAATGAGACTAATTTAAATAATTTAGGGATATGTATCTACTACATTACGAAATATAATCTAAAATCTACTGTACACAAGTGCGGGACTAACTTAACATGTAAAGTCTGCATTAAGTAATTATTAAGCCGAATGAATCTAAATTAAACTTTAAGTTGAATGTAAGTAAAAAGCCTCAATTTCAAATTATAAGTTAAACTTAAATATGAATATGAACACTCCCCACCGTGAGGAAATATTGTCAATCAAGGTTAAAAGTAAGTCACGTAAATCTATTTTGAGAATAATAAATATTAGAATGAAAATCCTGAAATTGAGCACCACAGATAATCAACAGTTCTTACTCGTTAAAGAGATGAATTTAAATTATAAGAAAACGATGGGAACGTGCCGTCAAGGATTTCTTTTAAACTTAAAAATGGTCAAAGGACCTTAAAGCAATTTTACACTAAATTAGAATGACAAACAGGTATTAAATAAATTTAGTAGTTAGTTTTTTTTTTTTTTAATGTTTAATTAATTGTAGTTTATTTATTTTACATATTTATTATTAACGGTCGATATAATTTAGTTTAAACGGAGCGACTTCTAGTTGCAACGTACTCATGGTGGACGACGGACCCAGTTTAGGGGCAGTTTTAATGTTTTTATTGAACTTTGGCTTTAGGGTATTAATGTTACTGCCGGTCATATGATGAGAATTATTTCCTTTTGATTTGCAAGCAAGATCGTCTTGCGGATATAAACTAGAAACGTTGCATGGCAAAGATTTCAAGTCCCAAGAACGTTTGGGAGTAACGGTTGCAGTACTTGCGTTGGCAGTGTGGTGCGACACAGTATGCAACGAAGTAGTGGCAGTGGAAACGTGAACGTCACGGATTCCCGCTGGACTCATTGTGCCGGTTATTACGTAGCCAAAAATGCTGTTCAAAGCCTGAGGAATGTCATTGCCAAACTTTAATTTTTGTCCGTCATAAATATATGGAAAAATGTCGCCCGCTAAAATTATATCTATTTTACCTTTTTTATAAAAATGCGGGTCGGCTAAAACAAGATTGTTGTATTTATTAATTATATTTTGAGATATTTGGACTGTAGGTAGATCACCGGTGATCTTAGAGAGCACTACAGCGTCCAAGTTAAAAGTTGGGTCTTTACTATGACGCGGCTTCATAGTGAATGACGTCATGCCAACATTGTTTACTTTTTCGCCCGAGAGACCAAGGATTTCACGATTAGATTTACGCGAAGACAACCCTAAACGACGTAAACAATCAGTTGAAATAAAATTACTTTGCGCCCCAGAGTCAATTAAAACGCGACAAGGTTGATAAAAATGTTTTTCATCCAAAACATGCACCACAGCCGTACCCAACAAAACTGAGGGGCTATTTGTTTCACTAGATGTCACGTGGCAATTATTATTCATCGAGTCATATCCAGGAGCGTCCGCCGGCTGTTGTAGCATGGATGAAGAAGCATAAGATGCGCTTGATTCATCGCAACGCGGGCTCGAAACCGGTTTGCTATCGGTGTGCAACAAGACGTGGTGCGCTCGCTGGCAAACAAAACATTTGAATTTGCTTTTACAATTGTTCGCGTTATGGTTTGGTTTAAGACAGTTCTGACATAATTTGAGTGCATCAACACGGTTGATACGCTGCACAGTGCTTAAATCACGTAATTTCACACATCTAAAAATCATATGATTACTATCGCCGCAATGCAAGCACACACATTTTGGTTGTGATGAAAATGCATGTGTGTATGAAATAGTCTTGAGAGGTTCAGGTAAACTTGGTTGCCGTATATTTTGTGAAGTTTCAGAATTTGAACTATTGGTATATGACGCTGAATGGTCCAGAACTTTAATGTGGTTGTGAATGAAAGACATTAAATCTTTGAAGGAAGGTATTGAAGATTGATCTAGGCCCTGTTCAAATAATTTTCTAGATTGCGGATCTAGCGCCCTAAGTGCAATATGGCACATTACATAACTGCTCAAATGATTAATGTTTAATGTCTGAATGGCTTTATATGAATGCTCAAAGTTTTCTATAAACGTATTTAAAAGAGTTGAAGACTCATTAGTTAATGGCGAAAAGTTTAACATTTTATCTAAATACCGACCGACCAGCAGACGGTTGTCGTGGTATTTATCCAGAAGACTTTTCCACACGACCTCATAGTTAGACGATGTGATCGGCAAACTTTTAACAATATTTAATGCACTTCCTTTTGTGCATGAAAGTAAATAGTGAAATTTATCTATATTTGGTATATGCGATTGATTGTGAACTAACGAACAAAAGGTTTCATAGAATGTCGTAAAGTTTTCTATGTCACCGTCAAAGTTGAATAATTCTAATTTAGGAAGCCGGGGACGAGAAACTGCTAAATTAGAGGGGGTTTCATAATTTGTATGATCAATTGACGGCTTCAATTTATTATAAACTAACTTAATACGGTAATAAATTGTATCAAAACTTTTTATTTCGTGGCTGCGAATCGTGGCATCAGGTTTCGATTCCAATTCCGTTTCTAGTATTTTATAAATAATTTTCTCAAATTTTTGACGCAAGTCATCAAAGTAGAAGCTCCACCAACCTTGAGATCCGCCCTCTCCTGGCTCGGTTCAGGTTGCATGCAGGAACAGCACACGGCACTGAATTCACACGCCTTTAGAGCTAACACTTCGTCCTTCGTACAAAGTTTTATGGATAGGAAATGTTCTCGGCACGGCCAGTAATCACCAAAAAAATTATTATTGTCACAAGAGTGTAAAATGGCTGCCCGTACCTTGCTCTGCATTGGCCGTCGCCTAACACCGAAAGAGGGTAGACAGCAAAATTAATGGAGCGATGTTCTACCTACTTCATACTAGGCAAGGACCGAACAATTCTGAATAAGTTTATATTAAAAACTGGACAAAATAATACAATTGTTCATTTATTAATAATCACGATTTCGACACCAATAGTGTTTAACTTCTATAGAAGTTAAACACTGTTAGTGGTGAAAACTTATAATAAATCATTTTTACAAAACAAATACGTGTACACTCGGCTACAACCAAAATGGAAGAAGAAACAAAAAGCAACAACAGGGTTGCAAGTTTAAAAATAATACCTTATGTTGGTGTTGCCAACGCTTATTTCTTTCTACACTTACATATTTCAACAAAATTATAATTTTTTCTATGGTATTTATAATATAACTATAAAGACCACATCTTTGAAAATATATATTGCCAAAATTTATTTACGACCAATCTGTACCTATCACACAAATCTCAAAAATAGAATTTTGAATGTTTCGCATAAATTTGATTTTGATGTTATGTCTAGAGCAGTGCTTTTCAATCTTTTTGAATATGCGTCCCCTTTATAGGCTGAGAAATTTTGGCGACCCTCTTGGGCCGTAGACAGACTAAAAGTTAGTAATTTAAAAGACTACGTTTATGTTTTTCTCTATTTTGTTACCCATATTCATTATTAGGGCCAGGTGGTAGGGCATTTTCCCGACTGGATGGCTATCACCCCTGGTCTAAAGTATGCCGCCATAACAACCTTGAGTTGTGTTCCGGCATTAGTGACCAGGCTCCAGTCTCCTTTAGAGATCAGCAGCGCATTTGTAGCACCTTTATTGTTGCAAATGTCCATAGGCGATGGTAACCGCTTTCCATCAAGTGGGCCGTCTGCCTATCTGCTGATCTCGGGATCTACGGGGTATAAATTTAAATTGCTTTTTCCCTTTTGCAGGCGACCCCCCTAGGGGTCGCGACCAACAGATGGAAAAACACTGGTCTAGAGTACAGCTGACAGGCTAACGGCCCAACTGTGACGGAAAGTGGTTACCGTCGCCCATGGACATTTGCAACAGTGGTGCCGGGTTCCAGTCCTTTGGCGTTGCAAATGTCCATAGGTCAGTCTTTCTGCTCTACTCCCGCAGTAAAAAATAAATTCATATAGATTCAGTACAAACATTATGAGACATACTTGAGAGGTTTTTGCAGATCGTCGACACGTTTGCGACAACTGAGCTCGAAGTCTGAAATAAGAGAAAACCAAGTGGCCATGTACGAGTCGTGGTACAACTAAAAAAAAAAAAAAATTGGTTCGCACTAGCAAACTTGTTATTTCTCAATCTTCTCAGTATTGTTCGTTGTATTCAGTTCGTAATACCGAAGTAAGAAAGAGAGTCGGTCTGAAAGAGAGTGTCGGGGTGAAGGTAAGGAAAGGAATGCTCCGGTGGTTCGGGCATGTGGAAAGAATGCATGATGAAAGAATGACTAAACAGATATACAATACAAAAGTGGATGGATGCAGAAGTCGTGGAAGGCCACGACACACCTTCCATGATCAAATTGATCGTGTACTAGCAGAAGGTGATGTCAGGAGCCTTAAGAACAGACGAGCGTGCATGACAAGAGTTATGAATGTCAAAGAAGCAAGTGAGGTGTGTAAGAATAAGCCTAAATGGCGCTCTGTTGTTCGTGTTCACAGTATTCTGAGAAAGTATACTCTGTCTCCGACTACGAGTTGCATGACCTTTTTATTTCTCACACTAGGAAAGTAAGCGTCAATTTTCCTGATCACAGGGATGAAATCAGTAATTTTCGTCCCTGAGACACCATTTTCCCTACTGTCAAAAAATTAAACAACCATGCTAGGCCATGTCCGAGTTTTTTTATACAGCCGCTTGTAGGATATTGCCAGTTTTTGAGTAGTAATTATGTGTTTTGTAGTTGTAGGAAATGTAGTAACTGTATAGTCAAATGTGACCTTTTGAGTTGTCCTTTGGCACTAGCTGATTACCTACAGTTGCTGTGCACAAGGCTTAACTCCGATGAATGGCACTAGCTGAGATTGCCACATAAAAAGAAATTTACTCGACGTTTCGTATGTACATACATACATACATAACTTCATGCCAGTTCCCTTGCGTGGTATGCACGAAAAACAGAGTGCCATTTAGGCTTATTCTTACACAGCTCACTCGCTTCTTTGACATTCATAACTCTTGGGTGACCGACAAAAGTGGATTCACACCTGCATACCATAAAAACACACTTTCTTACCTTTCCGCATTTGGACTTCTTCTGTTTAGTTTGTGTTTAAAATTTGTAATTAGAAAAACAGCCCATTGTGTATTGTAATCTTTTATGGTAGTCATTATACTGAGGTGTGATTCTAAGAAATTCAATCCACGCGGGCGAGACACATTTGTATTTGAGGAGTATAAAGCAATGCCCCAATGGAGAGATCGTCAGTCAAGCGATAAGCATAAGCGAAGCAAGACGTGTGTACTACATTCGGTAATCTATTTAGTGATGGACTTTGCGCGTGTTATTATATTAATAAAATAAAATTCAAATTTGTACTGCTTCAAAAATTTTGTCCCGTTACTACTCACGCGTCAAATGTAAGAAGAAGGACGGAACGAGGACAACAGTACAATAACGCCTCTACAGAAATTCACATGACAAATAGAGACAACATGACATGTACGACTGCTAGTAAAATGAGGTGACCGAGGCCGATCACATCCGATTCTTAACGAACATTTCCGAACTAGAAATTTTGTACGGGACGAATGAGGGAATGACGCTCGCCGCCTCACCGGCCTCATCGCTTCAAATATACTACCGCGGTACAAACCATACAAATCAGTTCGAACGTTCCGTTTTCTCCGTGTAAGTGAACGTTTCACATCCCATTCTTGGAGATCCTATTAAACTTTAGACACAAGCCGTGCTTGCTCTTGGTGTGATTGTGCCATAACTTAACCTAAGTGCCATCCGAGGACTTGTTAGTGCCGTGCACTTCAGGAGCTGTCTAGCTGCCCCATTGGAGGTGGATTCCGAGGTTAGTGGTGCTTATTACCCCATTGGTTTTTGTGCAGGATTAGGCATACCTCACTCTCAAATACCCTATACAGTCCAAAAAAAATTTTTAATAGAACCAGCGAAGCAGTGTTAAGGATCCGTGATCCAGCATTGTACAAGTACAATATGTCATGTTACTCTTACAAACTAATTTTGAAATCATGTACCCAAATCTAATGTGAACTGAAGTGAACTAATTTCTTTTGGAAAAGGTAACCTTAAGTACAAATCCCGAGAGCCGTTTTTAGTTGTTCGGGTGCATGAAAATAATCTTATTCCGACACAGTTTTCACTAAAACGTTAGCTTACGTTCATTTTTAAATGCTGCGGTACTTTGTGTTCCGGGAATCCCGCGGAAATTCAAAGTCAAGCGTGAAAGAAGTCGCGGCTATATCCTAGTTCATAAATATTTACCTAAATCCCTATTTGATATTATAAATGCGAAAGTAACTCTATCTGTCTGTCTGTTCCGTTTTCGCGGAAAAACTACTGGACCGATTTCGCTGAAACTCAGTATATGTGTATATTTTCGATGCCGAGGATGAACATAGGATACTTAATGGGATAGATTTATGTAAAGGTTATCCCGAAAACTAGGATAGGTTTTGTGATTTTGTCCATTTCGTCTACATGGTCCATGTTATCGATTTTGTCACTTTTGTCAAGACTCGTCATTTATGTAGTTTACAGATAGACGGGGGATGGTATAGTTTGCGATATATAATGAAGTGAATCTTCCGGGGGCAAATACATAAAAAATTAATACAATGTAACCTGTACCGCCTGCTCTTTAAACAAGAGAGACGCAGTAGTGGTCGACTCGCGGCTAAGCCGCGGGGTAAACTCTAAGTTTATTTTTTATTGCAGGAGCTCAGCAGACAGGCAGACGGCCCACTTGATGGAAAGTGGTTACCATCGCCTATAGACATTTGCAACACCAAAGGTGCTACAAATGCGCTGCTGCTCTCTTAAGGGAGACTGGAACCTGGTCACTAATCTCGGAAAACAAATCAAGGTTGTTATGGCGACATACTTTAGACTAGGGGTGGTAGCCATCCGGTCGGACAAATGCCCTACCACCTGGCTGTGGGTTGTTTTGTCGCCTCTTACGACAGATACAAATTGTATTCTTTCTCTGTTCCTGCACGGATAAAGTTGCCTATAAATATATTATGGAAATTGTTTACAATTCAACCAACACCTTACTGTTCTACGCGCCGCGTGCGAGTGGCGGCGCCACCACGCCGGCGCGGCGCACTTGTCTAATATGGATACATAATAAAAATATATTAAGATTCCTTAACGTTTTGAATAAAATAATAAGGTGCCGCCACTCATTGTATATGTAATACCAACAATATGGGGGCGTAGAGGCCAAAGGCCCTGAATAAAAATGCGGAATGGCGGTGACAGAGTGTAGCCACGTCGTAATTGTCCACGATTCAAAAAATGAGCAGATCAAAAACGGTACTCACGGTTGTCCCGTCGCCACGATGCTTTTACCAGGCCTGATATGATTATTTGAAGGTGCAGTATACCACTCGTGATGGAAATATTGTGAGTAAGAAGGCTGCGCACACGACACTAGTTTTTGCGTAAAGGTGAGAATAGCCACTGAAGCGTGTCGCGGGGTGCATTTTTTGGTTTTACCAGCGCGTGCAGGCGACCGCGGTGAGGTGCGGTGTGTGGCGGGGGTGAGAACAAACCGGAGCGCGTTTGTCCACCTTTCTTTGAATTAAGGAAAATTACGAAGTGGCCCAAACAAACAATATTATTTTTCAGGGAAAAATCACTCACCAAGAAGAAAAGAGTGATATATATCTTTTTGATACAAAGATATATATCACTCTTTTATATCTTGAACTCTTTATCTTTACTACTGAATAGTGTTAGTGTCAATTGTAGACAAGATGAGTTATTATCTGTGAGTGATATACTGATAAACTGATATGAAAAAAAATATAAACAAATAGAGTGAAAAAATTACACCATAAAACTATAGTGTTACGATTTATTTTGACTTGCTATTATATTCGGTTTCCTCGGTCACCTTCTACGCATGCGCAGTGCGCGGGCTAATCATTCTTTCTCTTTTCTTTCTAGTCTAGTTTCTTCTCATTCCCAGTCGCGTGGAACAGGAATAAACTAAAGAGTTAAAGATATAAAGACACATTTTGAACGCAAGTGACATACAAATCTAGTCACTCTTCGCGTCGGATATATATCTTTTGAGTTAATCACTCAGGAGTTACACTAATAAAGTATTGTTGGAAAACAATCGGTGCAGTGTTTCTATTTAGTGGTTAGAATATGAACACAAGATATAAAAGTGTATACGAACATGGGCAGTGGTGCGGTGAGATCGGCGAGGTCGCGACTGATGGCGGTGTTTGCGCCGCCTGTTCCACCAACGCGTCCACGATGTGACCGGCGCCTGTGTCCTGAAACAGTCATATTTGCATTTTATACCCTTGTCCTGTTCTGAAAAAATGAAAATTTAGAACCCCGATAGTAGTGCCACCTACCGGGTCCAATTGTGGATCTAAACCATCCAGGAACCCCTTTTTTTGCCAGGGGAAATCCCTTTGAGGACTAAGCCGCGACAGGCACCGAAGCCTGGGGGTATAATTCGCGACCCGTGTGTGGGATTCGCGAGATCGAGGGTGGCACTAGCGTGCCCAGTCAGAACTGGTGCCACGCTATTGCCACTCCCCAGTTAGGGATACCCACTAAAACCCCTGGGTGGTTCCGTCCTGCGTCTTATACCAGGGCTACGGGTATACGGGATTCCCAGCTCCGCCTGCCCTGGCAGATCCAGGAACCCCACTTCAACACACAGAAAAAAATATTAAATGTTAGAACCCGATTTCAGCGCCACTTACCGAATCTAATTGTGAATCTAAGCCATCCTGAGACCAATTCAAACATACACACACACACACAAAAATCCAGTGGTTTAGAAGTTCAGTGAAAATTATTATTTTTGTCAAAAAAAAATTGCAATTTTCGTATAATATTCATAGTTATTCTATTTGGGGTGGAGACAAATTCAACAAATCAAAGATTATAAAAATCGGTCCGGCCGTACTTGAGTTATAATTGGTGCAACTATGTAACGAAACGTTACATTACGTAAACTGGAATAATCTCGTAATAAATAACAAGGATGGGAATATTTGTTGAACAAAGATAGACATAGATAATGACGTAATAGGGTTCGTTCTAGAGTGTCGAACAGATATATAAGCGCGACAATCTGCGCACGGACAACCCACAGCCAGGTGGTAGGGAATTTGCCCGACTGGATGGCAACCACCTCTGGTCTAAAGTATGTCGCCATAACAATCTTGAGTTGTGTTCCGGCATTAGTGGCCAGGTTTCAATCTCCCTTAAGAGAACAGCAGCGCATTTGTAGCACCTTTGGTGTTGCAAATGTCCATAGGCGACGGTAACCGCTTTCCATAAAAAAAAAGTCGTTTGAATGGATCAGGACGTGAGTCAATCGAGAAAAGCGTGTGCATAATTTAAAGAGATATTATTTATTTAATTAATCTTTAATTTAAAAAAGGCAGTTTCTTATTAAATCGATGTTTCCTTCTAATATCGGTACCCACAGTGTACAAACTTGTTATGTGTGGTAACCCTACGGTTTTCCACGCATATGGGGCAACCCTGTTGTTTCTCACGCAACGAATTCAAAGAAAACACCTCATCCAAGCCAGCTGTGGGTGACTCATGCATAGGCGTGGGAAAGTACTGAATCGAGAGATTCCTGCAAGACCTCGGAGCCACCCTGCCGACCGATGGACGACAGACTGGCTCCAATCGCGGTAGCGTGTCGTCGTAACTGATCATCGTGATCAATTAGTATTAAGTTATTATTGTAATAATTAATTTAATTAAAGTGTAAGAATTATATTTGCTTTTTTAAAACTTCCTCCGACGGCCATCTCACATAACTAACTCTTTGCTGTATTTATGGTCGTTTGACACAGCACGTAACAATATATTGACTCGGTGAGCGAAACTGTCAATAAGACAAGTTATAACGTAGTTAATCTAATACAATTAAATGGTTTGGTGTTGTCCTCAGGTCATCAGAAAACGTTCTCCCCCGTTCAAACGTCATTATAAATTAATTTCTGATTACCAAGCACCTCTCATTTTTATATAGTCACTTCCAAAGCCACTCCGACATTGGCAAAATCAACGCACAATAAAGCGTTGGAGCCATCGCCGAACAAAAATAGAATAGAATAGACGTGTGTAAAAAGACACAAATAATTAAATAAAACACACCTGTATCTGATTATTGGAAAGATCCAAGAGGTGTATGGTGGTGTTGAGCCGCAGCAGGGAGCCCAGTTGCGCCGCGTCCGACGCCGTCAGTCTGTTGTCGCCCAGACGCAGTTCCCGGATTGAGCTATTCGACTTCAGCGCTATCACTGCAACCCACATTATATTTACACGTTCATGAGATTGATTGAGATTAGAGAATATATATAATACTAGCTGTCCCGGCAGACGTTGTTCTGCCCTGAAGAAATAAAATTTAGAACCCGATTGCAGCGCCACCTACCGGGTCCAAATGTAAGCTATCCTATCTTTCAAGTCGGATCAAACTGCACACGGTGTGCAAATTTGATTAAAATCGGTCAAGTAGTTTAGGAGTCCATCGCGAACAAACACCGTGACACGTAATTTATATATATTAAGTTATACATACATACATATATCGACGGCTTCATAACATATAGGCGTATACGACAAAAATGCTATTTTTTGTTGTTTACTAAAAACTATACATGTTACAATTTAGAAAGTCTTACCAGTATGCAAGTTGGACCTAAAAAGAAGGGTATTCCAAATTTCAGCCTTATACAATCAACTAGTTTTGTAATAAAACTACGTTTCAACGGTTTTAAGCGCGGTAATTCATTTGAATTTTTTGAAACGTCGGAATAGCAAAAATCAAACAAATTACCGCGCTACCGCGCTGAAAACTGTTGAAACGTAGTTTTATTATGTATACAAGTCGCGAAAACTTAAGAAAATATTAACTAGTTTTATTCACATATGATATTGCACATTAGAGGAAATAATTGTAACATACTATTTTTTTTTATATTTTTATTGCAGGAGATCAGCAGACAGGCAGACGGCACACTTGATGGAAAGCGGTTACCATCGCCTATGGACATTTGCAACACCAAAGGTGCTACAAATGCGCTGTTGCTCTCTTAAGGGAAACTGGAACCTAGTCACTAATGCCGGAACAAAACTCAAGGTTGTTATGGTGACATACTTTAGAGCAGGGGTGGTAGCCATCCAGTCGGGCAAATGCCCTACCACCTGGCGTAAATACGTAGTAAACAATATGTTTCGCGACGGTGTCAAATGCGCGCAGTTCAACACATGCCAAACACGAGTGTCGGATGCTAGTCTTCAACTGCACCCTGGCACGGACGAATGTCACACTGTTATTCCTTTAACATATTGTTACAACCTAGGCGCCGACAAAGACAAATTCCCAGTACAGACTGTAAAAGAACATTTTATTACCTGTCGGCATTGGAACTGATTGTAATCCTTTTATGATCGTCTTCTTTTGTTCACTTATTTTTTGGCATACGTTTCTAATTATTGTCGAGAATAGCCTATTGTCCTATTGTACTCGTTCATTAGCATCATTAGCCAGGTGTTGCGGATTTTTTTGCATTTGTGGAGTATAAAACAACGGTCTGATGGAGAGAGGGGGCAATTGAGCGACAATTACGATACGGGCGTGATGTGTGTACATTCGGGAATCTAATAAATAAATTTTTATCCGTGCAGGAACGGAGAAAGAATACAATTTCCTGCGGCTCGGCAGCCTGTCGTAAGAGGCGACAAAACAACCCACAGCCAGGTGGTAGGGCATTTGCTCGACTGGATGGCTACCACCCCTGGTCTAAAGTATGTCGCCATAACAACCTTGGGTTGTGTTCCGGCATTAGTGGCCAGGTTCCAGTCTCCCTTAAGAGAGCAGCAGCGCATTTGTAGCACCTTCGGTCTTGCAAATGTCCATAGGCGGTGGTAACCGCTTTCCATCAAATGGGCCGTCTGCCTGTCTGCTGAACTCCTGCAATAAAAATTAAAAAAAAAAGAGAGATTGATATTAATATTATTTCTAGCTTCCGTTGCTTATCTAAGAGGTAATGTTAAACCGTCAGTGTTCGTTGATAGTGGCTCGGCATACTCACCGAGACAGAGGAGCGGCTCCCCGCACAGCGCCGCCCTCTGCAGGCAGAGCGACCGCAGGCGACAGGTGAGCTGCCTGAGCGAGCGCGCCAGCACCGGCGCGTGCGACGCCTCCAGACCGCTCTCGCTTATCTCCAGCTCCGATAACTCCGCGCTCTGTAATCATCGGCAGACAAACACACATATCGTATATCCCCAAATTAAGCAAGTTACGCTTGCGTTATGAGTAACATACAACGTACCCAGACCATAATTAGCTATGGTCTGGGTGTCTGTCTGGATGGAGGAGGCCTTCATCGCACAGTGGATGGACCCTTTAAGTCAACAAGAAAAAAATATACAATCTAGATATTATTGGGAAATAAAGGCTTTTTATTTATTTACTAGCTGCGCTCACGGTTTTACCCGCGTGGTGATGGAAAATCGTTATATCTTGGATAATAGACACTATATCTTTATAAATTATAGCCTATGTGTTATTCTGATGTGTATGCTATATTACTGTAAAGTTTCATCAAAATTCATTCAGTAGTTTTTGCGTGAAAGAGTAATAAACATACATCCATACATACATTCTTATAGGATTAAAAAACAAAAATAGATGTTCATCAACTATACAGTAACCTTTGTGCCTGGGTCGACACGCACTTGGCCGATTTTATCTTTTTTTCATACAAATACCTAAATAAATAATCGGCAGACAAACACACATATTGTATATCCCCAAATTAGGCAAGTTACGTTTGTGTTATGTATGAGTAACATACAACGGACCACTTTGGGGTCGATTCCCAGACACCCAGACCGCATAGTTAATTATAAAGAAAATTCGTTTACGAAACTCACTATACCAGGAATCGAACCCGTAGCATCTGCGTTGCAGCGAGGTAAGCCGTCAAAGGCTTAGCCCGCTCAACCACAAAGGCCGTCTATGGACGAAAGGTATTCAAGTGAAAAGCCACAATAAATAAATACATCATCTAACCAATGGTCCCCAAACGTTTTTGTCTCCTGGACCCCTTAGCAATCTTTACTGTATTGGATGGACATTCCCCTATCTTGTGAACATTGACCTTTTACAATTTCATCAAATTCAAATGTTTCTTTTCTTAACCGACTACAAAAAAGGAGGAAATTCTCTATATAGAAAGAAAGAAAAAAATATTTAAAGAAATAGCGACGTACGCAATTTATTGAGTATTTTTTTGTTTTTGAACCGATCTTGATAATTCTTTTTGCGTTGGATTCAGTACAGCTTCAATATGGTTTCATATAAATGACATTGCCCATTTTCGGAACACTCCGAAATTGGATGAACGCTAACTTAATTACCTTAAATTAAATACCTTTATTAAATATTATAAATGCTATTCACTTTTGTCGACCCCTATTTGTAGCTCGCGGACCACCAAACATTGTTTTCGCTGACGTGGACCCCCCTGAAGCTCGGTATGGATCACTTTGGGGATCTATGACCTATACTAATATTGTAAATGCGAAAGTTTGGATGGATGTTTGTTACTCAATCACACCAGAACGGCTGAACGAATCTGGATAAAATTTGGCACTCAAATGAGATTATAGTCTGGAACAGCGAATAACACATATACCTTTTACCCCGGAAAAATGTATGGTTTCCTTGGCATTTAAATTACGGACCACCCACAAATTATGTCACATAATTTCACGCTTTTTTTACCCTAACGCCGTAAATTAGCGTATAGGAACAGTGCGCCCTAACCTAGTAGAGATATAAGAACAGTCCGCCCTAACCTAGTATAGATATAAGAACAGTCTGCCCTAGCCTAGTATAAATACAAGAACAGTACGCCCTATCCTAGTTAGATATAAGAACAGTCCGCTCTAACCTAGTATATATATAAGAACAGTACGCCCTAACCTAGTATAAATATAAGAACAATACGCCCTAACCTAGTATAGATATAAGAACAATACGCCCTAACCTAGTAAATATAGATATAAAAACATTCCGCCCTAACCTGGTATAGATAAAAGAACAATACGCCCTAACCTAGTATAGATATAAGAACAGTCCGCTCTAACCCAGTATAGATATAAGAACAGTCCGCCCTAACCCAGTATAGATATAAGAATAGTCCGCCCTAACCTAGTATAGATATAAGAACAATACGTCCTAACCTAGTATAGATATAAGAACAGTACGCCCTAACCTAGTATAGATATAAGGACGATCCGCCCTAGCCTAGTATAAATACAAGATACAAGTACAGTCCGCCCTAACCTAGTATAGGTATAAGAACAGTTCACCCTACCCTAGTATAGATATAAGAACAGTGCGCCCTAACCTAGTATAGACATATAAGAAAACAGTACACACCTTTTTGATCATTCTCGAAACGGCCTGCCAACCCCGGACGCCGAACTGCCTCGGCCCGCTGAGGCACAACACCATAGCGCTCTCGTAGTACTCTATCATGTCGAATAGGGCCTCCTGTAAAATGATATATTTAACGTTTTATGTCATTATTATCAATCATTGTCATTAGCAAGGCTTGGAACCGGTTTAAAGTTTACCGGTTATTCGACTATCTCGTGCCAAGTGTAAACCTTAGAGAGTTATATGAGCCTGAATTAAGAAACGGTTTGTTCCGCGAGAACAGGAAGTATCGTTCTATCTTTCTCGGCATGTGTTATTGCGCGTCTGAAAACTTGCTGCAGCACATGGCTGCGCTTTGAAGGTGTGCGGCAAAAATCGTTCAATTTCGTTCAGTGAGAAAAAAACTGAAAATAAATTTATCTATGTAATTAGGCTGTAACCGGTGGTACTTTTTTACCGGTTTCCAAACGTTGATCATTAGTCTTTATAAGTCTATCATTTATTATGAATAAATTCGAAAGACTAGTTGTATGCAGATAAGTTTTTAGTAACAAGTTTTACGAGGATCTGAGAGACAAGTTAACCGGAATAAAGGTGATGAAATTGTTCCTCGAGGCATCCAGGAGTCTGTAGGTTAAATAACGTATACATAAGGGACAGTACATGAGCATTCCAGCGAAGACGTATTGGGATGACTGATCGTTGACTCCAGAGACCAGATAGCGGTTATCATTATTAGCTTCAAGTCTACGTTGATGAATTGTACCAACCGCTCCCTCGTCGTCGATCGAGGCGTGGTCCACCTTGATCCGCCTGAACTGCACCCGCCGCAGCAGCGCCTCGAGCGCGTCCACCGCCGCCGAACCGGACAGGGTGCACTCCGCGAGCGACAGTCTGGGCGCCCTGTTGCCACCACCGATCGAGTTCTCAGGTAGCTCCTGCAAATTGTGGAAGGTGTGATCACATTTTTTTTGGAATCAGAATAAAAATAATCAGATATTTTATGAGCACGTGTAGACTGCATTGATATGAGCAACCCACAGCCAGGTGGTAGGGCATTTGCCCGACTGGATGGCTACCACCCCTGGTCTAGAGTATGCCGCCATAACAACTTTGAGTTGTGTTCCGGCATCAGAGGCCAGGCTTCCGTGTCCCTTTATAGAGCGGCAGCACATTGGTGTTACAAATGTCCATAGGCGATGGTAACCGCTTTCCATTAAATGAGCCGTCTGCTCATGCAATTAAAAAAAGACAGATTGGGGGCCAGGGCGCCACCTAGCGATCGGAGCGCCAGCTTTTCCTTTATATTCGTATATCCCTCGGGAATAGTGCCTTATTTCTGGATTTCGGACCTGTAATGATGTCGTAAACACGGCGAGACGAGCCTGCTTCTGAGCATCGGTGAGGTTGTGCGGCACCCAGCATGAAACTATTGTCCTCAAGCGAAAGTGCACGTGTAGGCTTCCCGATCCAATCTGCAGTACGTGCTGCATCTCTTAATACGTAACTCGCCTATTGTCTTGGATTAAATTTTTCACTGCTAGCACATTTTCTTCCGTAACAGCCTAGTAAGGCGACCAACTTCTTTCTTCATCCCCCAAAGTTAGTCGACCGCGCTTGAGTTCGTTGTACCAACACTACACGGTTGTCTTAGAAGGGCCTTCATCCATGAATGCCATTTGAAGTCTATCGTACGATTCGTCCGGTTTCAGGCGACACTTGAAATCGTAGAAAATCATGGCGCGAAAATGTTCCCGGCTTAGATCCATTTTTTAATGAGACAAAATTATTTAAATTAGCTCGCAAACAATGTGGAGGGAAATTTTGAAATTGGAACATACCTATTTTTAGTTATAAATAATCATATTCTCAAAATCTTATACTAATATATAAAGCTGAAGAGTTTGTTTGTTTGAACGCGCTAATCTCGGGAACTACTGGTCTGATTTGAAAAATTATTTCAGTGTTAGATAGCCTATTTATCGAGGAAGGCTATAGAGTATATATCATCACGCTAAGACCAATAGGAGCAGAGCACCAATAAAGAATGTTTCAAAATCGGGGGGTTTTTCCACTATTCCAAGTGGACGAAGTGGGCAGAAGCTAGTAGATTATAACTGGACAGTCTCTCATACATAAAACTTGTTTTCACAATACTTTCTGGGTGACCTGGTATAGTCTATTCCAGTTGGGTTTTTTTAAATACACAAATGTACAGACACGGCATGTTTAAACTGTTATATTATAAATGTATATAAAGATAAATTGATTAGGATTATTTTACCCGTATTTGCTGTAGTACAGTGTCGATTGGCGGCGTGTTATGCCGTCTGCAGGACTCGAGATATTCCGCTGTGAGCTGCCCACGCGTCGTTGACGGCACTGAAAGGAAAATACATACAAACAAATTAACACACTTTTGTTTTTTCATTGTGAAACTGGCAGACAGGCTTACATGGTTCACCTAATGGAAAGTGGTTACAGTCGCCAGTAGACGTTTGCAACACCAGCCGAAGCCGACGCACTGTCAGCCCTTAGAATAAGATAGAGAATGTGGGATAAAGAGGATGTGACAGAGGTATCAGACTGGGGATTTTTTATTGCATGAGTTCAGCACACAGGCAGACGGCCCACTTGATGAAAAGCGGTTACCATCGCCTATGGACATTTGCAACACCAGAGGTGCTACAAATGCGCTGCTACTCTCTTAAGGGAGACTGGAACCTAGTCACTAATTCCGGAACATAGCTCAAGGTTGTTATGGCGACATACTTTAGACCGCGGGTGGTAGCCATCCAGTCGGGCAAATGCCCTACCACCTGACTGTGGGTTGTTTTGTAGCCTCCTACGACAGGCCGCCCGGCCGCAGGAAATTGTATTCTTTCTTCGTTCCTGCACGGATAGAATGAAATTTAAAAAAAAAAAATATTTAGAACTACAACACAAACGAGAATACAGTACACTAGCATAAATAAATAAATGTACAACGTAACATGCAGTTAATAAAAAAAACGAAGCAAGTGTAGCTCTAAATTGGTCCTAGCTCAGCATGTTGCTGGTTAGGTTAACCAGCGCTGATCTTCCACTAGGGCCATTAACGTGACATACACAGATACGGAAGCAAATAAAATACAAAGTAAAAGAAAGTATAAAAAAGAAGAAAAAAAAATGTATACCACAAAAATTGTATTGTTACGAGTCGCGAGACTCGATTTAAAATGCCGTTAAAATTACTAATAGAGTTTATTAGAACTATACAAACACGTATAACACAGGTACAAATATAACCGAACACAACAAGTCCAAACGTAATGCAAAAGGTCGTAATTCAATAAAACGCGCAAAGTCCGTCACTTATTAGATTCCCGATTGTAGTACACACGTCTCGTTTCGCTCGTGGTTCTCGCTCGACTGCCTCCCCCCTCCATCAGGTCATTGTTTTATACTGCACAAATGCAATATGTCCACCCGGCAACGTGGACCAAATTTCTTAGAATCAGCGTTTACTTTAGAATCCGTAACACCTGGCTAATGATTACAACAATAGGGCGTATGCCAATAAGTAAACAAAAGAAGACGATCATAAAAGAATTTCAATGTTATTAGTTCAAATGCCCAAAGGTAATAAATGTGCTTTGTTTCAGATATGCAGGTGGATTTTATTTTTGTCGGGACCTGATTTGTAACAGTATCATAAAAATATTATTTATATAGTTTGAGACAGTTATATCGATAAGAGTTCAAAAAGAGCAATGTAAAGAAACATACGACACAACACAGACCGGATAGGTCAGGCACATCCCCCAAATGGGCGCCATTACATATCACTGGTATCATGAACAAGATCAGCTTGGCGCACTTTTTTTAATTTTTTTATTGCAGGAGTTCGGCAGACAGGCAGACGGCCCACTTGACGGAAAGCGGTTACCATCGCCTATAGACATTTGCAACACCAAAGGTGCTTGCTACAAATGCGCTGCTGCTCTCTTAAGGGAGACTGGAACCTGGTCACTAATGCTGGAACACAACTCAAGGTTGTTATGGCGACATACTTTAGACCAGGGGTAGTAGCCATCCAGTCGGGCAAAACCCTACCACCTGGCTGTGGGTTGTTTTCTGGCCTCTTACGACAGGCCGCCCGGCCGCAGGAAATTGTATTCTTTCTCCGTTCCTGCACAGGTAAAAACTGCACTTGGTGGGCACACAAGAATTTTGAAATGGTATAGGAGACTGAAATAGGGAGAGGAAGAAGTTGACCTACGGAACTCTCACTCATCGTACGAAACATGATTAGTTCAAAGCAAACTGTTTCGCATCGATATTCTATAAGAGCGTGTATATCACACCGACCGAGCCGACGATAACGACTCCAGCATGGTTCTACCACGTCAACGTCTAGTATATAAAATTACTAGAGTTTAATTCCTGCATTATCCGGATTAAACAGACAGACAGTTAAAATGTTTAAAAAATGAATTTTGATATTAGTACCGTATTGACTCATTGACTATTCAGGTGATCAGAAGGCTGGTGCTTACCTCGGGCAACGGATCAGTATGGCGGTCCAGCGAGGAAACGTAGCCAGCCTTCTGAGCACCTTACCCATAGAAAACGGTGATCTTGGCTCAGTATTCTACTTACAGTCTTGAGGGACTATGGGTAGAATACAATACAAATAAATTAAGTTTTCTTTTATTGTATTCGATTATTTATAAATTTCTTCAGCTTGTTGTAAATTATATGTAATAAAGTACCGTATATGCTTTCATATGCAGTTAGTAAAAAGCTGTTATTTTAACTTGTGACATTACAAACAGACACTTCGATCTTATTTATTTGTATGTAGTATGTATAGATATAAAAATAATACGTAATGTGAAAAAATACAGCGAACCCCTCCTCACTCCTGACCTCAACCGTCAGTCGCTAATCTGTGGTGAGCTCACTTTCCGACATAATATATATAAAATACCTACACATTTTAAACCTCGTCTTGGTCAAAACAGCTTTATGTCGAATAATCGTTTACGTCATAAAGTCTTTATTTATTACGATTACTAAGCGTATCGTTAAAAAAACAGACAAGTGCGTGTCGATATTAACTAATGCTGATACGCAAGTTTGCAAGGTGTACAAAATTAGTCAAAAGTATGTACTTGTAGCCTTTTTTTATTGTATGTATAAATTCAGCACACAGGCAGACGGCCCACCTGATATAAAGCGGTTACCATGGATACCACCTATGGATATAGGTAACACCAAAGGTGCTATTAATATGCTGCCGCTCTCTAAAGGGAATCTGGAACTTGTAATTGAAATACGTAATTGAAATACCAATACGTATTTTGTATTTGTATTTCAATTACTTCTCAAAAATGTAATTTGTAATTAGTATTTCAAATACCTGACGCTGAGGTATTTTGTAATTAGTATTTCAAATACTTATGGTTTCAAAATACATTTCATAAAATACATTTAGCTATTACATACATTTGATGGGTGTGTTCACAAACTACTATGGATACTACGTATGGTGTGTTCTTCAGAAAATAGCGCTCGATAGCTTTCATAAGCAAAATGGTGACCGCTAAATATTAGGTACGTTCTGCAGTACTGGCAATTTAAAATAAATATTTTTGTTTGGCTAAGATATATAATTTAAATTAATTTTACTTTGAAAACATGAAAGTCTTTTATTTATTGATAAGCCTTATGTTTTAATCGCATTTGAATCTTTTTCGTCATCATGGATAGTTAAAATTCAAGTAATTATGGAATAAGAATACCGTCGTGCCAGCAACGCGGCAAGAGCGACAAGCAACATCAAAGACCTTTATGAGCGAACACTACAATGAACGCACCACTTGTTATTGGTTTGTCCGCTTCCATTCTGGAAATTTCGACCTTTTTTTTATAGCTGGAGTCTGTACTGCCGTCTGTCTGTCTGCTGTCGGACAGGCAGACGGCCCACCTGATGGAAAGCGGTTACCGTCGCTTATGGACATTTGCAACACCAGAGATTTCATCAACCCGCTGCCGGCTTCGAAAAATTTTATAACACCCTTTTTGAAAAACTCCATATCGTAGCGCTGTGGAAAAACCTCGGCTGGGAGCTCATTCCAAATCCTCACGGTATTTACGAAAAAGGTTCTACAGAACCGTTGCGTACATGAGCGAAGCGGCTTAAGAAAGTGGGGGTGAAATCCCAACACATGGCGAGCGGTTCGATGGTAGAAAGAGGACGAATACACCATTCTATACATTTCTTCCGAACACTCCCCGTTATACAGTCAGTAGAATACGCAGAGAGAAGCGAAAGCTGTCATAAGGCCAAGCGTATCTAGACCGTCTGTGAGTATGGGATCATCAACAACGAGAACGGCTCGACGGTGAATACAGTCTAGGGAATTGAGTTGGTAGCCAGGTGCTCCAGCCCAAAAGTGTGAACAGTACTCCATATGCGGGCTTACCTGGGTTTTATAAAGCACAAAGCGTTGCCGCGGCGTGAAGTACTTCTTGGACCGGTTTAACACTCCTAGCTTCTTAGAGGCAAGTTTTGACTTGCCTTCAAGATGTCCTGAACATCGTTCGCGATGTCAACACCGAGGATCCCAATACTCTTGGAGGTGGTAAGGGGAGTTCCTTGGAACTAAAGCGATTGCTCAAATGGAGTTTTTTTTGGCAAAGAATACGTAGACCTATGTCTTCTTGGGGTTGAAATGGACAAGGTTTTGTCTTCCCCATTCAGAGACTCTCTCTAAGGAATACTCTACTTCAGATCATGATTGAATGAACGAGGGACGTTTGCACGACCAGAGTACTGCGCATCGCCTGTGCTGTCATCCGCATTGCAATGATTGTTGCGAATAAACAACATATCATTGATATGTAAAATGAACAACTTTGGCGATAGCACACAACCCTGGGGCACACCAGCGTTGATGGGCTTGAAACTTGAGCAACATCCGTCGACAACGACTTGAATGCTACGCTTATCAAGAAAGCTCGATAGCCAGGTGCAAGACCCTTCGGGTATCCCATACGATGGCCGCTCCGATAGAAGAGCCCTGTGCCAGACCCGGTCGAAGGCCTTAAGCAATATCTAGAATTCTAGACTAACTGCCAGTGCTTCCCCTTTGCAATTCTCAATGGCTTCAGCCCAACGGTGGGTTAGGTAAACCAAGAGATCCCGAGCTGAGCGACCGTGGCGGAAGCCGTATTGCCGATCATTTAGCAGCTGGGAATCTTCAAGATAACACAGAAGCTGCGCGTTGATAATACGCTCCATCACCATTGAGAGCAAAAAGGTTATTGCTATAGGCCTATTCGACGTGTCTGTTAGGTCCCCTTTTTTGGGGACAAGGTGCACATGGGCAATCTTCCACGAAGCGAGGACACAACCCTTGTAGTAAGAGAGAGTGAAAAGTCGGGCAAGGACTGGCTGGGGACTGCTCAGCTAAACACGTCTGCAGCACAATGGCAGGAATGCCATCAGGGCCAGAAGACTTTTTGACGTCGAGGGAGAGGAGAGCACATCGAACTGCTTTTTGAGTAAAGCGCACCTCCGACATTCTAGACTCACACTCAGGGATTGTAGGTGGAGTTTCTCCTACGTCGTCAAGAGTTGAATTGGCCGCAAAGATTTCACCCAGAAGATTGACTTTATCTTTGGCGGCGTGTACCAGACGGTCGTCCACTGTGCGCAGAGGTGGAAGAGACGCCCGACAAAAGTTTCATTCGACAGCTTTGGCGAGGGCCCAAAAAGCTCTAGTCCCAGAAGAGTAGCTAGAGAGGCGCTCACCAATTCTGCCGATGTGATCGAATTTTGCTCTCGCGAGCTGTTTTTTGAGAGACCTGGGGGCGGCATTGTATCTCTTTTTCAGGTTAGAGGAACTTGGATCCTGACGAGCCCGCGCTGCAGTCCAGGCTCGATAAGCCTGTTGCTTTAGCTTTACAGCCTCACTGCTGGACTTATCAAACCATGGTGGTTTACTCGTACCACCTATAGATATCGTTGAGTTTGGAATAAAACATTCCATTCCCAGCAGTACTACATCGGAGATCGAGTCTGTGCTCGCATCAGAATCTTCCGACGAGAAACCACTGCCTCCATGGGTAGGATGCATAGAATTCACGGAGTCCTTCCCAATCTGCTGACTTGTAGCACCACACCTTCCGTCGTCCACCGGGACAAGTTTGATCGGGAATAGGAAGGGGCACCACCGAAGACACCAGACAATGATCAGAGGTTCCCAGTAGAGCACTGATGGAGATCTGGTATTTCTCCGGGTGTGTGGTTAGCAGAAGATCTAGTAAAGAAGGCTCATGATCCACACTATCCGGTATTCGGGTAAACTCCGTAATCACCTGAGTGAATCCATGGGCGATAGCAAAATCGTAGGCAGTAGTCCCTGGCAGATCAATTTTTACGGAACCAACTACTCAGCGTGATGAGCATTAAAATTCCCGAGTATGATTATCTCTGCTGAAGGATACTGCCCTAAAATTTTGTCGGTCACCTCTTGAACGTGTTCAAAAAAGCGAGCTGTTTCAGTACTTGCGCATTCCCTGCCATGGGACCGATATAAGCACGCATAGATCCGGATGGAACCACCAAAATCTACGCGTACCTACAAGATGGAAAGGTCCCTATCTTCAAGGCCGTGGAGATTAGAATATAAAAAAAATATAATAAAATTAAATTAACTTATTTCAGAAAAAACGGCAATTTCATAGGCAAGGACCTAATAATAAATATTATTTTATTTTTATGAATATTTTATTCTACACAGCTGGTGGCTGCCGGTTCGGCGGCGGTGCGGCGGCGGTGTCGTATACACGTAACACCTGACGGTATTTTGTAATTTGTATTTTGTATTTTAAATACAGATAGTAATCCGTTCCAACTACAAAATTAACAATTCTACAAGCGAAACAAATTTTTTGTAAACAAAGCAGCTGCTAGGAAGGAAAACGACAAGAAAAGTATAGATAATGGCGACCCTGCTATGACATCAATCTTTAATTAGTAAACCACGACTTTAATACACCTCTATAAGCTTAATCTATGTAGTCGTATATTGCTTCCCGTTTGCATATGCGTTACAAAATATTTGCACACCGCTGATGTGTCCGTGGTGAACACAGATATGTATCATATTATATCTGTGGTGGTGTGGTTGTGATCTAATTTAAGGTGACGCATAATAAAGATATAAACCAGAAATATATATTACAGCAAGCTCCCGGGGAAGTGCAACAGTCGACTTTCTAAAGTAAGTGCAGCTGAGCTCATCAATCTGATCCCGCCTTCTCCCTTCCATCATCGGACAACCAGACGCAGCGGCATGCGGCACCAATATATGATGGATATTTCGCCTATAAATACGAAGCGCTTTCCATCTAGCTTTATCATACTCACCGCAAAGGAATGGAACTCATTGCCGGAGTCTGTCTTTCCTGATACTTATAACCTGGGTGTCTTCAAGTCCCGTGTGAATAGGTACCTTCTAGGTAAGCGGGCTCCATTATAGACCACATCTTCGCTCCACATAGAGCGAGATCGTAGTCAAACGCAAACCTATACATACATACCTATACCTATACAACAAGAAAAATTAAAAAGTGTCAAGAATCCGCTGTATTGATGCCTATTGTTTTAACGTACAGCGTTTTGGTGTACTTTTTTATATTGTTACAACTTAGGCCCCAACAAAGACAAATTCCACGTACAAATCTGTAAAAGCACATTTTATTACCTGTCGGCATTTTAATTAATTGTAATCCTTTATATGATCGTCTTCTTTTGTTCACTTATTTATTGGCATGCGTTTCTTGTTATCGTGGAGAACAGCCTATTGTTCTATTGTACTCGTTTACGACCGCTTGCTGCTACAGCATTAACTAGGTGTGCGGATTACGATTACCAGGAAATTGTGTGGACGTTGTCGGGCGGGCATATTCGCATTTTTGAAGTATAAAACGACGGCCTGACTGAGACAGGGGCCAGTTGAGCTACGACTACGATAAGGGCGTGACGTGTGTACATTCGGGAATCTAATAGTGACGGCGTTGCGCGTTTTATTGAATTACTACCTTCTGCATCATGTTTGGATTTGTTGTGTTCGGTTATATTGTACCTGTGTTGTACGTGTTTGTATAGTTCTAATAAACTTTATAATCATTCTAACGGCATTTTAATTCGAGTCTATATATCGAATCGAATCGAAATCGAATATTTTACTAGAGGTCCCGGCAGACGTTGTCCCGCCCTGAATAAATAAAAATCTACCCGATCTCAGCGCTACGTACCGGTTCCAACAATGAATCCAAACCATACAAAAAAAACATGAAAATCGGTTCAGGAGATTAGAAGGATTCTAAAATTCGATCCCAGCATCATCTACTGGTTCTAATTGTGAATTTAAATAATGCGGGGACTCAAACACACAAAAAAAAATTATCCAAATCGGTAAACTCGGTCTCAACTTATGCGCGTACATACATTTCTACAATTCATTTTTATTTTTAAAGTTACCTAAATAACGCTCAAAATTATATGCGGGGAAGTTGCTACAAATAGCCACGAGCTGCTATTGAGTTGCTAATAGTCATAACATACGACTTCAACTACCACTAAGTTGAGCCGGCTCCAGGGATTAGCATCCAAGCAATACTACTGCAATAATAAATGCCTAAAACTACAAGGTGAATTTCTTTCTCCCCTACAAGGAAGCATCAGCACTCCAACAACTACTGATGCAAGTATACACACTGCAGTGCACTTGCATAAAATAGTAAGTTATCCGCACTAATATTATGACAATCCCAGCAATATTTTTGACAGTTAATTTCCGCGTCATAAGTATTTGCATTTTACGCCATTGAAACCCTATGAAATACTTTAGTGTGTTAATTGACCCGGCACTGTTATTTTAGCATCATAACCGGGTGCACTGGTTTTAGAAACACGTAAGGCAATATTTTATCACTAAATATTTGCCTTTCTTCTTACAATATTTCGGGGTGAGGAGCTTATTCTAGGTTAGTATTGTTATCTTATCTGTTGCAATAACGAGATGCAGAGTAGGTCGCAGACTGTAAGCCAGTGGCCTCATGGCGTGACCCACTTACTGGTCGCTGTTCGATGACGTCACTGCGAAAATTTGGGTCATGAGGGCGAACAACTCGAGGTACGCCACCGCTACCGGTGTCCACTCTGCCGCTTTAAGAGGTCGACCCCATTAACGTGCCCATCGTGCGCATTCAAGTTTCAATCTGCACAATACTAACCAGCATAATGTCGAATCTTAAAGACAGAGATCCGATACAATGTAATGTAGACTTATTGTACCAATAAATAAAATTTTAATGGTTTTTTTTATTGCAGGAGTTCAGCAGACAGGCAGACGGCACACTTGATGGAAAGCGGTTACTTACCATCGCCCATGGACATTTGCAACACCTAAGGTGCTACAAATGCGCTTATGCTCTCTTAAAGGAGACTGGAGCCTGGCCACTAATGCCGGAACACCGACTCACTTGTTAAGGCGGCATAATCTAGACTAGGGGTGGTAGCCAATAGCCATCCAGACGAGCAAATACCTTACCACCTCGCTGTGGGTTGTTTTGTCCCCTCTTACAGGGGACATTTTAGTCCCTTATTATTTAGACATTAAGGGGACAGGCCGCCCCAACGCAGGAAATTGTTTTATTTCTCCGTCACTGCACGGATATGTTTCTAGTATAAACGAACTGTATTTACGCTAAAAAAACATAATTTATTTAATACTAGCTGACCCGGCAAACTTCGTACCGCCTCAGAATCAATAAATAAAAACGTTGATTTCTGAACGACGGAAAGAACATCAAACGTTTGACATTCAAGACCAAAATAATGAAAAAAAAAACTTCAGATTTAAATTTAATTTGATTTCTGAACGACTTTTAAATTTAATTGATTACTAAACGACGGGACGAACATCAAATGTTTGAAAGATAGGAATAGTTTCTAAGGGAAAGCGAAATTGTTGTTTTTACTATATTTCAAGCATTTTTTCATATTTACTCGCCTTTTAAACCTTCCTTGGACTTCCCCAAATAATTCAAAACCAAAATTAGCCAAATCAGTTTAGCCCTTCTCGAGTTTTAGGGAGACTAACGAACAGCAATTGATTTATATATATATTAGGTTGGGGAAAAAGTCTTTTCGCATATAGTATGTATGAACTCGTAATAAGATCTCTTTGGCTATACCATTTGCCATTTACCATTACCAAAAAAGATAAAAATGCAACACAACCCGCGAAAAAAAAATTGTGATGTTTATGGACCTAATGCAGTATCTGTGAGAGTAGCGCAAATTTGGTTTAAGCGTTTTCAATCCGAAAATTTTGATATCAAAAATGCACGTCGCTCTGGTCGCCCTGTTACGGACAAAATTGATGCCATTTTTGAAAAAGTGGAGCAAGATCGGCATATTATAATTACGATGTAGCTGGAGAACTGGGAATTGACCACAAAACGGTTTTGGCGCATTTGAAAAAAGCCGGGTACACAAAAAAGCTCGATATTTGGGTGCCTCATAAGCTCACTGAAAGAAACCTAATGAACCGTGTACTCATTTGTGATTCTTTATAACGACGTAATGAAACCGAACCATTTTTGAAGAAGCTGATAACTGGTGATGAAAAGTGGATCACGTACGACAAGAACGTGCGAAAAAGATCGTGGTCAAAGGCCGGTCAGGCTTCACAGACTGTGGCGAAACACGGGTTAACTCGCAACAAGGTGATGCTGTGTGTATGGTGGGATTGGAAGGGCATTATTCATTATGAGCTGTTACCGCCAGGCAGGACCATCGCTTCTGAACTGTACTGCGAACAACTGATGAGATTAAAGCAAAAAGTTGAGAGAAAGCGGCCGGAATTAATCAACAGAAGGATGTGGTTTTTCAGCATAATAACGCTAGACCTCACACATCCTTAGCCACTCAGCAAAAATTACGAGAGTTTGGCTGGGAGGTGTTAATGCATCCGCCGTATAGTCCTGACCTTGCACCTTCAGATTTTCACCTGTTTCGGTCTCTGCAGAATTCCTTAGGCAGTGTCAGGTTAACATCACGAGAGGACTGCCAAAACCACTTGTCGCAGTTTTTTGATCAGAAGCCCCAAAAATTTTTATAGCAATGGGTTCACGTCCCTACCTACAAGATGGCAAAGAGTTATCTAACAAAATGGCACCTACATACTTTAGTCAAATGTGAATGAACTTTATAAAAAAACCTTTTGAATTTTTATATAAAATGCGAAGAAACTTTTTCCCCAACCTAATATATATATATATATATATATATATATATAGTTTTGTTGTGTATATACTTAAATATTACATACATACATACATAACTTCACGCCAGTTCCCTTGCGGGGTAGGCACGAACAACAGAGCGCCATTTAGGCCCATTCTTACACACCTCACTTGCTTCTTTGACATTCATAAATCTTGTCATGCACACTCGTCTGTTCTTAAGGCTCCTGACATCACCCTTCGCTAGTACACGATCAATTTGATCATGGAAGGTGTGTCGTGGCCTTCCACGAGTTAAAGACTTCTAGCTTGATTATTATTTATTTTGATATCTTTACATATATAAACTTATGATACACGTCTCGTTAATCTAATTGCTAGTTTTAGAGTGACGGTCAACGAAGCGCCCGCCGATCCTATACGTGTGTATATGGGATGTCTATAACACCCCCCGCACTAGTTAAAAGCACGCAGTTCTCGTCCAGAGAAGAAGGGCTGATTGGTGATCGCCGGCGTTTCCGCATCGTCATCGGGTTTTCTACGCTGGCAGTCGTTTGTAGTCTATTTTTGATCCTTTTATATAAGAAGAAGCAGCCCATTATTAAGAGTATGAGATATAATGGTGTTATCCAAATATGGTATGGGTGGTCTTCAGTATCCTGTTTTTCTATTATTTCTTCTTTTTCAATTAATGACTTCATGATGTAGAGTTTATCCATTGGTATATTTTGTAGTTTGAGTGGCCTCATATGGTTTTCTATTGTAATATTTGATAGTTGAAATGATAATAGTGTTATAGGTTGTCCGTTAATTTTGTTTCTGTAATTTTTTATAGTATTCCATTTCGTGACTAAGCTGCATCTGCTGGGCACTTCTATCAGAAATGTGCCTTGAATGGTTTTATAAGTTTCTCTGTTACAAAGGATTTTAATGTTAGTCTTTTGAGAACATGTCAGGACATAGTGATAATCATCTAGTTTTTGTAATAATTCTTCAGAAGTTTTATATAGAGTAAATTTGCATGTGGTCGATATTTCTTGGTTTTGAATTAATCGAAATATGCAGTCGTTAGAACCGGAGGCTGAGACGAAGTCTTTTTCTTTGCAATAATAGGTTTCTTGAAACTTGTTGCATTCTGTTTCCATATACTGGTGTTGTTCCCTATTCATGGCTATGTAGGGTTTTGGTGGGATCAATAAGACATTATTGGTGGTTGGTGTGGGGAAAAGGTGATAATAGGAATATGTGTCTTTGTACAATATAGGGAACTTCAGTATGAATACGACCATGTTGTTTGCATAATAAGAACCACTACTTATTATGTCATAATAATCCCTTATTGCTGATGTATTACTTATAAGTAGTTCCTGTCTATCATAAAGTTTTAGTAAAATTTCTGACATGTATCGGATGCGGTTTTGGTCGATTGTGCTGTGATGTATTATGCCTAATTTTGAAAGGGCAATTGCATTCTCTAGCATAATTAAGTAATTTAGAATATTTTGTAGGTTTATTTTAATTAAGTTAAAAACGCTGTTTATTTTTATATAATCTCTTAAATGGTAATTGCTCATATTAATTTCATTTATGACTTCATTTAACTTTACATGTATTTGATATTCGTTGGATACGATTTTAGTAAGAGTTATATTAAAAGTCTGTAATAATTGCTTATTCAAACTAATGCCTGAATTATAATTACTAATCAGATGATCTTGATTTTTTTGTAAAACATTTATAGCATTGTTGTATTGGAGTGCATCTTCGTGGTCAAGGTTACCCGTTATGTATTTGATAATGGAACCACGGCCGTCTATAAGGCCGCGTTTCTTACGAGGCGAAAAACTTAATAAATTAAACTTATTATAGATTTCTTGCAGCATGTTAACAAGTATTTGATTTGCTGTTATTAATGAATCATTAAAGTAAATAGTATCAGCGGACTTAATATACTCTATATATCTACTTACGTAATTTTCTATATTATTAATACTATCCTTGACTAAATCTAAATCAAAATAATGCAGAAAAACATGTTCAGATTTTTCAATTTTTGCTGAACCTAATTTAAAGGGTAGGATACCAGGGTTATCTTTAAGTTCAGTCAACCTCAGTTGGCCCTGGCCTGGCCTCATGTGAAGTATTCTGGAACAAAGATTTTTGTAATTTTAGGGGCCTCTTTAAAATTCTCTTATGATGACTAACATCCCTACTATCTACTACTTTTAAATCTAAACTTTTCTTAATTCTACGACCTACATATCTAGGTTTTGTTTTATGACGTACCGCTAAAGGATTTTTCACATAGAGAGGGTGGTTAGTTTCGTACTCAATTGGTTCTGATCGGCAAAGGTTAGCTTGTGCTAATGTTCTTTCTTGATTATCTCTGAGTTTTTGATTGATATGTGAGTATAAATTCTTTGTAATTTCTTTATGTCTATCAACATAGTGTTGTAAAAATATATTTTCGGTATTTATGTCGAAAGGATTGCGAGTATTTATATGTCCATTAATTATTTCACTAGGTTTATGTCCTGTAGTCGAGTGAACGCTATTATTGTAGCCCAGTATAGCATATAACATTAGAGTATTAATATGTATTTTACTTGGTACATTTTAATATCCTTATGTGTTCTAAAATTGTGGAATGGAATCTTTCTATTATTCCATTTGATTGGGGATTATTCACACTGATAAAGTGTAAATTAATTTTGTGTAGTTTTAGATATTCCTTAATTGGCATATTTTTGAACTCTGTTCCCTGATCTACAGTAATGCTAATGGGAATTCCGTGGTGAGATATAAATTGAGATAATGCCTGAACAACACTTATACCAGTCGAGGACTGTAAAGGATATGCTTGTGCATATTTCGAAAATACATCAATAATAGTAAGGAATTTTTGTCGATCGACTGTAAGCATATCTATGTGTAAAGTATCAAATGGCTTTTCTGGTATTGGTGAACTTTGAAATAGTTGCTTATTTGGAAACCTTTCATACTTATTAACTTGGCAAGTTTCACAGTTGTTTATATATTCCGTAATATGTTTTTTTATATTAGGCCAATAGTAATTTTGTCTTATTCTTTGCTCTACCTCCAATATTCCCCTATGGTTCGTATTATCTTCGTGAAAATGTTTAATTATTTGAAATTGTTTATCGCAGTCAACTACGTCTTCCACGAAATTTTTGGAAAATGTTAATGAATAGGAAGAACTTTGAAATGATTTTTGGAGAGAAGTTGTAATTATTGAAATAAGCTTACTGTCTGAAACATAAATGCCATACTTAACGCCGGATTTAATGTATTCGGTAAACAGTTGTTTTATACTACTATCGATATTATTTAAATCAATTTGGGCTAGGATTCTTTTTTTACCAGTAAAAATATTTATAGTTTTAGGTGTACAAGGTGAATGATATACCGGAGTTATAAATAATTGATTATCAAATTTGTTTATTTGTTTTTCAGTTATTGGTATTTCTAAAATAGGATTTTCAAGTTCGGTGTGAACTGTGTTATTAATATCATCGTAGACGGTCTCACATACGTGCTGGACTTCAGACTGATTTACTATCATAGATGAAGCTAGATCGCTATTTTCTGGGGATTTTGAACATACATACATACATAACTTCACGCCAGTTCCCTTGCGGGGTAGGCACGAACAACAGAGCGCCATTTAGGCCCATTCTTACACACCTCACTTGCTTCTTTGACATTCATAACTCTTGTCATGCACACTCGTCTGTTCTTAAGGCTCCTGACATCACCCTCCGCTAGTACACGATCAATTTGATCATGGAAGGTGTGTCGTGGCCTTCCACGACTTCTGCATCCATCCACTTTTGCATTGTATATCTGTTTAGTCATTCTTTCATCATGCATTCTTTCCACATGCCCGAACCACCGGAGCATTCCTTTCCTTACCTTCACCCCGACACTCTCTTTCAGACCAACTCTCTTTCTTACTTCGGTATTACGAACGCGGTCCGCGAGAGTCACTCCGCAGATTTTGCGCAGTGCTCGCATCTCAACCGCGTTTACTCTACTTTCATGCTCTCTCTTCCATACCCAACTCTCGCTTCCATAAGTGAGCGTAGGTACCAGCACCGCGTTGTGTATGGCGAGCTGGGCCTTCTGGCTGAGGTTCTTAGCGCCTAGAAGTTTACCTAACGCTCCATTCAAACTATTCCCCAAATTTACTCTTCTTTCTATATCAGCGGTGTACCGTCCATCCCTGCTAAAAGCACATCCAAGATATACAAACTCATTCACTTGCTCCAGCATAACATCATCGACCATTATCCTTGCATTCGTTCTGGTTTATTCTCTTTCAAACACCATAACCTTTGTTTTCTTCGCATTCAAATGTAAGCCTCTCGCCTGACAGTCATCTTTCATCATTGTGACTAGTGTTTGCAGTTCTGATGGCGATTCGGCTAAAAGCACGGCATCATCCGCATAAAGCAAGGTGCTTACAACTAGATCACTCATTCGCACCCCAACATCCATCAATCTTATTCTCTGGAGACAATCGCCCAGGTATAGGATGAACAGCAAAGCCGACAGCACGCAGCCCTGCCTGACGCCACGATCTCTTCCAACGTGATCTCGGATGCTGACTCCTCGGAGTCAGTCACAGACTCAGTCGTGGTGCCAGCATCCGGGATATCATCATACATTTCTCTAAAATATTCACTCCATCGCGCTAACACCTCTTGTGGGTTAGCAAGAACGTCCCCTGCTTTAGATTTTATTCTTTCCATTCTGGAAGCTGACGAACAACCCCGAGACTTCTTAACCTCTCTCCAAAAGAGTTTGGTATTCGCCTTGAAGTTCTCCGTCAGCTTCTCTTCTTCTTTCAATTTTATACTTTCGCGCTTCTCTTTCACTAAAGCTTTGGTTTCGTTCTTGCAGAGGCGATAAAAAATTTTCTTCATCTCTTTCATACTGTCATTCTGTTGCAAAGAAGCAACATAATCCAGCCAGGCTTTTCTCTTTCTCTCTACGCTGGATTTAACATCCGCGTCCCACCATTCATCACCTTTCGTTGTTATGTGCCTCTTTGCGCATCCACATGCTTCTTTTGCGCTTTCCACTATACTTTCTTTCATACTATCCCAGTCATTATCCACATCTAAGTCGGAGAAGTCCGCTTTTGCAAGCCTTTCTTCGACTAGGCGCGCATACATACTCCTTACACTAACATCTTCCAATTTTTCACACTTTATTCTTTCAAGCTCCCCGAAATTGGTACGCACTCGCCAGTGTCTCCACTTCCTGAAAAGGCCCACAAACCGGCTTATCACCAGGTAGTGGTCCGTTTCAAGAGTGGGGCCTCTGTAGGCTCTTGTATCCATTATTGTGTTTCGGAGGCGACTATCTATTAAAATCAGATCAATCATACTTTTCTGATCATTCATTCCCCATGTATACGTGTGAATATCCTTATGATGGAATAAGGTGTTCGACACAAGCAAGTTTCTTTCCATGCATACGTCTATGATTGGCCTACCAGCATCGTTCACTCTCTTGTCACCATAGGGTCCAAGGACAGCCTCAAGGCCGTCTCGTTTGGTGCCCACCCAGCCATTAAGATCACCACACATAATTATTCTTTCATTCCCTTCAGCCAGATCCAGAATTTCTCTCACAGACTCCCAAAACTTCTCGAGTTCTTGGGGATCCGCTGAGCTTACGGGAGCATAAGCTGCGACCAGAAAAACTCGCGTAATCCCCAGTTTTAGACGGACCCAGAGAAGTCTCGGGTTCACCAGACAATAGTCTTTTACTCCAGACACAAAGCGGGTTGAGAGTACGACGCCTACCCCCCCACTTGCACGCTCGTCCAGGTCCACGCCGGACCACAGAGCAAGCATGCCACCGGGGAGGTCATCGATGTCGCACCCCTTCCGCTTTGTCTCTGTCAGACATAAGGCATCCAGGCTTCTCTCATTCATTATATCAATCATTTCGTCCATCTTATCTTTCATTCCACCTCTCACATTCCACGTGCCTATACGGCACTCTGCTCCTCTCGACCCGCCAGGTTTGGCGCTGCGTGAAGGGTGGCGGCCCCCTTCGCCGCATGCGCGAGAGTTCACACCGACGGGGGCGCATCGGTGAGCGTCGCCTGCGGGGGACGCCCTATCGTGCACTGCACGTGTGTGAACTCGGGTCAGAATTGTGGCCCTCTGGGCCAGCGGGGATCGCGACGAGCACGCTTCTGACATGACCCCCAAAATATTAACTAACAAATTTCTCTCATGGTCGATCTCAAGAGTGACTGTTGGACCATGTCCATGGGATTTTCAATAAAATCAACCGCTCCTTCAACCTCGCTCTGATTTAGCTACTACGGCGTTGTTGTTTGCTTGCGAACGAGGCAATCCGGTACTGCTCGGGTACCGGGTGCCTCTAATGACCTTAAAGATCTTTTCGGCTTGTTTTGCCGAATCCGTACCGACTATGGGGTCTCCCTTACTCTTCAAACTAACTTGTCAGCCAAACGCTGTTTACTACTACACCAAGGCCACCTAATGGCGATCTTACGCAGGACGCCGGTGCACCAAGCTGGAGAGCGTTCTACACTACGTTGTTTTACAAGCTTTTATTTAACTTGCAATGGATGTATGCCAGTTCGGGTGGAATCTTGCAAATTAAATTTGACCAACTTCCCGGTTGCCGATTGAGCCGAAATTTTGCACGCATATGTATATCGCATGACAATGCAATAATATGGTACCATGGATCTGATCTGACGATGGAGTCGGAAGGTGGCCATAGGAACTCTTGTACTAAACAAGATAGACCCGTCATGTTTAGGCTCGTTTTACTTGTCTTGGCTAGCACTCTACTGCTACATGATATCCAGGATCTCAAAAGCTTGTATTTAAAAACCTTTTTAAAAAAGCTTATTTAAACTAGTTCTACGAACTCTAAGTTCCGTACCTTTTTTAGAAATTTTATTTGGAAAAGTATTTGAAAATTTACACGCTTCTTATATCTATTTGTTGGTGTGTGTGACATTTACTGGATGTTGTATTTGTGTTGAGGTGTACCTTACAATTAATTATAATATTATTTATTTCTAATTTTATATTAAATTTCTAATTCTAATTTTATTCTAATTTGATCAGCACGGCATCTAAAGTGTATGCGAAGATTATTGAAAAGAGAATGAGAGTGGTATCCGATGGATTACTGCGGGATGCACAAGGGGGCTTCAAAAATGGAACGGGATGTATGGATCAAGTTTTCTCGCTCCGCAATATCGTAGAGAAGCAGGTGGCTATGGGCCGGAAGGTTTTCTGCGGTTTTGTGGATCTAGAGAAAGCATTTGACAGGGTTGTGCGGAAGGACCTCTGGGACATATTGCCCGGATGTGGGATTAATGGCCAATTGATGCGTGCTGTGCAGTCCACTTACGAGGACTGTATGGCATGCGTGCGGGTGGATGGCAGCCTGTCGCCGTGGTTTGACGTCAATATTGGCGTCCGGCAGGACTGCGTGCTGTCGGCTTTGCTGTTCATCCTATACCTGGACGATTGTCTCCAGAGAATAAGATTGATGGATGTTGGGGTGCGGATGAGTGATCTAGTTGTAAACACCTTGCTTTATGCGGATGATGCCGTGCTTTTAGCCGAATCGCCATCAGAATGTCAAAGAAGCAAGTGAAGTGTGTAAGAATAAGCCGGAATGGCGCTCTGTTGTTCGTGCCTACCCCGAAAGGGAACTGGCGTGAAGTTATGTATGTATGTATGTATGTATGTAATTTTATACTAATTACTTATGCTAGTGTGGAGTGCATCTCTTACATGGTTTATGGTAGTGTATACATACATACACCTGCACTACCTTTACAGACATGCAATCTCCACTCCAAGACTCGTCTGCTGCATCAGTCATGCGATAGACGTGACCGGCTCATTGCTATGGTAAGTCCTGATGGATGGTTATTGGTCTAATGTTAGACCGTCTATTATAAGACCTAACAGGATGAAGGTCAACCTCTGCAAGGTCATGCAAGCATTCCACTTTCCGCTGATAAACTAAAAAGGCTGGGCACATACCTACGATAAAAAACTTACTTACTAAAAGGTAGTACAATGGGCGGCCTTATTGCTAAAAACAATCTCTTCCAGGCAACCTTTGGATGGACAAGAACTAATTACATAGATAGCGTTGGCGTGCAGTTGAAATAGATAATAATAAAATAATTATAATACATTTAATAAAATTACCGCGCTTAAAACCGTTAAAACGTAGTTTTATTATGTATACAAGTCGCGAAAACTTAAGAAAATATTATATAATACATTTATTAAAGTTATAAAAATATATACGTACATAGACATACAAACCGGACATCTGCCGGCAGAGCATTCCAGAGCTGCACAGCCTGGACAGAGAACGATCTTGCGTAAATCTCCGTAGTATGTACTGTATACTGTACTAAATAATAATATTTGTTTAAAAAGTTTAATTAATATTGTTCTTGAATGAGAATATTACATTTGCACAATTACTTAATTTTAGTGTTTTCGCATGCCGTAACTATATGGTAGAATGTATCATCATATCATTACAGTTGCATAAACATCTATATGAAACTATACATTCTTGCAAATTAAGTTTTGAAGTGAAACTTCTATATAGACGGGGGGTATTAGGGTTTTTTCTGTCACGAAAAAGCGTTACGGCCGCGTGGAGGGAGTAGAAGGTAGGAAGGCGTGGTGAGAGGCGGCATAATGTTAGAGTAGACTATAGATGTTTTTTTTGGTTCCGGTCGAATTCAGTTTTTTTAAACTTACCCGTAAAACTTCAAGTTACAATTTTGTTGTGATTCGTTTTGCCACTTGTCCGTTGCCATTCGTTTTTCCACTTGTTCGTTGCGATTCGTTTTACCATTTGTCCGTTGAAGTTTCACTTCAATTAATTAATATTTCTTTTGATTTTTTTAACAAGTCTAAAAACCTCCTCCTCGCCAACAGGGATTTGGAGTCAACTTGTTATTTACAGCTTTTCTTTACTTTGTAGTGTTAGTGCGCTTTTAAATACTTCAGTAACTACTTTCGTTGACTTCCAAAGAATGCCGATCTAAAGTACAATTAATTATAAGTTCTGATTCTCGCACAATAATTAGCCACCGTATAGAGCTACTATGAAATATGCATCGAAATCAAAGCGAGAATGACATTTCGTCAATACGCTCGCTCACTTTTATATCCGATTAGTAAAAACAACTACCCGCAAATATTACCATAGTACATTAATAGGTGGCACGGCACTACTTGGAACAAATGTTATTTAATAACAGTAGATATAATTTTATTTATATTATAGTTTAATTTATATTTAAGTTTTACTAATAAAACTAATTTGATACCGTAATCATTAATAAAAAGTTAATATTAGATGCACTGGAGCTTACTTTGAATACAAACCTCGTATAATTTGTTATAAATAAGGGCGGTCATAAATAGATGTTTGTAGGCCAAATAGGGATTTTGATAATTTTGTTATTTTAACATGTTATATGATATTAATCAACGGTATCAAAAATGAATTAATATTGTGTATATACATATGCGACCGGCCTAACAGTGTTTACATAAAACAACTTTACAGCTTTGATAACGTAATCCCACTCGCTACTTTGTTATGTCCTATATGTTTTTATTAATATATTCAATATCTAAAATCAAAAAAATAAATTGAAGGGTTTTCTAGAGACAAGAGCCCAATATTTTCGTTATTTGGCTGCGGTCGATTTTTTAGGTATTTTCTCATTTTTTATAGAGAAGCTGGCTGGCTGGCTCCGATCTGATCCCGCCACCTTCCTTCCATCATCGGACAACGAAACGCACCGATATATGGTGGATATTCCGCCTATAAGAACGAAACGCTTTGAATTTAGCTTTATCATACGCACCGCAAAGGAGTGGAACTCATTGCCGGAATCTGTCTTCCCTGTTTTAGGATTTTAGGATTAGACCATAGTCGATCATGGAGGCATTCCACTGAGGGCAATCCAAACAGTAATCGACCGGCTTGTGTGCAGACTCGAACCGATGGACAAATGCCCAGGGGCTAATACCCCACTAAAATCACCCTCCTCCCATGTGCCCCGCGCTTATGGTAGGAAAGGTATGAGACTTAGAACGTAGTTACGCCCACGCCGATCCTAGCGCAAAAGTGCTTGAGAATGCTCCGGGAAGCAGTGCAAACTCACTTCGTCAACAGGGGTTAAGACTCCTCTGCTCCCTAGATGCTAGAGGGCCCCTGCAACGGTATTATTCAGGGAGGGAAGTCATGCGCATATCTGCGCCTCCGGGCTCCCGGCTGACGCCGGCGCCCATGAGGAGGTGCATGAATACGCGCAATTCCACTTCTCTCCCTAAATCGTTCCTGAGTCTTACACGGGTTGTAAGAGTCAAGTCTCGTGTGAATAGGTACCTTCTAGGTAAGCGTGCTCCATCCTTGACCATATCTTCGCTTCACATAGGGAGAGATCGTGGTCAAACGCGAAACTATACTACAAAAACTTGAGAGGTGTCAAGGGACACCCATGGAACGAAGTTCCTTTCGATTAATTAGTGAAGGAATTGTAATAAAAAATATTTTTTTTTAAAGTTATAATAATATTTTTTTATTATTTCTTATGTACAAAAACCTGTATACAGTCAACAAAAATAATCGTCGCGACACCACACTGTTCAATGCGAAATAGAAAGACGAAACGAAAATAACTGGCTGGCTTTCTATGAGAGAGAGAGAGAGACAGACAGAGAAACACGCGCACGCAGCACGGCTTACAACTATAGCAAAAAGTGTCGTTACAACTTTTGCTCTTAATTTTTTCCGTCTAGCCCCCTTTCGCAACGCGGGATAAGGAACTTTGTTCCAATAAAAAAAAGCTGGGTAGGTGTAGACATAAGGCACACACTGCACATGCACTTCCTCACAACAGCAGCATGTAACAGATACACTCTACATTAGTATAAGTTTAGTATTAAAATTAGAATAAAATAATATAATAAGTTATTCTTAAAGTACACCACAACAGAAACATACATTCATTAAATGTCACACACAATAACAAAGGTAACAAATAGCGTGTACAGCTTCTAAACATTTTCTTAAATTTAATTGTAAAAAAAGGGTACGGAACTAGAGTCCGTAGAGTTGTTAATCTATACTAATATTATAAAGCTGAAGAGTTTGTTTGTTTGTTTAAACGCGCTAATCTCAGGAACCGCTGGTCCGTTTTGAAAATTTCTTTCAGTGTTGAATAGTACATTTATCGAGCAAGGCTATACAGGCTATATTATATTTAAAAAAAATTAGGGATCCTTAGCCAATAATGTAACCCAAGGTGTAAAAAAATGACCCGAAAAAATCTTTACACGGCGTGCGCTGCGAAAACTATTCATTATAGAACAAAACAATATACTACCACTTAGCAGAACATATAATTGTCTACAAAAAATATCGCGTAACCATATGTCTAACTATTGTAGTTATCTCACAATAAGTGTTTTCTTTTATTTTTTTAAATCATTAAAATGCCGTCGCTTCAAAAACTCTTTAGTTTTTACCTTGGTATTAATCCTTATCAAAATAAATTACTCCATATTCAAAACGAATTCAATACCTTTCTAGAACTTTTTGAATTATTCAATTCGGACGTTTCATTCAAAAGATATTGCGATATTTAAAATGTAAGTATTAGTGTTGTAGCCAAATATACTAATATTGTTTGATTGAACGCGCTAATCTCAGGAACTACTGGTCTGATTTGAAAAATTCTTTCAGTGTTGGATAGCCCATTTATCGAGGAAGGCTATAGGCTATTTATCATCACGCTAAGACCAATAGGGGCGGAGCACCAATGAAGAATGTTTCAAAATCGGAGGGTTTGAAAGCAAATTCCACGTGGACGACGTCGCGGGCACAGCTAGTAATAATAATAAAAAAGCTGGCAATGTGGTCGCGACGGCCCTCTTAATGGGAAGTGGTTACCGTTGGGTACAGACGTTTGCAACGCCAGGAGCGAAGCCAGCCTTTAGGATGAGAGAAAGGGATCAGACAGGGGGATTGTGATAGAGGGGATGAAACAAAGAGTACGGGATAAGAGGAGATAGGAATAAATTCTTGATTCATGTCAGTGACGTGGCATACACCATACAGAAAGTGGTATTACTTGATAATCACTCGATCGAATTGTATTCAAATACATGATTTATTTAGATTATTTCGTATATACATATATATCGGTATTCTATAAATGTGTCTGGCTTTATTTATGTATTAAATTTATAAATTAGTGTAAGTATGTATATTTAATTTGTACAGTCCTATCTTTTTTCTGCTCCACCTACATCGCCAGATTAGTTAAGAATTTCTTTTAAGCTAGGTTGCCTGGAAGAGATCGCTTTTAGCGATAAGGCCGCCTGTTGTTTTACCAACAAGTCTTGTAATTATGCACTTTGTTTTTGTATTTGTTTATTTTGGTGAGCAATAAAGTGTTATCTATCTATGATTTGATACACGTCGCTACACGGAAAACAGATATAGAAATGCTAATCGATTTATGTAATTATATGGTTATTTATTTTATTTAATACAAACTACAAAAAATATTTTACTGTTGGTTTTTATTTAAATTTATTTGGTTTCATATTATATATTTGATAGATAAAATTAGATTAACAAAAATTGGGTCGTATTTGTCTCACGCCAAAAGGAAGCTTTGCAATGAACATCAGCGTTGTGTCGGATATAATACCGGCACAATAATATGTGTTGAGTGTAAATCCTGTTTGCTTAAAATGCGGCCTATAAAATCTCAAATTATGCTATGTATACGGGCAGATTGTCAATGTACTTGTCCAATTTGCAAAACCTGCCCGTAAAACTTCAAGTTAAAATTTTGTTGCGATTTATTTTGTCACTTGTCAGTTGAAGTTTTTCCACTTCGCTGGTTGGCGAGAATACCGGCCCAACTAAAAATTATCTATTTTAGAGAATGAGGTTTTTAAGTTTTTTTTAAAACGTTTTAATCCATATCTCAGAATGTATTTGGATTAATGAGGGTCTGACTTTACTAAATAAAAACCAACTTATAGAGGTAATAAAACAACTAAATATAATTTAATTTTTTTATTAAAATGATGAAAAAAAATCGTGAAATAAACTCCCGATCAGACATCAGTCGTTATTCTTGAGACTATTAATTACAAAAATCAACATAATTTAGCGTTAAAGGCTCCTAATAGAACAAAAACAAGATCTACAAAATTGTTTAAAGCATAACTTGCACTTACAGTAACCAAATTACATTTATGTAACATACAACTTAATTTAATAAGTAATTTAAAAAATTATTTCTCCAAAATATATGAAATAAAAGTAAAATGTTCAACATTGTCATCCAAAAAATAAACGCGTTGAAACCTCAAAATGTAAGTTTTATCCGTGCAGGAACGGAGAAAGAATACAATTTCCTGCGTTGGGGCGGCTTGTCGTAAGAGGCGACAAAACAACCCACAACCAGGACGTAGGGCATTTGCACGACTGGATGGCTACCACCCCTGGTCTAAAGCATGTCGCCATAACAACCTTGAATTGTGTTCCAGCATTAGTGACCAGGTTCCAGTGACCCTTAAGAGAGCAGCAGCGCATTTGTACCACCTTGGGTGTTGTAAATGTACTATAGGCGATGGTAACTGCTTTCTATAAAGTGGACCGTCTGCCTGTCTGCTGCATTCCTGCAATAAAAAAATTAAAAAACTTTTCTGTACACGATGGTCGAAGTCGCCGTTCTCGTACAATTTTCTTATTTTTACTTACATATTCCTTCTCTGTGTTTCGTAGACATTTTGCCACATTAATTTTCCAAAGTTCTGGCTTCGCTTTCCTCTTTAGTGTTAAAATTTGGATTGAATTACGTTTTTCTAAATTCTCTTCTACTTTCTCATCCGAATCTAACGACGGATAATTATTTTCAACATGAAAATTCCGATCTGTGACACTATCATCCTATGAGAAGTCTTTTTCTTTCTTAGCTTCTTCATTTCCAACATTCACAGCGGTAAATTTTACGCTTGTGGTTCACTTTATGTTTGTAAATTGCTAGGTATCTGATTCTGCGTGTCTTATTTCATACTAATATTTATGTATTCTATACTTACCCTATTTTCTCTGGTTTCATTTTCTATACTATGGCTATTGACATATACATTATTTGAATTAGTCATGTCTTCGTTTTCTCTATTACACTGTACTATTATTCTATTATTAGAATTTGAACTAGAACACGAGCAGGAAGATTTTCTTGAAGAACACGCTGATATGAATAGTGATCTGTGTCGCAAAATCAACCTATTTCTATCTGTATTATTGTCTAAAATGTAATAAGCAATATTTATTAACATAATAAATATATGTAAAACATAGTTATTATGTTCTATTTCAACAGATAATATTATTTCCTGATATGTTAATATAATTTATATAGTCCTCAACATTTTCACTGTACCTTCTTGAAGATGACTGCCTACTATTTTTATGCGATATCCATAAACTAAAACTATTATTACACCACTGACGCCAATGAAGGAAGAATAACTACTTTCTCATTCATTATCATTTGAAATGTTATGTTGACCCTCATTTAAATGATTTTTACTGGCCGCTTCCTTCAGTTTCAAAAAAAAACATTCCTTCTCCCATCTAGATGTCCCTAGATTCCTTTACCTTTGGATAAAATTGACTTAAACAAATAATAGAACGTCAATAATTACATAACTTTATATATAACGTAAAAACATAATACTCCAAAATACTATCCCAAAATTTCCTGAATAGACGCATTTCGTTATAAGAAATAATTTCATTTACATTTTTTCAAGAATAGTGACATTTTTTTAATTACGACAACGTAAAATTTGTTGCTTTTTCGTGAATAAAGACTAAAATCAAACAAAGTCAATATATAATACGATATAACAAGAAAAATGTTCGTATTTATTCAAGAATACAGGCATAAACCAAAATAGGGCATAAAAAGCACTTACTTTTTTCAAAAACAATGACGAATTACGAAATATGTCAATATTCTTTAAAAATATGTGTCCATTATAGCAACCGAACTCTAAAAACGTCTGTATTTATGATAATCGACCGTGCATTCTCTCTATTGTCGTCGGTGCAACTGAATTGAGCCTGTGTTTGTGATATACCATAGCGTATTTTGGCTCAAATGAATAGTGACGCTCTCTCTTTCTAGCGAACGCTAGCGCGAAATTGACTGTTCGTCAATATTCATGATAAAATATCAGCAATTTATGATCGTTCTGCATACTTAGTTCAATTTCGAATGATTTTGGAATGCGTCAGTATTCTCGCAAACCAGCGACTTGTCCGTTGCGATTCGTTTTTCCACGTGTCCGTTGAAGTTTCACTTCTAACATGTGTCCCGGCACACATTTTTCTTTCTTTCTTTCTCAATATATCGAGAAGAGTCGATTTGCCCGCTGTTGCGGCAACATTTCCGGATTAAGTCTTTAGTCGTAAAACTGTGTTTCATTTACGAAAAGGACCCTATAACGGGCCACCATCCTAACAGTACGAAACACGATCCATCTGTGCAGGAACGGAGAAAGAATACAATTTTCTGCGGCCGGGAGGCCTGTCGTAAGAGGCGACAAAACAACCCACAGCCAGGTGGTAGGGCATTTGCCCGACTGGATAGCTACCACCCCTGGTCTAAAGCATGTCGCCATAACAACCTTAAGTTGTGTTCCGGCATTAATGACCAGGTTCCAGTCTCCCTTAAGAGAGCAGCAGCGGATTTATAAATGTCCATAGGCGATGGTAACCGCTTTCCATCAAGTGGGTCGTCTGCCTGTCTGCTGTACTCCTGCAATAAAAAAAAACTCGATTGGCCTTGAAAGTAACCATTTCACGCCAGTGTTCTCTAGTATATAATAAGTTTGCTCAACGCAATGTAATAGATTATGTTTTTTGTATCTACCTTAAGTCAGTTGGCAATTAAATATCAATGCATAAGCACGTCGCCGTATTTATTTCTACTTCATCTTATACCACAGTCCGCACAAAAATCAACGCTTTCGTAAGAACATATGGTCGACTTCGGCACGGATTAAGTGAACCGACTTACTACGTACGTGACTCATTGCCCGCCGCATTGTAACAAAAGATTAAAAAGTATTGAGTCATTAGTGAATTGACGAGTTTTGTATGTATTTTGAATAACATTTATTTCGTAAAGTTATTGACAGTTAAAGTGACTTTTATATACCAGTACTTAATTACAATACGTTTCAAAGAATTTATACGACATGGAGAACCTAGCAGTTATTGAAGATATGGAAAATGTTTTTAGAAAAAATCACGTTAACCTAAAGAAATGCCCAAAGCACAGATTGACAACGGGTTATGTAGAAAGTAAAATTGAATGCATTAATGAGTACTGGAGTAAATTTGTCAAAGCGCACACTGCTCTTATCAGAGAAGTACCAAAAGAGAAACATCTGACAATTCCATACTTAGTGAACGACGAATATTACACAATTGAGGACCTATATTTAAGTTTAAAGGCGGATTTAAAAGATATGCTGAACCGACCTGGGCCTTCGGGCGCAACGTCATCGTCATCACCGGCTATACAACAACCTCATCAGGTGATTGCCAATTTGCCTAGAATAGAGTTACCCATTTTTACTGGAAATTATGAAGAGTGGAGTTCTTTCAATGACCTTTTTACATCATTAGTACATAATGATCCATCTTTAAGTAAAGTGCAAAAATTACACTATCTAAAGTTAAGTGTCAAAGGTGATGCGGAAACCTTACTTAAGCACATCCAGGTCACTGAAAATAACTATGAACAGGCATGGGAGTCTCTAAAGAAACGTTACGGTAACAAAAGACTGATTGTCAACGGTTTATTAAAACGGTTATTTGGGCAGAAAAAATGTATGGCTCAAACGGCGAGTCAAATAAGATGTCTATTAGATACCACTGAAGAATGCTTGAATAATTTAACCAACGAAGGTGTTTTTGTCACATCGTGGGATCCCGTTATAGTTTACCACGTCGTGCAAAAATTGGACGTAGACACACATAAAAGCTGGGAAGAGCACGCATATAATTTGAAGGCAAACGATTTGCCTACATGGCACGACCTAAAGCTATTTTTAGAAGGAAGATTCAGCACGTTGGAGCTAGTTTTCACTAATCATTTCACACCAACTATGAGAGAGAGGAATTACACAGTTAAGGGCAAGTCATTTTATGTGGCATCGACATCTGCACTTCCAATTTGTACAAAATGTGAAGAAAGCCACACTTTGAGTCATTGTAAAGAATTTAGTAAATTAGAACCCAAAGACAGAAGTGAATTCGTCAGAAGTAAAAACTTATGCTACAATTGCTTGATAGAAGGTCATTCTGCTTGGAAGTGTCGTGTCCCTTCATCATGCCGTATTTGCAAGAGACGGCACCATTCGTTGCTACATGAACATAAAAACCTCGAACCACTCAACAATATTCAATCTCACCACAGTCGTATAGAAGAAACTGAAAACGAATTAAGAGAAAACGGTGAAGTCACGAGCGACGAGATAGTTACACATTTTGTAGCAAAAAATTCCACAGCTCTGCTAGCTACAGCATTGGTCCCTGTTCGAGATGAAAAAGGTTTCGTTACAGTATTGCGCGCTTTAATAGACACCGGATCCCAGGCCAACTTTATTAGTGAAAGGGCAGCACAAGTACTTAAAGTCAAGAGAATACCTGCAAGGGGAAACATAACGGGTGTAGGTGCAACGAAGACTACAATTACTCATGTGGTCAATATTGAGTTACTGTCTAGTCAAGATGAGAAATTTAAACTTAGTATCAAAGCTTACATTATGGCCACGCGACTAACTACACAGCTTCCGACGAAATCTATACAATCCCCTGCGCAAGGTTGGACACACTTGCGAGGTCTTGATTTAGCCGACCCCAACTTTTATGAAAAAGGAAACATTGATCTACTTCTAGGTGTAGAAGTTTGTTCCCAAATTTGGAAGAGTGAAATAGTCAAAGGTCCCCCTGGTTCCCCATGTGCACAAAATACAAATCTCGGGTGGATCTTATTTGGGACAATACATGATGCAAATCCTCTTGAAGAAATAACCGTTATGTATCATCACGTTGATGTTGACACAATGTTAAAGAATTTTTGGGAAATAGAACCTGATCTTAAGAAAAAACATACAAAGGAAGAAGAAGCTTGTGAAAGATTATATGAAGAAACTTATACTAGAAATGAAGAAGGAAGGTATATAGTTAAATTACCATTTAATAATGAGAAACCTAAATGTACTGATGGAAACACGAGAGATATCGCTATGAAGAGACTTAAACAACTTGAAAAACGTTTTGAAAAGGATATAAAACTTAAGGAAGAATACACTAGAGTGCTAGAAGAATACATAACATTAAACCATTTAGAAAGGGTATCTGACAATGAAAAATATCATCCTGCTGTATATCTACCCCATCATGCGGTAGTACGAGAAGACAAGGAGACTAGCAAAGTTCGCGTTGTGTTCAACGCATCTTCGAAAGGGTCTAATAATATATCCCTGAATGATGAATTGATGGTAGGTCCACAAATGCAAGAAGACATGAGGTCTATAATAATGAGATGGAGAATGCAACGTTATTGTTTCACCGCTGATGTTCAAATGATGTATCGACAAATATTAATTACAAGAGAAGATACAGACTATCAACGGCTTCTTTGGTTTGACCATAAAGGAGGAGTGCAAGATTTCCGCCTATTAAGAGTAACCTTTGGTACCGCTTGTGCTCCATACCTCGCTGTCAAGACTCTTCACCAAATAGCAGAAGATGAAGGCAAACCTTACCCATTAGCTGCTAAAACAATAAAAGAAGATTTTTTCATGGATGACGTCATGTCGGGAGGTGATACTATTGGTGAAACTATAAACTTAGTGAAGAACCTTACAGCAATTCTAGCAAGAGGAGGGTTGCAATTACAAAAGTGGACCTCCAATAGTCTAGAACTTTTAAAAGAAATAGAACCCTCCAAGAGGAGTTCACAGGTAAGCATGAACATCAGTATTGATGGAACAATAAAGGCTCTCGGACTATCTTGGAATATGGGTGAAGATAAATTTCAATATCACCTTCAGCTTCCTGCTTCTGATGAAGTAATAACAAAGAGGGTGATATTAGCAGAGATTCAACGCCTTTTCGATCCATTGGGTTGGTTAGCTCCAGCTCTTCTGCCTGCAAAAATTATGATACAAAGATTATGGTTGAAAGGAGTCGGTTGGGATGTCGAAGTAGATCCTGAAACAAGAATAGAATGGTTAAATATAAGAAACAGTTATGAAAATTTAAGAAATATAAAACTGGAAAGATGGATGTTCACTACAAGGGAAAATTTGAAGTATGTTACCATACATGGTTACTGCGATGCTTCGGATAGAGCATATGGCGCTGTAGCTTACCTGAGAGTTCGTAATGATGATGGGAAGTATAAGGTCAGTCTCATCGCTGCCAAAACTAGAGTTGCCCCGGTAAAATCGCTTTCATTACCACGGCTAGAATTATGCGGTGCAGTGCTTTTGTCAAAGTTATTAAACCAAGTTAGTGAAGCAACACGCATCCCTAAGGAAAACATTTTCGCGTGGACAGATTCTACTATAGTTTTGTCTTGGTTACAAGGCGATCCAGCCAGATGGCAAACATTTGTAAGAAATCGAATCATTACGATCATAGACAACATTGGAAGTAAATGGTTTCATGTACGATCCGAGGATAATCCTGCCGATGTAGCTTCAAGAGGAATATTATTATCGGAGTTAGCACATCATACTTTGTGGTGGCAAGGGCCCGACTATCTGAAAGGAGAAAAAATAGAAATGAATAAAATGACAGGTTTGGACACAAATTTAGAAAAGAGAAGAGGTTTTATAGTAAACACGAAAATTGAACACAATTTAGAGGAAAAAAGGGATTTACTTACCAAATTTGAAGATTTTAACACGCTCACTGAACTTTTAATAGCTATAACGTACTGCAAAAGATTCCTGCAAAATAAAGGAGAGAAACGAAAAGATTTAGACTACGAAGTAAATGCGGAAGAATTAGAACACTCATTAAAAACTTGCATAAAAATCGTACAAAGAGAAAATTTTGCAGAAGAAATGGAAGATCTGAAAATTAAGGGTGAAGTTAAAAGAAAAAGTAATTTGAAATCACTCAATCCTTATTTAGATTCTAGCAACATTATCAGGGTTGGTGGTAGGCTTCGTCACGCGAATCTAGAAGAGAATAAGAAACATCCTATAATATTAAACACCAGGAACCCACTTGTTGCATTAATTGTAGCAGATGCTCACAAGAAGACATTACATGGAGGAATACAATTAATGTTGAATTACCTCAGAGCTAAATATTGGATAATAAATGCTAAAAGAAGTATAAAGGCTTGTGTAAATAAGTGTTTGATATGTGCAAAGCAGAATGCAGTAATGAGAACACAACTAATGGGAGACTTGCCGAAGGTACGAGTAACGCCTGCCAGACCATTTATCAATAGCGCAGTGGATTTTGCCGGACCATATCAAGTATTAATGACACGAGGCCGTGGGGCTAAGACTACTAAGTGTTATATTGCCCTTTTTATTTGCATGGTTACAAAGGCCATTCACTTGGAACTTGTTGGAGACTTGACATCTGAAACGTTTATTGGAGCATTTAGACGTTTTGTTTCACGAAGAGGTCGGTGTCATCATCTTTGGAGTGACCAGGGACGGAATTTTGTAGGAGCTAATAAAGAACTATTGCTGGCCTGGAAAGAAGCTGAATTAGAGTTTCAGGGTGTAATTTCTGAAACCTTAGCATTAGAAGGTACACAGTGGCACTTCATCCCAGCGTATAGCCCAAATTTTGGAGGCCTCTGGGAAGCGGGCGTCAAGTCCATGAAATACCACCTGAAAAGAACTCTAAACGCACACTTGACTTATGAGGAAATGGTTACGGTTTTGTGTCAAGTAGAAGCCTGTTTAAATTCACGACCTTTGTGTCCGATAGACGATAAAAACGTGGATAACCTTGACGTTCTTACTCCCGGTCACTTTTTGATTGGCGAGGCTCCTACTACAGTACCTTCTCCGACAGAAAAATTTGCATCTATGAGCTATTTGTCCCGTTGGCGCTATACACAAAAGGTCCTGAATGATTTTTGGCATAAATGGCAAGAGGAATATCTTTCACGACTCCAGCAAAGGCCTAAATGGTTAAAGAGAGTAGACGAGCTAGATATTGGACAAATTGTTTTAATAAAAACTGATGGTCTTCCTCCAGGAAAGTGGCATTTGGGACGCATAGTAGAGAAACATCCTGGACAGGATGGGATAACTAGAGTTTATAGCGTGAAGAGTAGTGATCATATTTTAAAACGACCCATCACAAAATTATGCCTTATGCCAATTGATACCTCTACATCTTAACTTATTAATACTGTTCTATTTATTGTAAAAATAATAATTTTCATTTATTTTTGATCCTATTGATAACTCCAGTTGCATGTATAATTTTAATCTATTATTATATACAATTTGTTGTAGTTTTGACTATAAACAATTTTGTATTTTTTGTTTCTGAACGCAATTTCTTGTATTTTTATAGTACAATAATTAATTTGCGTAAATCTGATTATATTACCTAATGTATTGCATGAATTTGTATTCTCTGGAATTGCGTGTTATTTATTTATTGAAAGGTCTTAATAGCCCTTTGCGGGGCGATATGTTTGCTCAACGCAATGTAATAGATTATGTTTTTTGTATCTACCTTAAGTCAGTTGGCAATTAAATATCAATGCATAAGCACGTCGCCGTATTTATTTCTACTTCATCTTATACCACAGTCCGCACAAAAATCAACGCTTTCGTAAGAACAGTCGTCCATCTTGGTAATTTTGGGAATTTTCAAAATCTCTCTTTGTGTTTGGAAAGTTGCAACATAACGGGCAAAGAGCCCCCATTCACAAATTCTGACCGAAAAATTGGCACAATAAACACATTGGTTCTTGGTATAACACACCTCTGTTGTGTTCATTCGTGAACGCTGATTAGGAATGTGTGTGATAAAACATCGACTATGAAAATAGCGAAATGCCTATCAATACACGAACAGGGTGTAGGGGTGACCAGAGTTATCATATAACTATGGAACCTCTGATCACACCCACACGTATGTCTGTCAGCGTGATGATATACTTAGCTGTATGGTTGTAACAAGCGCCTTCTTATTCAACAGTACCAGGTTCAATCATATACGTGGATTAATTGAATACACATTAATTACTGATGTTTACAATATTTTGATATTCACTGATTCTAACGTTACCCAAGGATACAGTATCAAATAGAGAATGGCTTTGATTTTGAGAACCGCAACGGGCAGAGTACCGCCGTTGGATTTCGCGAATACTGAGTAGCGTGTGGTCTCGATGGTGATCTTCCTTCGTCTCTTTCTGCCTGCCGCGGGCGCCGTTATATATTGCTTAGCTTGTTATTGACGACGCAGGTGAGCTATCGTTCCACAGGACCGTACTCGCCGCAGGGCCGCCTTCGGTTTGTTGCTATGGAGAATTATATGATATGATCATGATCAAATGGGGGCCTGGTGTACCACCATAAGGGGGCTTAGAGTAGGGTATAGCTCAATAGGGCCCACCCGGCACGATACGCGCCTCGACATTCGGGGTTCACTCATAGTCGACAGGCGGTTCAAGTGTGGACGCCGGCAATCTCAATCTTTAATCTCTAATCCAAAATCGATATTTTCAATCCATTTCCTGCTTTTGTGATTTCAATATTCGATCCACAGATCGTTTCGTCGATCCGTTTTACGAATCCATCGTTGGGAGGGCGATCTGGCATTTTTGGATTGCCACTTGTATGAAAGTGACAGCTACACGTTTTCAATAAACGATCTCTAATTTTGACAGATCCGTTTTTGACCTCAATCTATCTTTATTTGCGATCCCCCAATATTGAGAGATTCTTGTATAATAATGGAGTTATTTGCGAGTGATGGTAATAGTGATTGAAATGTTACTTCAATTATGGGATTTGGATAGTAGTGACGGCGAACTAGAAAGAGCAGAGTCCTCAAAAATAAACTTCTTGCAAAATTTAGAATAAACAAAACATCCGTTGAAGTGGTTTTGAACGAAATAATGCCATTTGTTAGTGAAATCGAGGCGGTAAAGTGTTTTAATAATATTTACATTGCTTTATACATTAGATGACTTAAAATAATATTCAATTCTATTTTTAGAAACAACGGCTGTCCACCATTGCATCAACTTTTACTTAACTCTACGATTTTATGCATTGGGGACAATGCTAAATTCGGTGGCTGATTTTGTTGGTGTATCCCTATCAGCGGTATGTAGGATAGTGGCAGATATATTTGCTGCTATTGCTAGATTGTATGGCAAATATACTGTTCTGGACTACAGACAAATTTTATAATATCACTCGGTTTTCTAGAATATATGGTGCCATTCATTGAAACTGAACTCAATATTAAGAGGTTGGCAATATTATATTGTCACTTCTATTTCAAATATATAACACAATTTTTACTGACTTGCTTGCACCTTTGTTAAACCCATCAACTACACAAGAAATCAGATACAATGAGGCCCACATAAAAACTAGAAATACAATTGAAAGGTAAAACTAACACTTAAGATTATTAGGTACTCATATTGCTTACCACAGGTGGGTACTTCCTTTACTGTTACCATTTGACCTATGCTTTATGTACATGTAAGAATTTTTACAACTATACATATAATAAAACTGTAGAGGTCGAATTTCTGTACAATGAGAAAAAATGCTATATACCGAGTCAGGGGATGTAAGAAGTGAAATAGAACTAATTTAGATTTTTTTCAAATTTTCTGTTTCTGTTTGTCTGTCTGTTTGTACCAGTTAATCTCCGAACTGACTGGATTGATTTAAATGAAATTTTGTATGGTGGTAGCTTATATCCCTGGTCAACATATAGGATAGTTTTTATCTCGAAAAATTAAAAAGTTCCCGTGGGATAGTTAAAAAACCGCACCACACAGACGAAGTCGCAGGCATCAGCTAGTTTAAAATATATTTCTATTTAAAATGTAAACATTCTTACATGTACAGGAAACATAGGTCAAATGGAAGCAGTAAAGAAAGTACCCACTTGTTTACTAGTAGGAAATAGCATTTCTTTTTTAATTTGAAAAATATATTTCTTTGTACAGGTGTTTGGAAACATTGCTTCCCAGTAATATCACTGACAATGCGATTGTCCTGAGAAAATATAACAAAGGTTATAATAGCTACAGCAGTTCTTCGCATCATTTGTAGGACCTAGTATTGAGGAAGTGGTCCCTGAAGTAGAGTTGTCGTGAGAAAGTTACTGTGACATCAGAAAATTTGGAAAATAATGTTACTCATAGAATAGATACAATTTCAAATTATTTTTAATAATACACATATATATTATACCTGCCTCTAAATATATATTATGTGTGTATAATATATTGAAATAAAAAGTTGCCTGTGTTAATGGAGATTGTAAGCTATGTTTGTACTACTGCTACACTTTACTGAAAATTCTTTCACCCATTTTGTGTTATTGACAAATAAACACTCACACAAACAAACTTTCACATTTATTTATATTTATAGGATTTGTAAATTGTTTAAAGTTCATGTAAATATGTGTTGTGATGATGGCTATTACTTAAATTATGCTAGATTTAAATGGAATAATGTCCAGGAAATAAAATATACAGATCATACTATAACATTGTTTAATTTCAACATAAAAGGTACATCATTACATATTATTAAAAACTTTTTTAATGTAGGTAATTCTAATAGCTACATTTAGGTTACTTACTATTAATATTTACATTCACATTATACACACAAACTTAAAATTAAAATATACAAATGTAAAACATCCTAGAACTTATTTTTTTTTAAATTAAAAACTAAATGAATTAATATGACTAAAACAAACAATTTTATACATTTTCTGCCTTCAAATTCCTTATCTCTAATTTTACTTGTCATTCTCTAATTTAATATTTTCAACCATACTCTAATAATTTTTTCTTGACTATATAATATTCTATAGCTTTATTTCTGGCTTCACAACCATCATCACTTTTTATCCTCCTGCGTTTGGCACCTGTGAAAACAAAATGTGATATAATAATCTGCATTTAAATATAATTAAATTCCTTCTAGAATTATATTTTATATGTAGTTTACAGAATCTTAATGTCATTGACATCTGCAATAGTTGTAAAATTGAGTCATTGAGGCTACTATATGTATGTACTCAGTGTGCGAGTTTCAATACACAGGGGGGGAATCAGACCTAGGATATCTAAGTTGTGACTCAAATGTAATAACACTTGTCCACAATAACTTATATTCTTACTAAACAGGGTTATTTAGTAGAACTTTAACAACCGCCCAACCAGGACAAACTTACTTGCACCATACTTAACAATATCTTATCTATAATTATTAACAAATATGTTGTTTTAAAAAAGTAATAAAACACACTTGTCCTTGTGGTTGTGTATTTAATTAATTTTATCACAGAAAATTGTTATTTATTCATAAATATGATGGGTAATTCAATAGATATTTAGTTACATAATGTTTACTTACCATTAAATTCTCCATTTTCTAGTTTTTCTTGCTACAAAACAAACTTTAAACTACCTAAATATCTAATACTTGCTTACAAAAACAACAACATTTTAATAATATCAAATTGACTGGCGTGAAGTTTATTTTTCTTAAGATGCTGTTCCGTTCCTATTCAAAGGTTTGAGTTACAGAAGAACAGAACGTGTGCTAAAATGTTTAATAAATCCCCTAAGGTTATTTATAAAATATATATTAATAAATATAAAAAATATTATGTTTATTCGTGAAATATACTACTTTGAATGTAAAAATTATCATCAAAATCTAAAGAACTCTTAACTAAAACTGCGTGAAACGAAACGTTCGGGAGGACACAAATTTATGACCAATCCCTTTTTTTTTGTGAGATTTTATAACCAGATGTTATATTGAAACGAGGATTTTGGATCGATCGATGGATTGGTTAAAATCTGGATAGATAACCATTTTAGGATTGAGATCGAATATTGAAAATTTATTTATCGACGCAAACAATCTGAATAAGAACACGTGGCAGCCGTGTATGAAACCAATTTTCTCTCAAAAAAATTACTTATAGCCGTGGTTTATCTTTTACGAAACATGGGCGGCCTGTCGTAATATCCGTTCCGTTCCCATTAGACAAGTGGTATTTGCGCTAAACGAATAGAATACATAATGTATTGGGAATGATATAATACTTAGTATAACGATATGTCATAGTTTAGGAGACGCTGAAGATCGACCTTCGCCCATCTGACAACCAGATGAGACATATGTTTTATCAAATTATATTGATTTGGAAACACGCCTATGATAGCTTACCAATCGAAGTGTTCATGGCTATTTTTTATTAAATTAATTTTAATCAAATATTTGGAACGAAGTTCCTTATCGCGCGTTGCGAAAGGGGGCTAGACGGAAAAAATTAAGAGCAAAAGTTGTAACGACACTTTTTGCTGTAGTTGTAAGCCGTGCGGCGTGCGCGTGTTTCTCTGTCTGTCTCTCTCTCTCATAGAAAGCAAGCCAGTTATTTTCATTTCGTCTTTCTATTTCGCATTGAACAGTGTGGTGTCGCGACGATTATTTTTGTTGAGTGTATACAGGTTTTTTGTACATAATAAATAATAAAAAATAGAATTCCAAACATATGCTTCCTACTTCAGTTACCACAAGCTAATTATTACTAAAGTTGAGCTTACTGATTAAGTTCATATTACATTATATTTGTTAATAATTAAAAATATATTATTATAACTTAAAAAAAAAATTCAATTCCTTCACTAATTAATCGAAAGGAACTTCGTTCCATCCGGGTGTCCCTTGGCACCTCTCAAGTTTTTTTTCATAGCCTCTCCCTATCCTACCTTCTCTATCTAATTTTCTCTGTCTCATGCTTCCAATCTGATCCCTATATCATACTTATTTTATTGCATGAGTTCAGCAGACAGGTAGACGGACCACCTGATGAAAAGCGGTTACTATCGCCTGTGGACATTTGCAACATCAAAAGTGCTACAAATGCGCTGCTCTCTTAAGGGAGACTGGGACCTGGTCACTGATACCGGAACACAAGCCGCCATAAGAACCTTGTACTGTGTCCATCAAATTCCTTGAGCTGAACCGTCTGCCAGTTTGCAAAATTCGCAATAGAAAAGACTTAGTTACTTTTAGTTAAGATTTCACCAATTCCCTCAGTCTCTTGACTCTGTGGATATGTAGATCCGTAGAACGTAGAGAGAATCTGAATTCTGTATAATATGGAAACGAAAGAACTAAAACGGGTCCAGTCACGCTGCGGCCTTAAATCAGCAAGTAATATTGTTGAATCGGTGCCAAACTTCGCCGATCACCTGGGAATTGTCCGCCCATTCTAGCTACTCGTTAACGCACCTACGAGTTATTAAGGAGACGCCACACGAATTTTTAGTGCATGAGTTCAGCAGACATCCAGACGGCCCACCTGATGGGAAGCGGTTACCATCGCCTATGGACATTGTCTGACGGACTGTTGAGGCGGCATACTGCAGACCGAGGGTGGTAGCTATCCAGACGGGCAAATACCCTACCACCTGACTGTAGGATGTGTTTGTCAGTTCGTACGACAGCCCACATCAACGCAGGAAATTGTATTCTTTCTCCGTCCTTTAGGGATAAATATTAATACTTGCATACTCCATTACATGATAGTGCCATGCTGGAATCATGTTCTTTTATTAGACAATAGACATAATCTATCCTAGATCTTAGAGCCAGCTCGAGAGTTTATGCTCTACTCCATCTCTCCTACATAATTATCCCTTATCGTCTTCTCTTATTCCTTTCCTTGCCTTCCTTTTTATCCTAGCCCACTTGTCTGATCCCTCTATTCCATCCCTCCAACAACATCGTTCCTCATGGTTAGTTTAGATACTAACACTTAAACTAAGCCAAGCCTGTCGCTTAGTACCTTTCAGAGGCTTAATCATGAGAGTATTTGTACGGTTCACCGTACAACATTTTGCTGACCCTGCGGCCTACTTTAAGTCTTGTTTAATATTACTATAAATCTCTCTTGTCTTTCACCATATCCCAATTAATTGGAGTCGGCACAATATGTCTTTTCCTTTCACACTCCACTATTCTGGCATACATCTTCTGTCACACCACATATCATCCTTCACACAAACCACATGCATCTTTTTTTTTTTGGTCTTCCTTTACATTTGTACCCATCCATCTTGTAGTTTAACATTCTTTTTGTCACGTAATATTACTATAAATATTTTATGATCAAGTTGCTATTATATCGCTACGAGTTGCTATCAAGTTGAATCCAGGGATCAGTATCCAAGTTCTCCGACTTCAGGAATAAATCCCTGAAAGCAGCAAGGTATATTTCTTCACCAAGCACCAGGACCCCAACAACAAGCTACTGCTAGCATCCACCACTACGAACAAGACCAATTATAAGTATTCTAAAACGGAACGTTACAAACAGAATTAAATAAAAGTTACTGGACCGATTTAGTTGAAATTCGGTATACATGTAATTTTAATACCGAGGGTGGACAAGGGATACCTTTTATCCCGGATAATGGGATAGATTTTGGGATAGATTTATGTAAAGGTTATCCCAAAAAGTGGGATAGGTTTTTTTGTGATTTTCCATTTTCGTCATTTTGGTCATCTTTGTCCAATTTGTCCGATTTGTCCTTTATGTCCGAGTTGTCCTATTTGTCCGAGTTGTCCGATTTGTCCAATTTGTATTGAGTTGTCCGATTTGTCCGAGTTGCCCGAGTTGTCCGATTTGTCCAATTTTTCCAAGATGTCCGAATTGTCCGAGTTGTCCAATTTGTCCGAGCTGTCCGATTAGTCAGAGTTGTCCGATTTGTCCGAGTTGTCCGATTTGTCCTCTTTGTCCGACTTGTCCGAGTTATCCTAGTTGTTCGACATGTCTAATTTGTCCGAGTTGTCCGATTTGTCTGAGTTGTCCGAGTTGTCCGATTTGTCCAATTTGTCCGAGTTTTCCAATTTGTCCGAGTTGTCTGATTTGTCCAATTTATCCGAGATGTCCGAATCGTCCGAGTTGTCCAATTTGTCGGAGTTGTACGATTTGTCCGAGTTGTCCGAATTGTTCGAGTTGTCCGAGTTGTCGAATTTGTCCGAGTTGTCCGATTTGTTTGAGTTTTCCAAGTTGTCTGAGTTGTCCGAGTTTTGTTCTTTTTGTCATTTATGTAGTTGTCATAGACATGGGTTAGATAAATGTAGCTAGGACGGTTTGAAATAAAGGTTGAAAGTTTGTATAAGACCAATCATTTCTCAAGCTTATAGATATAAACATTCATCATCTATAAAAAATGCGAAAGTAACTCGATATGTCTTGCCGTTAAGTTTTCACGGAAAAGTACTAGGAAAGGATCGGTTTTGCTGTAATTTTGTTTAAATGTAGTTTTAATACCGAAAATGGACATAAATACTTTTCATGCCCGCAGATGGGATAGTTTGCGATAAATGAAATTAAACTTCCGAGTGCAAAATCACTAACATAAAAATTAAGTACAATTTAACCTGTGTTAACAACTCCTGCTCCTTACACAAGAAGCACGCACCAGAGGTTGACCCGCGGCGTAGCCGCGGGGTAAACTCTAGTATATATATATATATATATATATATATATATATATATATACTGAGTTTCAGCCAAATCGGTCCAGTAGTTTTCCGTGAAAACGGAACAGATAGACAGACAGAGTTACTTTCGCATTTATAATACTAATAGGGGTTGCACTTGTAATAATCAATAGTTTTATATCAATACACACTAATTGTCGGTTTCTATATCTTACTATTCATTCACTTGCTCTACCGTCGGTTGAATTTTGACATTACTCGTATGGTGCTTATATCAAATTTTAACAGATAGCAGGGCAAATGAACGGTCGGTAAGATATAGGAACCGGCCATGACTTATTTAACCCGTCGTCTGTAAAGTGGGTTATTTGTGTCCCGGCCAAATAATTTTTGTTTCAAACTTGCACTAAAGGGAGAAAGGATTCTTACTATCCCTACCTAAAAAAAACTTATGTAAAACGGGGACCCTACGCCCGACGCCCAAAGTCCCAGACCCTTCTGAGCCTGCGCTACAAACAAAGGAATTTTGACGAAAATACAAATGACCCACCTTTACAGACAAGAGGTGGCAAAAAATCAATTACAAACGACCGGTTAAAATCATTTTTTAGTACATGATGATCGCTTGTTCCTCGTCTTTTCCCGAAGAGCCAGAGCCCCAGCTACGCCACTGTTAAAATTGATAGTCACTTCCCATACTGCATTTCGGCTAAATATGTACCGCCCTTTATTAACCTCCAAAAATAACCAAAATTACTCACGACCCAACGCACGTGGCTCCCGAAGCGACCAAAGTCAATGTCGTGTAATTTGCACTTCGCGCTGGCATTGTGTGTCATCTGATTTCATCATGAAACACTTTCATAACGATGAGCGTGTCATCGAATATTTCGCGTACATCCGTCTCGTGATGACCTACCAGACTGATGGTGACCCTTTTAATTCTAAGAAATTCGTCACGATATTGCATATGTATTATTGGCTTAGGCCATGAACGCAGTCAACTGCTGGACGTAGGCTTCCCCAAGACGGCGCCACTCATCCCTGTCCTCTGATTTCCTTATCCAGCACCTACCGGCGACCTTGCACAAGTTGTCGGTCCATTGGGCTAGAGGACGTCCAACACTACGTTTACCGAGACGCGGTCTCCACTCCAGGACTCGTCTGCTCCATCGGCCATCGGTCCCATGGCAGACGTGACCGACCCACTGCCACTTCAACTTGCTAATTTTGCGAGCTATGTCCGTTACCTTGGCTCCCTTACGGATATCCTCATTTCTAATTTTATCCATAAGAGAAACTTGGAACTTGTGGACCAATCCTGCCGTCAATGTCCATGTCTCGGCCCCGTAGGTCAGAACGGGGAGGACGCAGCCATCAAGTGTCTAAGATTATTGGGTATCTCTTGGTACTAATATTCGATATCATCGATAACTTATGTACACACTAGTGGAAAAAAATTAAGAATCAATATTTTCCCCCCAATTTTTTTGTGATTTTTCAAATGGCTATATCTTTGTTAAAAATGGCCGTATCGCAATCATAAAAAAAGCAATTTGAACCTTGAAATCTCTAGCTTTAAGATCTTGCGACAAAAAATTAAGGAACCAGTATCACGCAATCCTACAGAATATCGTGAAGATAAGAAACTATATTTTTTTTTTTTGGTCCAAGGACTTTTGAAACACTCGGATTTTGTTTTCAAAGTTCCATGGATTTGGTCCACGGACTTTGATGGAAAACAAAAAGTTTCTATAGTAGTATTTTTCTCAAATATAGTCCTTATTGACGTATCCGTCATCGGCAATCCTTGTCAAATCAGGCTGTGCGAGCGCAGGTGGCTAGTGAAACCAAATTTGGTTTTAAAAGTTCTTTTGCGAGGAGGGCAATACCGCCGATCTGTTGTCATAACTGTAGCTATAGGAGGATATTCTTTTTGATAAGGCGTTGTTCATCTTAAGTGTTCTATGCGCTGCGATTCTTCTTTGTTTTCGTGATTGCGGCTACTGAAAATTGGCCGAAACGTCAATATAATAAAAACCATTAAAACATAATTTTAATTATCATATATTTATTTGATTTTATGTATTTTTAAGACAATTATACTAAACAATTAGCTCTTTGCACTTCTGCGTATAAACTTTAACCAAGTCAAAACTCACACTCTCCATGCGTGCGATACGTTTAAAAAGAGCTACCGATATATGGTGGAAATACCAACGAAGCGGACGAAACGCTATGCTTCCTCTTTCATCATACGTACCGCTGAAGAGTGGAACTCTTTACCGTCGTCTGTTTTTCCTGAAAAATATAATCTAGGTGTCTTTAAGTCTCGCGTGAACAGGTATCTTCTAGGTAAGCGTGCTCCACCTTAGACTACATTTCCGCCTGACGACAGGTGCAATGTCAGTCAAACGCGAACCTATTCAATATAAAAAAAAAAAAAAGAGCTGCGTAGATATGCCTTTGCGTATCCAATTATAAGTATGTCTAAATACACATACACATGGACGTAGGTCCTGTGGCCTCACACATCTGTTACTGCCGGGTCGTAGCCCGATGAGTGGATGCAAGAAAAAAGAGCTTTCGCTCGAAACCCCAACTTGCCTCAATCTAACAAGAGAAGACAAGAACAACCTTGTGTACTGAAGCCCTTATGTTGTAGGCGTAAAACTCTTATGGCTTGTATTTGCCGAATCCGTGCCGATTAATGTGGAGACCCCCTTACGCGAGCAAAACTTACTGGTGTAAGGCCAGGCTAACGTATTTACGTTTAGGAGATGGTAAAGCCATGCTGGAATCATTATCTTGGTTATAGCTTTTAAGGCAGAGTCAAGTGATGTGACACCACATTCAAAGAGAACATAGGCGTGATGTAGATAGCCTTAAGCTAGTCATGTTTCGCACTGTGAATGAGAGTTCCGGTAGCCTACATTCTCTTCCCCTCCATCCTAACTCTTTTATTTTTATAGCTGGAGTACAGCGGACAGGCAGACGGCCCACCTGATGGAAAGCGGTTACCGTCACTTATGGACGTTTGCAACACCAGAGATGTCACTAACGCGCTGCCGGCCTTGAGAAAATTTTATGACATCCTCTTTAAAAAAAAAACTCATTATTGTAGCGCTGTGGGAACAACCACGGCTGGGAGCTCATTCCAAATCACCACGGTTCACAGGAGAAATGTTCTAGACTACCGTTGCGTACAAGAGTGAAGCGGCTCAAGGAAGTGGGGATGAACGCCCAGCCGATGGCTTGCGGTGCGGTGGTAAAAGGAAAACGAAGGCATCATTCTGAACAGTTCCTCGGAACATTCCCCGTTGTACAGTCGGTAGAATACGTAGAGAGACGCGAAGTCTCTCCACAGGTCAAGCGTATTTAAACCATCTGCGAGTATGGGATCGTCGACAATGCGAACGGCTCGACGTTGAATACTGTCCGGGTCCAACTCCTATATTATACCTTCATCTCATTACCCCTACTCCATAAATTCTATCGCATCCTCCAGGCTGGTAAATCGTTGTCTTCGTCCTTGTTGTTGGACACGTCAATAGGCGACAGTAACAACTTTCCATCAGGTGTGTCGTCTCTCTTTTTGCCGGCTTAAGGCAATAACAAAAACCCTATGTTTTTCCAAAATTAATTCTCGTAATAGGCGTTGCCTTCTACAATCTAGCTTATAGTGTTTGACGACAGAGATTTAATCAACGATTTGTTGTAGGTAAATTAATATGAAAACAGCATATGTTTCTTAATTATTCTCTCTCTCTTTTTTCTTTTACCATATCCCAATAATTGGGGTCGGCCAATATGTCTTTTCCTTCCACACTGCTCTATTCTGACATACATCTTCTGTCACACCACAAATCATCATATCATCCTTCACACAATCCATCCATCTTTTTTTTGGTCTACCTTTACATCTGTACCCATCCATCTTGTAGTTTAACATTCTTTTTGTCACCTGACTTTCGTCCCTCGTCATTATATGCCCATACCAACTTAGTTTTCTTCCTCTCAATTTTTCAGTCACGGGTGCACCTTTCAATGATCCCCTTATGTACTCATTTCTCACCTTATCCATTCTTGTAACACCACACATCCATCTCAACATTCTCACCTCAGCTGAGTGGAGACGTTTGTGGTTTATCACTTTAGTGGTCCAACATTCGGATCCGTATAGCATGACTCGTTGTATGACAGACTTATATATTTGACCTTTTAGTTTCAGTGGCATTAGTTTGTCGCACGTCACACCGGTTACCTGTCTCCACTTTAGCCATGCTACATTTATTCTTCTCCTTACCTCCCTCTCTATATCATAATTACTCTGCAGTAGTGAACCAAGGTATCTGAATTCGGGGTTACATGGTAGTGTGGCTGATTGTAGTTTGAGAGGCACAGCACTAGAGGTCCCGCCGAAATCACAAAACAGGTATTCGGTTTTTATTAACAAAGTAAAAAACTAAAAAGTGATAACGTTTTTATAAGTTTGACTCATACATGGAGACAAAAGTTGTACCTGCTAGTACTTACCAAGCGGTACGTTTGATAGTAAGATAAGTGATGAAATTAAAAGTATACATGATATCTAATGGGAATACGTATTAAATGACAGGCCGTCATTGTCACGCGATGTGCGCGGGCGCAGACAGGCAGGCGGCGGCAGGGCAAAACAACATAGAAAGTACGCTTGGTACAAGTTATTGAATTTTTTTCTAATACATATTTTTTTTTTATTTGGTTCTAATAACTTTAAAAAATAATTAATTAAAATAAGTCTCTGAATTCGTTCTAAACGCAGTATATTTTTAAATGATTGTTAATCCATACAAATATTGTCCTTTGTAGACCTTATGATTATTATAAACGTGTTGTAATTAAAACAGAATACACTATACTTTATTGTACAATTATATAATAACTTTTTTAAATTTATATTTTATAGAGACTTCGTCACTAGTGACGATATTAACCTCATATTGGGGAGGCGTCTAATGTACATTTTTCTATACATTATGTATACATAAGTATATATAAATTTATATATATAATTATATCCTCCTCGTTATTGCATACGAGTCTGACAAGAACGTACTTCTAATTGGTTGGCTTTGGCTACATTCCAGAACAATATGCACAAGATCTTCTCTTTTACTATAATGCTCACAAAGGGTAATGTTTGAATCCTAACTTTAATATTATAAATGTGAATATGAGTTTGTTGGTAATATAACGCAGGATAACATCCGAGTGTTGATGACAAAGTAGTTTCTCGTTGCGATTTTGCGTCAAAATTACACAACAGGTTGTCATCAGAAACAAAAATATATAATATATGTTACTTGTACATGTATAGTTATATATAAAGTTAGTATAGTTTTAAATAGCAGTAAAAATAAACACCATTTCAACATTAGGGTTGAAAATAGGTAGGTATACTAAGTAGAAATAATATAGATATATGTCTATGTGTAAGAATATATTAGTGTATATATAAAATAGACAAGAAACAGTATCAGATAGGAGAAGCATATGTATGTTTGAACAGTATTAAAGTTCTGTTGTCAAAGAGGATAGCTAACATTTGGACCCGGTAGGTGGCGCTGGAATCGGGTTTTAGAATTTTAATATATAGATAGCAATAAGCTATGATCAATAAGAATAAAGATGTCACGTATGTATGTGTGTATGTGTAAGTAGTAAGTAAAAGTATGTAAAACGTTAGCATATAAGAGGTCTGCCCATAGAGACAGAGGATAGCGAAAATAAATTTAAAAAAATCTATGAATTTCTTTGTGACGCTTTCACGCCATAACTACTCCACAGACCGTCATAAAATTGTGCATTGAACACGTTGTCCGGGAATAGTAAAGGACATATCATTGTCGCTCGGAGTCTTCCACACTATTCTGTGGCGTCGATCGCGGACGGAGCACTGCCAAGAGCATACTATTGCTGCAGTGTTATCGCCCCCGACCGACGCGTGTCGTTCCCCTAGGAATGACCCAGTTTGTGCGTAAATCGGTTAAGCATTTACCCTCGCCTCAAAAAAAAAAAAGGACAGATTATTGTATCTATTATCCAGAATAAAGTACTGTCCCCGAGTGATAGACGAATACAGCCGAAAAGGTCGCGATTGAACCTTCTGCTTATTCTGTGTCCGCAGCCAGCAAGAACGGACGAGACGTCACGTGTATTTCTAAGAAAACCATAAATGAATTGTATGAAGACATGAATAGTTTTTTGTTTTCCTCCTTTTTTAATTAGCGCGGAATATGAAAAGTACTTAAATACTCACAGCACAAGACAAACATCTGTTGTGCAAAGCGATTTTTTATTGTTAGAGTACATACAGCATATAAGCTGACGGCCATCTGATGGCAAGTAATTCCCGTCGTCTATGGATATTTGCAATATCAACAGCGGCACCAATGTGCTGCCGGCTTCGAGGCGGGGAACCGGAACCTGGCCACTGATGTCGGAACACAATTCAAGGTTGTTGTGGCGACGTACGTTATACCAGGTGTGGTAGTTAAATTTTATTTCATATATACATACATACATAACTTCACGCCAGACCCACTTGCGGGGTAGGCACGAACATATATATATCACACACATACATATATATATTTATATATATCCTACTTGTGGGGCGCTTATAACCCACGGTTAATATGGTTCGATTTAAATGGACTGTATGAGAGAGATATGACCTAGAACCCTTGCACTAGTAAAGTAGAAGGTCCACCAACCTTGAGATCCGCCCTCTCCTGGCTCGGTTCAGGTTACACACAGGAACAGCACACGGCACTAGATTCCACCTTAGAGCTAACACTTTTAACAAAGTCTAGGTATCATAAAAGTTTTTGGCACGGCCAGTAATCACAATTAGCTGAAGTTCAGAATGGTTGATAGTTAAAGGTGAGCGCACGGCGCAGTGTGTTCTTTATCAAACGTTGACTCCGAATGATCAAAATGGCTGCCTATACCCTGCTGCGTTAGTCGTCGCCTCACACAGAAAAGAGGGTAGACAGCAAAATTGATGGAGCGATGTTTGACCAACTTTATACTAGGCAAGGACGGAACATACCCCCCACCGAAATCAGTATGATGATTTCCAGTCACGGAAAGGAAATAGAATGAAATGGCTACGAACCAACAAAAGAAATAGAAAGCAGTCAAAAGGAATAAGGAAAGCTACGAGCTAGAGGGTTAAAGAAGTGTATTTGGTTACGAACCAATTAAAACAACTACAAGATACATAGTTTAAGATTAAGGTACGTACGTACGGCTACGAGCCGAATAAATTTATAGTGGACTACGAGTTTTTCAGCTACGAGTTTAAATGAAATACACGTAAGACGAATTATAATAAAATTAAAAATAAGAAAATTATATATTTTGAACTTAATTTACCGTTAAAAAAATATGCTTAATATGTTTACCATATTTATTATAAAACAATGTTACCAACGCCCAATGTAGTCGTTGTCAATTTTACCAATGATGATTCTATGTCCATCGTCTTGAGAACTAGTTCTCCTTCGTTTTTCGTCGAGACAAAAACAAAACAACCCTTTGGAGAAGAGTGTGAATGTAATCATATAACCAACGTGTCAGGATTGTATTATCTTATGGATGGATTGCAAACGTTACAATCCACACAAAGATGTTTCTTATATCATACTTGAATGAACCTAGCATACCTTAGTCAGATGGGACCAGCAATCAAATGAGATTTTAACAAAAGATCAATATAGATGGATGTAAACTATTTAATTATTATGAATAATCTAAATTTAAAACACGTAAACTATTAACTGCAAAATGGTAATTAAAGAAGGAATTTAAATTATAAAACTACTAAAACAAATCAAAATATTAAATACTAATTATAATTAATTAACATGAAAAAGTAAATTTCATATCAAAATAAGGTAACGTACCGTATATCTGACGTTAAATTAGTTAAATGTTAATACAATCTAAATAGAATATAACAACTGTTTAATCTCTATCTCCATAACCTCTATAAGTATTATAAACGCGAAAGTTTGTAAGAAAGTATGGATGTATGTTTGTTACTCTTTCACCCAAAAACTACTGAATGGATTTTGATGAAACTTTACAATAATATAGCTTACACATCAGAATAACTCATAGGCTATAATTTATGAACATATAGTGTGAATTATCCAAAATATAACGATTTTACATCAACGCGCGGGTGTAACCGCGGGTGCAGCTAGTTACACATAATAAATATTATTTATGACTGCATACAAACCATGCAACATATTTTGCATCATAATATTAATTGCAAATGAAAAAAAAATGAATGAGACTAATTTAAATAATTTAGGGATATGTATCTACTACATTACGAAATATAATCTAAAATCTACTGTACACAAGTGCGGGACTAACTTAACATGTAAAGTCTGCATTAAGTAATTATTAAGCCGAATGAATCTAAATTAAACTTTAAGTTGAATGTAAGTAAAAAGCCTCAATTTCAAATTATAAGTTAAACTTAAATATGAATATGAACACTCCCCACCGTGAGGAAATATTGTCAATCAAGGTTAAAAGTAAGTCACGTAAATCTATTTTGAGAATAATAAATATTAGAATGAAAATCCTGAAATTGAGCACCACAGATAATCAACAGTTCTTACTCGTTAAAGAGATGAATTTAAATTATAAGAAAACGATGGGAACGTGCCGTCAAGGATTTCTTTTAAACTTAAAAATGGTCAAAGGACCTTAAAGCAATTTTACACTAAATTAGAATGACAAACAGGTATTAAATAAATTTAGTAGTTAGTTTTTTTTTTTTTTAATGTTTAATTAATTGTAGTTTATTTATTTTACATATTTATTATTAACGGTCGATATAATTTAGTTTAAACGGAGCGACTTCTAGTTGCAACGTACTCATGGTGGACGACGGACCCAGTTTAGGGGCAGTTTTAATGTTTTTATTGAACTTTGGCTTTAGGGTATTAATGTTACTGCCGGTCATATGATGAGAATTATTTCCTTTTGATTTGCAAGCAAGATCGTCTTGCGGATATAAACTAGAAACGTTGCATGGCAAAGATTTCAAGTCCCAAGAACGTTTGGGAGTAACGGTTGCAGTACTTGCGTTGGCAGTGTGGTGCGACACAGTATGCAACGAAGTAGTGGCAGTGGAAACGTGAACGTCACGGATTCCCGCTGGACTCATTGTGCCGGTTATTACGTAGCCAAAAATGCTGTTCAAAGCCTGAGGAATGTCATTGCCAAACTTTAATTTTTGTCCGTCATAAATATATGGAAAAATGTCGCCCGCTAAAATTATATCTATTTTACCTTTTTTATAAAAATGCGGGTCGGCTAAAACAAGATTGTTGTATTTATTAATTATATTTTGAGATATTTGGACTGTAGGTAGATCACCGGTGATCTTAGAGAGCACTACAGCGTCCAAGTTAAAAGTTGGGTCTTTACTATGACGCGGCTTCATAGTGAATGACGTCATGCCAACATTGTTTACTTTTTCGCCCGAGAGACCAAGGATTTCACGATTAGATTTACGCGAAGACAACCCTAAACGACGTAAACAATCAGTTGAAATAAAATTACTTTGCGCCCCAGAGTCAATTAAAACGCGACAAGGTTGATAAAAATGTTTTTCATCCAAAACATGCACCACAGCCGTACCCAACAAAACTGAGGGGCTATTTGTTTCACTAGATGTCACGTGGCAATTATTATTCATCGAGTCATATCCAGGAGCGTCCGCCGGCTGTTGTAGCATGGATGAAGAAGCATAAGATGCGCTTGATTCATCGCAACGCGGGCTCGAAACCGGTTTGCTATCGGTGTGCAACAAGACGTGGTGCGCTCGCTGGCAAACAAAACATTTGAATTTGCTTTTACAATTGTTCGCGTTATGGTTTGGTTTAAGACAGTTCTGACATAATTTGAGTGCATCAACACGGTTGATACGCTGCACAGTGCTTAAATCACGTAATTTCACACATCTAAAAATCATATGATTACTATCGCCGCAATGCAAGCACACACATTTTGGTTGTGATGAAAATGCATGTGTGTATGAAATAGTCTTGAGAGGTTCAGGTAAACTTGGTTGCCGTATATTTTGTGAAGTTTCAGAATTTGAACTATTGGTATATGACGCTGAATGGTCCAGAACTTTAATGTGGTTGTGAATGAAAGACATTAAATCTTTGAAGGAAGGTATTGAAGATTGATCTAGGCCCTGTTCAAATAATTTTCTAGATTGCGGATCTAGCGCCCTAAGTGCAATATGGCACATTACATAACTGCTCAAATGATTAATGTTTAATGTCTGAATGGCTTTATATGAATGCTCAAAGTTTTCTATAAACGTATTTAAAAGAGTTGAAGACTCATTAGTTAATGGCGAAAAGTTTAACATTTTATCTAAATACCGACCGACCAGCAGACGGTTGTCGTGGTATTTATCCAGAAGACTTTTCCACACGACCTCATAGTTAGACGATGTGATCGGCAAACTTTTAACAATATTTAATGCACTTCCTTTTGTGCATGAAAGTAAATAGTGAAATTTATCTATATTTGGTATATGCGATTGATTGTGAACTAACGAACAAAAGGTTTCATAGAATGTCGTAAAGTTTTCTATGTCACCGTCAAAGTTGAATAATTCTAATTTAGGAAGCCGGGGACGAGAAACTGCTAAATTAGAGGGGGTTTCATAATTTGTATGATCAATTGACGGCTTCAATTTATTATAAACTAACTTAATACGGTAATAAATTGTATCAAAACTTTTTATTTCGTGGCTGCGAATCGTGGCATCAGGTTTCGATTCCAATTCCGTTTCTAGTATTTTATAAATAATTTTCTCAAATTTTTGACGCAAGTCATCAACTTCCGATGCAACAATTAAAAACAATTCTTGGTTTTCCAAGGTAGAAATATCTTTAGACATTTCGTAAATATCTTGTAGTCTCTCAAATATTACTTGTCTTTTCTGATTCAAGTATGCAATGGTAATCGAAGTATCACGTTTTGGAGACATGATTACGTTTAATAGTATTCGTAATACAATTAAAAAGTAATAATAATGAAAATACTAATTTAATCAATGTAAAAGATGCAAATTAATTACTTAAATTCGTCTTAAAGTGTGAGACTGGGTAGGTATTGTAAAATGTTGTACGTTCAAAGAATAAATTAAAATATAACTAAAAATGGGTAAGATACTAAGATTAAAAGGGATATTAACGTAGTAGAAGGCTGAAGAACTAAGGGTAGTTCGGCTCGAAGGCCAAAATGTGGGGCGCTTATAGCCCACGGTTAATATGGTTCGATTTAAATGGACTGTATGAGAGAGATATGACCTAGAACCCTTGCACTAGTAAAGTAGAAGCTCCACCAACCTTGAGATCCGCCCTCTCCTGGCTCGGTTCAGGTTACACACAGGAACAGCACACGGCACTAGATTCCACCTTAGAGCTAACACTTTTAACAAAGTCTAAGTATCGTAAAAGTTTTTGGCACGGCCAGTAATCACAATTACCTGAAGTTCAGATATGGTTGATAGTTAAAGGTGAGCGCACGGCGCAGTGTGTTCTTTATCAAACGTTGACTCCGAATGAACAAAATGGCTGCCTATACTCTGCTGCGTTAGTCGTCGCCTCACAAAGAGGGTAGACAGCAAAATTGATGGAGCGATGTTTTACCTACTTTATACTAGGCAAGGACGGAACACTACTAATGTTATAAACCCGAAAGTTTGTAAGAATGTATGAATGTATGTATGTTACTCTTTCACACAAAAACTACTGAATGGAATTTGATGAAATTGTACAATAATATAGCTTACACATCAGAATAACATATAGGCTGTAATTTATACAGATATAGTGTGAATTGTCCAAAATATAACGATTTTCCATCACCACGCGGGTGAGACTGCGGGGCGCAGCTAGTATAGATGTAAAATAAAAATTTGTTGATGTTTTTATGTTATGTTTTACTTTACACCGACTTCAAGTTGTAGAAAATATTTCTTTATACATATATAGGTACAATGCAATTCTAGTGACCTTTGTGAAGCTATCCACACACATAATAAGGATTTCACTACAATACTCGACTGGAGCAAAGCTCATGGTCTTATGGTAAACCCAAATAAAACGAAGGTTATTATAATCGATAGTTGTAGACTTATTTCCAGAATTGATTGGTCGTCACTTCCCCGTGTTTTATTTGACAATGTAGAAATAGAAATTAGTGAAACTGTTAAGAATCTGGGAGTCGTCATTGACAGAGAACTGTCTTGGCGGCCTCATGTAACTGAAATCAGTAGGAAACTTTTCGCGTCATCCGCTTCGCTCAGAAGGTTGGAGAATTTCCTACCTACTGCTACTAAGGTTATGCTTGGACAATCCTTGCTTCTCCCCGTACTTGATTATGCAGATGCCTGCTATCTAGACATAACCCAGGAACAACTAGATAAGCTAGAACGCCTTCAAAATGTTTGTATCCGGTTCATATTTGGTTTGCGTAAATATGACCATGTCTCCGAATTTCGTGATAAGCTTAAATGGTTCCCTATTCGCTTTCGCCGGAATGTTCACTTACTCTCACTTTTGCACAATATCCTTTACAATCCCTGTTCTCCCCCATATTTAAAGGAACTTTTTAGTTTTCTCTATCAATCTCATTCCTGCAATTTGCGCTCAAATGAAAATCTTTTGTTAACAACACCTGCACATACTTCTTCCTTCGTAGGAAATTCTTTTGCCGTACAGGCTGTTCGACTGTGGAACTCCCTCCCCTGTCCAATCAGACAAGCTAAGTCAATGACTACATTTAAACGTATGGTCACTGACCATTATTGGTCTATTAAATAAAAATTGTTGCATTAAATGAATGTATCTATTGTTCGTATATATATTTATAATATCATCGTATATCTAATTATATATGTATATCTGTATGTATATATGTATATCTGTATGTATATATGCATATCTGTATATATAAGTAGATAATACTTTATTTATATTTTATTTTTTTGTAATACACCACCAAAAATCTTATATTGAAAATTGGTTTAAAATCTCCTTAGACACCGGATTGCCTGGAAGAGATCGCTATAAGCGATAAGGCCGCCCATTGTTCTAATGCAAATGTATCCATATCAATTGTCTAGATTTAAGTTTATGATAAATGATACCTAAGTAACGGTAAAACTTTATACCGGTATGGCCAGTACCTTTTTCGAAAATATTGCTAATCTATACATATAATAAAACTGTAGAGGTCGAATTTCTGTACAAAGAAAAAAAAATGCTAAAAACCGAGTCAGGGGGATGTAAGAAGTGAAATAGAACTAATTTAGTTTTTTTAAATTTTTTGTTTCTCTGTTTGTCTGTCTGTTTGTACCGGCTAATCTCCGAAACTTCTGGACCGGTTTAAATTAAAATTTTGTGTGGTGGTAGCTTATATCCTTGGTCAACATATAGGATACTTTGATCCCGAAAAACTAGAGTTCCCGTGGGATATTTAAAAAACCGCACCACGCGGACGAAGTCGCGGGCATCAGCTAGTTACCTATATTTTTAAAGGTTTTGAAATTGATAACGTTTTCAAGCCCAGCCGTGGTGGAGATGAAAAAAACAGAGGTACTCCCGCAATACTATGTCTGTATCGGTACACCTATGGTCACTGCGGAATGTCGGCGCAGACTGAATTTATATATAATATACATATTAAAAAATGGACGGCAAATGGGAAGGATGTTTTTTAAAAATTATTACTAACATCTCTACGGACTCGAGTTCCGTACCCTTTTTTACTACTTAATTTCTATGAAAGATTTTAGAGTCCATACACGCTTATTGTTTATTTTTGTTAGTGTGTGACATTAATTTAGTGATTTTTATGTTGTGGTTTACTTTAAGTATAACTTATTATATTAATTTATTCTAATTTTAATACTAAACTTATACTAATGTAGAGTGTATTTGTTACATGCTTATTGGTGGCAGTTGCTTCTTGTGTTTGGGAATTAAAACTCGATGTAATAATGGACTGTATGCATACACACATACATACATAACTTCACGCCAGTTCCCTTGCGGGGTAGGCACGAACAACGGAGCGCCATTTAGGCTTATTCTTACACACCTCACTTGCTTCTTTGACATTCATAACTCTTGTCATGCACGCTCGTCTGTTCTTAAGGCTCCTGACATCACCTTCTGCTAGTACACGATCAATTTGGTCATGGAAGGTGTGTCGTGGCCTTCCACGACTTCTGCATCCATCCACTTTTGCATTGTATATCTGTTTATTCATTCTTTCATCATGCATTCTTTCCACATGCCCGAACCACCGGAGCATTCCTTTTCTTACCTTCACCCCGACACTCTCTTTCAGACCAACTCTCTTTCTTACTTCGGCATTACGAACGCGGTCCGCGAGCGTCACTCCGCAGATTTTGCGCAGTGCTCGCATCTCGACCGCGTTTACTCTACTTTCATGCTCTTTCGTCCATACCCAACTCTCGCTTCCATACGTGAGCGTAGGTACCAGCACCGCGTTGTGTACGGCGAGCTGGGCCTTCTGGCTGAGGTTCTTAGCGCCTAGAAGTTTACCTAACGCTCCATTCAAACTATTCCCCAAATTCACTCTTCTTTCTATATCAGCGGTGTACCTTCCATCCCTGCTAAAAGCACATCCAAGATATACAAACTCATTCACTTGCTCCAGCATAACATCATCGACCATTATCCTTGCATTCGTTCTGGTTTCTTCTCTTTCAAACACCATAACCTTTGTTTTCTTCGCATTCAAATGTAAGCCTCTCGCCTGACAGTCATCTTTCATCATTGTGACTAGTGTTTGCAGTTCTGATGGCGATTCGGCTAAAAGCACGGCATCATCCGCATAAAGCAAGGTGCTCACAACTAGATCACTCATCCGCACCCCAACATCCATCAATCTTATTCTCTGGAGACAATCGTCCAGGTATAGGATGAACAGCAAAGCCGACAGCACGCAGCCCTGCCGGACGCCAATATTGACGTCAAACCAGGGCGACAGGCTGCCATCCACCCGCACGCATGCCATACAGTCCTCGTAAGTGGACTGCACAGCACGCATCAATTGGCCATTAATCCCATATCTGGGCAATATGTCCCAGAGGTCCTTCCGCACAACCCTGTCAAATGCTTTCTCTAGATCCACAAAACCGCAGAAAACCTTCCGGCCCATAGCCAGCTGCTTCTCTACGATATTGCGGAGAGAGAAAACTTGATCCATACATCCCCTTCCATTTCTGAAGCCACCTTGTGCATCCCACAGTAATCCATCGGATACAACACTCATTCTCTTTTCAATAATCTTCGCATACACTTTAGATGCTGTGCTGATTAAACTGATGGCCCTGTAGCTGGCGCACTCCATACGTGACCCCTTGCCTTTATACAAGGGCACGATGACAGCGCGCCTCCAGTCCTTGGGAACCTTTCCCGTCCTCCAGCACAAATTGCATAAGGACAGGAAAGCGTCCCGGACGCAGGTTCCACCATATTTGATCATCTCAGCAGACACACTATCGATTCCTCCTGCCTTTCCATTTTTCAGACTTCTTATCGACCATTCGATCTCTTCCAAAGTGATCTCGGATGCTGACTCCTCGGAGTCGGTCACAGACTCAGTCGTGGTGCCAGTATCCGGGATATTATCATACATTTCTCTAAAATATTCATTCCATCGCGCTAACACCTCTTGTGGGTGAGCAAGAACGTCCCCTGCTTTAGATTTTATTCTTTCCATTCTGGAAGCTGACGAACAACCCCGAGACTTCTTAACCTCTCTCCAAAAGAGTTTGGTATTCGCCTCGAAGTTCTCCGTCAGCTTCTCTTCTTCTTTCAATTTTATTCTTTCGCGCTTCTCTTTCACTAAAGCTTTGGTTTCGTTCTTGCAGAGGCGATAAATTTCTTTCTTCATCCCTTTCATACTGTCATTCTGTTGCAAAGAAGCAACATAATCCAGCCAGGCTTTTCTCTTTCTCTCTACGCTGGATTTAACATCCGCGTCCCACCATTCATCACCTTTCGTTGTTATGTGCCTCTTCGCGCATCCACATGCTTCTTTTGCGCTTTCCACTATACTTTCTTTCATACTATCCCAGTCATTATCCACATCTAAGTCGGAGAAGTCCGCTTTTGCAAGCCTTTCTTCGACTAGGCGCGCATACATACTCCTTACACTAACATCTTCCAATTTTTCACACTTTATTCTTTCAAGCTCCCCGAAATTGGTACGCACTCGCCAGTGTCTCCACTTCCTGAAAAGGCCCACAAACCGGCTTATCACCAGGTAGTGGTCCGTTTCAAGAGTGGGGCCTCTGTAGGCTCTTGTATCCATTATTGTGTTTCGGAGGCGACTATCTATTAAAATCAGATCAATCATACTTTTCTGATCATTCATTCCCCATGTATACGTGTGAATATCCTTATGATGGAATAAGGTGTTCGACACAAGCAAGTTTCTTTCCATGCATACGTCTATGATTGGCCTACCAGCATCGTTCACTCTCTTGTCACCATAGGGTCCAAGGATAGCCTCAAGGCCGTCTCGTTTGGGCCCCACCCAGCCATTAAGATCACCACACATAATTATTCTTTCGTTCCCTTCAGCCAGATCCAGAATTTCTCTCACAGACTCCCAAAACTTTTCGAGTTCTTGGAGATCCGCTGAGCTTACGGGAGCATAAGCTGCGACCAGAAAAACTCGCGTAATCCCCAGTTTTAGACGTATCCAGAGAAGTCTCGGGTTCACCAGACAATAGTCTTTTACTCCAGACACAAAGCGGGTTGAGAGTACGACGCCTACCCCCCCACTTGCACGCTCGTCCAGGTCCAGGTCGGACCACAGAGCAAGCATGCCACCGGGGAGGTCATCGATGTCGCACCCTTTCCGCTTTGTCTCTGTCAGACATAAGGCATCCAGGCTTCTCTCATTCATTATATCAATCATTTCGTCCATCTTATCTTTCATTCCACCTCTCACATTCCACGTGCCTATACGGCACTCTGCTCCTCTCGACCCGCCAGGTTTGGCGCTGCGTGAAGGGTGGCGGCCCCCTTCGCCGCATGCGCGAGAGTTCACACCGACGGGGGCGCATCGGTGAGCGTCGCCTGCGGGGGACGCCCTATTGTGCACTGCACCTGTGTGAACTCTGGTCAGAATTGTGGCCCTCTGGGCCAGCGGGGATCGCGACGAGCACGCTTTTGACATGACTGTATGATTATTATTAAATTATAAATATGCATTTAATGAGTAGAACAAAGTATGCAAGAGAGTTGAGTACAATATATGAATGGCTGAGTGGCCGAATTCATCGTTGTTCAGGGTCGTAGTTTTTTCAGCCTCCTATATCCCGCATTCCGTCCGACGCCTAGTTGCTAATCGCGCCAGCTATAGGCGTCGGCGGTATGCGGGGCGCGGAGTGTAGATGTGCTCCGGCGGGCGGGTCAGGGGGGTGCTCTCTGTCCGCAACATCGCTGGTGTTGTGAGGAAGTGCATGTGCAGTGTTGGCCTTATATCTATACTTATATATAATCCTATCTAGTGCCATGTGTGTTGTGGCACTAGATAGGAGTATATGGGAAGGATGCAAGCCACTCGATACAGTTACGTAAGTGTAGTACTTACATAATTGTATGCGTGTGTGTCCTCACAGAGGGTTTAACACATCTGTTATCTCGATGTGCAGGTTTCATCACGATGATTTCCTTCGCCATTGTTAGCACGTGGTATTTTATTTTATAGCTGGAGAATATAGGCGTGATGTAGATAGCCTTGAGCTAGTCAGGTTTCGCAGTGTGAATGAGAGTTCCGGTGTCCTGCATTCTCTTCCCACTCTATCCTAACTTTTTTATTTTTATAGCTGGAGTACAGCAGACAGGCTGACGGCCCACCTGAGGGAAAGCGGTTACCGTCGCCTATGGACATTTGCAACACCAGAGATGTCACTAACGCGCTGCCGGCCTCGAAGAAATTCTATGACACCCTTTTTAAAAAAAAATCATTATTGTAGTGGGAAAACCACGGTTGAGAGTTCATTCCAAATCCCCACGGTACGCAAGAGAAACGTTCTACAGAACCGTTGCGTACATGAGCGAAGCGGCTCAAGGAAGAGGGGGTGAACGCCCAACTGATGGCGAGCGGTGCGATGGTAGAAAGAGGACGAAGGCACCATTCTAAACAGTTCTTCGGAACACTCCAATTGTAACAATATGCACTTTAGGTCAAAAAACTCAAGTGTTGCATGCTTTCCGGCTAGAACGCATGCGTTAGCCACTAAGCTACCAAGACTTTTTTACTCTATGGGAGCCTAATGTAAAAGGAGCGCTTAAAATATTTAAAACGGAGTTTCATCTATGTGCTAATCAGCACTCTACATACGTAAGTCCGACTCGCACACGGCAGCCTATTATACTTAGCGACCACATCCATTCATCCAATGAACCATGGCAAATCGACCACACCGCCAATCATTAATATTTTTAGAATATTTTGTAAACTCGCGGTATTTTCCTATGTTTTCGAGCGAGACGAGCGAACATACTGAACAGAGTTTTGGCAACGTTTTACCGTGGTGTTAGGGCTGTCGACTTTCGAAAGTGAACATACCTGAAGGCCGCCTGCCTTCTTCTGTCTTTGTCTTCATTTACTACGAATTGTTTTTTTTTTATTTTTATTGCATGAGTTCAGCAGACAGGCAGACGACCCACTTGATGAAAAGCGGTTACTATCGCCTATGGACATTTGCCACACCAAAGGTGCTACAAATGCGCTGCTGCTCTCTTAAGGGAGACTGGAACCTGGTCACTAATGCCGGAACACAACTCAAGGTTGTTATGGCGACATACTCTAGAACAGGGGTGGTAGCCATCCAGTCGGGCAAATGCCCTACCACCTGGCTGTGGGGTGTTTTGTCGCCTCTTCGACAGGCCGCCCTGCCGCAGGAAATTGGTATTCTTTCTCCGTTCCTGCACGGATATGTAAAATGGCGGAACGGACTGTTATAAGGGAAATAAATTTACCCTTTTTAAAAAAAGAATATTTTAATTAAACACTATAAGTAATTATTTTTAGAGAAGCAACCGCTCGCAATAGAAACTAACGACAGACTAAGCTAAACGCATTGAAAACAGGGTATATGATAAGTAAGGCTGCTGAGGTATCTCGGCAGTCTTGCAGGTAAGCATTAACCCTTGCAGTACATGGGTATAACACCTCCCCCTTTAAGAAGAGACTTTGGGGATGTTTCAAAGTCTCTGTGATTAAACTTTTACTCTAGTCGGAGCCTTAGGGGTGACTGTTTCTATATCAGAATCTTTATCGGAAGAATCTTTTGAATCCGAATTCTGCGGAGAAAGTAATTTTAATTTAAATCTGGATGGTTGTGGTCGGTTGCCTCTAGGTTTACAAATTTTATAATATAAGACATAACTAAAATAACAAAGCATACAAATGAAAAGTAAAATCGTTAGGATAGAATAGTGTGTCCCATATCTTACAATGTGCGGGTTTTCTTTTATGGAATTTAGATCACTTAACATGTTTTCCAAAAGCATTTTGCTTTTCTTATTAAAATCGTCCAAATCTACATCATGTAACTTGACAGGAGACACATTATCTATTTCATTTAGTTTTACATGGTCGCAACAAGTATCATCAATAAGGTTAAATTCTGGAAAGCTATTGACAGGTGAAGTTATATTTAAGATATTAGAATTGGGTATAAGTGTTGTACTTTTACAATAACCAACACAGTTTTCAGGGATATTAATGATACCTGTTCCAATGATTACAGTTTCGTACAATTTGGAATTGGAACAATCAATCGAAAGTTTGGTCGATTCTGATTGTATATAAATCCATTTATTGTTAGAGATTGATTTCCAAATATCTATTTTCCCGAACACTGTTTTCGTTTCACACTGCGGTGGTTTTTCACTGATTACCTTTGCCAGTAATTCACTCTCACAGCACTGTTTCGCGTCAGTGGAATAGACCGTTTCTACATTACAAATGAAGTTACCCGGACTTACATTCTTGCAGTTTCCGAGGTCATTAAAGATACAATACTGTGCCTTGTCTTTGGTCATTGCTATGTATTTATTAGTTGGAAGTATTAAACTAAATGAGTTTGGTTGTTCAGGGTTATGCGGAGTAGGCAGAGCGATGTTGTGGAATAGCATGTATTCCTTGGTGCTTACTAACGGTACTTGCACAACAAACATGATTTTATTATTTAAATAATAACATACTAGTTTTGAAATACTTAGAATAAGGTGCATATTACTTAAATCTAAAACTACGGGCAACTCGAGGTCACCGGGCAAATGACGATGGTTATTAGCAAGCTCTCTGTATAATTGGTTTGGGGTTATAATGGCAGGATGCAGGATATTCTGACTACTAAATAATATTGCGTTGGTAATGTCTTCTAATTGAAATGATAACGTAAGTATCGATGCTTCTAAGGTGGTTAGGATTTCATTAACTTTTACTAATATTTGTAATCCATTTGTTAATTCGGTGATGTTTTTAACACTAACAGAGAGGTTGTTAATAGCATTACTGAGATAAATTTCATTATCTTTTATTTTTTGTAAAGTTTCATTATAACGTTCTATTACAGATGTGGTAACCAGTATATTTTCCTTCATGAGCGAAATCAACTGTTTTTCGTTATTTTGTAATGCTGTTATCGCTTCATCGTATTTGAGAGCATCGTTTTCGTCTAAGGTGCCGAAAACTTGTTTCAGAATTGTACCTATCCCTCCTATCCAGGCACTGCGTTTTATGCGGTTATCTATTAAGTGTGAGATGGAGGAAAATTCTTTATTCATATCTTGATAACGTGCTTTTAGAGGTTGTAACATATTACGGCATTCTGTGTCGACTTCCATGATTCTGGTTTGATTACACAATTTTCCTGTGATCTCAAAAGCATTTTCAATGTTCTGTATATGCGAGGTAAAGTGTGAAATATCTACCGGTATTAGGATATTTAACTGAACATTTTTAATTTTAAGTTTTCCTAAGTAATCATAGTAGAGGCCTGGACTTGAAGTAATTGATTGGATGTAGTCTTGATCGGATTGGGCCCGAGTTGCGCTGCAAATAATAATTAATGTAAGTCTAACTAACGTAAGTATTCTATTTTGTAATATCTAACCTAACTATTATAATATAATATAAGTCTATTACTAACCTATATCTATATCTGTGTAATTTATATATATTATTTTTTCTGGTCTAGATTTTCTATTCCTAATTAAGAGTTTCTGTTTTTATTTTAATAATTAGTAAGTTTTGTTCACAGGTTTCCAACTTCAGCTGGTTTCACCTGGTCATAATGGTGAGTAACATGACGCCGGTTAATAAGCAAGGTAAGAGTATTATTACCGTTTATTTTAATCACCTTGTAAGGTCCTTTCCAAATAGGCGATAATGCTTTACGTAATCTAAGGTGGTTTTTCAGGTACACATAATCGCCGATTTTATATTTGACTGGGCGAGTATGTGTGTCGTAATATGTTTTGGATGATTCTTTGGATTTTCTTATAAAATCTACAGCTTTTTCACGGGAATATTTTAATCTATTTTGGAGCATACGGACGTAGTCAGGGTATGTCGCTCCTGGAGACTCGTTGTAGATGGAATTTGGAATGAATGGTTTATTTCCAAACATCAACTCGTAAGGAGTAAAATGGGTTGTGGAATGGACGAGGTATTATAAGCAAGCATGGCTGTATATACATAACGAGGCCAATTTGTTTGTTCCTCGTTAATATAGGATTTTAAATATTCCTTCAGGGTTGAGTGACTCCTCTCGAGAGCGCCTTGGGTTTGTGGATGGTATGGAGAGGACCAAAGGTTCTTGATTTTTAAGAATTCGCATGTTTTCTTAAAAAGGTCTGACGTAAAATTGGGACCCTGGTCTGTAAGGATCATTTTGGGGATACCAAAGATTGATATATAATGGAGCAAGCATTCGCTTGTTTCTTCGGCAGTAGTACTGCGGATTGGGTATGCGGAAGAGAATTTGGTGAGATCATCTTGGATTTTCAATATATATATTTTAATTTTGCAGGTCCAGCTTCAGGGAGTGGACCTACAATATCGAGGGATATTCTTTGAGAGGGTTCTGCTAAAGTACTGGTAATTTGCATTGGAGCGCGATTTATTTTCCTAAGGGCTTTGTTCTCTTGGCAAGATTTACATTGTTTCACATATGATTCTATATCACTACGCATCCCTTTCCAGTAGTATGTTTGTTTTATTCTATTATACATTCTGACAGACCCCAAATGGCCTGCTATTGGAATATCGTGGTTATCAACAAGGATCTTCTTAATGGGGGTCATGTCAGAAGCGTGCTCGTCGCGATCCCCGCTGGCCCAGAGGGCCACAATTCTGACCAGAATTCACCCGCGTGCAGTGCACGATAGGGCGTCCCCCGCAGGCGACGCTCACCGATGCGCCCCCGTCGGTGTGAACTCTCGCGCATGCGGCGAAGGGGGCCGCCACCCTTCACGCAGCGCCAAACCTGGCGGGTCGAGAGAAGCAGAGTGCCGTATAGGCACGTGGAATGTGAGAGGTGGAATGAAAGATAAGATGGACGAAATGATTGATATAATGAATGAGAGAAGCCTGGATGCCTTATGTCTGACAGAGACAAAGCGGAAGGGGTGCGACGTCGATGACCTCCCCGGTGGCATGCTTGCTCTGTGGTCCGGCGTGGACCTGGACGAGCGTGCAAGTGGGGGGGTAGGCGTCTTACTCTCATCCCGCTTTGTGTCTGGAGTAAAAGCTTATTGTCTGGTGAACCCGAGACTTCTCTGGGTCCGCCTAAAACTGGGGATCACGCGAGTTTTTCTGGTCGCAGCTTATGCTCCCGTCAGCTCAGCGGATCCCCAAGAACTCGAGAAGTTTTGGGAGTCTGTGAGAGAAATTCTGGATCTGGCTGAAGGGAACGAAAGACTAATTATGTGTGGTGATCTTAATGGCTGGGTGGGGACCAAACGAGACGGCCTTGAGGCTGTCCTTGGACCCTATGGTGACAAGAGAGTGAACGATGCTGGTAGGCCAATCATAGACGTATGCATGGAAAGAAACTTGCTTGTGTCGAACACCCTATTCCATCATAAGGATATTCACACGTATACATGGAGAATGAATGATCAGAAAAGTATGATTGATCTGATTTTAATTGATAGTCGCCTCCGAAACAGAATAATGGATACAAGAGCCTACAGAGGCCCCACTCTTGAAACGGACCACTACCTGGTGATAAGCCGGTTTGTGGGCCTTTTCAAGAAGTGGAGACACTGGCGAGAGCGTACCAATTTCGGGGAGCTTGAAAGAATAAAGTGTGAAAAATTGGAAGATGTTAGTGTAAGGAGTATGTATGCGCGCCTAGTCGAAGAAAGGCTTGCAAAAGCGGACTTCTCCGACTTAGATGTGGATAATGACTGGGATAGTATGAAAGAAAGTATAGTGGAAAGCGCAAAAGAAGCATGTGGATGCGCGAAGAGGCACATAACAACGAAAGGTGATGAATGGTGGGACGCGGATGTTAAATCCAGCGTAGAGAGAAAGAGAAAAGCCTGGCTGGATTATGTTGCTTCCTTGCAACAGAATGACAGTATGAAAGAGATGAAGAAAGAAATTTATCGCCTCTGCAAGAATGAAACCAAAGCTTTAGTGAAAGAGAAGCGTGAAAGAATAAAATTGAAAGAAGAAGAGAAGCTGACGGAGAACTTCGAGGCGAATACCAAACTCTTTTGGAGAGAGGTTAAGAAGTCTCGGGGTTGTTCGTCAGCTTCCAGAATGGAAAGAATAAAATCTAAAGCAGGGGACGTTCTTGCTAACCCACAAGAGGTATTAGCGCGATGGAGTGAATATTTTAGAGAAATGTATGATAATATCCCGGATGCTGGCACCACGACTGAGTCTGTGACTGAGATGATCAAATCTGGTGGAACCTGCGTCCGGGACGCTTTCCTGTCCTTATGCAACTTGTGCTGGAGGACGGGAAAGGTTCCCAAGGACTGGAGGCGCGCTGTCATCGTGCCCTTGTATAAAGGCAAGGGGTCACGTATGGAGTGCGCCAGCTACAGGGCCATCAGTTTGATCAGCACAGCATCTAAAGTGTATGCGAAGATTATTGAAAAGAGAATGAGAGTTGTATCCGATGGATTACTGTGGGATGCACAAGGTGGTTTCAGAAATGGAAGGGGATGTATGGATCAAGTTTTCTCTCTCCGCAATATCGTAGAGAAGCAGCTGGCTATGGGCCGGAAGGTTTTCTGCGGTTTTGTGGATCTAGAGAAAGCATTTGACAGGGTTGTGCGGAAGGACCTCTGGGACATATTGCCCGGATATGGGATTAATGGCCAATTGATGCGTGCTGTGCAGTCCACTTACGAGGGCTGTATGGCATGCGTGCGGGTGGAAGGCAGCCTGTCGCCCTGGTTTGACGTCAATATTGGCGTCCGCCAGGGCTGCGTGCTGTCGGCTTTGCTGTTCATCCTATATCTGGACGATTGTCTCCAGAGAATAAGATTGATGGATGTTGGGGTGCGGATGAGTGATCTAGTTGTAAGCACCTTGCTTTATGCGGATGATGCCGTGCTTTTAGCCGAATCGCCATCAGAACTGCAAACACTAGTCACAATGATGAAAGATGACTGTCAGGCGAGAGGCTTACATTTGAATGCGAAGAAAACAAAGGTTATGGTGTTTGAAAGAGAAGAAACCAGAACGAATGCAAGGATAATGGTCGATGATGTTATGCTAGAGCAAGTGAATGAGTTTGTATATCTTGGATGTGCTTTTAGCAGGGATGGAAGGTACACCGCTGATATAGAAAGAAGAGTGAATTTGGGGAATAGTGTGAATGGAGCGTTAGGTAAACTTCTAGGCGCTAAGAAACTCAGCCAGAAGAGGAGTGCTTTTCAAACGGATTTTTTAGGTCGGATATACTTATTTCATTTATAATTTTTGTGGAAGACTTCATTAGACTCTCGTTATGTTCTTCGATATTTGTATTAAAGGAATTATTTTTATCTGCCATAGCCTTCAGGAAAGTGGGGTTAGTCGTCAACAGGTAAGTCAGGGCATGAACTGGTAGATGGCATTCGATCGATATCTGTATGAACATCGGGAATTGGCTGTGAGCTCTGCACGCATTCAGGTAAGTTAGGTCTATCAACATTGGATGCAGTGTTGGGAGAGATTGGTAATTCTGATGTATGTTCAGGTAAGTCAATTCTATTAGCGTCAAGTTGGTCATTGGGAAGTAATGGCGGTTCTAATACTTGTTCAGGGAAGTCAACAACTTCGTTTCCAGGTTCACCTCTGTAGTTTTCAATAATATCCGAAAGTGACATAAGGTCATCGTTTGGGTCGAGGGTATTTGGCGAGGTAGTAATGATTTCGTCGGGGTTAAAAGACGGTGGTGATATCAATAAGTCCATTAGATCTCCATCTATTGCAAGGTTGGATTCTGGGTTTCCGGGTTGGATTGGATTAACAGGAAAGCGAGACAAGGCATCCGCGTTAGAATTTATTTTTCCTTTCTTGTACTGGATTTCGTATTCGAATTCTTCAAGTTTCAGTCGCCAGCGGACGAGTCGTGACCCGGGGTCTTTGCAACTAAATAGCCATTGGAGTGGTTTGTGGTCGGTAAGTATTTTAAATCGGTGACCATAAAGGTAAGGTCTGAATATTTTAGTACCAAAAATTATGGCAAGGCATTCTTTTTCAGTAACTGTGTAATTGCTCTCAGCTTTGTTAAGAGTACGCGACGCATAGGCTATTGGACGGTCTTGCCCTACTGTGCCTTGGGATAATATAGCTGATATAGCATGATTGGATGCGTCACAGGTTAGGATGAATGGTTGTGTAAAATCTGGATAGGCTAATATTGGGGCTGTGACAAGTTTGTTTTTTAAGGATTCAAATGCGAGCTGTTGCTCATTTTGCCATTTGAATAGGACGTCTTTCTTTAACAAGGAAGTCAGTGGTTTAGCCAATTTGGCGAAATCGGGTATGAATCTTCTATAATAAGACACTAAGCCGAGGAAGGATTTTATGTCCTTCGGTGACTGAGGAATCGGGTAGTTTGTTACAGCTTTAATTTTATCAGGGTTTGGTTTAACGCCGTCTTCACCGATAATATGTCCTAGATATGCTACTTCCTTTCGTAGGAACTCGCACTTTTCTGATTGTAGTTTTAAATTGAAACTACGAAGTCTATTGAATACAGCTTTTAAATTGTTAATGTGTGAATTTAAGTCGGCAGAATATATCACGATGTCATCTAGATATACGAAACAACGTGTTCCTTGGAGACCGGAAAGGCAGGTATTCATCAATTTCTGAAAAGTGGACGGGGCATTTTTAAGCCCAAATGGCATTCTGTTGAATTGGTAGTGGCCCTGGGGCACGGAGAAGGCTGTTTTAGGAGCATCTTCGGGAGAAATAAGGATTTGATGGAAGTCTGAGGTAAGATCTAGTGTCGAGAAATATTTACTATTTCCTAATTGGTCAAGGATCTCGGATATCTGCGGAATGGGGTAAATTTCACCGATGGTGATATCATTCAACTTACGATAGTCAATTACTATCCGCCATTTACGTTGGCCCTGGGAGTCTGCTTTTTTAGGCACTATCCATATTGGTGAACTCCAAGGAGAGGATGAGGGCTCTATGATGCCTTGATTGAGCATTTTGTCGATTTGAGTTTCAACTTCTTTCTTGTGACATTCTGGGAATCTGTACGACTTAGTGTGAATGGGAACTTTGCTGCTTGTTTTTATTTCATGGGCGAGAGCAGATGTGTGGGACAGCAGATCGTTTGCTAAATGGAAAATATCTGAATACTGAGAACAAACTTCTATAAGAGCATTGGATTCTTCTTGATTGGGATGGTCTATTCTTAAGGAATTAATTACTTCATCAGTCCGGTGAGTTGTTTCTCGAGAATTAGCATTGGTGCAAAAGGCAATGGGATGAAGTGGTTCAACCTTAAGGTTTAGGTTCGGATTAATACTGATACTGGATTCTGAGATATTAGCGATTGTTAGGTTAACACGATTGTTGTCTTTTATCTTGACTATGCAATTGGATATTAATATATCTTTAGAGACATGTTGATCTATGATAATGCCTTCTTTTAGGTTGGTATTTCGGACTGAACATTCTATAACGGCCTCGCTACGAGGGGGAATGACGTAGAAGGGATCGGAGAAGAGTAGTTTTATCTCCATGTTTTCTATTTTCAAAGTATCGTGAGTATAATCAATTTTACAGCCGAACGCGGTTAAAAAGTCTGTCCCTATAATACCATCGTAAGGTAAGTTAACGTTCTTGATGACATGGAATTTGAAGGATGCTGATTTGGATTTGTTTAATTTTAATTTTAGTTGAAAATGTCCTTCGGTCAGTGTTGGCTCATCGCCCGGGTCTATACTTTTAAGCTTAATCGGTTCTTTCGTTAGTTTCTGATTTTTGTGAATACTGGATTCTTTTATTAGACATATAGCGGAACCGGAATCAACTAAAAGAGATAATGGAATATCTGAGGCTGCCGAGTCTAATAATACGTGAGGCAGGAGCTTTTTTGTAGTGTCTAAATTAATTTCGTAAACCTTGTTGTCAGTTATGTTGCGGCTTGGAATAACTCTCGGGTTTTTATTTACTGCAACAGGTGAGTGATCTTTTCTTAGCTTGGGTTTTATATTATATGATTTTAATTTTGTTTCTTTTGTTTCAGATGCTGATTGCGGGAAACTGTATACGTCTGGAATAGGTCCGTCAGTTCGGGGCTGGTTACCCTGTCGGTTGGACTTTGTAGAAGAGTAAGGTCCGTCGGTTTGGGGCTGTTTACCCTGTCGGTTGGACTCTAGGATAAGGTAAGGTCCGTCGGTTTGGGGCTGGTTACCCTGTCGGTTGGACTCTAGGATAAGGTAAGGTCCGTCAGTTCGGGGCTGGTTACCCTGTCGATTGGATTTTATGGCTGAGTAAGGTCCGTCGGTTTGGGGCTGTTTACCCTGTCGGTTGGACTCTAGGATAAGGTAAGGTCGTTGGCAAGGATTGGATATGGTGTCGGCTTCCTGAACTCGTCTCGTGCGACACCGAGGCGAGACGCTTATTCGTTTAAAGGGGCTAGCGAAACATCAACTTCATCCTGCCCGATTTGTTCGTCCGGTTGATCAACGAAGTTCACCCGCGGTGGTGATCTTGGTGAATTTAGGGTGTTAGATGAGTTAGGATAAAACCTATAACGGTTATTGTTATATTCTCGTTTTTTACACGAAGAAATATCATGGCCGGCCGTCTTACAATAGCGGCAAAAGACCCTGGGTGGTCCTTGAGTTGAAGGGGTGAATGTCCTTTGTGGATTCGTATTATATTCTGGTCTGGGTGTACTTGTACTTGGTTTACTTCTATTAAAATAACTAGGTTTATGTTCGATCTGTGGGCGTCTATAAAGTGTCTGTTGAATGCGTTCTTCAGACACGGCTAAGTTAATGGCTTCGTTAAGCGTCCTGGGAGATCTACATCTGACAATGTTTGAAATACGGGGATGTAATCCCATAAGGAAATGATGGAGCGCAAGGTCTTCCATGGCCGCAGTGCGGCCGGGCAACTCCTTACTCTTCGTATTGGCTAGAGAAATTTCCGTCAATAGTTGTGAAAGGTGAGTTTCCACCTTAAGGGCGTATTGGCTAACATTCTCCTGCGGACCTTGTCTGCTTTCTTGAAGCTCCGTTAGGAGGTGGGAATAATGTTTTCTTTCGCTGAACTGATTTTTAAGAAATTCCTTTAGTTGTTCCCAGGACGAGAACTCTTTGATGGAGCAGGCTATCTCCGCTTTACCATTTAATTGGCTGAGGATATATTTAAATAGAATAGTTCTTTGAGTTTCGGATGCGAGTTCGTATGCGTTTTCGCAATTAACTAAAAATGAATTTAAGGTTTCGCGGCTGCCGTCATATGCTTTAATGAATTTAAATAATGTGTTTAGGTCCAACTCAGACAGATCGCGAGGATTGCAGCTGTTTTCCTGGTGAGCCGAGGGGAAATAACAGGTGATTTCGCTTCCGAATCACTTACAATCTGTTCCGGTTCTGGAATAAGTACTGTGAGTTTTGTTTCTTCCTGTTTAGGCACTTTTGGCATAATTTAGTTTATGAATAAAAATAAATCGGAACAGATAGCAAGTTAATGTAACCACGACAACATTAATTAATAAATTATGGAACCCTAATTTATCAATCTTAATTAGATAAAGCGATGACCAAAGACTAACACTTACAATAATAGCAGTGCGTAGGCGACGGATATAAATGAGACGGACAGGAACATTCCGATGCGATAAGGCTGCGTATCGGGTTACCTCACTCGAAACTTGGATCTTCAAATTGATGCGGATGTTTATTATATTTTCAGGTTTAGAACTGGAACTCCTTGGTCAATCGAAGGTAGGTAACTGTGGCTCAGGATACCTCTTCACAGGATATGCAGATCTACTCCAGGGGCTGACAGCGTCGTTGTAATAATACAGCCGGGTATAGCAGGATAATGTGGTAAGTATTTAGACCACTATCAGGAATCGGCGGTGTGTTTAACACAAACACAACTGGATACACGAGGATATTTGGTAAGTTTTGACACTTTTCATTACAATCACGTATAGTTTTTAGAAATTAGGATTCTGGTTTTGCGGGATCCGGGGCGAGTCTGCGATGCGGTTGCTAGGCACTGGGGATTTCCGGATCCCATCGCTGCCACCAAAAATGTTATAAGGGAAATAAATTTACCCTTTTTAAAAAAAGAATATTTTAATTAAACACTATAAGTAATTATTTTTAGAGAAGCAACCGCTCACAATAGAAACTAACGACAGACTAAGCTAAACGCATTGAAAACAGGGTATATGATAAGTAAGGCTGCTGAGGTATCTCGGCAGTCTTGCAGGTAAGCATTAACCCTTGCAGTACATGGATATAACAGGACGAAACGGAGGAACGGGCAGTATACCGACCGCCATGATTATCTAAAGACTAGCTTCTCCCCGCGACTTCGTCCGCGTATATAATAGCAAAAAAGCGTTAGCGTGATGATATATAGCCTATAGCGTTCCTCGATAAATGGGCTATCTAACACTGAAAGAATTTCTCAAATCAGACCAATGGTTCCTGAGTTAAGCGCGTTCAAACAAACTCTTCAGCTTTATATATTAGTATAAGATGATTGGCGATTTTGACATTATATCAGTTATGCCGATGACGACACACACACACACAAACGCGCGCGCGCGCGACGCACGGACGCAAAGATTTTTTTGTGTGTTGTTTTTTTTTCAATAAAATCACGTGATAATATATTAAATTAAGCTCTGTTTCGATTTTTATACGGTATATTTTATGATTTCACAGCTTTTTATGTATTTAGATTTATAGAAATCATTTTGTGCTATTTATGTTAGACGTATGTAAGGCGAGTGACATGTGTGATTTTTAATAATACTAGCTGCGCCCCGCGGTTTCACTCGCGTAGTGATGGAAAATTGTGATAAAGATGATAGATCTTTATAAATTATTGCCTATGTGTTCTGATGTGTAAGCTATATTATTGTAAAGTTTCATCAAAATCCATTCAGTATTTCTTGCGTGAAAGAGTTACAAACATACATCCAAACACACAAACTTCCACGTTTATACTATTAGTAGGAAGTAGAATAATATTATGATGTATTGAGGTTTTATGAAATTAAGAAGTTACGTTAAGCACAAACAAGTCTTACATTTAATTTCTTTAACATGACACACACACATACATACATACATACATAACTTCACGCCAGTTCCCTTGCGGGGTAGGCACGAACAACAGAGTGCCATTTAGGCTTATTCTTACACACCTCACTTGCCTCTTTGACATTCATAACTCTTGTCATGCAAGCTCGTCTGTTCTTAAGGCTCCTGACATCACCTTCTGCTAGTACACAATCAATTTGATCATGGAAGGTGTGTCGTGGCCTTCCACGATCAAATTCACACACACACACACATATAAAAATCTAACATTTAACAAAAAAAAATTGACATTGACAAATTGGCAACGTAGTTAAAAAAAGAACTTGTGAAGCTTGGGCTGAAGACGATCTTCAAATCCCACTCAAATTTATTTATTCGTATGAAACACGGTGATGGCATAGATTACATTGAGATGCACAAAGTACAGCATGTTTGAACCCATCGGGGTGCACAATTAATGTTTTGTTGAAGTGATAACTTCTTATGGGAGGGTAAACCGCTTCGTTACGCAACGCGTTACGGCGCCAGTCTGTCTGGTTCCCTTTCTCTCACGCATACGGCAGCGGTAGGCAGGCTAAGTTATCACTTCTGTCGGGGGTCCCGAGAAGCACACTTTCTTTTTGAAGTGATAACTTCTTATGGGAGGGTAAACCGCTTCGTTACGCAACGCGTTACGGCGCCAGTCTGGTTTTTTTTTTAATCTTAACGAAGCCTACAAACTTACTCTATTCTTCTATCTATTATTAAGTTCAATATGAATAAGATCGTTAATGTTTAAGTGGAGGGCAAAGATAAGACTCTTTTACTAACAAACATGTCTAAAATCTGTCTTCCGTGATAACGGCTACAAGTGGTCGAAACGCCGTTATAAAAATCAAATGCCACGCTTAAAATCGTTAAAACGTAGTTTTAATTATGTGTACTACTCGCGAAAACTTAATAAAATACTAAATTATATTTTAACAATACCGTGTATAATTATAACTAGTGGTTGCCCGTGCTCGAAATTCCACCATAATAATTAATGTCAGACTTATACTTCTATAATCGCAGATTTCGCCAAGGTAATTTAATTTAAACAATAAACAAAAGAGTATATACGCGTGTGTGTCAAATACATGGTAGTGTGTATAATTCTTTTTTTATTGATTTAACGTATTTATTATGCATTTTTTTTTTATGTTAGCATTCGTCGCTTCTTCTCTATGTAAACTATAAGTGTGCGAATTTCATACTCATCCGTCCGCGCAATTTTCGTCAAAAGGGGTACAAAGTTTTTGCTTCACGTATTAATATATAGATACTAGCAGCCCCGGCAGACGTTGTCCTGCCTTTAAAAAATAAAATTCTAAAACCCGGTTCCAGAGCCACGTACCGGTTTTAATTGCGAATCTAAACCATCCGGGTACCCACTCAAACACACAAAAACAAAATCACCCAAATCGCTCCAGGTGATTAGGAGGATTCCAGAACCCGATCTCGGCGCCACTTACCGGTTCTAATTGTGAATCTAAAACAGTAATATATTTTTTTTATTCTAAGTCATGACAAAATAAGATTAAAAATCTTGCGAAAAAATTAAAGTTTATAATAAAAAAATAAAAAATAGGGGTTGATCATAGAGGGGTGAAAATTTAGGGTTGTATGTATTTTTGTATGTTGTATCATAAAAAAATAGAAATTAAAAATTTTGTCTAAAAAATAAAAAAAAAAATTAGGGGTGGACTACCCCTAACATTTAGGGGGATGAAAAATAGATGTTGGCCGATTCTCATAGATACCGGATAAGCACAAAAAATTTCATCAAAATCGGTCAAGCCGTTTCGGAGGAGTATGGCAACGAAAACTGTGACACGAGAATTTTATATATTAGATTTATTTGCATCGAGCTGAAAGCTCTTTTCGACTTATATTTGCCGAATCCGAGTCTAGTCGACTAATGTGGGCGACGCTGTCAGGTGTCGTTTGTACTAAAATTGCTACCACCCTCAAAAGAAGAAGTATTTAAAATTCTTCACAACATTATAGTTGGCAGCCCTATACAATGTTCTATATTTACCTAAATGATGAAGTATTATGAGTGTTTGGAAAATGGCTTTATAGCATGGAAGTAGAAGTCTGATAATCGCCCAATGTAATACGTATAACATACAGAAACGTGTAACCGTACGGGCCGGATCGATCGGTGTGATACCACGCTCCCACAGAATATTAGCTAGAAACGGCTACCTTTGAGTTAATCGTGTTTCATACGATGAGTGAAAGTTCCATGGCCCCCTTCCTCCTCTCTCTATCCCATCCCCTTCTATTCTATTCTGAAGGTTGGCAACGCGTTGGCTTCGCCTCTGGTGTTGCAATCGTCTACATGCGAGGGTAACAGCTTTCCACTAGATAGGCAGTTTGCATGTGCCCGATTTGCAATTTAAAAAATAAAAACAGGCCTAATGATAGATTTATAAACCTGTCCTTTCAGTTTACCCAGCATTTTGGGGTCAAAAATGATACTACTTGAAACAAGGTAACAAAAGTGTTGCGGACAGAGAGCACCCTCCTGACCGCCCTGCCGTAGCATAGCTTCCCGCGCCCCGCATACCGCCGACGCCCAGACGTAGCACGATTAGCAGCTAAGCGTCGGAGATTGACGGAATATTAAGGACGGCCCTGGAGGTTGTACACATATAGATTCTACTCTCTCACGATTATTACGCCGTGCTCTCTCTCGCGCTTCATGTATAAATGATATCCAAAATACTTAGTTTGTAAATGTTGATAAATAATATATTTAATTTAAGAATATATTGAGTTTCAACTCCCAGAAAGCAACTGCCACCAATAAATAACATATTGTGTAAATTAATTAAGCTATATTAATTGAATTATACAACAATATCAATGCTTCCTATATAGCATATTTAAATATTTTATTACGAGGAAAATTATAATAAACAATGTTGCTTTACCTTACACAAATACTATCTGTGTCGGCAAAACTTTGTTCGCGTTACCATCGCGTTTGTAAGGAAATTACAATGGCGGTGTGTGTGTGTATGTATGTGTGTATATATAGTCTTGTAGTGGAACACTTACAAGTCAATAGATGGCGCTGTGCAATAATTAAGGTCTCAAACGTTTCCCGAAATGTACAAAGAATATATACAAATTTCCAACAATAATAGATGGGCCTAAGCCTGCGAGGAACAACAATAACCTCGCTGGAAGATCTTCCTTTGAGACGGAGCAGCATTGCATCTCGCTCCTCCACCCTATACGAGGCAGTCCTCCTTGACGTATCCGTCAACGGTGAACCTTGTCAAGTCCGGCCGTGCGAGCGCAGGTGGCTTTTTGCTCGATATCCAGAAAAATGCCAAGTTGAGTAAGCAGTTGCGCTGGTACAAATCCACTCTCTCGTCCATTTATCAGAGTCCGATAGACCGGTTGCCCGGTACGACCGGTAGATAGAAGGATGCAGTGATATGGCCACCAGCTACTAAGAGGGTTCTAGCTGAAGCCCTTATAGGCACATCACATCACCTTGCGTGCATGACAAGAGTTATGAATGTCAAAGAAGCAAGTGAGGTATGTAAGAATAAGCCTAAATGGCGCTCTGTTGTTCGTGCCTACCCCGCAAGGGAACTGGCGTGAAGTTACCTTACTGCATTGACTGTGCTCGCTTTCCGCGCCGTAACAGACTTCATGTAAAAAGTGCTACAGACATGCTGGGATCATTATCTTGATCACAGTTGTTTGGACCGTCTCGGTCGGCGTGATACCATGCGAACATAGAATATCGGCGTGAAATGGTTGGCCTTGAGATAATCCGTAAAGGAACAGAGAAAGAATACAACTTCCTGCTGCCAGGCGGCCGGTCGTAAGAGGCGACAAAACAACCCACAGCCAGGTGGTAGGGTATTTACTCATCTGGATGGCTACCACCCCTAGTCTAAAGTATGACGCCATAACAACCTTCAGTTGTTTTTCAGCATTAGTAGCCAGGTTCCAGTCTACCTTTGGAGAGCGCAGGGGCGTAGCTACCCCCGTACGAGCTGTATGTATTATACGGGCCCCCCAGGCTACAGGGGCCCCAAACATGTGCAAGCAAAAATTCCTAATGTTATCCACAATAGCCTATAGCCTTCCTCGATAAATGGACTATCTAACACTGAAAGACTCAAGAGCAACATCGTGACCTGTTGACAACGTCAACTTGATAACACCGAATTTTTGCTTTTTTACACCATAACCTGCCTTTAGTAAATTTTAAGTACGAGTAGGTGGATAAAAGAATAGATTTTTAGACCTTTGATTGAAAAAAAATCACCGTTTCATAATTCTAAATTCATAATGTTTTATTCGTAAAAAGTGATTTCAATCAAAATTAGATGTGTTTTTATTTAAATTTAAGTTACGCATTATAATAAAGCAGTTGCACTACTTACTGATGTTTCTTAGAGGAATAATAAGTTTATTTTATTTTTGTTTTAATTTGATGTCTATCCTTACCACCTAGCTGTGGGTTGTTTTGTCGCCTCTTACGACAGGTCGCCCGGCCGCAGGAAATTGTATTCTTCCTTCGTTCCTGCACGGATAAAAATATATCAGAAATACATTTTCGTACGTCCGAATGTACATACAACATACGACGTGTCGATGGACAGATTGAACTGAAGGATAATATGATCCCGGTTGCCAATGTGGATTATCACGAATCTGTTAAATTGACTTCCGGGTATTCGAGTCTCCACTGTATTATAGTTATTTTCAGGAAAATATAGATGCTAATAAATACATAGATGAAACAAACAACAGCTGTAAAGGTTAAGGTCAGAGGAAAATATTGTGTCATACATTGGCTTCACAATGTATGGCTTCTGCGCGTAGGTCACATCTTACTAAGTAAATAAACTATACCAGCATCATGGAACCAAAACACGAAGAATGATAGGGCTCAATAAAAATGTAACTGATTAAATTCAAATGTTTTTATTCAGTAAAGTCAATATGTCGCCATAACCTTGAGTTGTGTTCCGGCATTAGTGACCAGGTTCCAGTTTCCCTTAAGAGAGCAGCAGCGCATTTGTAGCAACTTTGTTGTGTGCAAATGTCCATAGGCGTTGGTAACCGCTTTCCATCAAGTGGGCCGTCTGCGTGTCTGCTGATCTCCTGCAATAAAAAAAAATTCTAAACTAGCGGACCCGACAGACTTCATTCTGTCAAAGAGATGTGGAATGTGGCAGTTTTTTGTTCCTATCTATTTTATAGCCGGGGCAAAAAATCTCCTGAACAGAACCGTCACCCTGGTGATAGGGCGGTGTGTGGGGTTCAGCTCTGGTGACCAAAGTATCTTCGCTTGCACGAACTTTGGCCACCCTTCTGGGACACCCACTAAAAAACCCCGACTGGGATGTCTGCCAGAGGGCTTCAAACTAAGAGGCGAACTTAGGGTTCAAACCTGATTAGAAAATCATCTAAAGGGACAGTGGGAACCTAAAATTGACTCTGCATTTTAGTTAGAAAACGTTTGTATGGGAAAAAGAAAAGGCCTGTTTTTAGGATTTTCCCGGCAATTATTCGAATTTTTCTCGCCGTATAAAACCATCCTTGGACTTCATCGAACATTTAAAAAAAAGAATTGGCCAAATTGGTCCAGGCGTTGTTGAGTTATGCGCTTACCAACACATTTTGCGATTTATTTTTATATTATAGATAAGTCCACTGGAGAACACTTTTTGAAGATCGTATGTATACATATAAGATAGATAGATAGATAATACTTTATTGTACGCCATTACAGAAAACACAGAAAAACTTATAGCCTAAAAATATTCTAAATGTGCACAATGGGTGGTCTTATCGCTAAGAAGCGATCTCTTCCAGACAATGACAACTCATATAAGTTAAAAATTATTTATTTTTTTTGAGAAGAAGCCGTTAACAAACTCCCCAGCAATATTTCTTTGCTTCATAATAATTATTATATTGTATGTCTCTAGAGACTACTGGCCATAAAAATGGCCTGGACTTTTGGAGGAGTTTGCACGCGGCCCATGGGAAGGCCAACACGTAGAGATCCCTTGGCAAATCTGATGTAAATGTAGCGTTACACTAACCAGCAATTATTATTATTTGTCCTTTTTTCTTAAATGTGGTTTATACTAATAAAAAAAAACTTCGTTTAAAAAAACCGACTTCAAAAACTAAAAAGTATAAAATAACTTATTTCTAAAGCTATTATTATTAATACATATTATCTAAAACATCTTGAAGTCCGTGCAAAGTAAAACATAAAAATTACTTTTTTTTTTTAATTACTAAGCACCGACTTTAAGATGTTTTAGATAATATATATTAATAATAATAGCTTTAGAAATAAGTTATATTATACTTTTAGCTTTTGAAGTCGGTTTTTTTAAACGAAGTTTTTTAATTTTTTTTTTACTTTTTAGTGTCTAGCTATGTATGGATAGACGTACGAAAGGTGCCGCGCTCCTTAAAAAATATAGGTCCCAAGAAACGGGAACAAAAAAATGTTCGTAAAATGAAAACTACTGGGCCAAACTATGTTAAATTTTTAGGGAACCAAATGGCAACTATTCCGCATCAAACTAAGCAAGAATCACGTAAATCGGATCATAAATGTCAGCGTAATCAGTGTACATATGGAACGGAATGGAAATTTTTTCATAAAAAATGTTCATAAAATGAAAATTACTGGGCCAAACTGTGTCAAATTTTTAGGGGACCAAATGGCAGCTATTCCGCGTCGAACAAAAAAAGAATCAAGTAAATCGGATAAATCTCGGAGTAATCAGTGAACATACATAAAAAAAAACAAAAAAAAAAAAGATTCTGACGAATTGAGAACCTCCTCCTTTTAAAGTCGGTTAATAAAGTTTATCAAAGTAATTTAAATCAATGATTACTGAAAAAGTTTGGTGGAGATGGCGTTATAGCCATTCAGTGCAGTCATCTAAAAAATCTTTCATCATATAATAAGTAATTATGGAGCCAGATATTAATTGGTACTGAAGGGTTGACAAATGGAGCAGAAGACAGAGCAAGCATTGAGATGACAAGCTCAGAATAACTGCTGGACTATGCTGACATTGAACTGTCCTCAATAGGCAGTACGGGTACTAGCTGGAAGCTTTTGCCAGAAGGCACTCTGAGTGAAGAAATTTAAATTAGTGTGAAATATTAGCCTATTAGTCCGAATCAACATCGAAAATGAGAATCTCATGGCCGAGCCTAACTTTATAGGCAAGATAAAATCTCACCGCCTCCATTGGCTCGGTCATGCACAACGGATAGGAGCGGATCAAAGCGTGAAGAGGACCTATTTGGGACAATCTGATGGGCGACGCCCAGTCAGTTGCCCCAAGTACCAGTGGAGGCTGACCTGCGTAAGCTGCAAGTCCATAACTGGCAAGAAATTGCACAGGACAGAAATAAGTGGCGTGTTCTCGTGTTGGAGGCTAAGACACATTTTGGGTTGCTGAGCCAACGGAGTTAAGTGAAATATTAGCAATATCTCTTAAGACTCAAGCTATGTTACTAGTTGGCAATATATTCTGGTTTCAAAGTTATAATTTGCTTTGCCTCAACTTTTGAGTTATGCAATGCAAAATTGTAAAAATAAGTGTGGCAGAGCTTACAAGTTTAGAATATACATAATCTCAATGAATATTAGTTAGAATAAGGGTCAATTTTTCAAACATCAGATAGGTTATTGATCCAATAAATTATAAACAGAAACAATTCAAGTGTTTTATTCATAGAACTCATTTTTAATTTTCTCACATTGTATTTTATTTTATGAATCTATATATTTATACCTAAAGCAAAAACTTTGTACTCTTTTTATGAAAATTGAGCAGACAAGTATGAAATTTCGCATACTTATAGTTTAAGAGAAGAACCCGACAATGCTAATATTTTTTTAGTTATGCATAAAAAATACATTACATCAATAAAAAAAACATTAGACACACTACCATGTATTTGACACACACAGGCATATATTATATACTCTTTTGTTTATTGTTCTAGTCAAATTAACAGTGTAGTTTTGGCGAAATCTGTGATTATAGTAGTATAGTTTTTGACATTAATTATTATGGTCAAATTTCGAGCATGGGCGACTATTAGTTACCAGTAGTAATCAGGTGAATAACAAAATATATATGTAATATAAAAAAATATATATGATTAAAATTATCTTGGTGTAGCAGAAATATTTGAAGTACTATTCCATTAGAATAGGGTTGAAAATTCATATTCTACTAAATCCACAATATCTTCTCAATATTGTCACTGCAGAAGAATAGTAGCAAAAAATGCTATTACTATTAGCAGACATAATGTATGTTGAATAACTACTAAAATTTTAAACTTGTATTTAGCGAGTTTTCGCTTATACAAATTTATAAAGATGGAGTGGTCTGCTACGGGCATGAAGTGGTGTGCTATGAAATTAGGCAAACCTACAATTGAGGTGATAGTGTCTGGAAATTTTGATGTGATAGTAATAGCAGAATTGGGCCCCTGGTAATTAAAAGTTCGGCTCATATACATTATGTAGTTTTTACCCTTCATCCTTTTATCAATATTACAAAGCCGCAAGACGAACACTACCACTATCTCGTAATATACCGATTTCATACAAATCCTATATAAACAGAGTGAGACAACAACACAAAAACGATCACGTGCACAAACGCAGATCAGCACTGTCATCGCAGACACATATGTGCTAATAGTGAGCTTAAGAGTTGATGGCGGAAATAAATGTTTTTTACAGTTCTATAGTTCATTATGTGTGTTTAAACTTGTGTGCTAAATGTTCCTACCTCATAATGAAGACCAGGTATCAGCTTCAGGTGCAAACCTCAAATTACTAAATCATAATGTTTAATTTATATATATACCCAAGAGTATATACTCATTTCATACAAATCCTATATAAGCAGAGTGAGATAACAACAATAAATAATATTGTTTTAAATTCAAAAACAAATTTGTGCCAAATACGTTGTTATGACAGCGAGAGCGCGACTGCACTTATCACAACATACAATTTTACTTCAAATTGAGTTTGAGGAGTTCACAGGAGCACTTGGGGGCCAATCCCAGACAAGCAGACCATAGTCAATAATGGAAGATTTGTTTATGAATGCTATCATGCCAGGAATCGAACCCAGTGCTTCAAAAAAGGCAAGTTACTAAGCCCAATCGACCAGTGGCAGTCAACTTGTATATTATGTATATTTATTTCATGCAGAGAAGCTGTGATTAATAAAGGGAAAGGAAGATATCTCCCTTCTTAGGGTCCCATAGCCATTGAACCCCTATAATATTGGCATATATGTCTATCCAGATGTCTACATCATCGGCATCATTACAGGACTTTGTTAATAAATTTGTTGAATTTTGTTTTCATTAAAATTGTTACATGTAAGTACTACAGTTAATAGATTGACAAAAAAAAATATCACCAAAAACATGTAGTTACACAAGGTCTTGCACTGATATGTGAAACAGAAATTTTTCTTAAACATTGTAATTATAACATGTACACATATATACATATTAAGTGAGGAAAATTGCCCAAAAGATGCGAGATGCCAACCAGAATTTGAACCCCAGCATAATTTTAAATAATTAGTGTTTTAGCCACTACTCTAATAGGCTTATTTTATATTAATGTGTGCATTTAAAAGTAACATGATATACTTATTCCTTGTTTCCAACCTTAGAAATGAATCAATTTACATGAAATTTTACATAAATTTAATATTAATAAATTGAATGTAATTAAAGTACTTTTTATTGAGGAAATTGATACAGTTTCAAGTTTACACTAAGCAATTACAGCAATGAAAATTATTATGAAATATGGAATACCTACCTATGGATGCTATTAGTTATAAGGTTTAATCATGGAATACTTTTTATCCCAGAAATAGAATAGGATAGAGATTTCCTTAGATCATATAAACGTCTAGATCACGCATCAATTGCACAAAAACGGCCCAAAACAAGTGCACCAAGATTGGTGCACTAGCTTCAGTGGCTTCCCACGCCTGTTAGTGTCGTTTCGATTACTTTACTGGTTAGAGCTCTGGCAAAAAAAAACATTATGCCGGCCTGCGCTATTCAAATGTGCCGGAACTATTTTAAAACAGGAAAGGATAAGGATAAGATGTCATTTAATCGGAAAACTTAACACTTTTCTCATGATTTCTTTGTAAAAATGTGAAATTTAATTTCGACATTTTCAAGGTTATCGAATTGATTGATGTTGTCAGGTGACAAGTGTGACTTATTTTCCAAAATTTGGGGACTTTTGTTACGATTTTTTTTTATTTATGAAATATGAATAATTGAAAAAATCTATAGAAAACAGACATGTAATGTTTGTGTGTCCAGTTTTCTTAAACTAGTTTATATTACGTTTTAGACTTCCTACGGATCCAATTGTAGCATATTGTTGGACAAAGAGATGGATTTTGAAAGAAAATATTTTGAATCATTTTCGGAGATATTTTTACACTATGTTTTTTATATTTTCTTATCAACGGCACAGTTGTATTGAAATAAAGTACCTAAAATAATTAAATATGATCATGCCCGATAAGATGTAAGTTGTGTGAAGGATAATTAGAAAATTTAAGAATACTTAACCACCATATAAAATTATTTCTAATCTAACCTTAGATAATATAAACTTTTTAATGTAACCTTATGATATTTGACATAGAATTGACAGAATGCGTGCTGCAAATATCGTCAAAGAGGATGTAAAACAAAACTGAATATCGTTTAAAGCAGATGCTTTGGTCGGAGTTATCTGTACTAATATTATAAAGAGGTAAAGTTTGTAAGTTTGTGACGTTGTAGGGGGTAATCTCGGGATCTACTAAACCGATTTAAAAAATTCTTTTATTGTTGGAAAGCTACGTTAACAGGGAGTGTATAGGCTATATAACATGACGCTTTATACCACGGGAGCGGGACAGACCGCGGGTGAATCCATGCCGGGTTGCTAGTAATATTATAGATAACTCTTTATTGTCATAATTAAGATATTAATTTTGTCTATATTCTGTTAGCTGCATCTCCATTAATTCCTAATAAAGAAATAATTTAATATATTAATATGATAAAAAACAAATTTTAGTTCATAAAATAATCAAACTGAACTAGTTTGAATAAAAACTTTTGGATATGAATATTTTTAATTTTATAATAGCCCTTTTCAAGTGGTTTAGCTGCTCTTAAGTCCCTGCATTAAACTATCCCGTGTACCTACCCCGTAGTTCCTACTACTGATATGAACTTTGGATTACACATAAAGCCTACTACTCAATATAAACCTATCGAATCATTCCAAGTCTACTATTACAAATGATTTCACTGACTTTTAGCGCAGGATAATCTTTGGGTTATAAATACTCATCTAATAACCTTCGTGAACATGATGTGTAACACAAAAATAATTTGCCATTATGAATAGTTTTTTTAGAATTATTACATTAGTATTGGTAATTAACAGACTTATAAATATGTACTAATAATCTGTACAAGCATTTTATTGTGAATTAAATTAAATTACTACATGTGCTAAAATGTGTTATGAATTCATTTGTGCATGTATTTTTTTATGGTTCGTTCCAAGACACACAACTTTTGTTGCTAATACTTTATTTAAAAAAAAACTAAAACCTCTGAGTAATATTAAATTATATCACATAAAGCGATTAAATCATAACGATCATTTAAACTTTTCACTTACATAAAAAAATATTTAATTATAAAAAATGGGGTAATAATTTTTTCCTGATATCCCGAAAACGCAGAGTGAATTTAGCAACGCTTCGTGTTTTTGATGCCGTTTTTGCTGGTGTTGTTTGTTAGCAATGCTCTCTCTAGACATGTTATAACTCAATGGAGATTTCTATTGCATATGAGGAAATAGAAGGAAGGCTTTAGCAAAAGTATAGTTTTTTATTTCTTTAATTTTAACATTGTAAAACTAATGATAGTTTTTAAAAATACACAGGTTTTTTTCTTTTTGAAAATATACACTGTATATTATATAAAGTAGGGCCAGGACAAGTAATTGATTTAAAAACAACCCCAATTTAATAGTTTTAAATGAACTACACGGGTAAACGACGCTGAGATAAAGAAGAGATGTAATACTGACTAAACATTCTTGGTTTCAGGCCAGCAAAGGTAACAACGAAACTCACCATGTTGCCAAGGGTTTGCAGGTTCAAAATACTGCGTGACGAGCTCCCCATCGTCAGGGAACGACACGTTCCTTGATTTCTTCTCGCAATTCTGTTCGCAAAGTTCATCACGAATTGGGTCCGTTTGGGTCGGAGTTTCGCTAGTACCCGGGCATCCCTGCTCAATATCAGGAACGGTAGACATATCTAAAGGATATTCTACGATCACGTATCATCACACATGGCCACATTAGCGAAATAAACCATCAACACAATTATTTAAAAAATCAGAAATTACTCCACGACAGTCACACTATATCACTCAACACTAATGAGATCTCAATAAAATTTAATCAACACGTTTTAACACCGGCCATTGCGTTTTTTATCGAATTTCGTATGGTGCATTCGTTAATATTTTTTGCTATTTTTTTATTGTTCGTTTCGAATCAAAACATTCCGCACATTTCATACACCATTTGCCGCCATATTGAATTGAACGAGACAAAAAGATTATTTTTATCTATTGATCATAGATGGCGGTTTTTAGAATCATGTGAAATTGTTCTCAGATAATAACAAAAGAATAAGTATAAAGCGAATAAACGTAAAAATAAGAAAATTTTTTCCTTAAAAATTGTAATAGGTAAAATATAATTTTTATTTGTTACAAACATACAAATATTCTGTTGGTTTCTTTTATTTCTGACTTCGCACTGCTAATAGATTTGTTCAATATTGAGTATTCAGGAAAATCAAGTATTTCATCAATTCTTCCCAATAGTTTCGAAGGAGGTTTTCAATAATTTACTTATAACAATTTCAATAAAAATTAGGGTTATTTCAAGAATCTAGAAAACTCTATTTCTATTTGAAGGAAAAATGTTTTCATGTGGAATTTAATTTTTAATGAACGTATAATTTTGGTTAAAAATAAACAGCACTTGTAGTAGGCCAGGTAGTAGGGCATTTGCCCGACTGGATGGCTACCACCCCTGGTCTAGAGCATGCCGCCATAACAACTTTGAGTTGTGTTCCGGCATTAGTGACCAGGTTCCAGTTTCCCTTAAGAGAGCAGCAGCGCATTTGTAGCAACTTTGGTGTTGCAAATGTCCATAGGCGATGGTAACCGCTTTCCATCCAGTGGGCCGTCTGCCTGTCTGCTGAACTCCTGCAAAAAAAAAAAAAATAGGTCATTCTTAATAATCCAGTTCCTGGAGGTCATCCGTGCGAAGCAGTCGCAAATGCCCGTGCTCTTTGCGGAAATTGCAATTTTCCACGCTTTTTCGCTCCTAAAAAGCGACAAATTGCGACAATAGTTGTGTAGTGATAGTGTACAGTGTTATTTAGTTCGATTCCGGCGCGAATCAGTTGTTTTTCGACTGGGGTGAGTTGTTAAGCTCTATTCACTTGTTCATTTCGGCGCGCCTAGGCGCATTACGCAATAACGGTCGTTTGTGTCGATAGATATTCACACGCGTCGACTGGTCTCAGCAAGGGAACGGGCCTCCAGTAATGGATGGCCCAGGCCCCCAGAAGGCCCCGAGGCCTTCGAGTGTCCCGCGCAAGCGGGACCACACGAAGGCCAAGGATGGCTGGTTAATGCCTGAGATCGGGGAGACGCGGGTGAAAAAGGCGTCTTCTTCATCGGCCCGTCGCAGCAGGTCGGTTGCCGGGCCGCGTCACGGGCATGCGGATAGTGCCGTTTTCACGGCTGCCGATATGCCCGGCTCGGTAGGGGATGCGTCGGCGGTGGTAGAACTCACCGCCGCCACGCATGAGGATAGGTGCGGCGCGATGGGACCGCCTCCGGTTCCCATGGCGCCTAGGGCCCCATCCGGGCGTGCCGCGCGCAGGAGCGCAGCACACCCGGAGATAGATAGGAACGTACTGCTTGCAGCGAACTCGGCCGTTTGCCTGGCCGTGAGCGCTGCAAGCACCATAGTTCAATATGGCTACATGGCGCCACCCACCTCTGCGCGAGCCTCACTCGTGCAAGGGAGCGGCGCCTACGTAGAGCATGATCACATTCCACCGTCCGGCAGCGTCCCAGACTCGCTGGAGCACGCGCTCTACGGTGCGATTCGCGATCATAGTTATTCCCGCCCTGAAGCGCCTGCCTGTAGTCCGGTATACACGGCGGCCGGTTCAGCGACGGCAGGGGATGGGTGCCCTACGACGACGGTGTCGTATAGCGCACGGGCTTCACCTGTGCCTACGACATCGACTTGCAACCTTTCGGGCTGCAACGTCGAGAGCAGCCGTCCCACGACACCGGTTGTCGCGCGAGCTTCACTCGCGCCCTCGGCCGGGGTCGTGAATAGGGACTTAGTAGGCGCGGCAGCGGCGACCCCTTCGACTTCCTTCCCTACTGGGACGGGAGCCGCTGTCGCGATGTCGGCGCCTGCGTCTTCGGCTGCGGCGACGTCTTCGTCCTTAGCGGCAGCGGCAGTGGGCACGTCGTCGTCTTCGCTCGCAGCCTCACCGTCTTCGGCATCGGGTTCGGCGACGCCGTCCACGTCATCAACGGCAACGGTGCCGATATCGTGTTCCCCGATGTTCGTTCCCGGATCGAGGTCGCGCTTCTGGGACCGGTCCCAGAGCAGCGGCGCCGATTCAGCCAGCACGTCGGGTGCTTCCACTCCAGCGCGCGCGCGCTCGCCTCTGCGCCCCACGGGGGGCGCACCCGCGGCGGCTTCTAGCGTTCTCGCTGGTGCGGAGGCCTACCTCCGTACCGAGGGGGGTGAAAGGGGGCGCAAGGCGCGCAAGGCAACCGCCGCCAAAGTGGCCGCGGCTAGCCAGTGCGCCGCCCTCTTCGGGGACGTATCGGCTCTCGGCCCTGGGGAGCTCCGCCTAGCGGCGAGCGCCCAGGTCGCTGAAATAATTCATATTGCCCAAACGTCGGGCAATTTGAAGGGGGTCTACGTGCGCCGGCTGAAGGAGGCCGCGTCCAGGGTGTCGGACATCGTCGACATACTGGTCACGCGAAATCCGGAATCCGAGGCCTGGAAGCTCGGTAACGAGAACGCCAGGCTACGCATGGAGTTAAACTCGCTGCGGGAGGAAAACCGCTCCTACCGTAGGGAGTTTGAAGATATGCGTAAGGCCCTAAAGGCCTCCGCTTCGATTGCGGAGCCGGCACCTGCTGTAATGGCGGCGCCGACCCCCGTACCCGTCAAGCGGAAGGCCCAGGCCGCCATGGCGGAGGCGGCGGCGGTACCGGAACCGCCCGCCGCACCCGCTGCGGTTAAAAAATCGCGTCCGGCCCATGCTGCGGTAGCAGGGCCGACACCGGCTCCCGCCGTCGGGACGGAGCGGACTCCGGCGACCGCCAACGGGGCGGCGCCGACACCCGCTCCACCGGGGCTCGGCGGCATCGATTACGACAAGTTTGTGCGTGCCGTGATCGACGTCGTCGCCCCCATACTCGATGCCCGGTTCGCCGGTATGGAGGACCGACTGAATGCCGCGCCGAACCTCCGTCCACCGCTAGCGGCCGACCGAGGTAAGGCGCCGGCAACCAGACCGGCACCAAACGTGGCTGTTAGGCCAAAAGCGGCCACGGCTGCAGCCGCCGTCCGGCGGAATGCGGGGGAAACAAGTACCCCGGTTCCGATGGAGGTGGTGGCGGCCTCGGCTGTCGGGGTGACGGACTCCCCACCGTCACCGGCCCCCCCTAAAAAGAAGACGAATAGAGGGGGGGTGAAGTGGAGGCTGAAAATGCAGCGGAGAGCGGCACGCGACGCCGCCGCTGCTTTAACGGCCCCCGCCACGGCACCCGTGCCTGTGGTGTCGGCTCCTAGGCCGGCCCCTAGGCAGCGGGCGGCGCCCGCGGCCGCGACACCGGTCGTCGCGGCGCCCGTCGTCCGCGCTCGCGTCGCGCACGTCGCGCCCCCGCCGGCGCCCGTGGCCCCCGCCCCCGCCCGGGGGGGGGGGGGCGTGGACGACGGTCGTCAAGCGGAAAAAGGGTAAGGGGGCGAGGGCCGACGGGCCCCCTCCCCCCCCCAGGCGCAAGCTGCTCCCCTGCCGACAGGGCGGGGACAGCAACAGCGGAATAGGGCTGCGAAGCCTGCGGTCGTATTCCGCGAGCCGAAGTCGGCCGCAGTTATCGTTAAACTGCTGCCGGCAGCGGCCGCGAAGGGTGTCGGTTATCGCGAGGTCTTCGCAAAGGTCTCGACGGTGGTCGACATCGCGGCCATGGGCCTCCGCGAGGGGCTGAAGGTGGTGCGGACCGTTAGGGACGCGCGTCTCCTCGAGTTCCAGCCGGGACCCGAGAGCGCGGCCAAGGCGGACCGCGTCGCCGAGGCTCTGCGCGGAGCCCTTGTAGGGATGGCTGAGGTCGTCCGCCCCGTAAAGCGTGGGGAGCTTTACGTCTCTAGGCTGGACGAATCGGTCACGGTCGATGGGCTTCGTGACGCGATCGCGCGCGCCGGCAGCTGTCGGCGCGACGACGTGCGCGCGAAGCACATCGGTGCAGGACCGGGCGGTTTGGGCGCATCGTACGTGATGTGCCCCGTCGCTGCTGCCAAAGCCATCGTCGAGCTGGGCTACCTCGTGGTAGGCTTCACCTCGGCGAGGGTGGAGGCACTGGAGGCCAGACCGATACGTTGTTACCGGTGTTACAACGTCGGCCATGGCGCCCAAACCTGTCCGGACACGTGCCCGGACCGGACTAACTTGTGTCTCCGCTGCGGTAAGAGCGGACACAAGATGCCGGACTGCACGGCTCGGAACCCCCACTGCGCGGCGTGCGCGGTGGGGGGACTCAACGCTGCCTATCCCACGTTAGCGAGGTTCTGCCAGCCTCCCTACGTGAAGGGCAAATTCGTCCATCCGAGGACGAAACAACGTACGGGTGCATCGGGAGTACGCGCAATGGACACCTCCAATGCCTAGTACGCCCGTAACAGCACTATTTCAGGCGAACGTAAACCACTCCCCCACCGCTCAGGACTTGTGCCTGCAGGCGATGGCGGAGTGGCAAGCGAACTTGGGCGTAATAAGCGAACCTTATTACGTGCCGCCTTGCGGCAATTGGGTGGGCGACTTCGACGACGTGGTAGCGGTGGTGGCCAGAGCCGGATCTGGCACACCGCTTATATGTCTCGAAAGAGGAAAGGGCTATGCGGTGGCGGAGAGCGGGAGTATCGTCGTCATAGGCGTTTACTTTTCGCGCAACCGCCCCCTGGCGGAGTTCGAGCTTCGCTTGGACGCCATCAGGACTGCCATAGGCAGACTGTCGCCTAAAACGATTTTCGTGATGGGCGACTTTAACGCAAAGCGAGCCGAGCTCCTCGAGACGCTCGATCGGGACCCTTGGGGGCGTCCGTACCGTGGGGCCCGCAACACGTTGCAGCCTTGCACATCCACGGTCACGGAAACGCTCGAACCCGAGGTGCTCCGGTCGGTTATCGATGGGCTCTTCCCGGATCCGGGAAACTTCACTCCCCCCAGTATGGGTCCACCCGTTCCCGACACCCCCACGGACGAGGAGCCTCACTCCATCCCCGAGGGGGAACTAGATGTTGCCCTGGACCGGCTCCGTGGCAGGAAGACGGCACCGGGACCCAACGGGGTTCCAGGTCGACTCCTCTTCCTGGCCGCTAAACACCTACGCGGCCAGCTGCGGGAACTGTTCGAAGCCTGTATTCGCGCAGGTCGGTTCCCGTCGCAATGGAAGGAGGGGCGTTTGTGCCTGATTCCCAAGGGAGGTCGGCCTCCCAACGATCCGTCCGCCTTCAGGCCCATAGTGCTGCTGAACGAGGTCGCTAAGGTCTTCGAAAAGATCTTGGCGGAGCGGTTCGTGAAGCATCTCGACGCTGTGGAGCCAGGGCTTTCAGAAACGCAGTTCGGGTTTCGGCGGAGGCGCTCCACGATGGACGCCTTCGAGACACTGCGAACGTTGACGGACGAAGCCGTCCAAGCGAAGGATGTCGTTCTTGCGGTGTCGCTAGACATAGCGAACGCCTTTAACAGCCTCCCTCATGAGACGATCAGGGAGGGGCTCCGTCCGCGCGCATGGAGTGCCCTCGTACCTCACGAGGCTGTTGGGCGCGTACCTGCAGGATCGACATATCCTTTGGGAGGGCGGTGAGTCCGGCAATCCCGTGTTAGGTCGGCGACGCGTCGCGTGCGGCGTTCCACAGGGGTCGGTCCTCGGGCCGATTCTTTGGAACGTAGGTTATGACTGGATCCTTCGGGTTCCGGTCCTGCCCGGGGTAGGGCTGATCTGCTTTGCGGACGACACCCTACTCACTGCACGCGCTGCGTCATTTGCGGAATCCGTGGACGTCGCCAACGCCGGGTTGGCGATTGTCGTAGATCGAATAGCTAGGCTGGGCTTGAGGGTCTCCCCCGCGAAAACGGAGGCCGTCATGTTCCATAGGAAATTTCGCAATCCCCCGCGGACTTGACCGTTTCGGTCCAAGGGGTGGCGATTAGAGTAGGGCCCCAGATGAAATATCTGGGGCTAGTTCTCGATGGGAAATGGCTGTTCAAAGCGCACTTTGAGCAGCTAGTTCCCAAACTCGTCAAATCCGCGGGCGCACTCTCGAGGCTGCTTCCCAACGTGGGGGGCCCGGGGGGTGCGACGCGGAAACTTTACTCTGGCATCCTGAGGAGTATGGCGCTGTACGGTGCACCCGTCTGGTCCACTGCACTTCACCGCCACAACAGAACCCTGCTGCACCGGGCGCAGCGGGTTCTGGCCGTGAGGACCATACGGGGGTATCGCACAGTGTCGCGGACGGCGGCCACCCTCCTGGCAGGCGATCCGCCCTGGCATCTCCAGGCGAACGTCCTGGCAGAGGTGCGTCGCACCCGGCAGGATGCCCTAGCTAGAGGCCTGACCTTCTGTCAGGTCGAAATCGAGGCGATCAGGAAGCGGAAAACCGCCTCCATGATCGCCGTCTGGTCTCAAGAGCTCGACAACCCTGCGGCCTATGGCGGCTACACGGTGGATGCAATCAGGCCACAGCTGACGGAATGGGTCAACCGCACCAGCGGCACCCTGACTTTCAGGACGACACAGATACTTACCGGACACGGATGTTTCGATAAGTATCTGTGTCGCATTGTGGGCTGCTTGCCTTCCCCGGACTGCCGCCAGTGCGGCGCGCACGACTCGGCGTTACACACGCTTGTCGAGTGCGCCGCATGGGCGCCACAGCGTTTCGAACTTGAGACGCACGTAGGTCCAGTCGACTCGCTCTGCGACTTGGTCAAGGCCATGCTGCAGAGCAGCGACAATTGGGGGGCTGCGGTTACTTTTTGCGAGACAGTAATGTCACTCAAGGAGGCCGCAGAACGAGACAGGGAGAGAAGTCCTGCAGCGCGTGCCAATGCGTCTTCTCGAGGTCGCCGGCCTTCAGCTGGCACCCGGAGAGGCAGGTACGCGCATTACTTCCCTCCCTGAGTTAGGTTCCGTTTACCGCGGGGGGCCTTTAGCTTGCTAGGAGAGCAAAGGACCTTCTACCCCCGCACAACTAAGTGAGGTGTGTTCTCCCAGGGCACACTCCAGGCACTTTATTGCGCTGGATCGGCTGGGCGTAACTATGTTCTAAATCTCAGCCTTTCCAACACATACAAAGCGCAGGGTCGTCAGGGAGGAGGGGGTTTTTAGTGGGTATTGGGGTTGCTCGCCCGTGCAGCAACGCTCGGAGTCTTCCACACTATTCTGTGACGTCGATCGCGGACGGAGCGCTGCCAAGAGCATACTATTGCTGCAGTGTTATCGCCCCCGACCGACGCGTGTCGTTCCCCTAACAACGACCCAGTTTGTACGTAAATCGGTTAAGCATTTTCCCTCGCCTCAAAAACAAAAAAAAAAAAGGTCATTCTTAATATGTATATTAATAATACATACATACATACATACATAACTTCACGCCAGTTCCCTTGCGGGGTAGGCACAAACAACAGAGTGCCATTTAGGCTTATTCTTACACACCTCACTTGCCTCTTTGACATTCATAACTCTTGTCATGCAAGCTCGTCTGTTCTTAAGGCTTCTGACATCACCTTCTGCTAGTACACGATCAATTTGATCATGGAAGGTGTGTCGTCTTCTGCATCCATCCACTTTTGCATTATATATCTGTTTAGTCATTCTTTCATCATGCATTCTTTCCACATGCCCGAACCACCGGAGCATTCCTTTCCTTACCTTCACCCCGACACTCTCTTTCAGACCAACTCTCTTTCTATATTAATAATAACTAAGGATATTAGGTTCCAAATTTTTTAGAGCTGTAATTAGATCTCATTTTTTTGCTCTACGCCTATAATTTGTCTAGAGTGAGAGATTATTAGATCATATAAACGTCTATACCTTTATGGAGAGATTATATAGGTCTGTCGAAAGTACAGAACACATTTACTCATACATGTCCAAAGCTTAGTTAATATTATGTGATCTGTGAGCTTGTATGATTTTAAAACGAATATTCGTGAATATTTGTAACTGTTTAAATCTATATACCGTGCGGAGCTATATTTTAAAAGAAGATGACAAAATATAAATAATGTTTTGTCTATTCAACACTAGATGGAGGATACGTTATGATTACCTCAAAAATAATACATATTTATATATTAATATTATATAAATAGTTTTTCAATTCGACATTAGCTGGTTCTGTTTAGAAAATATTAGGTCCTATATATGAAGTTGGCGTTTTGTCTTTTGCCGTACTGGCCACGTAGTATCCAGTAGGCCATAGTAGTTTGTGCTGGCCACTTTAATCTCAAATATCTCTTCTTTGGTTAGGAATCCCAATATACGTAGTATCCATAGTAGTTTGTGATCCCAATTTCAAATTTATACAGCTATTTACTTATGCTTTTGTGTTTTGAAAACCGTAATTAATTTGTTTTTTCCTCTTTTGGTTTTTTCTTTGCGTCACTTAGTTTACAAAATGGAAAACTTGAAATATCGCATTATTTATGAGTAGAGGTTATGAATGTCAAAGAAGCAAGTGAGGTGATAAGAATAAGCCTGAATGGCGCTCTGTTGTTCGTGCCTACCCCGCAAGGGAACTGGCGTGAAGTTATGTATGTATGCATGTATGTATTTACGAGTACGAGTTCCATCGTGGCACCAGTGCTGCCGAAACGGCTTGAAGGATTAATGATGTGTATGGCGGCGGTGTCGCAAAAGAAAACACGGTGCGTTTTTGGTTCCAACGTTTTCGTCTGGAAATTTCGACCTGCGGAACAAGCTCCGTGGACGGCCGGAGACCAAAGTTGATAATGCAGAATTGAAGGCTATTGTGGAAGCGGATCCATCGCAAACCACGTCCGAGATAGCTGCAGGCTGCGGTGTTAGTCATAAAACTGTTTTAATCCACTTGAAGCAAATTGGGAAGGTGAAAAAGCTTGAAAGGTGGGTATCTCATGAATTGAGTGCAGCAAACCGACAAACGCGCGTCGACTGCTGCGTTACATTACTCAACCGGCACAATAATGAAGGGATTTTAAATCGAATCATTAGCTGTGATGAAAAGTGGATCCTGTACGATAATCGGAAACGCTCATCGCAATGGCTGAGCCCTGGCGAACCACCCAAATCCTGCCCCAAGCGAAAATTGACTCAAAATTTTTTATTTGTGAGCGTTTGGTGGACTATTGCCGGTGTCGTTCACTACAGCTTTCTTAAATCTGGCCAGATGATTATGGCGGATGTCTATTGTCAGCAACTGTAAACCATGATGGAAACGCTAGCTGCTAAACAACCGAGGCTGGTCAATCGCTCTAGGCCACTGCTGCTTCAGGACAACGCTAGACCACACACTGCACAACAGACGGCTACCAAATTAGAGGAGCTTCAATTGGAATATCTAAGACATCCACCGTACTCCCCGGACCTTGCTCCAATAGTTTACCATTTTTTTCGAAATTTGGATAACTTCTTGCAAGGGAAAAAATTCAACTCCGATGGGGCAGTCCAAAACACCTTCAAAGATTTTATTGATTCCCATCCGTATGGTAGGGAATCAATGAACTCTACTTATGAGATGGCAGAAGTGCATAGATAGCAATGGTACATACTTTGAGTAAATAAATATATTGTATTAAAAAAATCGACTTTATGTTCCCCCCTTACAAAACGCCAATTTCATATGTAAAGACCTAATATAAAGATTAAAAGAATGTAATGGATTTTTTTAATGGTATATACTAACTCTAAAACTTATATATACATATATATATATATATTATTATTATACCTAACCCCTATTATATAAGTACATTTCAAGAGGTAGTACAAAAAAAAAATCTCTTGCGTTTTAATATCATAATATATAATTTTTTTTATAGCTGGAGTACAGCAGACAGGCTGACGGTCAACCTGATGGAAAGCGGCTCCCGTCGCCTATGGACGTTTGCAACACCAGAGGTGTTACCGACTTGCTGCGGGCCTCAAAGAAATTTTATGACCCCCTATTTGAAGAACTCCATAACATTTTAAACAACATTTTATTATTTAGACCAGGGGTGCTCAGACGATCAGAGTAGATCGATTGAAGTGTAACAATATTGAAGTAGACAGCCCATAAGTTCAAGATTGAGCACCCCTTGACTGACTTTTCAAAAATGTAATGATCTGTTCCGTTTTCACGGAGAAAATACTGGAGCGACTTGTCTGAAACTAGGTTTATATATATATATATATATATATATATATATATATATATATATATATATATATATATATAAATATATCGATCACTTCGATCACTTTGGAAGAGATCGAATGGTCGATAAGAAGTCTGAAAAATGGAAAGGCAGGAGGAATCGATAGTGTTTCTGCTGAGTTGATCAAATATGGTGGAACCTGCGTCCGGGACGCTTTCCTGTCCTTATGCAACTTGTGCTGGAGGACGGGAAAGGTTCCCAAGGACTGGAGGCGCGCTGTCATCGTGCCCTTGTATAAAGGCAAGGGGTCACGTATGGAGTGCGCCAGCTACAGGGCCATCAGTTTGATCAGCACAGCATCTAAAGTGTGTACAAAGATTATTGAAAACAGAATGAGAGTGGTATCCGATGGATTACTGTGGGATGCACAAGGTGGCTTCAGAAATGGAAGGGGATATACGGATCAAGTTTTCTCTCTCCGCAATATCGTAGAGAAGCAGCTGGCTATGGGCCGGAAGGTTTTCTGCGGTTTTGTGGATCTAGAGAAAGCATTTGACAGGGTTGTGCGGAAGGAACTCTGGGACATATTGCCCGGATATGGGATTAATGGCCAATTGATGCGTGCTGTGCAGTCCACTTACGAGGACTGTATGGCATGCGTGCGAGTGGATGGCAGCCTGTCGCCCTGGTTTGACGTCAATATTGGCGTCAGGCAGGGCTGCGTGCTGTCAGCTTTGCTGTTCATCCTATACATGGACGATTGTCTCCAGAGAATAAGATTGATGGATGTTGGGGTGCGGATGAGTGATCTAGTTGTAAGCACCTTGCTTTATGCGGATGATGCCGTGCTTTTAGCCGAATCGCCATCAGAACTGCAAACACTAGTCACAATGATGAAAGATGAGGGGATGCAGGGATGGAAGGTACACCGCTGATATAGAAAGAAGAGTGAATTTGGGGAATAGTTTGAATGGAGCGTTAGGTAAACTTCTAGGCGCTAAGAACCTCAGCCAGAAGGCCCAGCTCGCCATACACAACGCGGTGCTGGTACCTACGCTCACGTATGGAAGCGAGAGCTGGGTATGGAAGAGAGAGCATGAAAGTAGAGTAAACGCGGTTGAGATGCGAGCACTGCGCAAAATCTGCGGAGTGACGCTCGCGGACCGCGTTCGTAATACCGAAGTAAGAAAGAGAGTTGGTCTGAAAGAAAGTGTCGGGGTGAAGGTAAGGAAAGGAATGCTCCGGTGGTTCGGGCATGTGGAAAGAATGCATGATGAAAGAATGACTAAACAGATATACAATGCAAAAGTGGATGGATGCAGAAGTCGTGGAAGGCCACGACACACCTTCCATGATCAAATTGATCGTGTACTAGCGGAGGGTGATGTCAGGAGCCTTAAGAACAGACGAGCGTGCATGACAAGAGTTATGAATGTCAAAGAAGCAAGTGAGGTGTGTAAGAATGGGCCTAAATGGCGCTCTGTTGTAGGTTATCCCGGAAACTAGGATAGGTCTTTGTGATTTTGTCCATTTCGTCCACTTGGTCCACTGGACACGTACTTGAGGTTGACACGCGGCGCAGCCGCGGTTTAAACTTTAGTTCCTAATATTTTGACATGTATTCGGACATTGCATGCCTAATAAAGCATATAGTCTGATATAGCAACAACATTTTGGCAATAAATCAATCATTCATTCAACAAAACAACGAATATAGGTAACTAAAGTTATTTATTTAAAATCAACATCACATTATAGTCTTACTATACACACACACTTCATTCGCTTATAACTAAAATGACGTCTACACACGCAAGAGTTGCTGAAATTACGTACTAACAAAAAAAACATGTTCATTTGAGACTTATGGAGGGTAGATGTGAGGAGGAAAATCTCCAAGTCTCAAAAGCTATTACATTGGGAGTAATCAGTAGTACCCTCAAATTAGCACGTTAACTGTGCATGCCCCACCGGTGGGGTATTTCGAGTTGCTCATCGTACGTGAAGGACCCACGGGTGGGACACGGGTCTTCACAATTTTAAAGTCTCATAACCTCAAACACGTGTGAGTTTAGCCACTTTTTTCGGTTCACCCGTATGAACAATGAATTAAGAAAAATATTACGCGAAAACCGGACGAACTTTTTAATGTGCTATAATAATATCATTTTATACCTAACGCAACATATTATCTATAATTTGCATTTGCACTTATGGGATAGTATCTCTCATCATAGCTGCACAGTGAACGTGCTAATAGAGTAGCTTGAGTGAAAACAGCTTGCCTCACTTCACCCCCAGTCTCTGTTTTTAGGCGGAGTAAACTTGGGACCGGTTCCTATATCTTACAAACAATTCATCTGCCTTACTATCGGTTAAAATTTGACATAAGATCCATACAAGCAAAGTCAAAATTCAACCGATGGTAAACGCAAATAAATGAATAGTAAGATATAGGAGAGGTTTGCGCATGCTATAATTATCACAAAATGATAGGCCCGATTTGACAGTTCTCATTACAACATATGTAGGGATTGACACGTACAAGTCGTTACTCAAGTTAACCAATTATCACGAGAAATCGATTACAAATTATAGGACTTTGTGATAATTTAAGTTAATTACTTTTTGCGTCACACAAATACCTATACGATACGGTATGGATCGCGAGTTTTATCTCACATCGCCATTCACGTACCGCATGCATTTATCACGCACCGCAATTAATCTATTGATTTTTTTATGATTCTCTTTTTTTATGTTTAAGGCTTGGCAACTAGGCCTTTAAGCCAGGCGCAGTTGTATTGTAGGCTACAATCCACACCATTCAACGGAGTTCTTGTGAAAACTCGAAAGGCCAAATTTGACTATACAGTTCACATTTCTCACAAAAACACATAAAAACTATCAATATCCTACAACTATTGTTCATTTTAGAGTAATTTTACACATTTTTAGAAAATAAAACTGCACAGCACAACGTCCCCTTTCAGTTCCCGCCAAAAACTCCCGTTCTGTCATGATTTTCTTTATATTTCTACAATTATGTAGTATTATTTTAGAATAAATAAATAATCTACGGTTTTGGAATAAATGTGTATATAGTTTTTTCTTGCATCGAATTAAGTTAACAAAATGCAACAACTCTTTGGCAGCAACACTACAATTAAAAATAAGACGCCTTAGAACGTAACTGTTTTCGGGACTTCATCATAGACCAAAACGACATAACAGAATTAATAAAAATTCATGTTATTTCGTTATTTGGAGGAAAGTAATCATTGAAATATGTTTTATATTTTATAACATTATATAATAAACCAGTAAAAAAAAATATGTATATTATGAACTATATAAATTCATTGTTATTGGCTTTCCGTTTTATCAATTTCATTCACAGTTACGTTCTATTGACATTCTTAGGTGTCAAATCGGACTTTTTATTTTGTGATTATTATAGTGCGATTCGGGTCGATTTTTAAACTATTATTTATGCTCACCGTTGTAAAATTCACTCTGAAGTCCATATAAGGTGGCCTTGATAAAGAGCAAGGAAAGATCAAAGCAAAGTAAATCAATACCTGGTAATAATTTATTAATCAACGCTTTATGATAATATTATTATAATATTTAATTATCTCTTGCAATAATTCATTAATTAATGTTCGACAATAATTAACAAATTAACATCCGGCATTAATTACCAATTAACATCTGGCAATAAATAATTAATTAATAGCTGGCAATACTGATTCATTGTGTGAGGTTACAAAAATTGTGAGCAAAACGTGTAGATTATAATGTATATACCAATTGTTTAACCATGGTGAAGAAGATGATGTCAGGAGCCTTAATAACAGACGAGCGTGCATGACAAGAGTTATGAATGTGAAAGAAGCAAGTGAGGTGTGTAAGAATAAGCCTAAATGGCGCTCTGTTGTTCGTGCCTACCCCGCAAGGGAACTGGCGTGAAGCTATGTATGTATGTATGTTTAACCATGTGTTGAACAAACAGATTTGATTTGACAAACATTAATTAATTACAACCCGGAAGAGTTAACTTGAGACTTCGCTCGGATGACGTAAGCGTGAGGTACTGACGCGTCGATGGCGAAAGCGGTACGAAGGCCGGGGTCGAGAGGCGAGCGCGCATTCCGCTCAGGTCTGAAGTTAACTCTTGCGGATTATAATACCTGATAAAAATTAATTAATCAAAGTCTGGTATAAATGATTTATGGATGACAATCCAGTAAGAACATAGCAAAACTTGCGCGTACAAACTCGATTCAACTTTCTTAACCTAATAAATCTATACATTAAAAATTGTAGATATTTGTCATGAATACATACATTATGTTTCACAGATTTTGTATACAGTTTTAACATGGACATAATGAATTAGTCTTTATATTTAACTAACTTTTGCGTACGACTTCGTCTGCATTTGCTCACAGTCCGAATGAAGAAAAATCGCAACTGTAATGCTGAAACTCGACTTTCTTTATTTCTCAATAGTGAACTTTCCTTTACGTGAGAAATTATGGATGACCCCCCAACCAAATTTTCATCCCATATTTCACCCTCTGCAAGATTGTTTTTATAACAAAATAATATAGTCTATGTATTTTGTCAGACTATAATCTCCTTGATAAAGGAGATTGCCCATTTAGTTTAAGAGAGTCGGGCCTAATATAAAACAACTTGTATTGGGTGAAATTTGACAAAAATTCAATATAAGTCATATTAATTTTCTACCAATGGTAAGGCAAAAGAGTGGAAATTAATATATAGGAGTATGACATAGTAAGCTAATAGAACAATAAAAACCTAATTTTATCATTAAAAATACATCATTCGAAACATTTTGCTTACAGCAATAAAGACTTCAATAAATCATCAATATTTATAACAGTTCAGTATTTTTAATAAATATGGCTTCACACCGGTTATGCATTTAGCCAGTGTCATATATTCATGAAGTTCAAGTTTTTTATTAGAAAAAATCCATCGATATATACATGATCGGATTAATTATAATTTGCTTTTGATATTATTATACAGCGAAACCTTATTATAACGGACCTCAATATAACGATTTTCTCGATTTAACAAATTCTTAGGAATCCCTTAAAACCAGCCGTAAGATTTAATACGAAATATACCTTTACATTACGAATAAACTTTTGTAAACCCCTCTTTGTAAAGAATTTTCTATTATTTGAAAACATAAACAGAAAGTAATAACTAACCTCTGTATAACGATTTTTTCAAATTACAACTGTCCATGAAGTATTGTAACAATCCATCTAACAATAATTAATATCTCTACAGGTTCAAACATATTCGTTTACCGTGATAAAATCCAGGAATTTGAACTTTCCTAATAGTAATCTTTAGTGTTGTAAGGTAAATAAATGTGTTCATTAAAACGTATTATATTTTTTAAGTTGCTTACCTTGCTAAAAGAAATCTTAGACCAAACTAATCTCCATTTTCTAATCTCATTAAGAGTTGTTATATCAAGATTACACTGTATAACACTGTATTATTTTAGGGTCGTGATAATTCGATCAAAATAAGAAGTCTCCTCTAATAACAAAGAGAGAATTACGAGCAAACCTTGAATGTGCCCTTGAAGTTCATACACTTCAATTACGCAGTACATAAGGCGCGTTCCACTCGACGCTCAAGACACTCAAAATGCTCCTTCTACCGTTCCACATGATCACCACAGTTGTTATATTCGCGGCGAAAACGTCACTAGTGACGTCATAATTCTTGCTCACGCGGCGCTCACAACAACCCATTTGAAGATGTGGGTCGAAATAGACGTTGACCACAGAATACTCTCTATCGAGGCCTTGACAGAGGCGCGATTTTCAAGTCGATCGTAAATCAACCTATGATATTTATTTTTTCATTTTCATTCACATAAGCATTCCATAATCCATTATCTTGAGTTTATTATTGTAACACTCGAAAGAAAGTGGAACAGGAAATTCCCAATCGTGGTTGTTCATTCTACACAGTTGACGAATATATAAAAGCCATAAAAGAACAATATTAGAAATCAATAAATAAATGATTATTATCATTATTGAAATGATTACGTTCTAATCGAGATTTTATATGCAAAAATGAGTACTAATTATGTTTGACTATATAATGTTGTCATTTCTTTTTTGTAAATTTAATTTATAATTATTTAGTATTTGAGTTGATCAAATTGATCGTGTACTAGCAGAAGGTGTGTCAGGAGCCTTAAGAACAGACGAGCGTGCATGACAAGAGTTATGAACGTCAAAGAAGCAAGTGAGGTGTGTAAGAATAAGCCTAAATGGCGCTCTGTTGTTCGTGCCTACCCCGCAAGGGAACTGGCGTGAAGTTATGTATGTATGTATGTAGTATTTGAGTCATTTTGAATAGGTATTTATATTTGTATGGCATATCTATTGAAGTAGTTTTATATATGTACAATTTGCTTGCTTGATTGGGAAAAACATGTGAAACTCTAATCGAACGACATGCCATCTTATGTGCATACACACCATATTTTTGAGCAAATAAATGATTGATTGTTTGATTTAGAGCGTGTAGTGGAACGCACCTATTGTATACTTAAGTATTCACTCGAATACCTGTTTTAACATCCAGACTATAATTTTCCATCAATTTTGTAATAAATCATTCATGATTTACATAATAAGTATATGAATAAATATAGCTATTTAAATTTTGTAATGATACTATACAATAATAAAGTTAACGTGTGATCATTTATGAATTGGTCTGGTTTTTAATTTAATAATTACTTAATAACATTGTAAAAGGCATATTTAAAAATATGATAATATATTTTTTGGTCTCCATATAATATAATAACGTCTCGACAAACTTAACTTCAGTGTCAATTTTTATGTTTGTGCTACACCTGCTTTATAATGCTTTAACTAACGCGCTAATAAATACTACACAGTTGTATCCTAGGTCTTAAGGCGTTATATATTAACACTATAAATAACACGTATTTGGATACAGTCATACATTAACTCAGGTGGAGTATAGTATTTTATTCAAAACATTAAGAAATCTACATATTTTTTTATTTAGTAGTCATACAAACAATAATAAAAAAAAAAGATTTAGTAATTTTGGGGGGTACAGTTTAAATTGCTTTAAACTGTACCCCCCCAAAATTACTAAATCTTTTTTAAGAAGAAAGCTAATCAAATACATCACTGTCTCGCGACAGTGATGTGTTTGATTAGCTTTCACTTGTGTCGATTATTTAAATAACGAATGTACGACTGTATATGCATCTCTTTCCAACGCGCTTTCAATGCTCTGTGTGGGAATAGATTAGATATATGAAGGCCTTTTTTTGTCACTTCTTTTTTGGGAGCACGCAAATTCTCGAATGTTGTAAGTCCATAATTTTTGTAACCCATTTTCAATTTTTAGCACTCATTAGGCTTATATCATGATTTTGCAAATCTAAGCTCACTTGGCTCTTGAAGAGCAACGCACATTTCGTATAAGGCGACGCGGTATCTGTTCAGTAAAGATAGATTAGATTTTGTATTTGGATAATTTTGACCAATTTTGAAAAAAAATCCAAATTTTTGTAAAGATTACCAAAATTGTTTTTTTCATTTGTTCCAAATTATTTCATATTTTTTTTTCAGTTTTTAAGGCAATTTTCGACATTTTCGAAATTTCCTTTAAAGGCACTGCGTGCCCCCACAACAAGAAACCTGGATATATGTAATTTGTAGCTATTTTAGAATGTACAACTGATTTCAACAGCATAAGTGTAAATAGTTTAGATAATATTAATAACAAACTCACTTTAAGATATATGTATTCTGTAGCTATTTTGAAACGATTTCTGTAGATTTAGTTCTTGTTCTGAACATCTTTACATGTTCAAACTTAGTTATTATCGACATCAATGCAGGACCTTGTAACTATATTCGTTTCGTCAAAATTGTTATTATACACATAACCAGGGCTTTTTTGTGGAGGCACGTAGTGCCCTTAAAGGAAATTTCGGAAATATCGAAAAATTGCCATAAAAACTAAAAAATGAAAAAAAAACTTAGTAACCTTAACAAAAAAAAATGGATTTTATTCATAGGTTTTTTGGAGTGGAGCTACAAACAAAAAACTATAGACTTACAACTTTCGAGAATTAGCGTGCTTCCGAAAAAGAAGTGACAAAAAAGGCCTGCACTTAAACTCTTATGTAACAATTTTGATGAACAAAAATAATTTCACCAAAAAATTTAGTTACAAGTTCCTGCGTTAAAGTGGAAGTTAGGCCACTTAAGTTATGTTTGTCGAGTATAAGGTTCTATTATAGGTACTTAAAACTTAATCATTCTTAAAAAATGTTAATATAAAATGTGTTGTGGTGTAGTATATTTGTTTGTCACTTGTTCCCATTGTAAATTTCAACAACGCCATCTGAGAACGCGAAGAAAAAATATTATTTCAATGGTACAAATCTTAAATATTTTTTATTGTATTATATTATTACTTAATATAACTTAAGTATTATTCAGTCGTGGTAGCGTAATGGCTACCGCATGCATTTACAAACGCAAAGGGCGCGGGTTCGATTCTGGTCGGAACGCATGCACCACTTAGTCAGTTTTCTGACCTAATGTATATATTGTCACAATCACCACGTGCTAACAGCGGTGAAGGAAAACATCGTGATGAAACCTGCATATCTGCACAAACATTACTAATGAAATATCACGTAAGTAGAATTAGTTTTATTAATTATTATTATTATTTATTACTTAATTAACAAAATTGGGTTGTTTCGGTCTTACGCCAAAAGGAAGGTTTGCACTGAAAATCAGCGTTGTGTCGGATATAATTCCGGCACAGCAATATGCCGAGTGCAAACCTTGTTTGCTGAAAATGCGGCGTACAAATTCTAAAATATGCTCTGCGTATAATAATGTATAACGAATGTAATTACGCCGCTATTTCTTCCTTTCTTCACATCGAGATAACCGATGTGTCAAACCTGCCAAGCCGCCTTGGACAAGCGTGGCAGGTATACTGTCCATTCCCCTGTAGTGGGAGGCCCGAGCCCAGCAGTGGGACATTTATGGTTATGTTATTACATATTATTACTTGTCGGAAGTCGTGGTAGCGTTATGGCTATCGCACGTGTCCCAGTCTCAAAAGGCGCGAGTTCGTCCTGACTGGAACGCATTCATCACTTGCCAGTTTTCTGACCTAATGGGCATATTGATACATGCTAACAACGGTGAAGGAAAACATCGTGATGTAACCTGCACATTGAGATAACCGACGCGTCAAACCTGCCAAGCGGCCTTAGACAAGCATGGCGGTTATACTGTCCGTTCCCCTATAATGGGAGGCCCAAGCCCAGCAGTAGAACATTTATGGGCTGTTATTATTATATATTTATTTTACTTATCGGATATCATGGAGGAAGAGTGTTAAATAATGACATTTGCCGAATAAAAAGCATAACTCGTAACACACTTTACGATCACAGTTGACGCCATTTCGTAATTAAGTATCGACTTTCATATATTTTTTTCTACATGTCAATGTATATCTATATATATAAAATAAAGTTATGTTAGTTACACTATTTATAACTCAAGAACGGCTGTACCGATTTGGCTGAAAATTGGTGGGGAGGTAGCTTCGGACCAGGAGACGGACATAGGATACTTTTTATCCCGTTGGAACCGGTAGGTGGCGCTGAGATCGGGTTCTAGAATCCTCCTAATCACCTGGACCGATTTTGGTGATTTTGTTTTTGTGTGTTTGAGTGGGTTCCCGGATGGTTTAGATTCATAATTAGAACCGGTAGGTGGCGCTGGGATCGGGTCCTAGATTTTTATTTTTTCAGAACAGGACAACGTCTGCCGGGGCCGCTAGTATATATATAAAACAAAGTCGTGTTCATTACACCATTTATAACTCAACAACGGCTGGACCAATTTTTATGATTTTTGTGTTTTTGAAATTGTCTTCGTCCGGAACAGAATAATAAGTATTAAAAAACGATATTCATAAATAAAAAAACATCAGTCACAACATCAGTCTAGCCATTCATTTATTATGATCTTTTCCGATCGATTTCGGCAATGGTGACTGCATTTAAACTCATTTTCATTTGTCTGATTCGGGTGAATTATTTGTGTGTGTTCAAGTGGGTCCCGGGATGGTTTAGATTCAAATATGAACCAGGTAGATGGCTCTGCAATCGGGTTCCAGGATTTAGGTGAAATTATTTTTGTGTGTTCAAGTGGATCCCGGAATGGTTTAGACTTTAGATTAACAATTGGTCCCGGTTGATGGCGCTGCAATCGGTTTCTAGATTTTTATTTTTTAAGGGCAAGACAAAGTCTGCCGGGTACAGCTAGTATAGAATAAAAAGTATCAACACGGTTGTATTGTTTATTTGACTTAATTTGATGATATAATTTCAATTCAAATAAAATAACTTAGTTTATTTTCTTTGTACAAGTTTGGCCAAAGTACAATCCATTATTGGTGCCATGTGCTGTTTTTAAAATGTATCGTCTTCTGTAATCTATACTATAATAAATCTGTAAACGGTTCAAGTTTGTACAATGCGTTTAAAAATGTGAAAAAAATCAGGGGGGCTAATTCGGCCCAGAACATTTCGAAAATACAATTTTTAGAATTTTTGTCTGTCTGTCTGTTAGAGCATCACGTGAAAACTAATAAACGGATTTAAATGAAACTCGACACGGAGCAAGCTCGTATCCCGGGGCGTAAGTTAGGATACTTTTTATCGTGAGACAAAACGTCGCTTCCGCGAGACAGACAAAAATATCGAAAAAGATGGCGCTGCGATCGCATCTTTTTTGAAAACTACTGAACTTATATTACAATTCAAAAATTACACGAGCTGTTTGTCCTGCCGTGGACCCTAGAAAAACGGAGACGTCATCGCAAAAACGCTGCATAGTGGCTATTTTAAAATTAACCGCTTCAAAAAGAACTATATAGTACACAGTCACTGATATGTATGATAAGCGCCCTTATTGTATTGAAATATAATAATAATCGGCAGACAAACACACACATTGTATATCCCCAAATTAAGCAAGTTACGCTTGTGTTATGGGTAATATACAACGGACTACTCTGGGGCCGATCCCAGACACCCAGACCATAGTAAATAACGGAGAAAATACATTTCCGAAATTTACTATACAAGGAATCGAACCCGGAACCTCTGCGTTGAGTGAGGTACGCCGGCAAAGGGTTAGCCCGCTCAACCACAGAGGCCGTAAGTTACTATTATATATAATATTAGAAATAGTAAGTCATGTAATCTAATATTTATGACATTCTAATTAATGTCAACCCTGGCGATTGTCCTGCTTTATTTTATTGGATTGAAAAAAAAATGAATCCTGTTACTATTTAATAAGTCAGTCATAATGTTTATTTCTCTATTTACTTACTTCAAACTAAAAAAGCAAAATATAAAAAGTCCATACATTTTTCGACATTGTTGTTGATTTTTGTTTTACTTGGCACTGGCTTCAAGATGTTGTAGAAGATATTTATTTTTTGCAACGCAGAGGGTTGCAGTGAGGTACGCCGGCAAAGGCTAAGCCCGCTCAACCACAGAGGCCGTCAAATTATTATTAGAATTATTGATATTAATAGAATAATAATATTGAATATCGAAATCTATTTTTTCGGCCTCTAGAGTGGCCTAACACGTGTGCAAAATTTCAAATTCGAAACTGGTGAAAATAATTTTGTTACAATCTGTTACATACCGACACACATACATATATGTCAAGCTAATAAAAGTTAAAAATAAACTTACCATCACTTTCATGAAAAACATAGGTTTTGATTCTCCTCGGCGCTGATTGTTTCCTTCCATGACTTTTTCGCCTACCCTCTTTCACAGACAAATTTAAAACTCCACACTCCTCCTCGACGCTCTCTGGCAAAAATATATCATTCTCAAAAACCATAGAGCTCACTTCCGAATCGACTTTGTCGGTTAAAAAGACGGTTTTCGCAAAAATACGATTTTTGTCTATGTCTTTCTCTTTGAATATGTGATTCACGCTTTGCTGCACGAGTTTGTCTATGCGACATTCAAAGATGCCATTCTGATTTATATTGTCTTTGATTCTCTTATCGATTGTCTCTGGTTTTGGATGGTCTTTGGGTTGAGATTCTTTTATATTAATGTCTATGGACGGCACTTGTGTAGGGTCTGAGCGTTCTTTTAGTATCTGAAAAACAAAACTACACTTTTAATTCTTCACAATTTTGAATATTTTTCTATTATAGTTTGGCTATCGACTGTAGACACTTGAATTATTCATACATTTTTACATGGCAATACTAATGCTAGTGTCACAAATAACAATGTCATTTTAGTAACATGACATTGAAATTTGTGACACTAACTAAAATGATTTTACCAAAACATCTTACAGGAAAAAGTGACAGATGACATTCCCGCGGAATCACGTTTTGGCGAATTTCTCCTGGTTTTCTTTCGTGTTTTTCTGTTTTCCTGGCTTTGTGTTGTCATTTATCTGTTGGTGTTGGCTATTTTTAAGTTTATTATTAGTGGTAAGTACTTTACTTCATAAATGTCGCAGTCGGTGGGAGAGAAAGTCCCTCCTGATAGGGGGAGACATTCTTTAGGAATGGAAGTGGGCGAATCTCATGCTATTGGCCAAACTAAGGAGAAATTACGGGCTAAACGTTCTTTAGAGGCTCCTTCAAATACCCCCGAGAAAAGAATTTTGCCCCCTTCAGTCTCTATCCAACACACATACACCAGACCTGGATTTGAGGCAAACTCGGATCTCAGGTATTCTGAGTCTGACTCAGGCCCTTTTATTGTTTACGTTACGGGTCCCGATGTGGACCTGCCCAAATCATCCAACAATATGCGCGCCCTCAAAATAGCCCAAGTTATTTACAACAGCAAAGTCTCAGGGGTTGACGAAATAAAAAACATAGGAAGAAACAAAATTTCTATTTATTTTAAAACATTCTCTGAAGCTAACTCATTCTTATCCCACCCTCTCCTAGAGTTAAATAATCTTACAGCAATAATTCCCCGTTTCCAACTTACCCGTATGGGTGTAATTCATTCAATCCCTCTAGATTGGTCTTTGGAGGACTTGGTTTCATGGACTGAGTGCCGTCCAGAGTCTTCTATAGTAATTAAAGCGAGAAGACTAAATAAAAAAAAACGTGTTGAAGATACAACCTGCTGGGAACCCACTGGTACTGTAGTTCTCACCTTTTTAGGCCAATCCCTCCCAAGCCATGTTTATTGTTGCAACCTCTCTCAACCTGTTGGAACATATACCCTTCCCACTATACAGTGCCTAAAATGCTGTCGTTTCGGACACATCCGTGACAAATGCCGATCTAACTCACGCTGTTCTCGCTGTGCTGGCCCGCATGAAAATGCCACTTGTCAGGTACCTGAGGATAAAATTACTTGTTTGTTTTGTTCTGGTAACCATGCAGCCACTGACTCTAGATGCCCCGAACATGCACGCCAAAGAAACATTAAAGTCATAATGTCCACTGAAAATATTGGATATGTTGAGGCAGCCCGTAGATTTAAACCTGTTCGGACTTCATATGCTGACATTTCCTCAACAGTTCCAAACAAATCTGCCTACATACCCTATCCCTCCCCTAATTCTGTTCCCTCGCCTATGTGCCCTGAACCTTCTCCCAATACTATTCAATCTGCACCAAATTCTTCATATAGGAAAACCATCTATATACATAGAAAACCTAGACAGGAGCTAGGTACAACATATGATCATCTAGCCCATGCTAATATTGTCTCCTCACCACCTTCCTCTTTACCAAATGGTTGTGCTCTTGGCGATAACTCCCCTAATATCTCTACCGCTAATGATAATTTAGTACAAATTTTGTCAACAGCTTTAATTAATATATTTTCTAAATGTGGTGATATACAACCGTACAATGTCATAGATATGCTTCAAAAAATTATTACGTCACTTATAAACTCTTCTATCCAAAATGGCGAAGGTCCTTCAATGGAACTGTCGTAGTGTTAATAATAAAAAACATGAAGTATCTTTTTTAATTAATCAGTTTAATCCTTACCTTTTTGCCCTCTCTGAAACATGGTTGAACCCTGGTTCTTTATTTCGAGTGCCTGGGTTTTCATGTATCCGAGATGATAGATCGGATGGTTGGGCTGGTTGTGCTATTCTTGTTAGAAGAAATATTACATTCTCCCGTTTCACCCTCCCCCCTCACTCCCCAGATATTAATATTGTAGCTGTCCGTTGTCTTAATATAACATTTGTGTCTGTCTACATCCCTTACCCCAATGCTCTCCTCATACAAGAACTTTTCTCCCTCTTATGCCATCTTCCTGTCCCTCTCCTCATTCTAGGAGACCTAAATATCCGCCATACTTTGTGGGGTTCAGCTTCCTGTGATCCTATTGCTCCAGCATTTCTTGATATCTTAAATGATCTAAACTTATGCATCATTAATGATGGAACCCCTACGCGTAGAGTCTCTCCCCTTCAAAATCCGAGTGCCCCTGACCTTACTTTATCCTCTCCCTCCATAGCCTACTCTCTTTCATGGTCTGTTCTTTCTAACTGTTATGGAAGTGACCATCTCCCTATTCTTTGTTCCTTGCCTGATTCTTCACCCCCTCCTGTCACTCCAATCCCTCTCTTGAGATTTAGACTCGCACTAGCTGACTGGCATAAGTTCTCTTCCTTGGTACAAAGTAAATTAAACTCTCTTCCTGATGTTTCTTCTCTGAATTTTACTTCCCTATATGATGAGTATGTATCTGCATTGACATCTGCTGCTGAGCAATCAATCCCCTTAAAAAACTCTGTAAAAAATAAAATTCCCTCCCCTGCTTGGTGGGATTCTGAATGTTCCGCTATAGTAAAAAAGCGCAAAGAAGCGGAGATTAAATTTACCAGGAGCCTCACATATGATAATTACCAAGAATTTCAGAAAGTCTCTGCTTCCTCTAAAAGACTGTTGCGTTCAAAAAAAAAAAAGGTTGGCAAGCCTTCTGCGAATCCCTTTCTCCCAGGACTCCAGCTTCTATGATATGGAAGAAAATAAAAGCCTTTAGAAAGTCCCAAAGTGACGATAATATTAATTCCAATAATCCATCTTCCTGGCTTCCCAATTTCATGCACAAGCTTGCACCTCCTTTTGTTCCCCTTGAACCTTGTCCCCCCATCAGTTGTTCCCCTTCAGATGAGTTGAATCCCATGAATTCTAAATTTTCCTTTGGAGAACTATGCGCTGCCCTAGATCATCTCCGAGACTCTTCTCCTGGAGTAGACGGCATTACTTATTCCTTTGTAATTCAGTCCTGTGAATCTTCTAAGCATTTTCTACTGAACCTTCTGAATCAGATTTTTCTTTCCGGATCTATCCCAGAGTCTTGGAAAAAGCAAATAATTGTTCCAATATTAAAACCTGGCAAGGATGCTTCAGACTCTGATGCTTATAGACCTATAGCCCTATCTTCAGTCCTTGCTAAAATTATGGAGCATTTAATTAAAAATCGACTCGAGTGGATCGTAGAAAGCAAAGGCATATTAGCCAACAGCCAGTTTGGTTTTAGACGAGGTTTAGGTACAATGGACAGTCTCAGCCTTATTACCTCAGACATCAGATTAGCTTTTTCCCGAAATGAACATGTCGTAGGAGTCTTTTTAGACATAACGTCTGCATACGACAACGTCAACCTTCAAATACTCAGGCAGAAGCTGCACAATCTGAGTATCCCCCCGAGGATTGTCAACATTGTTTCCAATATGTTCATGGAGAGATCAATCTCCGTCCGCGTTTCGGGAATCGACTCCCCCCCGCGTCTTGTATGGAAAGGTTTACCCCAAGGCTCTGTCCTCAGCCCGATCCTCTATAACATTTATACGGCTGATTTAGAATCTTCTGTAAGCTGCTTTTGCAAAGCCCTTCAGTATGCCGATGACATTGCTCTATATGCCACTTCTGACTCTTTCAGTGATGCTTCAAACCGTATCAATTCTGCTCTTTTTTATCTTAACTCATGGCTTTCAGAGCACGGTTTGTCACTTTCTGCTTCAAAAAGTTCGGCTGTAATATTCTCCCGCAAAAGAGATATTCCTGCCCTAGACATTCACATTAACAATCATCCAATCCAAATTGCTAACTCTGTTAAATTCCTAGGTGTCTTCCTCGATGCCAAACTTTCAGGCCTCCCCCATCTCAATTATATTTGCGCAAAAACAGAAAAAAACACTAACGTAATTCGAGCCCTGTCAGGTGTTAGGTGGGGATCTCACCCCTATTGTCAGAAGCTGCTTTATAATGCCATCATCCGCAGCCATTTTGACTATGCCTGCTTCATATTGGAACCCTGCAGTAAATCCGCTCTCATGAAACTGGAACGCATACAAGCCAAATGCCTCAGAATCATCACAGGCGCAATGAAATCTTCTCCAATAAATGCCCTTCAGGTTGAGTGTGTAGACCCTCCTCTTGCTCTTCGCAGGCAGCTTCTGTCGGACAGATTCTTTTATAAAGTGATAGAGCTCTCAGATCATCCCCTTCTAGGTATCTTAGATCAACTCCTTCAAATATCGTTCACATCTAGTTATTGGACTCACAAATGTCTTCCACTTCTTATAAATTCGTATAAGAAACTAGTAGATCTCCCTCTTGGCATTTTCCAGAATTATAAAAATCCTGTTTTTGAGTCAAGTTTTGAAAGCCTTATTTATAAACCTAATGTTATTCTAAATCTAGATATTCACAAAAATTCTCCAGATGCTAATCAATTATTTTGTAAAATTACGCAGGATCGTTGGCCAGACCACCTTCAGTTTTTCACCGATGCATCACGGCTATCTCAAAATGGCCCTGTTGGTTCAGCTATTTGGATTCCCAAATACAAAATTATTTTAAATTTCAAAATTCCTCCTCCTAGTTCTGTGTTCACTGGCGAATCAATCGCTATTCTAGAAGCCGTCCTTTATATTGAATCCCATAACATAAGTAAATCTATCATTTTTACTGATTCCTTAAGCTCCCTACAGGATATCTCAAAATTACCTTTGCATGCTAAACATAACTTTGTCATCTCCCTAAAAATAAAGGAAGCCCTCTTTCGTTGTCACTCGTCTGGTTTAGATATAGTACTTGCCTGGATCCCAGGTCACTGTGGAATTGGTGGAAATGAGATTGCCGACTGCTGCGCCAAGGAAGCTGTCTGTTCGGGTAGTAACAAATATAATAAATGCTTTCCCCGCGATTTACGTTCTCTCGCGCGGCCCCAGATGTTTGAGACTTGGAATGGTATCTGGCAACAGTCCCGTCTGACTGTTGGCAGATACTACGGTAGTTTGCAACCAACATTACGTCCCAAACCTTGGTTCTTCAACTATAGAAAACTACCCAAAAAAGTTATATCAACTATAATTCGCCTGCGTCTTGGCCACTGTTGCTGTCCTGTATTTCTTGCAAAATTAAGAATTCGCGATAATTCTCTCTGTGAGTGCGGCTTAGCTGACGGCTCTGTCCATCACATTTTTTTCGAATGTCCCAAAATAGTTTCTCCCCTCTACAGTATATTACTCAAAGATTTTCCCCGACCGGTCAATGTGGACTTTCTTCTTACCGTAGCTGATAGTAGACATGTACATATATTATCAAAGTTTTTAACAATAAATAACATCTATCTCTAATGTAGTTAGTCTAACACTCTATGTTTTGTGTTGTCCTCAGGATCTCAGAAAGTGATTTGGAAGATCACCGACCAAATTTTTCTTTTCGCATTTATACTCTTATATGCACCTGACATTTTACCACCTACTGTGACATTGGCCAAATCAATGCAAACTGCGTTGGAGCCATAATCCAAAAAAAGAAGAAGAAGAACATCCCGAGGGATGTGTAGGACTCCTTATCGGCCATATCTCCACCGTAGCCTCCGAGCGAAGGGTCGGGGGATCAGAATACCCACTAAACCTAACCTCTCCTATGCGCTTTTACGAGGTGCCACAGGAACTAAAATATAGATATTACATCTGTGACGCCCCAACGCTAGGCGTTCACTTAGGGCACTCCTGGGGAAGGGTGCCCTTTTCATCAACTTGGGAAGTCCACGGGATCCCCCACTGTCCGCGTGGCCCCTGTGATAGGTTACTAGGTCGCCTCCTGCGGGTGGGGTGTTCTGGGCCATAAATTGCTCACAGAAGGCCACGGCTTGCCACCAACATTTGCTCCAGAGCGTAGCCTCTACCGAGCCCCGGACCCAGTCAGCTCGGCCGACGACGTTTTCTAACTCAGATCATTGAGGCCCCCAGGCAGCGCACTCGACTAATGTGAGCAGCGCTGTGTCTAGCAGTGCGGCTGGGTACGGGCCAGCACCAACGCCGTTCGGGCAGCTATCGCTGAGAACCTGACTTGTGGCTACATTAAACATTGCTACGCAATTGATAACATCGGTATGCAATTATAGCTTGTGTATGTATGTGTAAATATTTATAACTATAATTATTCTATACCGTATTCAAGGAACAGTGAAACAAGTTATAAGGAAACCACAAAAATGATTTTTCATAGGTCACTATTAATATTGTAAATATATTAATTTGAAAAATTAACAAAGGAATACACTAATAAAACTTTAAATATTAATTCAGTATTATGTATGCCTATGTACTTATTTATTTTGAATTTGAACACCATAAATAACTTATATTTTTTTACATACTTTTTATCATTTTAAATAAACTATAAGTTAGATATATTACATGCTAAAAAACCTATAAAAGATGCGATTCTCAAAGTCGGCATGTTTTTAATATTACCGAATAGTAGAGTGCATTTTTTTTATTTATTGCATGAATTCTATTTTTTATTTATATTATATCTATTTTTTAACAAAAATAAAAACGACTTCACAACAAAAAAAGAAAAAAATTACCGACTTCTTTTTACAACATCTAGAAGTTGGTGCCATGTAACAAATTTAAAAAATATAATAATTTTTATGTTTTACTTGACACCGACTTCTCGATGTCGTAAAAAGAAGTGGTTTTCAGTGTAAAGTGAGTTTTGTTTTAGTTAATTTTTTTAAACTTTTTAGTTGCGCAAATACTTCATTAGCTTTAAAAATAATATATTCATACATACATATATATATATATATATATATATATATATATATATATAATATTAAACACCTGTAACAATTGGGATTGTTCAAAAAAAATTACCCTCTGATTTTATATTTTTATTATGTAAAATAGGGTATTTTAAGATACTAATTTGAATATTTTTGTGTTTTAAGAGTTAGTTTTTTTTAATTCGATTTTTAAAAAAATTATCCGATGACGTCATTGGGAACAACTTTACATTAATTTCTTTGCCTATAAAAAGAAAATAATCATATTAATCTGTGCTACTATTTAAATGTTACTGTCTTTATTCATTATGACATATCGTGATCATTTTAGTGTGGCCAGCTTAGCAATTTTATCGGTAGATTTATTTTATATATTTTGGTGTTCAACATTTATTATTTTCTAAAGTTACCGTTAAGTTATTTAAAGTGACCTTTAGTGAAAAATCAATATAATATAACTTAAACTGAATAATGTACAGTTAGACTGAATACCATTAATTGATAATCAGGCATAAATTACCTATTAGACACCATTGCGATGTCATTACTTTTCTTAATTTGTAATAAAGTATTCTTTCGGCGATTAAAACAGATAAAGCTCATAATATTTTCTTAAGTTTTCGCAACTTGTTTTAAGCGCGGTAATTTTATTTGATTTTGGTTTTTCCGACGTTTCCGTGATCACGGCCACTGAAAAGTGGCCGAAACGTCGGAAAAACCAAAATCAAATAAAATTACCGCGCTTAAAACCGTTAAAACGTAGTTTTATTACAGATAAAGCTTATTCGACCACTAAAATAATTTGATTTGGTATCACATTTGGGTTATCATTTTTAATGTCTGATACCTAGATATAGTCTCATTATCCAATGATGTTGTCAATCCAGTTACAATAAAAAGGTTGTATTGTCAGTTTCAATTGAGGGGGGGGGGGAGTATTATTAGTCAGACCTCTAAAAAAATATCAGTCCTTAGGACTGCACTTTAGAGATAAAAACTTGGTATCTGAGCGTGACGGTCGTGCGAATTCAGTGCATTTTCCCCATCCTAGAAGTACCTACCGAAGTTTTCAATTTAAAAATCATGGCGATGTTCGATAAGGTCTTTTATAAGTCAATATGTTGGGAGTTACTTTCATACACACACGTGTGTACCTACAAGAATTACAAATTTTTGTAATTTCACTATTAGCAACCTGGCAACATTGGGTATTTAGGCTTTAGATCGGCGGTTAATGCAGCATTTCTAAATTCTAATATTATTCATTACAATTAATTTCGTCCTTAGAAAAATCGTCTAAAATCATCCGACAAAAAAGTGAACTGTTTTATTAATGAAAATATATTAAATATTTTCTCTTTCTAAACATGGCCGGATTTTCAAAGAGGAGTGTTAATTTTGTAAAGGCTGATACGCTAAACCTACCTAACATGTAATGTTATTAGAGTACATAGCTATAGTACATATTGGAGAAATAAGAGGAAATAAAATCCTGATGTAAGTAGTTTTGTGAAGGTTTCTAAATTCAACATGTTCGTCCATAGATCTTCCTTCCTTCTTTCCTTTTAGAACCTGTGTAGTATATTACTATTCCTGTCTGTAAATTTCATCCATATAAGAAATCAGTAATGTAAATTATTATTTAATATATGATTGATGTAAGTATACTTTGTGTTGAAGTCAAAATTCATCTAAAATCTGCACCTATTTATAGAAAAATAGCTACATGTCTCACTCATTCATTAGAAACTGATTAAAATAATATTAATTACTTATTTGATAATTTGGTACAATCAATAAATCAGCAACCTATATTACTTTCTTAATAATCTATAATACAGGTAAAGTATCTCATATAAATACATACAAATAAAGGAACAAACATTGCAACACTGCCCTGGCAGTTAGATAGTGTGTTTGATTGCTAATGTATGTTATGGATCTGATCTTATACAACAAATTACCGGAAAATATGAAACTCTCAAGTAGTTTTAAATATATTCACTTGCCGGCTTAAAAGTGATTAATTAAGCACATCTATAGCTTGAAGGATTTCATGGAATATGAAGATTTGTGACAAATATCTTAATGATTGTAAATCTCTTAATAATATGATTTTGATGTGTAACATAGTTACTAATATGAAAATTTATGAGTTAAATAAGGACTATGCGAGTAATTAAATAGACATTTTATATCTTTTTTTTTCAGGTTTGGAAAAAATTAGCAACAACTTTTCTGCATAAGCAAGGGTTATGTTTGATCATAGAATTTTATATGAGTGCACTGCAGTTTACATGAAAACTTTATGTATAGAAAAAACCAAATGCTAGCCTGCAGAAAAAAGAAAAAGATAAAACTGAACATTTCTGAAAAGATTATATAATATGTCCTAAATTATTATTAATAAGTGTTTAAATAAATAAACAAGTTTAACTGCTAAAAGTTATTTATTATTTCATCTTGCAAAATAATAAGTCAAAAGATATATTTTATTAATCAATTCATATAAATATATGGCACATACAAATTTATAACTCACAATAGTTTGCTTTCAGTATAGAAACCATCTTATTCTTATAACTTTTAAGATATCAGTCAAAGTAAAGCTAAAACATTTTTGGAGGAATGTTAAATATTCATATATTGTTTACATGACTTATAACTAATAACATCTAGATTTATGTATATATAAAAATAAGTTATTTAAAATAGCCATCCTTGTTTTCAATTAATTAAGCTTTAAAGATATAGGCCATTCTTCTATGGTGGTACTAATCTTTTCAATCAGTTTCCATTTATTGGTTTGGGCTTGCTTGAGATAAATTCACGTTCTGGTGAACTTTTTGTATGCCATTAGCTCCAATGCAGTTCATAAAGAATACTCCAAAGAATTCAAGTCAGAATTCGACGAAGGCCAACCTATGCTCTGAACAAAGTCTGACAAATTGGCTTGCAACCAATGTTGGATTGAATTAGCTTCATGGGAGAGTACAGAGTCCTGTTGGAAAATCCACTGCTATCCAGCGAATAAAGTATCACTTAATGCTTAAATCATTGTTTCCAATATGTAATTTTGGACGTTCTTCTAACTTCTGGCGTAAGGTGTATTGTTTTTCCAGTTAAATTTTCTTCCACCGTGATGATCTTCTCATCAGTAAACAGGTTATTTTTTGGATCGTATCTCTTGAAAAGATTTCGACATCGTTCCAATCGTCATTTACGAAGACGCTCGTTTATATAATGCACTTTTCTTTAACTTTTAGTTAGAGACCATATGTAAGTATTCTCTTTACAGATATTTAAGAAATATTGGTCTGAAGAGATAATATATACATCATTTTATTCTGGAGTACGTCAAATAAAATGTTTGTTTATGTTGATGTTGTATGACATAACAATGACATAAAAAGGAAAATGTCGGTCCTTTTGTATTTTGAAACTGAATGGCTACGGTATTCATATGCATTTCACCAGACGTAAATGACGTCATAGGATTTAGTAAGGTCAAATAAAGGTCAAACGCATTTCTTTCAAAATACAAGGGGAATGTACGTTTTTTGGAATTTTAACTAGACAGAAATGATTAGGAACGCTATTCCTCGAAATGGTTTTTCAAAAAGCTAAATTGAAAAAAAGTGAACAATCCCCATTGTACAACTAGCACGCGTATACAAATTTGCCATCTCAATTTGGTGATTATGGAATCATCTCGGGAGTGAAAAAACAATTTGAAAATCGGTCCACAATTGACAGAGAAATCGCGTAACATGCCTATAAAAAAATTAGGCGCCTGTAGAAAGTCTAAAACTTGCACACGTATACAAGCTTTTTCCCAAGAATTTAGACGCACGGCGTTCTTCAATAAGGGTGATGCTCGACAGCCCTGGGATTCGACCCACTCATCAGATCCTGACTTGGTGACCATGGGATCAATTGGGAGTATACCCCTTCGATTAAAAGAAAATTTTTGAAAATCGGTTCACAATTGATGGAGAAATCGAGTAACAAACATACAATAAAAACAGATGAATTGAAAATTCCCTCCTTTTTGAAGTCGGTATAAAATATAAACAAAAGAAAAAGAGAAAAAATATTGAGGCTGTCAAATAACACCACTCACCCTGGTGACGTGTCGATGCAACTCGGCACAGTGGCGCCGCACCGTGTCCCTTTGCAGTATCAAAGCGCGCCGGTCGGAGAGTGCGTTGTCCCTGCAAGCGCGGACCGCGCGCAGCTCGCGTCTCAACCGACGCAAGTGCTCCACGCTGCGCCTGCGGCTGTTCTGAGATGCCAACTGGAAGTGGGCATTTCGAATATTTAGATACACGTATATAATTTACTGGACCTCACTGAGGGACTGACATATAACGCACATCCTCAACTTATCCGTGCAGGAACAGAGACGGAATACAAATTCCTGCGTTGCCCAGACTAAGAGGCGAGAAAATAATCCAGCATCTAGGGAGCGGAGGATCACACCCCCGTTGACGAAGTGAGTTTGCCTCTCCCGGGGCGTTCTCAAGCACTGATTCGCAATCAGCGTGGGCGTAACTACGTTCTAAGTCTCACGCTTTTCCTACTCTGAGGGCGGGGCACATGGGAGGAAGGGGTACCTTGCTGAGTCTTCACACAGGCCAGTAATTGAGTCTGTTATTGGCGCTGTCCTCAGTGGATAACTCTCATTACTTTGGTCTAATCCCAGTGAAGGACCCGGTAGTGTACGAAATGCATTTCTCCATGCCTCAAAAAAAAGGCGATAAAACAACCCACAGCCAGATCGTAGGTTATATTATCCGGCCGGGCTGGAGGTGCAATGCGCAAGCGAGCGCACACCCCGGACAAGAGACGTTCGAGGATTAGCCAGAGGTTTTGGGTATCCCCAACTGTGGATGCTAGTAGCACCCCAACGGGTAGAACACGCCCCACCGCGCTTACCTCGCGGTGGTTTATTCTCAAGCGGATTTCCCATAGTAAACAAAGGTGGCAGGGTATTTGCCCGTCTGAATGGCTACCACCAGACCAGGGGGTCTAGAGCATCGTTCCTCACCCTGAGGGTCGCAGTCTGGTAAAAAAATAAGACCTATATACAAATAAAATGTATAATAATTAAAATATTATTACAATTCGGCAATGAAGGGTCGCAAGATTTTTACTTAATATTTTGGTTTTTCGTGAGTCGCAACATAAAAATAGTTGAGAAACAATGGTTTACAGTATGCTGCCATAAAAGCCTTGAATTGTGTTCCGGCTTTAGTGGACAGGCTCCATCCAGTCTCCCTTTAGAAAGCGGCAGGCGCTTTGGTAGCATCTTTGTTGTTACAAATGTCCATAGGCGATGGTAACCGCTTTCCATCAGGTGAGCAGTGTCTGCTGAACTCATGCAAAAAAAAAACTATATAGTTGCTTGCGACTTCACCGGCTTAGTTAGTCATAGGGTTTTCATACAAACTTTCATCCCCGTTTTCACCCTCTTAGGGGGTTGAATTTTCAGTAATCCTTTCTTAGTACGCTAGTATAGAAATAACCTGCATGAAAATGTTCACTGCCCTAGCCCCAGTAGTTTGGTTTGAGCATTGATATGATTCAGTCAGTAAATATTATTTTATTCAATCTTTTCAAAGTACTCTCCGCCAGCCTCTATACAAAGTTTCATGCGTCCGAACCAGTTTTCGTAACACTTTTTCCAGTCCGCCGCGGAAACCTTGTTTACAGCTTGCTCGAACGCTGACAGCGCAACTTCCGGCGACGAAAATTGTATCACTTTGAGCTGATTTTTTATTTTCAGGAATAAAAAAAATCACACGGTGTCACAATGTTCCCGGCGCAGATCTATTTTTCAATGAGACAACAACAATTACAATAATTTAAATCAACTCGCAAACAATGTGGAGGGAAATTTTGAAATTGGAACGTACCTATTTTTAGTTATAAATAATCATATTTTCAAAATAGATTATAACTGGCCAGTCTCTCATTACATACAAACTTTTTCGCAGTACTTTCTGAGTGGCCTGGTATAAATGTATATAGATCACCATTCCACAAAACAAAAAAGTAGAGAAAAAATTAATTGTAGTGTTTTAATGTGGTCGAGCCATAATGGAAACATTACAGTTTATTACAGCTCTTGGGGCGTGTAAAGCTTTGGCTAAAAATGAAGCACAAATGCTTTCTCGTGGCCAAGTAGCATGGGAACATATCTTATTGTATAATAGTATTATTTTACTATAGGTTAACCACAAACAGGGTTCCTATTACTATGTGATTTTGAATGTTGATATTATATATACTACATAGTTGTATTCATTTATGTGGTAATTTAAAGAGCTCATTATATTATATTAAGTTGAGGCTTTCGTCTGGAATAATTTTAAAGATTTAGGCCGTTTCACGCAAATATGGTGATGGATTTAATGCGTTATTTCTTATGACACATTGTTAATGACGTTAAATATTGACAGATAACATATTGTTAAAATTTGGGCCACCTGCATATCTGTAAACAAAGCACATTTATTACCAGCCGGCGTTTGAGCTAATAACATTGAAACTATTTATGACTGTCTTCTTTTGTTTACTTTGTGTTTAGAATTTGTGATTGGAAAAAAAACAGCCCATTGTGTATTGTAATCTTTATGGTAGTCATTAGCCAGGTGTGATTCTTGGAAAACTCCCTCCACGCGGTCAAGCAGACATAGTGTATTTGTACAATATAAAGCAATGCCCCAATGCAGGGGTGAGGCAGTCTAGCGATAACCAGCCGCGAGGCAAGACTTGTGTACATTCGATAATCTATTTAGTGACGGACTTTACGCGTGTTATTGAATCTTGCATTACGTTTGAACTGATTGTGTTGATATTTGTACCTGTGTTATAAGTGTTTGTATAGTTCTAATAAATTCTATAGTAATTCTAACGGTATTTTAATTCGAGTCCTGCAACTCGTAACAATATACACAAATGTGGCTCTTCGTTAACGGGGTTATTTTTTAAAGCTTTAAATAGGACGCATTCGGCCATAGCCTAACGGTCCTTATTCATAGTGAGAGTAAACTTAAAGCATTCTTTAAGAACCGTAAAGAAGCCTTCAAGTCTACACTAACTCGATATGAAAAAGACAGCGAATCTTTAACACTAATGCAGATGAAGTCCTTTTGACCTGAATTTATAATTCTATATCTTGTCCAACGGTTTATTTTACTTTTGACAGGTCGATAATTAACCGATCAATTCGTGATGCCTAAAACCATTTGTTGTTGATGGCTCCAACGCCTTTGGCATTGATTTTGCCAATGTCATAGTAAAAGAGGCAGGTGTTAATAGACGCTAATATAGCTGGCAAAATCAAGAAATTTCCATAGTCGGTAATCTTTTTCCAGAAACCTGAGGACAAGACAACACAAACAGTTATGTTAGACTAACTACATTATAGGAATATATTGTTAAGTGATAAAAATTTACATAAAATCAATATATGCTTACTATAAACTAAAGTCAGAAGGAAATTAATATTAATTGGGCGAGGAATATCAAGGGGCAGAATATCATAAAGGGGTGAAGATAAATTTGGACAGTTAAAAAATATGTGTTCCAGAGAACCTTCGGCAAGACCACATTCACACAGAGAATGATCACGTACCCTGATCTTAGCCAAAAAGACTGGGGTGCATATAAAACCTAATCTTAAGCGAATGATAGCTGAAGTCATCTTTTTGGGGAGATTACGGAATCGGAAGAACCAAGGAAATTGAGCCAAATGAGGTTGAAGTTGTCCATAGTATTTGCCTTTAGATTGGCAGGATTGGTGCCATAACTCACTCCAAGATTTAAACATTTGGGATTTGGAGAGGGTACGAAGGTCCCTAGGAAAGCACTTGTTGAATTTTTCACAGCCTGAGTGGACAGCTTGTTTGGCACAGTTATCAGCCGTCTCATTTCCACTAATTCCTGAGTGGCCGGGAATCCAAGCTAGAACTACTTCTAAGCCCATGTCATGACAGCGTTGAAGAGTGTCTTTAATTTGAAGTGAAATGGTAAATATATCCTTAGATCTAAAGGGGGACTTAGCAATGTCTTGTAGACAGCTCAAAGAATCAGTGAAAACAATTGACTTTCTTATCCTATGAGACTCTATGTAGAGTGTGGCTTCAAGGATGGCGATTGCCTCCCCTGTGAAAACCGAACTGTAACTGGGGAGTTTATAATTAAGAATTATTTTATACTTAGGTATCCATACAGCAGCACCTGTAGGACCATTTGGAGATAATTTTGATGCATCGGTAAACATTGGGAGCCAATCAGGCCATTTTTCAAGTAAAATACTATTAAATAGCTGATTGGCAACCAGAGAATGTTTTTCGATACCAAAGTCAAATATTATTCTTGGGCGAAACATCAAGCTTTTAAAATCGGTTTCGAATAATGGGTGCCTGTAATTTTGAAAAACATTAGAAGAAAGGTTTTTGAATTGATTGAAAGAATTAACTAAAGGGGGAAGGCTTTTGTGATTCCAGTAGGGAGAGGATTCAGTCAGTTGGGATAGTTTGTCAAGACTTTCTAAGATAGGGTGGTTCGATAACTGAAGGGCTTTGTAGAAGAACCTGTCAGCAAACAGCTGTCTACGCAGAGTGAGAGGAGGTTCCAGGCATTCAACTTGAAGAGCGTTGGTAGGGGACGACCTCATGGTACCAGTGATGATTCTCAAGCATTTAGCTTGAATGCCATCCAGTTTAGATAGAGTAAGTTTATGACAAGGTTCTAAAAGAAAGCAACCATAATCAAAATGGCTCCTGACTATAGCATTATAGAGGAGTTTTTGGTTGTACGGATGTGATCCCCATTTTACTCCAGAAAGAGCTCTAAGGATATTGACATTTTTTTCCGCTTTCTCACAGATATATTTTAGATGAGGGATGCCAGAGAGTTTTGAGTCTAGAAAAACCCCTAAAAATTTCACAGAATCAACTATTTGAATGGGACAGTTATTCACTTTTATATCGAGAACAGGGGGGACTCTTTTACGAGTAAAAATAACTACATTACTTTTTTGTGGATGAAAGGGACAGGTCATGATCCAGCAGCCAAGAGTTAAGGTAGTATAGAGCGGAGTTTAAACGAGAACTAGCATCCGAAAACGAGTTTGATGAAACATATAAGGCTATATCATCAGCATATTGCAGTATGTTGCAGAAGCAATTTACAGAGGTATCTAAGTCTGCTGTGTATATATTATACAGAATGGGGCTGAGGACAGAACCTTGGGGGAGACCCTTCCACACGAGCCTTGGGGAGGATAATTTGCCATCAGGGGATCGAACCATAATGGACCGTTCCATGAACATTTCGCAAATGATGTTTATCATTCTCACAGGTATACTCAGCTTGAGCATTTTCTGCCTGAGTAGGTGGAGGTTGACACTGTCATAAGCGGAAGTAATATCTAGGAATACACCAACAACATGTTCATTTTGTGAAAATGCAGCTCGTATGTTTGTGGTAAGAAGGCTTAAGCTGTCCATAGTCCCTCTTCCTCTTCTGAACCCGAACTGGCTACTGGGTAGTAAGTCACGATTTTCGATGATCCATTCTAGCCGATTTTTAATGAGGTGCTCCATGATTTTTGTCAAGGTAGAGGATAATGCTATAGGGCGATATGAATTTGGATCTGAAGGGCTTTTTCCAGATTTTAGTATTGGAACAATAATTTGAATTTTCCATGAAGAAGGGGTAGAACCGGATTTAAAAAAGTTATTAATTAAATTAAGAAAATAGACTTTAACAGAGTCAGAAGATTTAGAAATAAATGAATATGGAATACCATCAATACCTGGAGTTGAATCACGGAGGTGATCTAAGGCACAGGACAGTTCTGCAAAGGAGAACTCCGAATTCATTGGGTCAGGAATGGAAGACACAAGGGATGGTAGATTGGGATTAGGAGGAACATAAGAGGGAGCAAGTTTGTTCGTAAATTGGTGAAGCCAAGAAGGGTCGTTTGTTGTGCAGTTTGAATCTATTTGAGATTTCCGAAATGTTTTTATTTTTCGCCATATGAAAGCCGAAGGAGTTCTAGGAGATAGGCTCTCACAGAATGATTGCCATCCCAAGCGTTTCTTTTTACGAAGAAGTCGTTTAGAACGGGCAACAATTTTTTTGAAATCTAAAAAGTTGGATAAGTTTGGAGTCATTATAAATTTTGATTCTGCAAGCTTTCGCTGTTTCACACTGCTGGAGCATTCAGAATCCCACCATGCTGGAGAAGGAATTTTGGACTGGGCACAATTCTTTAGGGGAATTGATTCTGATGCCGCCGAAGAGAGGGTAGATATAAATTCAGAATAAGCAGATAGAGCATTGTGTTGAAAAACTTCCGGGAGAGAGTTAATTTTATTCTGGACCAAGGAGGAAAATTTATCCCAATCGGCTTCACGTAATCTATATTTTAAAAGAGGAGCGGGACTTAGAGCTGGGGGCGAAGAGTCTGACAGGGTAGTTAGGATAGGGAGGTGATCACTACCATAAGAATGAGAAATAACTGACCATGATAATCTACTTGTTAAAGAAGGAGAGCAAAGGGTGAAATCAGGTACACTAACATTTTGCACGGGTGAAACTCGACGAGTTGGAGTCCCATCATTTAAGATGCACAGATTTAGATTATCAAGGATTTCAATAAACTGAGGTGAGATAGAATCACACACAGGTGCACCCCATATAGTGTGACGTATATTGAAGTCTCCCTGAATAATCATAGGATTACGAAATGATGATAGGATAGATGATAATTCCTGAAGAAGGTTAATATTGGGGTATGGAATGTATAAAGAAACGAAAGTAATGTTAAATGATTTTATATAAACTGCCACAATGTTAAAACCAGAAGAATGAGGGGGGAGGGTTGTTTGTGAGAAGGATACTTTCCTATTCACAAGGATAGCACATCCTGCACGTCCATCCTCTCTGTCGTCCCGCAGACAGGAGTACCCTGGCACCCTAAATAGGGAGCCAGGTTTTAACCATGTCTCAGAGACAGCAAAAAGAATGGGTTTAAAAGTATTTAAAAGATAAATAATGTCATTTTTTTTATTTACTATGCTGTGACAGTTCCACTGAAGGAATGTCGCCATTTTTGGTGTGGGAATTTAAAAGAGTAGTAATAAGTGATTGTGAAGTTTGGAGGACGTTGTACGGTATCAATTCTCCGAACTTGGAGAAAATATTTATTAATGTCAAAGACATAAGTTCAGCTAAGTTTTCGCTTTGTAAGATATCTTGAGATTGAGGGCCTAGAGCACAACCATTGGACATAGAGGAGGAGGGGGTAGCAGTAATATTACCATGTGATTGTACATCATAGGATTTCCCTAAGGCAGGTCTAGGGCGTCGCTCTATAAACACTGACTTTTTATAGGAGGACGATGGAGGGTGTTGATTAGAAGAAGTCGAGGGGATAGTTTGGCGAGAATGGATATTACTTTGGCCAGAGAATCTTAGAGGTTGTGGAGAATTGACGATATCAGCATAGGGGGTACGGACTGCAGGAAATGCTCGTGCTGCTTCAATATAGCTAACATTATCTTCAGACATTGCATTTTTTATTAATTTTTGTCGAGAATGTTCAGGGCACTTAGATTCGGTAGCTAAATGATTTCCTGAGCAATATAGACAACAGATTTTGTCATCCGGAACATTGCAGGTTGTAGCATCATGGGGGCCGGCACAGCGAGAGCAACGAGGACTTGAGCGGCATTGGTCTCGGACATGACCGAATCGACAACACTTATGGCACTGAATTGTTGGTAATATGTAGCGCTCAACAGGTAATGACATGTTGCAAGAATAAATACGTTCTGGTAAGTTTTGGCCTAAGAAAGTACACACCACAGTACCTGTGGGTTCCCAAATAGTTTTACCTTCAGCACGTTTTTTCCTATTAAGACGTCTGGCTTTGATAATTACTGGAAAACCTGGCCGGCATTCTGTAGTTGACACTAAATCTTCTAGGGTCCAATCAAGTGGGATGTTACGAGCAACACCCATTCGAGTGACTTGATAGCGAGGAATAGAAGCAGAGAGGTCGTGGCTAGATAACAGTGGGTTAGACAAAAAGGAATTGGCATCTTGAAAGTTTTTGAAGTAAACAGATGTTTTATTTCTACCAACATTGCGGATTTCATCAACTCCGGGGACATTATTATTATAGATTATACGGGCAATTTTGAGAGTTTTCATTGTGTTTGTTAAATTTGGTAAATCGTTCTCAGTAGTGCGAGATACAACAACAACGAATGGGCCGCTATCATTCTCTGTGTATTTGAGGTCAGAAGTTGGTTCATAACCAGGCCGGGTGTAAGTGTGCTGAACGGATGCAGAAGCGGGACATAAAGTAGCGCGTTTTTCTAGAATATCGTGTCTCATTGAATCAGCAGAACGTTTCGAACCGATTTTGTCTGGTATTTGGCTTAAAGCAGCCAATTCGTCCAATTGTAAATCAAGAGAGCGCCGCCCCTTATCAGGGGGAACGTTTTCTCCAACGGAAAAAGACATGGCAAATAATGTTAAGACTTACAAGTACTTAAATAATACCACCACCAACACAAAAAGACAACACAAGTCCTTGTGATTTAGAGAAAAATGATTAATATCGCGAAAAAGTTTCCAAACACGTGTTAGTTACACTAAGGCACATAAAAAAAATTTTGTCGCTTAGAAACCTTTATATCGCAAAAGTCGCACAGTTTTTGAATACCATAAACTAAATGTTGCTTGCAGCTTCATTTGTATAGATTAAGAGGCTATGTAGACCTGATTCAAATCGGTTTTTCAAAAAATCAACCCCGCACGGCCGATATTTACTTCGATGGAACTGCGCGTAATAAAATTTCGACCGTGGCGAAATATTGCAACTGAACATACCTACACGCAGCGCGTCGATTTCAACTTGATTCAATTTATTTCATTCTAAGGCTCGCGAGAGCGAGACAAGATATCCTAAAGTGAGATAGATCGTTTATATGCTTAATCGCTATTGAAATTTTGACACCACTTCCTAAGCGTCTTTAGCCCAACGGTTTATCAGGCGCAATAGGAACTAGGAGATACGGAGTTCGAATCCTTATCAGGCTGTACGTTGTTTTTATTGTGCCAACAATTTTTTAGACGGGTAAACTTTATTAAAATTATGTAATTGTATTATGGAACAACAATGAATCCATATATATATATATAAATATAAATGCGAAAGTAACTCTGTCTGTCTGTTCTGTTTTCACGGAAAAACTACTGGAATGATTTGGCTGAAACTCAGTATGTGTATATATATATTCGATGCCGATGATGAACATAGGATATTTTTTATCTCAAACAAAGGGCTAGTTTCCGGGATAAAAATATATTTGTCTTTCTGTTTGTTTTACTTTTACGGAAAAACTATTGCACCGATTTGGCTAAAATTCGGTTTATGTGTAATTTTAATAATTATGGTGGACAAAGGATAATTTTATCCCGGATAATGGGATAGATTTATGTAAAGGTTATCTCAGAAAGTAGAACAGGTTTTTTTATGATTTACCATTTCGGTAATTTCGACTTGTTGGGCCATTTTAGCCATATCGGTCAATTCGGCCATTTGGGCCATTTCAGCATTTTCAGTCATTTCGGTCATTTCATTTCACCATTTAGGCCCGTTCGGCCAATGTGTCAATTCTCTGTAACAACGCCGCCATTTTTACCCATCATTAAATCAGTCAGTTCCGCACGCCCGTGTTTTATTGACGTCCCACTGGCGACGAATTCGGATCGAAATTACCACGTGTCTTCATTTTATTTTGTGTTTAAACGTTTGAATAATGCCCATAGGCAAGTTAGAACCGTTTAACCTAAACTCAAAACAATGGCCGGCATATATCAGACGTGTAAATCAATACATATTACTAAATGATATCAAAGCAGAATTAAAAGTGCCAATGTTAATTACGGTGGTCGGTGAGGCGACGTACGCGCTTATGTGTGACCTGTGTTCACCGGATTTCCCGGAAGACAAAAACTATGACGAATTGGTATCATTGGTTACCAATCATTTGGAGCCGCAAAGATCAGAAATTGCCGAAAGACACGTATTTAGGTTAAGAAGGCAACGTGTCGGCGAACCCCTTACAGAATACTTGCAGGCACTCAAACACCTAGCTGCAACGTGCAATTTCGGCAGGTGCAAAAAGTGTTCAACGCTAGATGAAAATTTAAGAGACCAATTCGTGTCTGGTCTGCACAGTGACGCAATGCGGTCTAGGATATTTGCGGAGAAAAAAATTCAATATAAAGAGGCGGTGGAGCTGGCTCTAGCTTTGGAGGCTGCAGAGAAGCACGCGGAGGTGAGCGGTAATACAACACCAGGGACGACCTCAGGTGCCGGCGGCGAGGCGGGCGAGGGTCTGCACTACGCGCGGCCGGGGCGAGGCCGCGCCGAGCGGGCAGGGCGCAGGGCGGCGGGCGCGAGCGGCGCAGCGCCGGCGCAGGCCTGTTGGCGGTGCGGAAAGGCGCATCGTGCGGATTTGTGTCGTTATAAAAATTACAATTGTGATGAGTGCAATCAAAGAGGTCATTTGAAAGTTATGTGTAAAAAAGTAAAAAAGTCGGGCGAACGGGACAACAGGCGACATAATTACGTAAGTGGCGAAGACGATTCAGACGATTTGTATAATATTGTGGTAACGGCAGACGGTAGTAGACCGTATTTTGTTAAATTAATAATTGATAGTAACCAAATTGAGTGTGAAATCGACACAGGTAGTCGTATTTCGGCTATTAGCGACCGAATGTATAATCTTAGGTTTTCACACAAGGTTATTAAGCCGGACAATGCAATATTACGGAGCTATTCTGGTTCACGTATCGAGTCCTTGGGATACATAAAAGTAGACGTAAGTTTGGGCGGTGTAAACTTAAAATCTATGCCATTATATATCATAAAGGGGGGAGCACGACCTTTATTAGGCAGGGAATGGATGCGCGCTCTTAAGATTTCACAGATTCGTCTCAATGAAATCTCCGAGGACGGATACGTGAGCCAATTACGCTCTGAATACCCTGAAGTGTTTTCAGACAAACTCGGCACTTGTAAACAAAAAATTAGACTCCAAGTAACTGACCACGAGCCGGTTTACGTGCGTGCTAGGCCTGTGCCTCTAGCGCTGCGTGGTCGCGTGGAGGCTGAGCTGGACCGGTTACAGGCAGATGGCACCATTTATCGCGTGGACTATTCCGAATATGGCACTCCGATTGTGCCAGTAGTGAAATCAAATGGTGATATTCGTATTTGTGGGGATTACAAGATAACAATAAACCCGAAATTAAAAAGAGATTTTTACCCGTTGCCGCGTATCGAGGAATTGTTCGCCGCTCTAAGTGGAGGGGAGAAATTCACTAAAATTGACCTCACCCACGCTTTTGAACAGTGCCTTCTGTCTGAAGAGTCCCAGCCGTATACTGCAATCACAACACACATTGGTACGTTCGCTTATCGTCGTACGCCCTACGGACTCTCATGTATTCCGGAAAAATTTCAGAAAATCATGGAAGAAACGTTACGCGGGGTACCAGGTTGTGTTGTGTTTTTGGACGATATTTGTGTAAGCGGATCCACAACACAAAACAATTTAAGAAATGTTAGATCTGTCCTTGATCGGTTACGTAATATGGGCCTGACGGTTAAACTAAACAAATGTAATTTTTTGCAAAATAGTGTCAAATACTTAGGCTTTGTTATTAGCAAAGAAGGTTTGCGGCCCGACCCCGCAAAAATAGAGGCCATTGTCAGGGTCCCTACACCGACGAATATTACAGAATTAAAGAGTTTCCTAGGAATGCTAAATTATTATGGTAAATTCATACGTAATTTAAGTACTTTGTTACACCCGTTACATACACTTTTAAAAAAGGAACAAAGTTGGCAATGGTGCTCTAATTGCGAGCGAGCCTTTGAGGAAGCGAAGCGAATTCTTTTGAGCGACCGAGTGCTAGCACATTACGAGGAGGGCCGGCCAGTCGTCCTCTCTGTAGACAGCAGTGCGTATGGACTGGGTGCAGTACTGTCACACATATACCCAGACGGGAGTGAACGCCCAGTCAGTTATGTATCTCGGACACTAAGTGCAGCTGAACAAAAATATAGTCAGTTGGACAAAGAAGCTCTTGCAATTTACTTCGGAGTTACTAAACACCATCATTACTTGTATGGTAGACACTTTACTCTACGCACCGACCATCAACCACTGACTTATATTTTAGGGCCTAATACTGGTATCCCACAAACTGCTGCAGGACGTTTGCAACGCTGGGCTACGCGTTTAAGTGCGTACGATTTCACGGTAAAATATATTCGATCGGCAGATAACGGACCGGCCGATGCCTTGTCTCGACTACCGCTCCCTCACGAAGAACGCTTCGCTGACACTATTAGTTACCTTAATTTAATAGAAGAGTCTTTCCCAATTACCTTTAAACGTGTTGCAAAGGAAACAGAAAAAGACGCTTTGTTAAGTAAGATTAAGGGCTATATAATGTTTGGTTGGCCGTCGTCTGTACAAACTGATGAGGAAAAATGCTATTTTGATAGGAAACAACATTTAGTCGTTGAACTAGGTTGCTTAATTTATAAATATAGAATCATTATTCCCTCATCATTGCAGGAACAAGTTCTTTCCGAAATACACGAAGGCCATTTAGGAATTAACAAAATGAAAAATATAGCGCGCAACTATGTTTACTGGCCATACTTAGATAAGCATATAGAAGAGACGTGCCGATCGTGCGACGCATGTCGAACGGTCCGCGACTCCCCCGCGCACGCACCCCTCCACCCCTGGGAGTTTCCCTTATACCCGTGGCAGCGCTTGCACGCGGATTTCGCCGATTGTGGCGGCAAGCGTTACCTTATCGTTGTAGACGCCCACTCGAAGTGGATAGAAGCCATAGCGATGCATAGTACAGAAGCACATTCTACAATTATTGTTCTACGAAGCATTTTTGCCCGTTTCGGCCTGCCTATTCAGTTGGTAACAGACAACGGCCCACCTTTTTTTTCGCATGAATTTAAAACATTTTGCCAAAAAAACTGTATTAAACACGTAACCTCAGCTCCTTATAGACCACAAGGCAACGGGGCAGCAGAGAATGCCGTGAAAACTGTAAAAAAAGTTATTAAAAGGGCTTTGTTCGAAGGGGAGAATGTGTCTACAGCTTTAAGTAAATTTCTACTGCGATACCGCAATTGCGATCACGCAACTACTGGCGTGTCACCAGCCGTGGCGCTCCAAGGGCGCAGACTACGCGGCCGCCTGGACGCACTGCGCCCAGACACCGCAAGCGTAGTGCGAGATGCGCAACAGAGACAGATTTCATCCACAGGTGGCACTGCACGGTCCCTTAACCCGGGAGACGATATCTTAGCTCGGGATTACACAGCAAAAGGAAATAAGTGGGCCGTAGGTAGGGTGGTCAAGAAAACGGGTCCGGTGTCATATAAAGTAGACGTAGGCCGAGGTGTGGAATGGCGGAGACACATCGACCAACTGGTACCTGTGGGAAGGGACAAATCTCGCCACTCTTTATCTAGAACTAGTTTAGCACCGGTGGAGGAGGAAACGCAAGAGGAAACCGTAGAAAAGCCTGTGGAAGTCTATGGGGAGCCTGAGGACACTTACGAGGATGCGTCTGACTGTCGTGACGAGAAAGCTCCGTCGGTGGAGAGAGAATTTGTCATGGTAGACGCGGCTGCTAAGACCGGCTCGCCACCGCCAGACGCTTCCTCCCGTGCACGACGTGCCCATCAGCGGTCACAACGTTGTAAGCCATAGCATAGTATATATAAAATTTGTATAGTTGATTAAGTTTTCTTATTGGTATTAACCTATGGATATTTACTTTTTGTTTGGTCTTTAAGTAGACTTAATAAACCTATTTTAGGGGGGGATAGATGTAGTGTCTCAATACTCTGTAACAACGCCGCCATTTTTACCCATTATTAAAAAAGCTTAAGTTGTTTCATAAAACTTTTTTGTCATTTTTTAAATAGTACAATTAAATATTCATTTTTATAGAACATGAAGTTTATAATAGTTTGAACATAACACAATTAACATCCTTAATTACAAATCAATTTTCATACCAAAAATCAGTATATGTTATGTAAAATTTTAAAAAAGTTTTTAAATTTTGAAAATTATAAGTTTTCTGATTGTGTTTTTCTTATTAATGTTGTTATGAAAAAAACTATATTATCTAAAGAAATATGTCTTTTTTAAAGAAATATAAATAAATAAATGAGTTATTCTTTTATTTTTCCATCAAACTATGCCAACGTAATAACTAAACAAGGGACCAACTCACACACAAATAATTTTACTAAAAGGAATCATCGAGGTTGTTTGATTACTATGTAATTTGAAATTATTTACATTAAAATTGTACTTGAATATATAGGACAAAATATAATATACAATATTCTAATTTTCTTTTCCAAAATATAGACATATTTTTTTGTATGCAAAATTTTAATAAAAACTGCTTTTTCTCAAAACTGTCAGTATGTGGGTTGGTTCCATTTTGCATAAGTAGGTCCAATAATCCAGTGTCTACATCATTTCTATTGAGAAACATAGATGGCGCTTTCAGATTTTAATGTTACCGGTAAGATTGATTTAAATACATTTTATTGTCAGTAGTATAAAAGTCCACATGAAATGAAATATAAAAATATAGAAAAGTATTTTTATTGCATTTTATAAAATTATTTAAGAAGAGAAAAAGACCATTTCATCAACTTTGATATAAAAATAAAAAGTTCTACTACATCAAGTGAAGCATTTGTCTACATAATTTCTATTGAGAAACATAGATGGCATTTTCGAATTTTAATGTTACCGGTAAGATTGATTTAAATAAATACATTTTATTGTCAATAGTATAATAGTCCAGATGAAATGAAATATAAAAATATAGAAAAGTATTTTTATTGCATTTTATAAAATTATTTAAGAAGAGAAAAAGACCACTTTATCAACTTAATTTAATTTCGAATAGCACGCTCGAGCAAAACGACGCGTGTTCACACCTCCAAGCCCTCGGGCGGAATGAAAAATTCATACATTGAGACCGGCAAGCGTGATTTTTGAAGTCATTTATAAAATAAAATAATTAATTACTTCCAAATCTCTAAGTAACCGAATACAAGAACTACAATGATTCTGTTTTTTATAATATGATATGTTACTGTTATTTATTTTAGCGATGTACGATTAACAGTAATAATAATATTAAAGGTTGAAGAACACGTTTAGATGTCACTTTGCAATTATTTTCTATCGAGAAAATATATCGAAAATGCGTTTTGAATACGAAAAAGACGTCAGAAATATGATCAAGATTGACATTTTTTTTTCATCGCATTAAAGTGTGTATAATTATTGTAACAACGGCTGAGAAATCGATCATAAAACGCTTTCCGGCATTAGTGACCAGGTTCCAGTCCCTTTTAAGAGAGCAGCAGCGCATTTTTAGCACCTTCGGTGTTGCAAATGTCTATAGGCGATGGTAACCGCTTTCAATCAAGTGGGCCGTCTGCCTGTCTGCTGAACTCCTGCAATAAAAAAAAGAAAAAAAAAAAGAGAAGACGTGGTGAGAGGCGGCATAATTTTAGAGTAGACTATGGTTTTTTTTGGTTCCGGATCCAATTCAGTTTTTTTGTTTGATAAAATAATAAATATGTGCAAAACGGATCGCAACAAAATTTTAACTTGAAGTTTTACGAACAGATTGTTAATCTACTTGTCCAATTTTTCACCCCCTTAGGGGTTGGATTTCATAAATCCTGTCATTGTGCGCACCTAAAATATACGAAGAATGCGCATCGGTAAATCTCTAGTATACATTCGCATGCATCTTTAGCCGCAACCAGTTTTTTTTTATTTTAAATCTTCTTCAGACTTTTTCTGTTCCAGACGCCTTGTTGGTAACAATAATCAATATTAATCAGTGACATTGTAACTAAAATTGAAATATCTAGCATAGGGTTGCCAACCGTACTATATTTTAACCAATTGTACTATATACTAGCTTCTGCCCGCGACTTCGTCCGCGTGGAATAGTTAAAAAACCCCCGATTTTGAAACATTCTTCATTGGTGCTCCGCTCCTATTCGTCTTAGCATGATGATATATAGCCTATAGCCTTCCTCGATAAATGGGCTATCTAACACTGAAAGAATTTTTCAAATCAGACCGGTAGTTCCTGAGATTAGCGCGTTCAAACAAACAAACTTTAGTATAAGATATAAAATTATAGAAAAATAATACAGTATGAAATGTACTATATTTTCTATTCTATGTACTATATTCTATAATGTACCGATTTGGCTGAAAATTGGTGGGGAGGTAGCTTAGAACCAGGTGACGGACATAGGATACTTCTTATCCCGTTGGAACCGGTAGGTGGCGCTGAGATCGGGTTCTAGAATGCTCCTAATCACCTGGACCGATTTTGGTGATTTTGTTTTTGTGTGTTTGAGTGCATCCCCGGATGGTTTAAATCCACAATTGGAACCGGTAGATGGCGCTGGGATCGGGTCCTAGATTTTTATTTTTTCAGAGCAGGACAACGTCTGCCGGGGCCGCTAGTATATAATAAATAATGAAAAATAATTTTATACTTATTTTTTCACCTATTTCCAAAAGAACTATATTTTTACAGCTTAAAAATAAAAATACTATATTTTGTTCAAAAAAAGGTGGCAACCCAAATCTAGCATGAGTTTTAAGAAAACATAGTGCGGTGAATGATGCCACTCACGAGATTCATCAGGGGCTTAATTCTGCTACTTAAATATATCCTTGCAAGATATTCAAAGTAGGAGTCCATTGTGATGGTGTCAAACATTCATATTCTACTAAATCAACAAGGTCTTGTTGATATCGTCGCGGCAGAATAGTAGTAGAAAAAAATTGGTATTACCATTAGCAGAAATGGCGTTAGCCGAAATAAGCTACGAAAAACTATAAACATTTATTTCGCATGTTTCCACTTATAAATATTTATAGAGTGGCATGCCATAAACGCAGTGATGGATTTACACTAGGAGCACTAGGGGCAGTCAAGGGGGGCGAAATTTTCTAGGGCGGCAAAATTTGGAGTCAGCAAAAAAAAATTCAACTTTCTGCTATAAAAATTAATGATTTTCAAAAATTGGGAAGTTATTTTTCATGCCAAATCTTAAAAATCGAGTTCTCATTGGATATTTACGTTTGAAGTCTAGTTACAATGCATAGATAATAGGGCAGTAGTTTTCACGTTGTCCCAGGGCGGCACTTAAGGTAATCACAAATCTACAATTGAGGCAATATTGTCTGGCAAATATGACGAGATATAGAATTGGGATGGAATTTGAACTGGGAAATTTTTTCACAGTTCTAGCCCCAGTAATTTAAGACTGTGGTTGGCATATTAGTCAGTCAGTTAGATAAACTAATTATATATGTATCTATAGATTAATTTCATTTTGTTTATTGTTTACCTTAGGAACTTGGAAAGGCTCTCCTGTAAAAAGCATGTTTTACACATGATTTGTTTGATCAATTTCGATGAATCAACCAAAGTGGTTCACATAAGAATAAAACTAAGCCATTCAATACCATTGAACACCATTGTGTCTTTTCAATCCTGTGCATTTCAACCAAATTCGTTCAAGTTGGATAATCTATATAATGTGATGTTACAGGAATGGACAAGGTGAGAAAAGGAAACATAATATCTTTGAAAGTTGCACTGATGACTGAAAAATTGAGAGGAAGAAGACTAAAGTGGTATGGACAAGTAATGACGGATGAAAGTCATGTGAGAAAAAGAATCCAGGGTAGGGTGGAGTTGAGAGAGGATGGGAGGTGTACAGGAGTCACCCTCCACCATTTCAGGCTGCTGGTTTTTTTTTATTCAGAGGTGCTCTGGGGGAGGGATTTCGAACAAATCTCATCATAAGTCTCCTTAATAGGGCAGAAATAAGGGGGTGAGGAGTACCCGCTAACATTTCCAGCTCTTAGAGATGGGTATTTTATTTTAAAAATAGGAGATAAGAGCAGTGATTTCTGGGAGGTAAAAAAAGAATAAACCATGAAGAACCATAGAAGGCTAAGCCCTTCTATCCTATAAGGGCAGAATCAAGACGTGACGCTCGCGGACCGCGTTCGTAATACCGAAGTAAGAAAGAGAGTTGGTCTGAAAGAGTGTCGGGGTGAAGGTAATGAAAGGAATGCTCCGGTGGTTCGGGCATGTGGAAAGAATGCATGATGAAAGAATGACTAAACAGATATACAATGCAAAAGTGGATGGATGCAGAAGTCATGGAAGGCCACGACACACCTTCCATGATCAAATTGATCCTGTACTAGCAGAAGGTGATGTCAGGAGCCTTAAGAACAGACATGCATGACAAGAGTTATGAATGTCAAAGAAGCAAGTGAGGTGTGTAAGAATAAGCCTGAATGGTGCTCTGTTGTTAATGTCTACCCCACAAGGGAACTGGCATGAAGTTATGTATGTATCTATGTATGTAAGAAATCTATGTACTTCTGGTAGCCGAAAATGGTGAACGGTGACCCTGACAACTCAGAATTCTACTTTAACAAGGCGAGGTACTATGAAATTTTTACCAAATCCCTACAAGAGTTCTTTGTTTTTTTTAATTACGAAACATTGCATCTCAAGCAGCAGGAAATGGTGGGGGTGAGTCTCATATACCCCCCCTTCCCCTCTCAATACCCCTCACCCCCGGATTCAGGGTACAACTGTTACCCAGATATTTAATACACAAATTTAAGTAGTAAGTGGGTAGAGTGGTTAGGGGGGACGGTACCCTTTCTGCAACCTCTATGGTCTGAAGTTCTTTAAATATTAGATTTGGTAAACATGACCTCACCTATTTTTTCACTAATATTATTGTGATGGGTGGTGAAAGGTTGCAACCAGTAACTAGAGCAGTGATGTAGATTGGGTTATCTTCAGACCAAAACAGACTTGTAACCATTTACTATTTATTTTATATACACGAACAGTTACAATGCCTTAATGTCTCATATTAAGAAACATTTGTTTATCAGTTTAGTGGATGACTAGCAAGATGCTATTTTAATATGTCAATGAACTGATATATTAAGGATAACAATTTTAAAGACATTGCAGAACAAATTCATTTTTTTAATATGGATTAAAATAAATAAATGTGATAATGTTAAAAAAATATTATAATCTCGTGGCCGCCATTTTGAATATTTTCATAGTTACTCTTGTAGTGTGTGTGAATGTGCTCTGTTGTGTTTTTACTTCATTTTTTATGACTTATGCTGTTTTGATTATTTTGGTTCTTTTTCTGTTGATTACTGACTTAATTTTGGACTTTGACAGGATTGTTCAACTTTGGACCTATGATATAAGTGCAATATTAGAGAAAAAATAAGCACGGCATCATCCGCATAAAGCAAAGTGCTTACAACTAGATCAGGCGCACTCCATACGTGACCCCCTTGCCTTTATACAAGGGCACGATGACAGCGCGCCTCCAGTCCTTGGGAACCTTTCCCGTCCTCCAGCACAAGTTGCATAAGGACAGGAAAGCGTCCCGGACGCAGGTTCCACCATCCAGCAGACACACTATCGATTCCTGCTGCCTTTCCATTTTTCAGACTTCTTATCGACCATTCGATCTCTTCCAAAGTGATCTCGGATGCTGACTCTTCGGAGTCGGTCACAGACTCAGTCGTGGTGCAAGCATCCGGGATATTATCATACATTTCTCTAAAATATTCACTCCATCGCGCTAACACCTCTTGTGGGTTAGCAAGAACGTCCCCTGCTTTAGATTTTATTCTTTCCATTCTGGAAGCTGACGAACAACCCCGAGACTTCTTAACCTTTCTCCAAAAGAGTTTGGTATTCGCCTCGAAGTTCTCCGACAGCTTCTCTTCTTCTTTCAATTTTATTCTTTCACGCTTCTCTTTCACGAGAAAGAATACTAATTCCTGCGGCCGGGCGGCATGTCGTAAGAGGCGACTAAACAACCCACAGCTAGGTGGTAGGGCTTTTGTCCGCCTGGATAGCTACCACCCCTGGCCTAGAGTATGCCGCCATAACAGCCTTGAGTTGTGTTCCGGTATTAGTGGTCAGGTTCCAGTCCCCCCTCTCCGAAGCGCTACTGTGTCTGCGAAATTTGGAACCAGATATGTGCTTAAGCCTACTGCATCCTCGCGGGCGTGACGAGGTGGGTCGGGGGTCAGGGAGACCCGTTGAAACGGTTGACCGCTGGCCGCCCGCCAGGTAGTAGGGGACCCGAACCCGGATTAACCGGTCCCATGGAGGCTGATCCCACCAACTGGCGCATAATCTTGGGGAGCATTGTCGTGCCGGATGGTGACCGGATGTGGCCAGGCAATGTTCTCCGGGGAGGATCGGGGGCCCTTCCGTGCCCCGAACCAGCTCAACACACAACCTGTAGGTTTGGTTGGCACAGGCACATATTATTCTCTTTTCCTTTTTTCGCAGACGCCTTAGGGCTTCCATTGACTTCCCTTTTTATTTAATTCTTAATGAGCCGAACAAAGAATTATAAACGTACCACAGCGGGTTTTGACTCCACACTCAAAGTGGACTTTTGCAATATCAGAGGCATTCACGCTAATCTTAATGCCGTCCATCACCACCTTGAGACGGCAAAGCCGGCCTTATTGTTCCTGACGGAGACACAGATTTCTTCTCCGGCCGATACATCATATCTTCACTACCCTGGCTACAATCTGGAACACTTATTCCTTTCAAAAGCCGGGGTATGTGTATACGTCCGGGAAGATATCTGCTGTCGCCGTCTTCACGGCCTAGAAGATAGGGACCTATCTATCATGTGGGTACGCGTGGATATCAGTGGTTCCACCCGGATTTATGCGTGCCTATACCGGTCCCATGGCAGAGAATGCGCAAGGACTGACACAGCTCGCTTTTTTGAACGCGTCCAAGAGGCAACTGACAAGGTTTTCGGGCAGTACCCTTCAGCAGCAGAGGTAGTCATTCTCGGGGACTTTAATGCTCATCACACTGAGTGGTTGGGTTCCCCGAGGACGGATTTGCCAGGGACCACTGCCTATGATTTTGCTCTCGCCCATGGATTTACCCAGGTGGTCACGGGGTTTACCCGTATACCGGACAGAGTGGATCATGAGCCTTCTTTGTTGGACCTTCTGTTGACCACACACCCGGAGAATTATCAGATCTCGATCAGAGCTCCATTAGGAACTTCTGATCATTGTCTGGTATCTTCGTTGGTGCCCCTTCCTATTCCCGATCGGGCTCGCCCCGCTGGACGACGGAAGGTGTGGCGATACAGGTCAGCAGATTGGGATGGACTGCGTGAATTTTATGCATCCTACCCATGGAGGCAGTTGTGTTTCTCGTCGGAAGATCTTGATGCATGCGCAAACTCGATCGCCGATGTGGTGCTGCAAGGAATGGAATGTTTCATTCCAAACTCAACAGTACCCATTGGTGGTAAGAGTAAACCATGGTTCGACAAGCCTAGCGCTGAAGCTGTAAAGCTGAAGCAACAGGCTTGTCGGGCCTGGACCATAGCGCGGGCTCGTCAAGATCCAAGTACCCCCGACCTGAAAAAGAGATACAACGCTGCCTCCAGGTTCCTCAAAAAGCAGCTCGCGAGAGCAAAATTCGATCACATCGGCAGAATTGGCGAGCGCCTCTCAAAGTACCCCTCCGGGAGTAGAGCTTTTTGGGCCCTCGCCAAATCTGTCGAGGGAAACTTTTGTCACGCGTCTCTTCCAGCTCTGCGCACAGCGGACAACCGTCTGGCACACGCCGCCAAGGATAAAGCCGATCTTCTGGGCGAAATCTTTGCGGCCAATTCGACTCTTGACGACGGGGGAGAAACTCCACCTACGATCCCTGGGTGTGAGTCCAGCATGCCGGAGATTCGCTTTACTCAGAAAGTAGTCCGGCGTGCCCTCCGCTCCCTCGACGTCAAGAAGTCATCCGGTCCAGATGGCATACCAGCAATTGTGTTGCAGACGTGTTCAGCTGAGCTGTCTCCAGTCCTTGCCCGACTTTTTACTCTCTCCTACCGCAGTGGTTGTGTCCCCGCTTCGTGGAAGATCGCCCATGTTCACCCCATCCCCAAAAAAGGTGACCGAACGGACCCATCGAATTATAGGCCTATAGCAATAACCTCTTTGCTTTCAAAGGTGATGGAGCGAATTATCAACGTGCAGCTCTTGGGGTACCTTGAAGATTCCCAGCTCTTAAATGACCGGCAATATGGCTTCCGCCATGGTCGCTCCGCTGGGGATCTTCTGGTGTACCTGACCCACCGTTGGGCTGAAGCCATTGAGAGCAAAGGGGAAGCTCTGGCTGTCAGCCTAGATATTGCTAAGGCCTTCGATCGGGTCTGGCACAGGGCTCTTCTGTCAAAGCTACCATCTTACGGGATACCCGAGGGACTTTGCACCTGGCTATCCAGCTTTCTTGATGGCCGCAGCATACAAGTCGTTGTCGACGGTTGCTGCTCTAGCATCAAGCCCATCAATGCTGGTGTGCCCCAGGGTTGTGTGCTGTCGCCGACGCTGTTCATTTTGCATATCAATGATATGCTGTCCATTGACGGCATTCATTGTTATGCGGATGACAGCACCGGCGACGCACATTACTCTGGACGTGCAAACGTCCCTCGATCATTTGTGGAGGAAAGTCGGGTTAGAATTGTGTCTAAGATAGAGAACTCCTTAGAGAGAGTCTCCGAGTGGGGAAGACAAAACCTTGTCCAATTCAACCCTACAAAGACACAGGTCTGCGTATTCTCTGCCAAGAAAACCCCTTTCGTACATGCGCTTCAGTTCCAAGGAACACCCCTTACCACCTCTAAGAGTATTGGGATCCTTGGTGTCGACATTGCAAACGATATACAGTTCAGGGGCCACCTTGAAGTCAAGGCAAAACTTGCCTCCAAGAAGCTGGGAGTGCTAAACCGGTCCAAGCAGTATTTCACTCCGCGGCAACGCCTTGTGCTTTACAAAGCCCAGGTGAGGCCGCATATGGAGTACTGCTCACACTTGTGGGCCGGGGCACCCGCCTACCAGCTAAACCCCCTGGACAGTATTCAACGTCGAGCCGCTCGCATTGTTGACGATCCCATACTCACAGACGGTTTAGATACGCTTGGCCTTCGGAGAGACTTCGCGTCTCTCTGCGTATTCTACCGACTATACAACGGAGAGTGTTCCGAGGAACTGTTCAGAATGGTGCCTTCGTCTTCTTTTTACCACCGCACCGCACGCCATCGGCTGGGAGTTCATCCCCACTACCTTGAGCCGCTTCGCTCTTGTACGCAACGGTTCTCTAGAACGTTTCTCTTGCGTACCGTGGCATACATACTCCTTACACTAACATCTTCCAATTTTTCACACTTTATTCTTTCAAGGATTTGGAATGAGCTCCCAGCCGAGGTTTTCCCACAGCGCTACAACATGGGGTTTTTTAAAAAGGGTGTCATAAAATTTCTTCGAGGCCGGCAGCGCGTTGGTGACACCTCTACAGTTTGTAATATGTAAGTAAAACCTCAGATTAATAATATTGAGAGACAAAGTTTTTACCTCACTTTGCTAAATGTCAGGCAAAGGAACTAAATCCGTACAGCATGAATATCAATATTATTCAATCAAACTGAACATCTTTGAATGACATAAAAATACGGAATTTTAGATTTTTCACATTATTGTGATTAAGATCATTATTATATTTTTGTAGTTTGTATATATAATTAACGACAACATGCAATACTAATGTTAGACAAACAATATATAGGTGTGAGGGGTGTTCAAAGTTTATGGCAAGGACAGTGGGTTAGGTTAGGTTATCTTTAGACCATTTTGGGAACAACATTTTTGGATTTTTGTTTCTCTCAGAAAGTGTTCTTGATGGTGTTTCGTGTGATCTACGTTGACGACTCGGCTTGTATATTGGACTTCTGATATCTGCACTAGTTGTTGACCCGGTTTTGCTTGTTTTTGGATTGTTTCTGTTTTTGACTGTTTTTATTGGCTTTTCCTACTGGTTTTTGTTTTTCCTGACGATTTGGATTTGTTGTTTGCCCCGGATACACCCCTCGCCACCCCCATGGGGGGGGGAGGCCACTAATGGCCGACTCGGGACAGAGTCGCGCCTCGGGAGTGTGCGAGGTCTGGAAACGGCCCAGCGCACGCTCCCGCGGGGAGAATGTTGGTTCCGACTCCGATGAGTCGGGTAGAAAAGTGGTGACCCAGGAGGACACCCAGAGGCCAGGGACCCGGCGCACCAAGGTGCTCCTGGGGGCCCGTCATCGTGGGTACAGCGCGGGGACAACGCTGTCCCGGGAAGAAACCGCGGACGTCGAGGCTCAGGCAGAGGCCTTTGTCAGCCACCTCCGCCAGAATGTTGCGAAAAAGACAAAGGCCTCTGCGCCTGTAGAAACAGCGGACGTACCCCCCGAGATGGACCCGAGGCTCACGGACGTCGACCTGTTGGATGCGGAGGAACTCCGCACCATGGCCGGCGTCCACGTGGCGGCGATTTATAACGTCGCCCAGACCTCGAGGAACCTCAAGGGGGGCTACGTTAAGAAGTTAAAGGAGGCGGCGGCGGCCCTCATGGAGGTGACCGAGAGTCTCACCAAGAGGACCGTCGACGCCGAAACGAGAAAGGTTAGCCTCGACAACCTGAAGTTGAGGCGAGAGGTGGACTCCTTGCGGGCCGAAATTCGGTCATATCGCAGGGAGTTCGAGCAGATGAAGACCGCGGCCAAGGAGTCCGCGGCCAAGGAGAAGACCGCGACCAGGGAGGCCGCGGCTAGGGAGGCTGAGGCCACGGAGGCCGCAGCCAGCGAGGAGGCCACGGCCACGGAGGCCGTGGTCAGCACCGAAGGGCCTTTGCCCCAGACAGTGGGAGGGAGAGCCACTACCGAATCTCCCCCATTCGACGTAGAGGAGCTCAAGCGCTCCATCATTATGTCGTTGGGGGAGTACATCAACGCCCGCTTCGCGGGCCTTGAGGACAGGCTACTCCCCCCCCCGGTTATTCGTCCCCCACTCGCCGCGGACAAGCGGTCAAGGGCGGCGCCTGGGACTTCGGGCGCCAAACCTACCACGGCTCCTCCTCCCAGGGTCTCCGACGACCTATCGGAGCCCTTGGCGATGGAGGTAGAGTCGATCCCGACGGCGGCGGCCCCCGCCCCGTCGTATGCCAAAGTTGTGGGCCCTCCGCGCCCAACTCCGAAACCGGGTCCCTCTGGAGTTCAGAGGGCCCCCAGAAGGCAGGGAGTGGCTCCGACCCCCCCCAATGTGGTCGACTCCCCCCACTGCCCCTACCCACGCCCAGGAGGGCCTGGACGGATGGACAGTGGTAGGAGGTGGTAGAAGGGGCAGAGGGAGAAGGTTGCGCGAGCAAAGAGCGGGGGGATACCCCGCCCCCTCCTTTGCGCCCTTAACCTCAGCTCCTCAGTGGAGGAACGAGCCGGTCAGGAGACCCCCTCCGAGGAGACCGGCTCCATTGGTGGAGGCAAAGGCAGCGGCGGTGATGGTGACGCTGCTGCCTGAGGCCGTAAAAAACGGGATCACCTACCGTCAGATCTTTCAGCAGGACGTGTCGGTGGTGGACCTGCAGACGATGGGCCTCAAGGAGGGCCTCAAGATCACCCGGACGGCCAGCGATGCCCGGCTCCTGGAGCTGCCGCCAGGGCCGGAGGGCATTGAAAAGGCCGACCGGCTGGCATTGGCCCTCGGGGCGGTATGGACAGGCGTGGCTGAGGTCGCCAGGCCGGTGAAAAAAGGGGATATCCGCGTGACCGGACTCGACGACTCGGTCACGCCTTGGATGCTCGAAGAGGCCATCGCTCGCGCAGGGGGCTGCCCGCGCGAGCACGTAAGATCTGGCGGGATCGGTGTGGGACCGGGGGGGATGGGCGCGGCCTACGTACAGTGCCCTATCCCGGTCGCAAAGATGCTTACTGAGCTGAAGCACATCTGTGTGGGCTTCAGCTCAGCAGAGGTCTCGGCCCGTGAGAGGCGGCCCATACGTTGTATGCGGTGCCTCTACACGGGTCACATCACAGTCATGTGCCCGGATGGGCGGGTTGATAGGTCGGCCCTGTGTTTCCGCTGTGGCAGAAGCGGACACAGGGTCGCACAGTGTACGGAGCCGAATGCTCACTGCGTGGTTTGCGCCGAGTCGGGTCTCGACGCAAACCACGTGGCGTTGTCGAGGGGCTGCCTCCCTCCACACGTACGTGGCAAGTTTATTCCTCCGGCGAACGTCGGAGTAGGGAGACACCAGGAGGTGTCTAATATGTCGCAATAATGCCCGGACGACATATTAGACTCCTTCAAGGGAACGTTAACCACTCCGCCGGGGCTCAGGATTTACTCCTGCAGTCCATGGCGGAGTGGGAGGTTGGTCTAGCCGTAATATCGGAGCCGTATTACGTCCCCTCCCAGAGCAACTGGGTTGGGGACCTGGACGACACGGTGGCAGTGGTGGCCAGTTCGGGCGCTGGCACCCCGCTCATCGAGATCGAGCGGGGGCGGGGTTACGCGGTGGCAGGTTGGGGGGAGCACACCTTCATAGGTGTGTATTTTTCCCCCAACCGACCCCTGGCAGAATTCGAGCGTTTCTTGGATTCTGTCAGGGCCGCCGTGGGCAGACAGTCGCCGAGGGCGACGTTCGTACTCGGCGACTTCAACGCCAAATCCCGCTCCTGGGGAAACACTGTCACCGAATTGAGGGGACTGGCTGTGGAAACGTGGGCGCTTCAAAGTGGTTTGACCCTGTTGAATAGAGGATCGGTCCACACCTGCGTGCGAGCGCGGGGTGGCTCCATCGTAGATCTATCGTTTGCCACCCATGCGATCGCACGCAGGGTGATGAATTGGAAAGTGGAGGAGGAGGTGGAGACTCTATCAGACCACCTTTATATAAGGTTTGAAGTCTCCCCTCCTCCCAATGGAACAGGGTCAAACCCCCCACGCAGCCACGGTCAGTTCCCTCGATGGGCCATCAGCCGGCTCGATCCCGAGCTGGCTGAGGAAGTGGCCGTCGTCCAGGGCTGGACCAACCAAGAGAGAAACACCTGTCCGGAGGATCAGGCGGAGAGCATGCGCAGAACCCTTACGAGGGTCTGCGATGCCTCGATGCCACGGTCGCGTCGACGTCAGCGGAAACCAGCGGTTTACTGGTGGACCGCAGAGATCGGGAGTCTGAGGGAGGCAGCCCTTCGGGCTCGCCGATCTCTGAAGAACTGCCGGCGTCGACATCCTCCGGACAGAGGTGAGGAGGAACATCGCCTGGAGGAGTATCGGGCTGCCAAAAAGGCTCTTCAGGTGGCCATCTGCCAAGCGAAGACCCGGGCCCGGGAAGAAATCCTATCTAGTCTGGATGCGGACCCCTGGGGACGTCCGTACCGGGTGGCACGCAAGAAAATGCGCGCCTGTTCCACCCCGGTTACGGAGTCCCTGCCGGACGGGGTCCTAAATAGAATTATAGACGGACTCTTCCCGGATCCGGGAGCTTTCACTCCTCCGACGATGTGTCCTCCTCAGAACGTACCCTCGGAGACTGATCCTCCCCCAGTCTCCGAGGAGGAATTGGAAACGGCCCTGGATAGACTCCGGGGCCGGAAAACGGCACCGGGACCGGACGGGGTCCCAGGCCGGGTCCTCTTCCTGGCCGCCAAACACATAGGCGGCCAGCTTCGGGAACTCTTTGACGCCTGCATCAGGACAGGTGAGTTCCCGAAGCAATGGAAAGAGGGCCGGCTGTGCCTCATCCCGAAAGAGGGCCGCCCTCCCGATGATCCCTCCGCCTACAGGCCCATCGTGCTGTTGGACGAGGTGGCAAAAGTGTTCGAAAAGATCTTGGCGAGCCGCCTCGTCCAGCACTTGGATTCCGACGGGCCTGGTCTCTCGGAGGCTCAGTATGGCTTTAGGGCGGGGCGCTCCACTCTGGACGCCCTGTTCGCATTGAGGAGCCTCACGAGAGAGGCGGAGAGTATAGAGCAGTCTGTCTTGGTGGTATCTTTGGATATCCAAAATGCCTTCAACAGTCTTCCTTTTGAAACCATCTTGGAGGCACTCCGGGCGCATGGAGTGCCTCCGTATCTCTTTAGACTGTTGGAGGCATACCTCCAAGACAGATTTATCCTCTGGGAGGGCGGTTTTGGCCAGATCTCTGGTAGGCGACGTGTCGTGTGCGGTGTTCCTCAGGGTTCGGTGCTGGGTCCGATCCTGTGGAACATTGGTTACGACTGGCTCCTCCGCGAGCCAGTCCTGCCCGGGATGGGGGTGATTTGTTATGCCGACGACACCCTCATCACGGCCCGAGGCGGAACCTACGAGGAGTCCGTGGAACTAGCCAACGCCTCGACGGCGTTGGTCGTAGAAAGAGTGCGTCAACTAGGCTTGAGGGTCTCCCCGGAGAAGACGGAGGCCCTCATGTTCCACGGACGACGTAGACGACCGCCTCGGGGCACGCACGTCGCCGTCCAGGGAGTGGCGGTAGCGGTAAAGGCCCAGATGAAGTACCTGGGCCTTGTCCTAGACGGAAAATGGAATTTCGGGGCCCACTTCACCCAGCTGGCCCCGAGATTGCTAGGTGCCGCTGCCGCCCTGGCCAGACTCTTACCCAATGTGGGAGGGCCGGGCACGGTCTGCAGAAAGTTGTACACTGGTGTCCTGCGGAGCATGGCGCTGTACGGTGCCCCCGTATGGGTCGATGCTCTTCACCGCAAGAACAGGACCCTTCTGAGACGCTCTCAGAGGGTCCTGGCGGTACGGGCCATCCGGGGGTACCGGACGGTCTCGTGGACAGCGGCGACACTGCTCGCGAGTGATCCGCCCTGGGAGCTCCAGGCGGAGACGCTCGCGGCAGTGCACCGCTACCGGCAGGACACCAGGGAGAGAGGAGAGAGGCCGTGCCCGGCAGTAGTAAGGAGGATCAGGGTCTTGGCGACCGAGGCCCTGATCCAAGTATGGGCTGATGACCTGAGGACCCCAGAAGCAGGAGCTGAGACGGTGGCGGCGGTCCGCCCCCACCTGTCTCGTTGGGTCTCGAGGAAGTACGGGACCCTAACGTACAGGCTGACGCAGATACTTACCGGGCACGGGTGCTTCGGTAAGTATCTGCACCAGACAGCGGGGCGTGAACCGACGCCAGAATGTGCAGAGTGCAGCGCACCCAGCGATACAGCGTATCACACGCTGGTGGAGTGCGCCGCCTGGGGACCTCAGCGTCATCAGCTAGAAAGTTCAGTCGGTCCTGTATCCTCGCTCCAGCAGTTGGTAGAAGCCATGCTGTCGAGCGAGGACGGATGGAGAGCGGTTTCCTCCTTCAGTGAGACGGTAATGTCCCTGAAGGAGGCCGCAGAGAGGACCAGGGAGGTGGATGCGTACGCAGACCCGATCCGGCGACGGCGGACTGGCGGCCGGCGGCGTCGCTACGCAGCCCACCTCCCTTAGTGCCGTCACAGGGGGCCGCGGGGACCGGGGGAACCCGCGGACTTCCCCCCCTGTTGATGAAGTAGGGCACCTTGCCTTCGGGGTGTCCTGAAGTTTGCCAGACGTAGGGGCGTCACGAATGTAGTAGCAACGCTCTAGTTCTCGTGGCGCCCCGTAAAAGCGTGGGAAAGAGGCGCAGGTTAGGTTTAGTGGGTAGTCCGGCGGACGGGATCTCGCGACTACTACCGCCCGCGGCGGTAGTGATGCGTGGAGATCCCTTGCGCTGGGAGTCCCACACTCCCCTCGGTCACCCTCCCCCAGGGCCCGAGGGAGTGTCGCAAGAAAAGACATTCCCCCTGCGTTATCAAAAAAAAAAAAAAAAAAGTTATCTTTAGACCAAAGCCCACAAGCCGAGCGAGCGAAGCGAGCGTGCCGCCGCAGCGGCCGGCGAGTGGCAGAACCGACTTTAACTTTTATCAAAATTATCAACGAATAAATGGAAACCAGTTGGTTCTGCCACTCGCCGACCGCTACCGCGGCACGCTCGCTTCGCTCGCTCGGCTCGTGGGCTTTGGTCTAAAGATAACCTAACCTAACCCACTGTCCTTGTCACTGGTTACACCTTCGACCACCCCTTACACCTATACTTTGTTCTGCTTACATTGGTATTGCATGTAGTCGGTATTTATATATACAAACTAGAAAAATATATTAATTATCTTAGTTACAATAATGTGAAAAATCTAAAATTCCATACTTTCATGTCATTCAATGATCTTCAGATCGATTGAATAATATTGATATTCATGCTGTATGGATTTAGTGTCTTTGCCTAACAAGTAGCAAAGTGAAGTAAAAACTTTGTCTCTTAATATTATTAATCTGAGGTTTCACCTACCAATTACAAAATATGGTGGTTTTTTAGCAATGCCGTAATAGTTGATTTTATAATGATTAATTATTTTGGTCATGTCATATATGTTACATTTGGAGACTAATCCCGAAATTAAATAAGTGATTGTGTTTTTATCACAACTAGGTGAGTCGTGACGCTAAAATTGAACATTATTTTTATTTATATGATGCAGGTTTTTAACTTAATTAATTGTATTCTTTTTTAATTTTTTACCTAAATGACGGGTTTCCGATAATTTTAGTGTCCTTATTACACCATAGCAAACCATATTTATAGTCTTTAAATACAAAAAAAACATAATTTTCAGGTTCCGCGTTTATGCATATTTACCATATTTATAGTCTTTAAATACAAAAAACGCATAATTTTCAGGTTCCGCGATTATGCAAATTTACCGATTTAATCACATTTCCTACCAAATCAGCCATATAATAATACTACTTACCACTTTTTTTAGGTAATAATAGAGTATATAAACACATATACATACGGCTACATATATAATTTGCGTAGTTACTACATAAATACCTACACTACCTGTTGCTTTTTCATAACTTAAGCTCTGATTACAAAATGTCTAGGAATGATGAAAATTAACACCAACCATCAAGCACTTCCTGGTCCAATTGATATGAGGACGAATTCTTCGCATTATCTTCCATTCTTCATTATTATATTTTGTTTTTGTTGGTTTTAAAACAATATATTACTCTTACGTATTTCACAGTATTTCACACACACTGACACTATCATGACATTATTTGACAATACGTAGGTTAACAATCTTTTGACAGATTTCTGTTTGGATATCAGTCAAAAATATCTATTTATTTTATGGCTTGGCAGCTAGGCTTTTATGCCAGCTCTTAGATTCATTGTAGTTTCTTCATTTTCTTAAACCTGTGTGTACCACAGCTGAACTGTAGGTTATCAGCTAGTGCCATTCAACGGAGTTCTTGTGACAACTCCCAAAAATATCTTTATCTAACTTATTCATGTTTTCTAATTCAAATTTCGCTTAAAAAATTAGGATTTTATGCAAAATTTTAATTTTCTTAAGTTTTCGCGACTTGTAGACATAATAAAATTACATTTTAACGGTTTTAAGCGCGGTAATTTTATTTGATTTGGGTTTTTCCGACGTTTCGGCCACTTTTCACTGGCCGTGATCACGGAAGACAAAGATGTCAAGTGTCAACGAGTATTGTTAAAGTTTTATTTAGCCTACCGCCAACTTGTTAATTTTAATTATTTAATTTTAATTTTGTTTATGGTTATTATTTACTCTACCCATTTTAATATTATATAAAATTATTAGAGCTAGGCATGTTTGCTGAAGAGTTTCTTGCGCCGCTTCTTCTCTTCAAGCCATAACATGTTGCGAAGCGGTAGTAAATTAGATTAGGCTCCCATAGAGTAAATAATAACCATAAACAAAATTAAAATTAAATAATTAAAATTAACAAGTTGGCGGTAGGCTAAATAAAACTTTAACAATACTCGTTGACACTTGACATCTTTGTCTTCCGTGATCACGGCCAGTGAAAAGTGGCCGAAACGTCGGAAAAACCAAAATCAAATAAAATTACCGCGCTTAAAACCGTTAAAACGTAGTTTTATTACAAAATTTTAATCATAAATATTTAGCCACACAGAATTCATTAATATAACAGGAGAAATGAATGGTTTCATATCTCAAATAACAAAATATTAAAAATATATGAACTTATGTTTTTTCTCAATTTGGCTAGGCACGGTTTGTGCATTTAGCCAGTCATGTTTATTTGACTATTGTAACTCGGGCCAAAAAAATGCTTGTAATGAAATGTGAAAAATGCCTTTTCGAGATACTAATGGGTGGTATGGTGGTAGTTAGTGGCCTTTAATTTGGTGAAGATTAATAAAGAAACTTGATTATTCGTTATAACTTGAACCTGGGTAGCTATACAAATAGTGCAAAATCGTATCTGAAAACAAGAAATATTTGTTTCAATCACCATTCACTACTTGATACTAGGTGTCGCTTTACATAATAAGATATTGCACGAATAAAAATAAATTTTAAATTAAAAACAGCGATTGTAGGATCAAAATTACAAATTATTCGTGTAGATTATTTAGCCGTAAACGCTCGATTTCTGAACGATTTCTGTATTTTTTTCTTCTTTTGTACAATCTGCGCTCTGCGCACCTCAGTTGACGCAGATCGATAGCTGTGCGCTTCTTCTTTGTTTTCCGTTTTCGCCGATCAATACGATCGCTTTTCAATTCTTTTTTTTTGCAACAACGGTAAGTGCGTTTCTAAATTCTATAAAATTATTGAAATTGGTATTTTTTATCATCCGTTCATCAGTTACCTCTGTTACGCTCTGTATTTTCACAAAGCATGTGGGTTTTAACGATCTTTTTTGAAACCGTGCGTGGTAAGGCTTTTTTTAATGCTATTGTAATTTATAATACATTTTAATTACTTCCTGCCCTTAAAAACTTGTATTAAATGTTTTATTTGACATTATTCGTTCGTAAATTGTAAATTCAGCGTATTTGAGTCAAAATCAATACCAATTTTTGTTTATTTATAAAGCTTTTATTGTTTCCGGCGCGACTTGTCATAATGTCTTTAATTGCATTACTTTTTTAAGCTACAATTATATAATAATAATTAAATAAACTTTAAATGAATAAATAAAATATTTAATTAAATGTTTGACTTATGACTATCTATACTTTTAATGCAACTGAGAAAGACAAGCCGACGACATTTATACGAGATATCTTTCCAAAGCTAATATTTTAAATATTTGGATATTGTGTTTGCCCACTTTTGGGCAAACTCAAATATAAATATCTAGAAAAGGCACCAGGTTAGAGATTATAATTTATCATATTATATCTTATAATTCAAGTTTTTTATGCCCTATAAAATAACCCTACTTTTGTATTGTATACCTAGTCTATTCTAAATTTTATGACCTGTCTGTATCTAGCATAGCTAAATGTTTTTTTTTAAAGTCCCTTCAGGCCAGGCTTCACTCCTAACGTAGTCAGGGTCATTATTAGCTAAATAGTGCTAGATAACATTAACGAGATATTGGCTGTCTATATAAAATTGGCCAAGTGAGTGTCGTGTATGTATTGAAATGTTCCATACTGGCATGGAAGAAAAATGATATTAATACTATTGAATGTCAGTCCTTAGAAATGGGTAGCTACTGCAAAAACCAGCTGAATAGCAGTTGTTCACAAAATAGTCATGTCTAAGTTGTCCATCATCTCGTCAGTTGGCTAATGGTTGTCGAATAAAACTGTCAACTTTACAACTTAACAGCCAGCTGTAACCATCAACTTGCCAGCTGGCTTATGGTTGTCAAATAAAACTGAAGCCAAGACAAGTGTACAGCTCACCAGTTAACTATTGGTATCTGGTTAGTGAGTCATTCACTCATTAGCCAGATAGGCATCAACTAGTTTTTTAAATAGATTAAACGCAGTCGAGATGCGAGCACTGCGCGAAATCTGTGGACTGATGCTCTCGGACCGCGTTCGTAATACCGAAGTAAGAAAGAGAGTTGGTCTGTAAGAGAGTGTCGGGGTGAAGGTAAGGAAAGGAATGCTCTGGTGGTTCGGGCATGTGGAAAGAATGCATGATGAAAGAATGATTAAACAGATACACAATGCAAAAGTGGATGGATGCAGAAGTCGTGGAAGGCCACGACACACCTTACATGATCAAATTGATTGTGTACTAGCAGAAGGTGATGTCAGGAGCCTTAAGAACAGACGAGTGTGCATGACAAGAGTTATGAATGTCAAAGAAGCAAGTGAGGTGTGTAAGAATAAGCCTGAATGGCGCTCTGTTATTCGTGCCTACCCCGCAAGGGAACTGGCGTGAAGTTGTGTATGTATGTAGTTTTTTATCCAGCTATTCAACCACTATTAGCCAGATGGCATATTCTTGAATTTTCGGTTGGTTACAGTTGGCCAGTAAAAAATGTAACTCGTAACACACTGCATGCACAGTAGGTGCTAAGATTCTATTTTTGTTTTTATAAAAATTTCAAAAGTTACAAATTTTTTATAGTAGTTTATGTTTGCATTTGACTATGATCTCGCTCAATATAGATGGATGAAGATATTCAATGAATTTCTTATTATGTGAAACATTCTTTGTACATAAATCAGGCATAATAGGAAAACCCTAATAAACTCCTTTTTAAATTCCTAAATGTCATGAATTTACAAACAGAACCTTAAAAAGTAATATGAAAAACACGATGTTAAATACTAACTTGTAATAATACACTGTATGTTAAAAACTATCTAGTAATACACTGTATGTCTGTATGTTAAAAACTAATTAGTAATACACTGTATGTCTGTATGTTAAAAACTATCTAGTAATACACTGTATGTCTGTATGTTAAAAACTATCTAGTAATACACTGTATGTTAAAAACTAAGTTGCAATGTGTATAGGGCTGTTGTTCTAACTATTCTTAGTAAGAACAGGTAGAATAGTGTGTTTATAATAAAGCATGTAGAATAGTATTCTTAGTAATAACTATTAACTTGTTTTGTACATCCTTTTGGTTGCAGCGCAATGACAGCCCGTGGCAGGTTCAGCCAGGGCCAAGATTGGGATCCCATGAGAGATGACTACAACAATTCAATATATGATGCGCAGTATCCAGACGATGATATTGGGTCAATATCCATTTTAAATGTGTTTCTTTAGTAGTAGCTTGTCCGTGAAGGAATGAAGAAAGAACACAATTTCCTTATTTGGGGCAGCTTGTCGTATGGTACTTGCCCATCTGAATCACTACCAGCCCTGGGCTAGAGTATGTCGCAATATCAACCTTGAGTTGTGTTTTGGCATAAGTGGCCAGGTTTCAGTTCTCCTTTACAGAGCGGCAGCATGTTTGTAGCATCTTTGGTGTTACAAACGTCCATGTTAGGGCTGGTTCGATCAGTGTGATACCAAGTAAACACAATATAGTCGTGAAACAGTTAGCCTTGTGTTACGTACGATGAGTGAGAGTTCTGTGGTTCCCCTTCCCCCTCGCCCTATCCTGTCCCTTTATGGAAGCTGCATATGTCTAGTCATCGCAGTGGACAACAAACTGCTGGTTAGCGCAACGTGGAACCGCACATATTAATAGTTGCTCCATCTCGCTCGCACATCATCCATCCCGCTCACACATTGTGCTATATATTGTACTAGCTGTACGACTTGTCAGTACTTGTACTTAAGCTTACCGTTTCCAAAATAAATTAGTTCAATTCATTTCACATCAGCACTCGACAGTGAACAGTACTCTCTGCCATCTGAAGTATCATTTAACCTCTATCTCTTGCTGCTATAACCTCAATCCCACTCCTTCTGTCTAATCCATCTATCTCAGTCCCTCATCGCATCCTCAAGGGTAGTAACGCATCGGCTTCATCCCTGGGGCCCAATTCTGCAATTTCAATATCTTGGCGTTGAGAAGATTTTTGATGTACGATCCCATTGCGATAGTGATAAAAATTCGTATTCTACTAAATCCACAATATCTGCGTGATATCGTCGTGGCGGAATAATAGAAAAAAATTGCCACATCATTAGCAGAAATGGCTTTAGCCAACATGAATATTGAAAAGCTAACAAAAATGTAAACATTTATTTCGCGAGTTTTCGCTTATAAATATAGATACCAAAATCAGGCAAAACTACGATTTTAACGATAATGTCCGGCGAGATTGTCTATTAGCAACGGTAACCATATTAACCGGGCTCTCTTCATCTTAGGCAGCTTCGCAATTAAAAGAAAAGTGTGTGTCGGCTGGAGTTTACTCTTTAGACATGTGCACGTGCGCGGCGACAGCGGCCGAATAAGGGCGTTTAAAAAAAAACCATATAATGAAAAGAAAAAAACGTAACGCTATTGTGAATAACGCTGGTATTATTTAACTCCTTATAAAATTTCCATACAAAGTCAAAGTAATTTATTTGTTTGAAATATAGACATTTTTGCAGATGTTATGCTAACTGATAATTTTTTTTTTGTAGTTTTGGTTACAAGCTATTTGTAGTTCTTATGATTAGTTACAGTTATTATGATTATATTATTGACTACCGGCCCGGCGCGGTTTCACCCGTGCTCTGTCCCGCTCCCGTGGTATATAACGTCAGCCTATGACACTCGCTGTCAACGTAGCTTTCGAACAGTAAAAGAATTTTTAAAATCGGTTTAGTAGATCCAGACTACCCCCCCTCCCCAGCCCCTACAACGTCACAAACTCACAATTACCTCGTTATAATATTAGTATAGATTATACATACATACATACATACATACATAACTTCACGCCAGTTCCCTTGCGGGGTAGGCACGAACAACAGAGTGCCATTTAGGCTTATTCTTACACACCTCACTTGCCTCTTTGACATTCATAACTCTTGTCATGCAAGCTCGTCTGTTCTTAAGGCTCCTGACATCACCTTCTGCTAGTACACGATCAATTTGATCATGGAAGGTGTGTCGTGGCCTTCCACGACTTCTGCATCCATCCACTTTTGCATTGTATCTGTTTAGTCATTCTTTCATCATGCATTCTTTCCACATGCCCGAACCACCGGAGCATTCCTTTCCTTACCTTCACCCCGACACTCTCTTTCAGACCAACTCTCTTTCTTACTTCGGTACTACGAACGCGGTCCGCGAGCGTCACTCCGCAGATTTTGCGGTGCTCGCATCTCGACCGCGTTTACTCTACTTTCATGCTCTCTCTTCCATACCCAACTCTCGCTTCCATACGCGAGCGTAGGTACCAGCACCGCGTTGTGTACGGCGAGCTGGGCCTTCTGGCTGAGGTTCTTAGCGCCTAGAAGTTTACCTAACGCTCCATTTAAACTATTCCCCAAATTCACTCTTCTTTCTATATCAGCGGTGTACCTTCCATCCCTGCTAAAAGCACATCCAAGATATACAAACTCATTCACTTGCTCCAGCATAACATCATCGACCATTATCCTTGCATTCGTTCTGGTTTCTTCTCTTTCAAACACCATAACCTTTGTTTTCTTCGCATTCAAATGTAAGCCTCTCGCCTGACAGTCATCTTTCATCATTGTGACTAGTGTTTGCAGTTCTGATGGCGATTCGGCTAAAAGCATCATCCGCATAAAGCAAGGTGCTTACAACTAGATCACTCATCCGCACCCCAACATCCATCAATCTTATTCTCTGGAGACAATCGTCCAGATATAGGATGAACAGCAAAGCCGACAGCACGCAGCCCTGGCGGACGCCAATATTGACGTCAAACCAGGGCGACAGGCTGCCTTCCACTCGCACGCATGCCATACAGCCCTCGTAAGTGGACTGCACAGCACGCATCAATTGGCCATTAATCCCATATCCGGGCAATATGTCCCAGAGGTCCTTCCGCACAACCCTGTCAAATGCTTTCTCTAGATCCACAAAACCGCAGAAAACCTTCCGGTCCATAGCCAGCTGCTTCTCTACGATATTGCGGAGAGAGAAAACTTGATCCATACATCCCCTTCCATTTCTGAAACCACCTTGTGCATCCCACAGTAATCCATCGGATACAACTCTCATTCTCTTTTCAATAATCTTCGTATACACTTTAGATGCTGTGCTGATCAAACTGATGGCCCTGTAGCTGGCGCACTCCATACGTGACCCCTTGCCTTTATACAAGGGCACGATGACAGCGCGCCTCCAGTCCTTGGGAACTTTTCCCGTCCTCCAGCACAAGTTGCATAAGGACAGGAAAGCGTCCCGGACGCAGGTTCCACCATATTTGAACATCTCAGCAGACACACTATCGATTCCTACTGCCTTTCCATTTTTCAGACTTCTTATCGACCATTCGATCTCTTCCAAAGTGATCTCGGATGCTGACTCCTCGGAGTCGGTCACAGACTCAGTCGTGGTGCCAGCATCCGGGATATTATAGATTATGTTACTGATTATGATGCTATTAGAATTACAACAAATATTTAATAAACAATTTATTATGTCTCTTTCAATTATATATTATTCATAAAACAATTAAATTAAGATAATGTCATTGACGGTTTTATATAATTTAGTCAATTAATTATATTACGTTCTTATTATATAAAATGAAATACAGGAGGTCTTATAAGAAAATCGAGTCTTAAGGCTAGTTTAGACGATGCGAGCTGCTGACCAGACTGTAGACAGCTACTCGGTTTGTCTACTCGTACGCCAGCAGCTCGGCTCGCCTTTACTGTCTACGCGACACTAGTAGCTGCTGTCCAGTCTGTACGCAGTACTGCAGTAGTGTACGCAGGCGCAGCACAAAACACGGGTTCCGCTCATGACGACTGTCCCGCTCGCACTGGCGAGCTACTGCCGAACGCGTGTAAACGATGCGAGCGAGTTGCTGGCGGGCGAGCATGCGAGTGAAAACAAAAAATCTTGAAGTAACTCGGATGCGAGCTACTGTCCAACTCGCACGTGCGAGTTACTCGTAAGTGACGTCCAAACAGTGCGAGTTACTGCAGTGTAGCTACTCGGCAGGCTGACTCGTACGCTAGCTCGCACTGTGTAAACTAGGCTTAAGGTGTAAATTTCAAAAAAAGAAAATTCATTAAATGATTAAATGACAATTATTCTTCATGTCACAGTTCTGGTGTCCAGTTAGACCACACACGTCTGTACATAACAAATATCCCACCGGGTCTGAACGATGATGGCCTGCGGACTGTTTTCTCCAAGTTTGGTGTAATCAAAGAAGCCTATGTGAGCAAGGATGCTACTAAACGATTTGCGCTTGTCAGATATGAAGCACCTAGGTGAGTTTTTTTATCTATGTAGGCACAGAGAAAAAATACAATTTCCTGTGGCTGGCGGCCTGTCGTAAGAGGCGACAAAACACCCCACAGCCAGGTGGCAGAGCATTTGCCCGTCTGAGTGACTACCACTCCTCGTCTAGAGTATGCGGCCATAATATCGAGGTTATGTTCCGGCATTAGTGGTCAGGCTCCAGTACCTTTTTAGAGAACAGCAGCACATTGGTAGCGCCTTTGGTATTGCAAATGTCCATAGGCAATGGTAATCGCTTTCCACCAGGTGGGCAGTCTGCCTTCTTACTGAACTCATGCAATAAAACAAAAAGTTCTCTCTTGGGGTTCAATCCTTTTGGATTTTAATCTAGTGAATTTAAGTCAGTCTATAATTTAAAAAACGATTCCATAGAACTTTTTATTTATTTGAAAAATGTTTTTTTATTTTTTTTATTGTATGATTTGAGCAGATAGGCAGACGGTCCACCTGATAGAAAGCGGTTACCATCAACTATGGACCTTTGTAACTTCATAGTGCGTCATCTACCACATACTGCCCATACTTATAGTACTTTAAAGAATAGCTGCATTTGCAACGGTCGCACGGCCACCATAGACAATAATAAGAAATAGCAGATTGTTACATGAGGGCTGAAAGTGACCTATTTAGGCATGAGGCGGTTTGACGCACGACCGTAGCGCGGGCGTTAATAGTTCGAGTGCCTAAATAGGCCTTTCACCTGAGGTTAAAACTGCTTTTCATTTTGAATAAGAGGAAAATAAATATAAATTGATTAGTTAAACAAAAACTACTTCTCTAATGAAATCACACTTTAAATCTATATCTAAAACTGCTAAACACATTACAAAGTGAAGTAAATTTCTTTTTCTGTTGCATTCTACCAGCCAGTATCTTTGTCACCGATGGTAGTAAATATTTAGCTCAAATTTATGTAAATTAAGTAATCGTCGTCAGCCATTTGCAGTCCACTGCTGGACTTAGGCCTCCCCAAGACAGCGCCACTCATCCCTGTCCTCCGATTTCCTCAGCCAGCGCCTACCGGCGACCTTGCATAGGTCGTCGGTCCATCGGGCTGGATGGCGTCCGACACTGCGTTTACCGAGACGCGGTCTCCACTCCAGGACTCGTTTGCTCCATCGGCCATCGGTCCTGCGGCAGATGTGACCGGCCCACTGCCACTTGCTAATTTTGCGAGTTATGTCGGTTACCTTGGTTCTCTTACGGATATCCTCATTTCTAATTTTATTCATAAGAGAAATACCCAACATAGCTCGCTCCATAGCCCGTTGAGCGACTTGTGGACCAATCCTGCCGTAAGTGTCCATGTCTCGGCCCCGTAGGTCAGAACGGGGAGGACGCACTGCTCGAAGACTTTTGTCTTCAAGCATTGTGGAATGGTCGACGAGAAGACTTGACGAAGTTTACCGAAATTAAGTAATAGTTTAGTGAAAAGTAAATTATAAGTATAAAATCACGTTACAAAATTGTTGATTTTTTTTTTTATTACAATTTTCGTCGTGATTTAACAGCGGCTGTTGAAAGTTGAGACATGGGCGTTGCATGTCTTCCCCGGACTGCCGCCAGTGCGGCGCACTCGACACGGCGTTACACACGCTAGTCGAGTGCGCCGCATGGGCACCGCAGCGTTTCGAACTTGAGACGCACGTAGGTCCAGTCGACTCGCTCTGCGACTTGGTCAAGGCCATGCTGCAGAGCAGCGACAATTGGGGGGCTGCGGTTACTTTTTGCGAGACAGTAATGTCACTCAAGGAGGCCGCAGAACGAGACAGGGAGAGAAGTCCTGCAGCGCGTGCCAATGCGTCTTCTCGAGGTCGCCGGCCTTCAGCTGGCACCCGGAGAGGCAGGTACGCGCATTACTTCCCTCCCTGAGTTAGGTTCCGTTTACCGCGGGGGGCCTTTAGCTTGCTAGGAGAGCAAAGGACCTTCTACCCCCGCACAACGAAGTGGGGTGTGTTCTCCCAGGGCACACTCCAAGCACTTTATTGCGCTGGATCGGCTGGGCGTAACTATGTTCTAAATCTCAGTCTTTCCAACACATACAAAGCGCAGGGTCGTCAGGGAGGAGGGGGTTTTTAGTGGGTATTGGGGTTGCTCGCCCGTGCAGCAACGCTCGGAGTCTTCCACACTATTCTGTGACGTCGATCGCGGACGGAGCGCTGCCAAGAGCATACTATTGCTGCAGTGTTATCGCGTGTCGTTCCCCTAGCAATGACCCAGTTTGTGCGTAAATCGGTTAAGCATTTTCCCTCGCCTCAAAACAAAAAAAAATAAAAAATGGGCGTTGCATGTAGGGAATCTAAGTTCTTCTCTACTATTTCTTCCACGAGTTCCACCTTATCGTTAGAGATATTATCTCGGTTAATTCTTTCCAAGATTTTTTTCATTTCTAGTCGCATGTCTTTTTTTTGGCATAGTAAATGCATTATTAATGCAATGCATTATCAACTTATCCGTGCAGGAAGGGAAAAAAAATACAATTGCCTGCGTTGGGGCGGCCTGTCCTAAGAGGTGACCAAACAACCCCCAGCCAGGTGGTAGGGCATTTGCCCGACTGGATAGCTACCACCCCTGGTCTAAAGTATGTCGCCATAACAACCTTGAGTTGTGTTCCGGCATTAATGACCAGGTTCCAGTCTCCTTTAAGAGAGCAGCAGCGCATTTGTAGCACCTTTGGTGTTGCAAATATCCATAGACGATGGTAACCGCTTTCCATCAGTGGGCCGTCTGCCTGTCTGCTGAAGTCCTGCATTAAAAATAAAAAAAAATATCAACGTCAAACGACTCGCACGCACAAGCACCACGTGTTTAAAGTACCTATTCGTGCAACGCGCGGTTATTTTGCCAAAGTAATCGCGCGTTGCGGATTGTCACCGGATCCGTCATGTTTGTACCGGATCCGGTAAGTGCATTTTGACGCCGGATTACCGGATCCGGTTTTCCGGATAGCAATCCCTAGTTGCATGTATTATCTATGGCTCGCATAGTTTTAAATTTTTTCGGGGAGTTATTGGCGGGAACTGAAAGGGAACGTTGTGCTGTGCAGTTTTCTTTTCTAAAAATGTGTAAAATTACTCTAAAATGAACAATAGTTGTAGGATATCTATAGTTTTTAAGTAGTAATTATGTGTTTGTGTGAGAAATGTGAACTGTATAGTCAAATGTGGCCTTTCGAGTTTTCACAAGAACTCCGCTGAATGGTGTGGATTGTAGCCTACAATACAACTGCGCCTGGCTTAAAGGCCTACTTGCCAAGCCTTAAACATAAAAAAAAAATTTTAGCATCAGGGAAAATCGTTTCCCAGGGACTAAATGTTATATTTTCATCCCATTGATCAGGTAAGTTCAAGTGTACTTTCACAGTACGAATTTTTTTTTTTTTTTTTTTGTTTCAGTGAAGCCAAGCTGGCGATGATGAAAATGAACAAGACTGAACCATTAAAATTAGTGATAGCCGTAGCTCATAAGGTCAGTAAAAACTATAAAAGCACTTTGTTCAAATATTTGACAGTGACAATTGGTTCATAATGCATGATGAAAGAATGACAAAACAGATATACAATGCAAAAGTGGATGGATGCAGAAGTCGTGGAAGGCCACGACACACCTTCCATGATGAAATTGATCGTGTACTAGCAGAAGGTGATGTCAGAAACCTTAAGAACAGACGAGCGTGCATGACAAGAGTTATGAATGTCAAAGAAGCAAGTGAGGTGTGTAAGAATAAGCCTAAATGGCGCTCTGTTGTTCGTGCCTACCCCGCAAGGGAACTGGCTTGAAGTTATGTATGTATGTATGTATGTACAATTGGTTCCATATAAAAAAAACTTAATATTGAATATGCATCTCAGATCAATTAATATAATATCATAGATGTAACATTAAAATTCGTACATAAAGTACACTCCTTACACTTACGAAGGTCTCATGTGATAGAAAAATATAGGTTATTTTTGTTATTTTGTCTTAGTGCCTGTATAGTTAGATAGAAAGATAACACTTTATTGTACACCATTACAGAAAACTTACGAACTAGTATTATTCTAATTGTGTACAAAGGGCGGTCTTATCGCTAAAAAGCGATCTTCCAAACAACCCGTTGCAAGAATATTGCTAATTAGGAATGAAGATGGTGGTATACATAATTATTGTATGATAACTTACATTTTAATAATAAATTTATAACTATACTATATATACAAATATACACATAAGTTACATACATATACAAGATATAGTGATAGAATGCAACTATTTAAACATAATATGTATATAGTTATATGCAATATATAAAATGACATATATATTGCAGATAAAATTTCCTGCCTGTATTTACATATTTTGTTATGTATATTATGTAGTAATAGAAAATAAACTCCAAATCTTGAGGACCTAATATTGCCTTCCGACCGGCCTTCATTGACACGTTATATAAGCTTTATATCGAGAGCTTCATAACAAATGAGTGTATACACAAAAAGCCATTTTTTTGTTGTTTACTACAAGCAAGTTACAATTTAGAAAGTCTTACCAGTATGCAAGTGTACCTAAAAAGAAGGGTATTCCAAATTTCAGTCTTATACAATCAACTAGTTTTGTTTTATTCACAATTTTGTCCCTTATGTAAAACTGCACTTTTGTCTGTACGCTCATTTGTTATGAAGCCCTCGACATGCTCTCTCAATGTAATAATTCCCCTGAGATTATGCATGCGTTGTTTTTATATTTTTGATCAATTACTTTTTTTAACACACAAAGGCAAGGACCTCCATACCAGATAGATATGACAACAGGGACCGATCCAGTTGGAACCAGCAGAACATGAATGGAGCCCGCGAAAGAAACAGAGATGACAATGCTAGTGTTGGCAGCAGAGGTAAAACCAACAGGTAAGTTTGGAAAAAATTAGCTGAACAAATAGTATTTTGAGGCAACTTAATAATGATTTTTTCTGTACATTTAAACAAATTGGGTAAGTGTATTGGGCAATACTCGCAGAATAAAAATGTCCATTGACGAAACCAATGTCTACTGTTTTTCTCATTTGGCTACAGAATTATAAATAGCATATAATTCTAAAATATTCAACATTTCAAATGTGAAACAAACATTTAATCCAAACTAATTTGCAGTGATATGATATAGAAAATTTCCACTATTTTCCAACCTTGTTTCCTCGACTATTGACTTAAATGAAGGAACTAATTAAGTACAAGTAATGATTTCATGAAGATTTAACGATTTATTTAAATATTTAACATGATTTAATTAAATTTTATATGATGTTCATTTTTTCGAATTAGGTCTATCAACAGACAAAATACATTGTGGTTTCTTTCCACATGAGACTCACAACGTACATTCTCACGAACTCTACTTTTTCCGTTTCACTTGCTTGCCAGCGTTATAATCATGAACTCAAGTGGAACGGATTATGGAGCGTTGATGTCATTAACGACGAAATAGACAAATGTCATTGGTTGATTTGAAAATCGCGCCTTTTTCAATGTCAGTCCGTAGAGAGAGTTAATGCTTCAACGTCCACTTTGACCCAGCTTTTGACATGGGTCGTTGTGATCGAAAGTGATGACGTCATGAGTGACGTTTTCGCAAGAGTATAGCGACCGTGGTCGTCATATGGAATGGCTAAAGGAGCATTTTAAGCATCGTAGGCTACAAGTGGAACGTAGCCTGTATATTCTCAAGCTAAGCGAAGTACAATATTACATATTACATAAATAATGTTATACGTCATTCTACAACATCTTGATTTCGTTCTACAACATCTTGAAGTAGGTGCTAAGTAAAACATAAAAACACGACAACTTTGCAGAAGGTAGTAATTTTTATGTTTTACTTGCCACCGACTTCAAGATGTTGTAGAATTAAGTGAGTTAAATATTTATATTTAGGTTTTTAGTTTGAAAATGGTTTCGTTTTTGTTAAAAAAAATACTTTTTAGTTGTGCAAATATTTGAATAGTTTTAGAATTAATATATTAATCCCCTGTAGAAATTATAGTGTTGGCACGCATATACATGGTTGCTATCTCTTTGGTGTAGTCGCTCGTCAACAAGGGTTGCTCTCGATTTATTCATCAGATCCTGACTTGTTTACCATGGGACCACCTCGGAAGTATGAATAAAAAAAATATATATTACATTTATAAATTTATTTAAGAATAAAAAAACATTGGAAATAGGCCCACAATTGACGCATAAATCGCGTAACATGCACACAAAAGAATTAAGCGCCTGTAGAAAATGTAATACTGGCACGCGTACATTCTTTAAGAAGGGTAACTCTCGATTTCCCTGAAATCCACTCACCAGATCCTGATTTGATGACCATAGCATCACCTCGGAAGTATAGACTTATGAATAAAGAAATACATTTGAAAATCGCTCCGCAATTGACTAAGATATCGTGTAACAAAGAAGTTGGTTAACACTTTAAGCTAAGGGTTTCTCTCGATCTCCCTAGGACCCACTCATCAGAACCTGACATGGTGACAATGGTACCAATTCCGGAATATAATACCCTTTCGATTAAAAGAAAATTTTTGAAAATCGGTTCACAATTGACGGGTAAATCGAGTAACAAACATACAAAAATAATATACAGAAGATTTAAGGACCTTCTCCTTTGTGAAGTCGGTTAAAAAACAATTGGGGAGCTGGCTGTCAAATCATATAAACTGACAGCGCGACATCATCGATTTTGTTCGAGCATACCTACTTATGACGTTATACGAAGGTATTATACAGGTAAAAGGAGTCAAATATATTGCGTAAATTATTTTTTGAAAAGCGTTTAAAATTGTTTTTATTATGTTATTTTAAAAGGTATACGATAACATATTATTTTAATGTCAGTTCTTTTATATGTAAAAATATTAGTATTTATTTTAACATTGTGTCCGCTCCTCTAACGCGTGGCTGATTCCAGACAGTAAATGACGAAAATTCTTTCACGAAACTTTTACGGGCTTCAAATCACTACCTTTTGTGTTCTACTGAACTAGACACCATAGACTTGTGTTAAAGCAATAAACTGTGAGGAACTAACATTAAATAAGTAATTAAAAATAAAACTAGAAACTTAAAAATTTACTAAATTATACATATAAATGAATAGCGAAAATAATAAAATACTTTGAAGAATAAAATTAAAATTAAAATTTTAAAATAAACGAAATATAAATATGTAAAGTATATTTATGTACTTATATATGTGAGCGTATCTGTAAACATTTTTACTCAAGACGCAAAAAGTTTCAAAATAAATCTCAGATATTTTAAATTTCCCGCTATTTTGTATACTTTTTCACAGTTATGGAATTTGACGTTTTGATTTGTCGCCAAAGGTCTTGTTTCCGTGTAATAAAAAAAATGTTCGGTTCGTTATAAATGTTACAAGCTTTTCAATATGGCCGATATTTGATTCAAAAAAGTTTCTAGCAAGTTATTTCGTGATTTTTTTTGAGTTTAGGTGAATATATCGTTGTGACTGCAGTTAGATAAATATAATATCATCAATTGTGTTGTGATACAAATATATACATTGCATATCTCTTAAGACTAATATGCTTTTGAACAAATACTTTAGCTCATTGAAGCAAGAAGGAAATAAGCTAACGTAAATATAATTCGTTATAAGAAATTGTTTATCAAGCAACTCGTTTTGGCTTATTATAATTGCTTCGTTTGTTATTAAAGTTTCGTTTGTTGTTATGAATATCTTTATTAAGATTCCACTTGCAATTTTATCAAATTCTGACAAGGCGGTATTTGTGTTTTTGGCGACAAATTGTTTTCGTAAAACTTAGGCGTCTTTTATATTTACACTTGCAGTATGTACTATTTAAATTCATGCTTATGTAATCAATCACTTTCTAAAAGATTCGTATTTGTATTTAATTATAATGTATAAGAAGGTATTTTATGTTTTCTATAGTGTAATTAATTTTCGAGGCTGCTACTTAAGAATCTAATACACAAATGTTAAGTTGTGGGTGGGCGTAGTGAATAGGGGGGAGGTATACTTACCCCTACGACAACCCCTAAGGTCCGGAGGTTTTAAATTTTTTTTAGTTTATAAACATAACCTCACTTATTTTTGTTGTAAAATTGTGCCACTTTTGATAATAACAAACCGTGATTTGAGTTTATGAATGTACTCACGAATTGTTTATGAATGTACTCATGAATTACATATAACCACTAGAACTTTTTGTAACACTAAAACTGTTTTTTAATGTAGAAATAAAGTTTCAAATTTAATTGACGCATAAATACAAATTCATGCTAGACATATATAATCGATTGATTAAAAAGTGACAGTTTTTAGTGTCACTTTTGTTTTTAATGGCTTGGCTAACAAGGTGTGATTATAAAAATAAATTAATCGATATGTCATTAATACTTATCGATTTGTAATTAAGAAACTCGAAATCTTGTAGCTCAAGATTTAGAATTAATTAATATATTGTTTTATATAATTTTCGGAAATCGATATATTTGTATGAAAAAAAATATATAAATATTTTTGTTTGCCGCCTTTATTGCCCCTTTTATGGCCGCCATTTTATTCCTTTTCTCTAGTAGTTGAGTGAATGTGCTTTCTTCTGTTAATTTTTGATTTTACGACGACTTGTGCTGTGTTTTATAATAATTTCGATTTACTATTTATTTTATACACAAACTGTCGGCTATGTTAGGTGATATTCAGACCAAAGCGCCAGAACCGACTGTAACCATTTACTATTTTTTTTGTACACACAGACAGTTAGGACGCTTTGAAAGTCTCATATGAAACATTTGTTTTATTTATCAATTTAGTGGACGACTAGCAAGTTGGCTTTTAATATGACAATGAATCAATATATTAATGATATCAATTTTATTATTAAATACACTGTTGAACTTTTTTAAAATACTGGTTAAATATAAATTAATGCGATTACGTAAAAAAAATCGTCTTTATTGGTAGCCATTTTGAATGGTTACTCTTGTAGTGTATATAAATGTGCTCTATTGTGTTTTTTCTTCATTTTTATCTAATTAAGTTGGTTTTTGGGTTATTTTGGCTCTTTTTATGTTGATTACTGGCTTTTTTTTTGAACTTTGAAAGGATTTTTCAATTTCGGACCTATAATAGAAGTGCAACATTAGCGAAAAAATCAGTGAAAATAAGTGAGGTTATGTTTATTAAAAAAAAATATATTTCAAGATCTCCGGACCTTAGGGGTTGTAGTAAAGGTAAGTATGCCTCCCCCCCCCTCCCCACTTCACCACCCCACTACTTAAAATTCCTGTATAAAGAAGCTATAGATTTACCATTTTCGAAATTAGGTTCGCTTTAATTTCCAGGCCTATGTTTCGTTAGGGACTCACAACGCTCATGTTCACGATCGCGATTTTTCCAGTTCCACTCGCTTGCCGGCGTTACATCCGTAGACCCAAGTGGAACGGTTATTCGACCCTCCTCTTGACATTGGTGGTTGTGAGCGTTGTGTGATCGAAAATGAGGACGTCATTAGTGACGTTTTCGCCACGACCACAATGACCGCGGTCGCCTTGTGGAATGGCTAACGGAACATTTTGGGCCATGTGAGCTACTAATGGAAGTTTCTATTCTAGAAGGTCTCCATGGTTTCGCTTTCAGTTTTAATCCTTATTATTAGTGTTAATTTATTGAAAACGCAAACATTATAAAATTGTTACATCCATCTACATTTGCAAGGCCTGGAGAAAACCAGTTGAAATTTTAACCTTTATTTGTCTTTATGTTCATAGATAGATAGATAACACTTTATTGCTCACCAAAATAACAGACACAATACATTAATAACAATGTTTTTAAGCAGAAGAATAGATGACCTTATAGCTTAGAGCAATCTCTTCCAGTCAACCTAAATTTATAAGATATCCTAAGGTAATCTGGCGATGTAGGCCTTCTTCATAGTTATTTTGACTGCCCACTTACTTGCCCAGTATTACAATATCAAATGTACAAGAGTGTTTATCACATTGTTGCAGAAAACCAGACAATCCAGTGAACGGTGAGAACGAGATGATGGAAGATTTACATGTTGATGATGATCTGGTAGGTGTTATGTTCTTTTAGACCAATATTCTAAGATTAGTATTCATGATAGTTCTGTAGGGGAATCTGGAGGATATCACTTGTGGCAAGAAGACTATTGGTCAGTTATGTCTTTCAAGAAAGTTATTCATTATTCTTTTGAATTTCTATTCTAGTATGAAGGGAGTAAATTAACATATTTGTAGGATATTTATTTGTGCAGGAACATGAAAGAATACAATTTCCTGCGTTGGGGTGGCCTGTCATAAGAGGTGACAAAATATCCCACAGCCAATGTGTTCTTATTATGTTGCGACATTTGTGGCTAGTCCAGACCCCCTTAAGAAAGTGACAGCGCATTTCTAGCACCTCTGGTGTTGTAGATATCCATAGGAAAGAGTATCCACTTCCATCATGGACTGTCTGCCTGTCTGCTGAACTTATGCAATAAAATAAAATAAAAAATTTTACAAAAACAAATCCAAGTTCAAACGAAAAATAAATATTTTCTACAACATCTTAATATTATGATTGTCTAAACTTTTAATACAGGGCCTGGGAGAAGCCCTGGACTCCAATTGGAATCTGGAGCTGGAGTGCCTGAAGCTGCAGCAGCTTAAGTTGCAGGAACAACAGCTGGCCTGCAAGCACCGTATGCTGCTGCTCAAGCAGGCTGAAAGGAAACCGGTACGAAGTGCCTCGTATCTTCTATGTTTCTCTTGAAATTTTACTGCATGATTTGAATATCTAGCCAGTGTCTAGTGGTCAAGATTACTCAAGTTTTGGAATATTCTTAAGGAGAAAACCTTGGACACATGCAAATTTTCACAGTTCTAGCTAAAGATGCCACAAATAGTGGTTTGATCAAATACCGTATATTCGGTCACGCTCTCGGCCAAAGCGCCGAATATTCGGCGTAAGGTATGTTTGTATACAGTATTCATTTGCGGGTATTCATGTTCTTCATAATTTGTAATAAACCATGTATTTCATGATTTGTAATGAACCATAAAAAATGTGTCTTAATTTTCCGATTTAAGGCTTACGGCGCCACTGGAAGTGGCAGACGGATTCTGCCAGACGGAAAGATAGAAGTGCGCAACATCAATGACCGGTAAGTTTTTTTTACATGTTAAACATTGCATGGAAAGACGAATCTGTAGATGGACAGCGTGAAAGTAATATTGAAAGAAGAGTAATGGCAGGTAATAATGCTGTTTCGTTTGCATATAGGTATGTTTACTATTATTCGAATAATCCATGTTCGAGTGTCGCAGCTCTAGCAGTATCGAAGACACCAATTTTGTGGTTGTCTAGCATGTCCTTATCATTATTTCATCTAATATGTGTGGAAGCCGCCGAGCTTAATAGATAGTAATACAGTAATAATATAGGCACGAATAAAAAACGTAAGCGCCCATAAATTCATGGCACTTTCGAACTTTTGGTCGCTACTAGATAGGTTCTTTTTTTTTATTGCAGGAGATCAGCAGACAGGCAGACGGCCCACTTGATGGAAAGAGTTACCATCGCCTATGGACATTTGCAACACCAAAGTTGCTACAAATGCGTTGTTGCTCTCTTAAGGGAGACTGGAACGTGGTCACTAATGCCGGAACACAAACAACTCAAGGTTGTTATGGCGACATACTTTAGACCAGGGGTGGTAGCCATCCAGTCGGGCAAATGCCCTACCACCTGGCTGTGGGTTGTTTTGTCGCCTCTTAGGACAGGCCGCCCAGCCGCAGGAAATTGTATTCTTTCTCCGTTCTTGCACGGATAAAAAAAGTTTCTTAAAGGTAGGCTGTGGAGAATCGAGTTGTATGAAGTCCACGCCACTGGGGTGAAAGTAGAACCATAAGACAAGTGTATGACACCATTGTGAATGGTAGAGTTGGTGCCGATAGGGGCGACGTACACACCATGATCAAATAGCAGAAGTGTTAGAGGTCAGGTGAAAAGCACCTCAAATAAATGTGCATGTATGAACAGGTGAGGAAAGTAGATAAAGCGAAAGTTGTTTGTCAGGGCCGACGAAATAAAGATGCATGCATAGTCTTTGCTTACTGCCATGGGAAACTGGCGTGATACTATGTATGTATTATATATTTATGAAGCAGAATTACGCGCATAAATGAATCAATTTTGAAACACGTAGTTATAACAGCTACAATAAGTAACATTACTACAAATTGCCCTAGAATGATATTTTGCTTTTCACTCTTATGCATCAAAGGAAACGTGTCAAATGGTATGTGGGTCATGAATCCTCTGTAGCACTGCATTTGCGATTATAAATTACTAGCTTTTGGCCACGGCTTCACTCGCGTTAATGTAGGTTTTATTAATAAATTCAAGTCGTCGATCGACACAGAAAGGATTAATGAAAAAAGTTTTCAAATTAGAAACATTGTTTGAATATCATACTAAGTAAAAATTTATATTTACTTCTTATTATATGTACACCCATTTGCACCATGTTAATGCATCTAAAAGTTAATTTTTATCCCTCGGGAATCAAATTCCTCCTGTCTGATCCTTTTATCCTATCCCTCCTATCCTCATTCTAAAGTCTGGCAATGTATTGACTTGTTGTTACGGCTATAGGCGACGGTAACCACTTTCCATCAGGGGGGCCATCTGCCTGATTGCCAGCTTCGCAATAAAAAAGAGTACGCTTTAGATATCTGGTACCTGAATTTTAAGTAGTGGGGAGGGACGCTTACCCCTTCTGCAACCCCTATGTCCAGGAAATGATTTAATTATATAAATAACCTCACTTATTTTTTTTCACTAATATTGCACTTATATCATAGGTCCAAAGTTGAGAACTCCAATCAAAATCTAGAAGAAAGTCAGTAAGTAGTCAGTCAACAAAAAAGATTCAAAAGAGTCCAAAACACAGACCGAGCCAAAGCCAAGCGAGCATGCCTCGGCAACGGCCGGCGAGTGCCAGAACAGATTAGTCACCATTTATTCATTGATAATTATTTAAACGATGGTTACAAGTTGGTGGAAAATAAGTGAGGTTATGTTTGCAAAAAATTATTTCCTGTACATAGGGGTTGCAGTAAACGTAAGTATTAGTAAGTATACCTACCCCCCCCCCCCATACCCTACAAAATTCAGGTATCTGATATCTAGAGTTGAACTATAAAAAAGGTACCAAGGTCAATACTATATAAGCCATAGAGTCCTCTAGAAAAAATGTCTTGACAGGTCCATGGAGTCTCGTGACGGCGATCTGAGCTTCGGCGCTGGCGCTGGTGATTCGGTGAGTCTTAATTCCATTAATGTTTTTAGCTTTATTTATTTTTCATTAGTATAGTGTATGCCCAACTCTATGGCTTCTCCGGATATACACAAAGAGCGCAATATCTAATTTTGTATTGTTGATGCAGGAACACAATAAATCAAAATGTATTGATAATTAAATTTTCTGTGATTTCACGATAGGGTAAACTTTTCTATCGATGATACCCTGTAAATTCGTGAGATATTAAGAAATCTTAAAATTTTGTTATTGCTGGAGAACAGCAGACAGGCTGACGGCCCAACTGTGATAGAAAATTGTCATTGTCGCCTATGAACATTTGCAACACTAAAGGTGCTACCAATGTGTTGCTGGACTCATAATTACAATAGTATTATTATTGTACTAGCTGCGCCCCGCGGTTTCACCCGCGTGGTGATGGAAAATCGTTATATTTTGGATAATTCACTATATCTTTATAAATTATAACCTATGTGTTATTCTGATGTGTAAGCAATATTATTGTAAAGTTTCATCAAAATCCATTCTGTAGTTTTTGTGTGAAAGAGTAACAAACATACATCCATAGATACAAACTTTCGGGTTTATAATATTAGTAGGATGGCTACAAAACAAAAAAATGAAAATTTCAATAATGTGAGTAAATTGATAGGATGCCACATATTGATGTAGGTGCCGACAATTATACAGTTTACTCTACATGCCGAAACTTAAATGTGAACAGCAGTTCTAGAGAGAAAGAGTAGATAGCAAGCATGCTATCTACCTAATATTACTTGGCGATTGTTGTTCCTAGAAGCATTCCTGAATACTAGATTTTATTTATGTGAGCAAGTATGATTGTCAGTTTGGTCGTGTGCTGCTTTTAAACCAGAGTAGGCAGGCTATGTAGATAAACAACGACCATGTCCACGGCTATCATTCCATCACAAAGGTCCACTCTGGGTTCTAAATAATCTGTGGTTCCTTTTTAGTTTTTGTTTGTCTATAAAATACATGTGTATAAAATTGTCACGTCCTGTACTAGCGAATTAACCCGTCTCTTTAATAAAAAAAACACCTAACCCAACAAAGCATTAGCTTTGTTGGGTTAGGTGTTTTTTTTATAAGCTTTAGCTTTGTTGGGGTTTTTTTTCATTCATTATGATCCCTAAGAAAACAATTTTTTTTTTCTCAATCTTTAACAACATAATGTGTTTTTTTCCGTTAGATTGTTTGTATCGAAGAGAAAGGTTAAATCGCTATTATATGTTTTATGATAATTTTATACACATTGACAAAATAAAAAAGGACCATACATTATTTAAAACACCGAGGTAGATCTTTGTCACTGAATGACTGGTGTGGACACCTCTAATTATAATCACTTCTTTAAAGTATTTATAAAATAAAGAATCTTCCTCACTAAAGTATTTAAAAAAAAATTGATCAATATTTTTATTGTTTTACTTGACTTGAATGTAATAACTAACTGCTTCTGAAGTAGGTTCAACTTTTGGAACCCTTGATGAATAAAGTTGTTTGTTTTATACCTATATGGATTCTTATTATAATATAAGAGATGTTTCAAGTACCTCACTTGGCATTTGTTGATGCATCTTATACAAGTTGTGGAGGGGAGTATTATTGCGCGTGCTAATGCGACTCCATGCGGACGCCGGCGGTTGGCTGGCATCCGGAGACGCAGGTATGCGCATGACTTCCCACCCTGAATAATACCGCTTCGGGGGGCCTTTAGCTATCAAGGGAGCAAAGGATTCATCACCCCCGCTGATGAAGTGGATGTGTGCTGATTCCCGGGGCACATTCAGGCAGTTTTTGCGCTGGATCGGACTGGGCGTAACTACGTTCCTAGTCTCAACCTTTCCTACATAAAAAGCGCTGGGCACATGGGAAAAGCCTCCATGATCAACTATGGTCTAATCCCTTGCAAAGGACCCGGTATTGTGCATAAATAGCATTTCCCCCGCTTTAAAAATCTTATACAAGTTGTATGTATGTATATTTATTTATACTGTTATATAAATCACCATTGTAATATATTTATGTTTATGACCTATTTAGATCTGTATACTGTTATAATAGGTTTAAAAGATTGTGTAACTCAAAAATAACACAATGAGCATAATGTTTAAAAGTCTGGACTAAAGCCATTTGTTGTTAATTACGTACATTATGCTTAAATATATAAGGAAATGCATGGGGCTTATTTGAGATCCTTGCGAAATTCTAAGTTTTAAAATTGCATGAATTTTTGTGCTCTGTTCATGTCATTATTTCGACATTAAGAAAGAAATCACATCATGAGTAGACCCAACAACAGAAGTCGAATCATTGATATGTTTTCAACAGAACGAGACCACTGTATGCTCGTGCAAGACAAAGAACAGTTCCTGGCAATATCAAGACGAGGGCAGCTCAACTCCATCCACATGCATAATGTGCTCCGAAGATACTGAAACTAGACTAGAAAGACAGTTAAGTCCGAAGTACTGCGTAGCAGAACAACAGACATGACGAAACAATCTGACTGTAGTAAACTGACTGATACTGTAAGCAAAAGATCCGACGTAACATCCAAGAAAGTCGATGTCAACATGATTGCTAGTAAGAGCGAAGTGACCGATTTTATATATAGCGATTTGTATGACGATAGCGACGATGAAGACGAAACAAATAGACTCATACAACTAAGAAATGCCGATTACATGGACATAGTAGAAGATGACTTTAAGCTTGTCGTAGTTTCAGCAGGATATCCTAAATCTAAGATGCGTTTACAACAAATGGCTTTATTCCAGAAATGTTTAAATGATATAATAGATATGCAATTAAAAGCTGGATTACTGAAGCGTGTGCCTTGTTTTATAGATTACTATCTCCATAGGGGTGCGTTAGTTTGTATTTGTAAGGATATGGATACTAGAGACTGGATAGTAAGGATTTCACCTGGGTTGCAAGATCGAATGTTTACAAATTTGATGTTGCTCAAAGCAAAGGTGAAAAGGTTATGCTTAGCGGTCATGAAGATACCGCGTTCGTCGTGGCCAACAACGGCTCAGGATGCTTTTAAACTCCTGCAGTATTTCAATCCAACTTTAAAAACTCAGCAATGGAAAATATATTCTCAAAAAGTGGTTGACGATGTGGAGATTACGTCGTTTCTAGTAGATCGTGTCTCCGGCGAAACTATTAGAGGCCCCACATTCAAAAATGTCGTGGATTATGATCAGATTGATTTCGAATTAACTGGCTATACTAAAATTTATTATGAATGCTTGTTGTCTAGTATGGAAGAAGATTTGCACAGTATTAGGTCAAGAGTCAAATTGTTGGCTGAATTAAAATCTGGAGAACCAACACCAAGGACTTTGTCCGAAGTTACCGTAAATAAGGTTGAAACAGTAGAACAGGTTGTAAACAGAATAAAAAACGCAGATGACTTTTCAAGTAAACTAGAAAAAGTAAAGGAAAAGTTTGAAGGTATAGCCGAGATTACTGAGGAAACCAGTCAAGAAAATATTGAATCAGTTCAGAATAAAGAAGCGGCTATGGTATGTAAACAGAATGTTGAAGTATTAAATATTGAGACAAAAAATGAACTACGAAATAGTCAAAATAATATTCTATCTAAGCTCAAAGATATAGAATATATTGGTCCAAAAGATGATATATTAATATGGTCCGACGAATCGCCTAACGCTGGTGCAAGGGACATAGAACAACGGGAAGAAATCAAAAACGATGAAGATGGATTAGGTGAAGCAGATACAACCATGGCTTTTGATTCTATAAATACTGAATCGGAAAGATCAGATTCGGTTACAGATAGCGTAGATACATTACTTTTTAGAAATAGCAATCTTAACATTGATAGTAACAGGGGTATAGCTTACCATAGACGTACCAACTATTTACATGTTGAGAATGAGCTAAAAGTTGCCATTACTTTAGAGGGTTACCCGAAGAATAAACTTGAAGGTATACATATAAGACGACTTAAACATTTATTCAAAGAATATATGCATAAGGATATGAAAAATCAAAGCTTTTCGAATTTAATCATGCCGACATTCCTAGACGTATATTTATCTAACGGTGCTATTATTTACATATGTGATAGTTTGGAAACTAAAGATTATTTGATAGGAGTTTTACCAAATTTTATTCATACCACAGGTTTGAAATTAATAATTACAGATGTGAAAGACTTAGTCCGCTATACGAGAATTGTAATGAGATTACCAAAAGAAAAGGCGCATCTTGAATCTACGGACATATTACTAAATTTACAATATAAGTATCCAAAATTGAACCCTGAGTGCTGGAAGTGTTATTGTATTGGCCATACGTTAAGGAATTGGATCACGTAATAATACGAGTGCCTTCTATGTGCCTTTCCTTCACACCTTTGCAGCTCCTAATAACCCTTTCCTTATCCCATAATTCGTAAAAATTATGAATGCCGCGCCACCTAGCGGACTGCCAGTCGTCGATCTGTTACGGCGGAACACTTACGTGCGCGTGCGCCACCCTCTTGCTACCCTTATCATAAGTGCTGTGCAAATTATTCATAAACTATAAAAATCAAGAAGTGCTGTGTTTCCTGACTTCCGTCATCGGCATCAAGACAAAAAATCGGTGAGTCCTCTCTTGTATCCTATCCTCTGTCAATAGAGGGTTACTTATATTTATTGCGTGATCCATTCTGCCATTTTTGCCAACGCGACGAGACAAAAAAAAACCAGTGCGTAACTATATTATTTGGTCACTTTGATTCGGACGGTTATATCGCGTTAATTAGCATTTACAATGGCTAAAGCGAATAGGAACCCTGAGAGGGAACTGATGAGATTACAAGGAAAATTATCCGTATATTTCGAACACATTCAATCAATTTATGATTCTATGAATACATTAGATTTAAAAAATATGGCGGATGTCGAGTCATTTCTTGCGTCGAGTTGTACAATCGACTCAATACGTGAACAGTACATAGCAATTCTTGAAGAAAGATGTTGTTACGAAGCATCAATAAGTGAAGCGAGCTTACCCTCATATAAATCGCTAGTTGCTTTCGAACAACTTTATGCACAAATTAAATACAAGGTTAAATCGTTAACTGAAAACAAAAATGGTAGCAATTCGTCAGACAATAAGGGCCGTCTTAGGAATATTAAATTGCCTAGATTAGAGATGTGTTCTTTTGACGGGGAATACGAGAATTGGCCAATTTTTTATGAAACGTTCCGTACGGTGATTCACGAGAATCCCGATTTAACTGATAACGAGAAAATACAATATTTAGTAGGTAGGTTGAATGGTAAGGCGCTTGCCGTAAGCCACGGTATATTACCATCGGCTGATAATTATATTGTTATTTGGAATGCGTTGTTAAATAAATACAATGACACTCGTTTGTTAGCCGCGTCGTATTTAGATAAATTAATGAATTTACCGGCGGTTGAGTCGAGTTCACCCACTAGCTTGGAACAATTTATTGATAAATTTTCATCTATTATTTCGGCGTTAAAACAATTAAAAATTGACAATTTAGAAGATTTATTATTTATTTACCTTGGCTGTAACAAAGTTAATTTAGAAATAGTCAAAGCATTTGAAATGTCATTGACTGATAATAAATCTCGTATGCCTACTTGTTCTGAATTTATCGATTTTGTCCGTAATCATTCGCATATTTTACAACGCGCACATAATGTAACAAACGTAAAACTACCTTCTCAGTCTCGTAAAAATATTAGTTCTAATACTAATCAATTGTCAGTTAAATCTGTAAAATCGCGCTCAAATAATAACGTTAAAACGTTTATGACCATACAGGAGGACGTAAAATGTCTTTCTTGTGGGAAAACTGACCACACTAAATTGGTCGACTGTCCCACATTCCTGTCAATGTCTCCTCATAATCGTTTTACGTTAAGTAAACGTAATAAATTATGTGTTAATTGCCTTAGTAATGATCATTCTATTAAAAATTGCAACTCGAAAATAAGGTGTACGACGTGCTTGCGTAGTCATCACGTTCTTTTGCATTTCCCTTCCGATAGTGTTGCCTCTCGCGCGCGTGCGCCGCCGGCAGTCGGCACGGCAACGTCGCATCGACTCAGGCCGCCCCGTGTACGTCGGCGCCCCCCACTGTATCGTTATGCGCACTCGACGACAATGTAATGAGTACCGATACTCAGGCGCTCACGGAGTATTCATCTGTGCTACTCGGCACGGCTTTGTGCTACGTTATCGACGATTACGGAAATGTTAAGAACACTGTGCGTGTTTTAGTAGACAGCGGGGCACAAAAAGACTTAATTACTATGGAATGTTGCAAATTAATGAATTTACCTATATATACATCACAGACAAAATACATTTCTGGGGTTGGTGACGTCACAAATGCGATCGAAGGTGTTACTCGCCTCACGATTCGCTCACGAATAAATGAAAACGTTCAATTTACGTTACAACCGTATGTAGTTAATAATATTACGACGGAATTACCGACTTCAACGATTGACGTTCAGAAGTTGGATTATTTACGTAATAAAAATATTGTTTTGGCAGATTGTTATTATTACAAGCCGTCAAAAATCGACCTTATTGTGTCGTCAAATATTTTTGCCCGTATTATAGGGCCTAATAAAATTTCGCGGTTTGACAATGAGCCTGTAGCTATTGAGACCTCATTAGGTTATCTCATTATAGGCCAAGCTCCCGCGTTAAATAATGCAACGTCAAATGTTGTACATATGTTTCATACATATGAACTCGAAAGTTCTTTGAATAAGTTCTTCGAGATTGAAGATATCTCGAATATTTGTATACCACTTGATCCTAATGATCAACAATGCGAAGACATTTATAGTGACACTGTCTCTCGCGACTCGAGCGGTCGGTATACCGTCAGCCTGCCATTTCAGGGTGATGAATGCTCATTAGGGGATTCGATGCAGTTATCACTGCGTAGATATTTATCCTTAGAGCGTAAGCTATTATCAAGTGCCTCATTAAAGCAGGAGTACGACAGCGTATTTAAGGATTATTTAGAAAAAGGATTTCTAGAACCAATCATTGATAATATTGGCTCTGAACCTCATTACGTCATACCGCATCACGCCGTAGTGCGTCAAGATAAGACGACAACCAAGGTCCGCGTCGTGATGGATGCCAGTATGAAGACCACTTCTGGCTATTCACTTAACGATATTTTACATACAGGACCGAATTTGCAAAATGATTTATTTCAAATAATTTTGAACTTTCGTCTTTTCGCCATTGCGATAAGCGCGGACATTTGTCAAATGTATCTGCAAATATTTGTTGATGAAAAATATCGTCGGTTTCAAAGAGTTTTGTACCGATTTGACCCTAATGATGAAATACAACTTTACCAATTAACTAGGATTCCATTTGGCTTGTGTTGCAGCCCTTATCTTGCTATTCGGACAGTCCGTCAGCTGGTGAAGGACGAAGGTGCTCGCTATCCTGTAGCTGCCACAGTAGCAAATAGGGATATTTATATGGACGACCTGGTTACATCTTGTTCCATTGTTTCGGAGGGCATTAAATTAGCCAAAGAGGCAGTTGCCCTATTCCGTACTGGAGGCTTCGAATTAGTGAAGTTTTCCAGCAATTCTCCAGAAATTATGAACGCCATCCCAACCTCACGTCGAGTTACCGATGTTGTGGACTTTAATCCCGATTGCCATTTAAAAATTTTGGGGTTACATTGGCAGCCAGTTGAGGATTTCTTTACTTTTTCAATAAATCAGCAAGTGCGTGAATGCACAAAACGTAACATTTTGTCGACCATTGCCCGGCTTTGGGACCTAATGGGTTTTGTTGGCCCTGATACTCTGTATGCCAAATTAATTGTAAAAACGTTGTGGCAAATAAATATTGATTGGGATGAAACCACCCCAACGTATAGCTGTTCTCTGGAAGCAGTTTGAATCAGAGTTACATTTATTAGAAAATATTAAGTTACCACGTCACTTGGGTGTGATTGCCAATTCTAAAATCACTATTTTGGGATTTGCAGACGCATCTGAGCGAGCGTATGGAGGCGTAGTATACATCCATGTTCTATTACCCGACAATAGTTATTGCATAAATTTGGTATGCTCTAAATCGCGAGTAGCTCCTATTCGAAATGTGTCTTTAGCGCGTCTTGAGCTGTGTGCTAATTTAATATTAGCTAAAATAATGCGCATTGTTATTGATACATATTCTGAACGATATGAAATTAATGACATATTTGCATTTACTGATAGCACCGTAGCATTAGCGTGGATCCATTCGTCTCCATCTCGCTGGCATACGTTTGTGGCCAATCGAGTTACGAAAATACAGGACTTGATTGACTCGCATCATTTCTACCATATACCAGGCAGGGAGAATCCCGCAGACTGTCTATCTCGTGGCCTTACACCAGGGGAATTAATAAATCACCCTTTATGGTTTTGCGGACCTGCTTTTGCGCATATGCCAGTTCATATGTGGCCCATGAGCCAGTTTGACTCAAGCGTGGTTCTCGATCCACCTGAAATGCGAATACAGGTTATGGTTACGACAACCTCGGAAGAGCCTTCGCCGTTGTATGCTCTTGCACAAAGAGTCTCTTCATGGCCAAAACTAATCAGGATTGTTATGTATGTTTTGCGTTTCGTTAAAATCATGCCGAGTAAGTTTGAGATTCGTCATTTAGACATTGCAGAATTAGCTATTATTAAAGCCTTGCAGTCTCTCTATTTTGCTGACGAATTTAAGAATTTGAAGGCTGGTAAAAAATTATCCCCTGCCTTCCAAAAACTTAACGCATTCATACATGAAGGTGTTTTTCGCGTTGGTGGGCGTTTGTCGAATGCAGACCTAGACTTCGATAGCCGGCATCCGATTTTACTTCCCAAACGCGACCATATTGTCGATCTTATTATCGATTACTACCACCGAAAATACCTGCATACTGGCCCCCAATTGTTATTGTCTTTGTTACGACAAAGATACTGGATACTGTCTGCGCGTAATATTGTACGGCAACGTATTCAGCGCTGCAATATTTGTTTTAGATGTTCTCCAAAAAATGAATTTCCATTGATGGCTGATTTGCCCTCATATAGAGTGAAGGAAGCCAAACCTTTTTATCACGTCGGAACAGACTACGCCGGGCCGCTGCGTATAATACCTTACAGGCGAAGAGGGGTGCACAGCTTGAAGGCATACATATGTCTATTCATATATTTGGTTACGAAAGTCGTACATATCGAATTGGCGTCCGATTTAAGCACTGAGGCCTTTCTGAATGCCTTAAAAAGGTTCATTGCGCGACGTGGGCCCATTGCAGTAATATACTCTGATTGTGGAACCAATTTCATTGGGGCTAAGACTTACCTTAACAACATGTACGCGTTATTAGCCTCTGAAGAGTATAAGGAAAAATTCGCTAATGAAGTACGAGATCATAAAATAGAATTTAAATTTAATGTGCCGGCAGCGCCACATTTTGTCGGAATCTGGGAAAGCCAAATTAAGTCCGTGAAGACTCATCTCGCAAGAGTAATTGGGCAACAACTCCTCACATTTGAGGAGATGTTAACCGTACTCACCCAAATAGAGGCCGTGTTAAATTCACGTCCGTTGTCGGTGCTCAGCTCGGATCCAACGGAGCCGCTTGCTTTGACTCCTGCTCATTTTCTCAATTTGACACCACTGAAATCCCTGCCTTCGGAAGACATTTCTAATGAGAAATTGTTAAATAGAAAACGAGTAGTCGATCACCTTGTGCAATCATTTTGGAAAAGGTGGAAACTTGAGTACCTTAATACATTGCAATCGCGTCAAAAATGGTTAAACTCCACTAAACCAATTGAGAAAGGAACTGTGGTTCTTCTGAGATCCGATAATAGCTCACCGTTAGATTGGCCAATCGGTGTGATAGAAGACGTTTTCCCTGGAAATGACGGAATCGTTAGGGTAGTTAACGTCCGAACCAAAACTGGTGTTTATCGTAGGCCTGTGGTTAAAATTTACCCCCTGCCTACACAATAATTACAGTCCATTTAAATAAAATAAATATTAACCTAAAATTATACATACATACATTCATACATAACTTCACGCTAGTTCCCTTGCGGGGTAGGCACGAACAACAGAGTGCCATTTAGGCTTATTCTTACACACCTTACTTGCCTAAAATTATAATATAGTATATAAATTTATTAAATAATAATCAAGTATTCATAATTTATAAATAATATAACGGATAAACCTTGCCATGTAATCTCAATTTACCACTACCTTTATATGCGTAAGTAATCGCATTACTAAATTAGTTAAATTTAATAACTTACACGCTGTGTTGCGCAACTGGGGATAATTATGGGGTTCATTTATCTTTTATATGATTTGCTTTTAAATTAGCCTTGGTTTTGAAGGACTGGGTCCTGTCAAGCTGGGGGGAATATGTATTGGCTATACGTTAAGGAATTGGATCACGTAATAATACGAGTGCCTTCTATGTGCCTTTCCTTCACACCTTTGCAGCTCCTAATAACCCTTTCCTTATCCCATAATTCGTAAAAATTATGAATGCCGCGCCACCTAGCGGACTGCCAGTCGTCGATCTGTTACGGCGGAACACTTACGTGCGCGTGCGCCACCCTCTTGCTACCCTTATCATAAGTGCTGTGCAAATTATTCATAAACTATAAAAATCAAGAAGTGCTGTGTTTCCTGACTTCCGTCATCGGCATCAAGACAAAAAATCGGTGAGTCCTCTCTTGTATCCTATCCTCTGTCAATAGAGGGTTACTTATATTTATTGCGTGATCCATTCTGCCATTTTTGCCAACGCGACGAGACAATAAAAAAAAAACCAGCGCGTAACTAGTTATTCAGATATTGCCGGTAAGCAGAAGCGGCAGTTTGGCGTTGATCCCGAATTCCTCGAAATTATAAGAAGTCTTAATTTTGACCCTACGTATGACGGGGAAAAGATAGCTTTCAGAATCATTGACAGGCAAAAACGTGATGTCAGCTTTGAAGTAATCGAAGCCAGACCATAAAAAAAAAAAAAAAAAAAAAAAAAAAAAAAAAAAAAAAAAAAGCATCAACGTGTACAAGTCGTCTAATCTGTTTTTATTCTGTTAAAACCCTACAAAATTTATGGTGACCCCGACGTGATGAATGGACAAGCCTCAACGAAATCACATCTAAGGACAAAGGACATCGTATATATATATTAAGGAAAAGCACTGAAAAGCAGCCGCAGCCAGCCAGGCAATCTATTGTGTTCACTAATCGAACGCAAACAAGGTTGTATTTATTGCATGTTCATTTTTTAATTTGAAGTCACTTCGTATTTCACTTTTGTTCGTATTCGTTGTTTGTGGCTACAAAATGTCTCAATTAAAAGAACTAATTACACAAAGGGGGCGTATTAAAACGCGTGTAACATTATTTGAAAAATATTTGACACCTATTCTTAACACTAAATTAAACAAAAGCCAATGTAATGAGTTGTCTTTGCGACTTAACAAATTGCAAGACATTTCAATGTTGTTTGAGGAAACACAGAACAAAATTGAGTCTCTGGACTCTGATGAAGAATCCCAATTAATTGAAAGGGAAGCCTTTGAAAACAAATACTTCAATATTACAGCCCTCGCTCAGGAATTATTACAAAATAGTGAAATCAGATTACAAAACATTGAAACTTCTTCAAATCATAGTTTACATCACAATGATTATGTAAAATTGCCTCCTTTAAAAATTCCATCATTTAATGGTAAGGCCAATAAGTGGCTGGAATTTAGAGATATGTATTTGTCACTCATTCATGAAAATGATAACATCAGCAACATAAACAAATTTAATTACTTAAAATCTTACTTACAAGGTTCTGCAGAGTCCGTTATCGATTCTATTACAATATCTTCAGATAATTATATCATAGCCTGGTCACTTCTTTGTGACAGATACAATAATAAACGTTTACTCATAAATGAACATATTAAGTGTTTATTCTCTATTGAGCCAGTACCTAAGGAATGTTCCAAAGGTATATGTGATCTGGTGGATACGGTATCTAAGAACCTTAGAGCATTAAAAACACTTGGTGAACCGACAGATCAGTGGGATTCACTCATAATTTATATGACCGCTACTAAACTGGATACAAAAACTGCTCGAGATTGGGAAGAATATAGAAATAAATTAGACTCTTCCTCTTTAAAGGACCTTTTTGATTTTCTACGTAGGCGAGCAACTGTTCTGGAAACCGTTCAAACTAACAAAGTTGACAAAACTGAAAAACGTCAAAGTTTAAGTAAAACAAAATCATTTGTTATTTCTTCACCTCCATCTTCTTCTGCTTCTTCTTCACAGCTTCTCGCTTACGCTGGATGTCCAATCTGTAAACAAAATCATAAACTTTATGATTGTATTAAATTTAAAACATTACCGATTGATGAAAGAATTTCAAAGGTTTATCAATGGCATCTATGCAGTAATTGTCTCCGCAGTGGTCATAGGTCCAATCAATGTATGCTCGGAGGCTGTCGTATCTGTAAAAGGAAACATAACACAATTCTACATAAACAGACTTCTCTACCACACATCAACACATTGCCAGCAAAGGCAACGGGTTCAAGTGAAACTGCTACATCTCTTCACACTGCAAGTACCAGCAGTGTACCGAACGTTGAATATCATCCTGTTAAATCTATTGAAACACCTGAAAACAATTCATCCATCGTTAGTATGTCTGCTGTTGCCTCGAACCAGGTTCTTCTGTCTACAGCCTTGGTTCAGGTAACAAACAATGACAAATCTTTTTATTTGCGAACACTGCTGGACAGTGGAAGCCAGTCTTCTTTTATAACCGAGGCGGCTGCTGCCAAAATCGGAGCCATTATAATAAAACATCAATTTCAGTGTGTTTCTGGACTTAACAACGTCGTGATGAATATCACAAAACATTGCAATGTTCTCATTAAATCTTCATATTGCACATCATTTAAAGCATCTATAAAATGCTATGTTCTTCCCATGATTACAGATAAGCTGCCGCAATTGCAAGTACGAATTGAAAAATTATGTATTCCAAACAATATAAAACTAGCGGATCCATCATTCTTCTGTCCATCTGACATTGATATGCTTCTGGGTGCTGACATCTTCTGGGAGCTTATCGGTTCCTCACAAATCAGACTTGGCTCTGACAAACCTCTTCTGCAAGAATCAAAATTAGGATGGTTAGTGGCTGGCAGCATTGGTCAAAAATATTGTAAGTCTTCTTCTTCACCTTCTTCTACATCATGTCATTTTAGTAAAGACATTCAATTACAACTTGCTAAGTTTTGGGAATTTGAGGAAATACCCAATGACATCTCATCTTCGGTCAATGACCATTTTTGTGAAAGGCATTTCAATGAAACTACTTATCGTGACAGTGAAGGCCGTTTTTATGTACAAATACCTCTTCGTGAAACACCAAATGCACTTGGTGAATCTTACCATATTGCAGAAAAAAGATTATTACAAATGGAAAGAAAAATGAGGAAAAATTATTCATTTCGTTTTGACTATAATAACTTCATGCGAGAGTATGAAACTCTTGGACATATGACAGAGATAGAGAGGCCCATGCATGTGAGCCACTGCTATCTCCCTCATCATGCTGTCATCCGCGAATCCAGCGAAACGACAAAATTAAGGGTTGTCTTCGATGCATCAGCTGTAACCACAACTGGCATATCATTCAACGATATACAATATGTTGGACCTATAGTGCAAGACGACTTGTTTTCTATACTTTTAAGATTCAGACAACATCTTTATGTGATTTCAGCCGATGTTGAAAAGATGTACAGACAGGTATACGTTCATCCACCACAGCGTGCTCTTCAATTGATTTTATGGCGTGACCGGGACGATGTGCCAATGAAAACTTTCCAGCTAAACACTGTCACTTATGGAACTGCTTCTGCGCCTTTCTTAAGCACTAGGTGCTTACTTCAGTTGTCCAAAGACTGTCAAGATAAAAACTTGTCACAAATTATACGTTCAGATATGTATGTAGATGATGTTTTGACTGGAAGTAATTCAAAGCAAGACCTTGTGAGTATTATAAATGGTATTACTCAAATTCTTAGCTCTGCGCATTTTCCATTGCGCAAATTTCGCACAAACGTGCCTTCTGTATTTAAAAACAATCCAAGTGCCCTTCTACCTAAGGACTTGGACCTAAGCTCTCAATCCAGCGCTTTAGGACTCAGATGGGATCCGAGTGCTGATGTCTTGTTATTTCCATCAAAAATTCAAAATCCATCACTATTTACTAAGCGTACAATTTTATCAAGTTCTGCTAAATTGTTTGATCCCCTTGGCCTACTTAGTTTATGTACAATCATTCCTAAAATTATTCTTCAAAAATTATGGCTCACTAAGTTGGACTGGGATGAGGTAGTCCCTAAGGAAATAGAAAGGTCATGGTTCAATTTCATCAATGGGCTAAATAATTTATGTACACTTCAAATTCCAAGGTGTGTTATAAATGAAAATTCAGATGACATTGAATTGCATTCATTTTGCGATGCATCCGAGGATGCATATGCAACATGCATTTATTTACGTTGCGTCAGTCGGGATAGAGAAACAACAGTAAATCTTCTTTGCGCCAAAACCAAAGTGGCACCTGTAAAAACACAAACAATACCGCGCCTGGAACTTGCAGGAGCATTATTATCAGCTCGATTATCTTCAAAGGTCTTAAAGGGCCTCAGATTAAATATTAAAAACGTTTTTCATTGGACAGACTCTTCTATAGTCTTGGGCTGGTTATCGTCTAATCCTCGTGATCTAAAAACATTTGTCTCAAATCGTGTCGCAGAAATTCAAAATTTAACGTCCTCAGCCTCGTGGCGTCATGTTCCAGGAACAGACAACCCGGCTGATCTTGCCTCACGTGGTGTAGACCCCAAACTCATCAATACAGTTTCACTTTGGTGGCATGGCCCCAAATTTCTCCTCGAAAATGAATCTTCTTGGCCTAAAGGTATTACATCTGGAATTCAAATTCCTGAAACAAAAAACAACATTAAATTAACTAATTTTAAAACTAACACATGGACTACAACTACACTACATAACACTAACAATGTTTCCAATGAAATTACTACATACAATCATAAACTTGTAAACTTTGAAAAATATTCAAAATTTACAACATTACATCGAAGTATGGCATATGTACTGAGATTCATATTCAATTTAAAAAATATAAATTCTAAAAATATAGGCTATTTATCTACTCATGAATTAAATTCTGCTTTAATTCATTTAATTAAATTACATCAAATTGAATGTTTTGAAAACGAAATTAAACTATTAACTCATAAAAAAGGTATACCGGTTAAGTCAAGTTTACTCTCTCTTAGACCTTTTTTGGATGAAGCCGGACTACTGCGAGTCGGAGGTCGAATCCAAAATTCACCAGAGAGCTACGATAAAAAACATCCAATTTTATTAGCCCCACATCATAGTTTTACTAAACTTTTGTTCACTCACGAACACATCAAGCTATTGCATTGTGGGCCACAATTACTATTGACAAATTTACGTCAACAATATTGGCCTATCAATGGCAGAAAGTTAGCAAGAAGCATAGCAAATAATTGTAAAGTATGTAGAATTTTGAAAGCAAAAAATATAAATCCCATAATGGGAAACTTACCTTCTTGTAGAATCACTCGAAATACACCCTTTGAATGTTCCGGAGTGGATTTCGGGGGGCCATTTTACATTCGTGATCGTCTTGGACGCGGTTGCAAACTTGTCAAAAGTTATTTATGTTTATTTGTATGTTTTACGACGAGAGCGTTACATTTAGAATTAGCTTCAGATATGTCTACCGATGTATTCATATTGTGTTTAAAACGTTTTATATCTCGTCGTGGAAAGCCTACCGAAATCCACTGCGACAACGGGCGTAATTTTGTAGGCGCAAACAACGAAATAAGTCAATTTTTGAATACATGCAATGAATCAATCTCATCATACGCGGCCAACGAGGGCATCACATTTAAGTTTTCGCCAGCATACTGTCCACATTGGGGAGGCCTCTGGGAAGCTGGTGTGAAGGCAGCAAAGCATCATTTATACCGAATATTAGGGAACAATCATTTAACATACGAAGAGCTATCAACCTTATTTGCACAGATTGAGGCGATATTGAATTCGAGGCCACTCACTCCTCTTTCATCGGACCCTTCAGACCTCAGTCCTTTGACTCCAGGCCACTTCTTAATCGGAAAGGCGTTGACTGCCATACCTGCGCCATCCTTACTCGACGTCAAGACCTGTAAGCTGGATAGATATCAACACATCGAGCAAATAAAACAGCACTTCTGGGAGAGATGGCGGAAGGAATACTTATGTGAGCTGCAGCAAAGAGCTAGGTGGCGAACAAACAAAGGAGAACTCAAAGAAGATGACATGGTGGTCTTGAAGGAGCCAAATCTACCACCTCTCAAGTGGCGAATGGGCCGCATTGTAAAGCTTTACCCTGGAGCAGATAGCATTGCGCGTGTGGCCGATGTGAAAACGTCTACGGGAGTTATACGTCGGGCTATTAGAACACTCTGCCCGTTACCAAACAATCCTCAAAATTCATAAATTTCGAGGGCCGGGAGATTGTTGGCGCCAGACCATAAAAAAAAAAGCCTCAACGTGTACAAGTCGTCTAATCTGGTTTTAGATATTCCTTTAAAGTATTAATTTTATCAGTGTTAGCATTATAAAGAGGTGAAATTATGTACTTTTAGATCTGTGTAAGTATCGCAGCATGTACATATAATGGTTCAACTACGTTCGTCGAACTTTCGATTGAGTAACGCGCCGCATGGTATGTTGATTGCTATTCAAAAGGCGTTTTCACGGTAACTGCCGCTAGCCGAAAGGTTTGGTATCATTACGGCGAACGTCACATAATTTCGGCTCTGTCATAGGTTACTTGAAAAACACTGCGAGTGTATTTATACGTACTTTCGGCAGGTGTGTCGCTAGCATAAGACTTGGGTTTGTCGTTGCATCTACATAGGCTTTATACCACGAAAGATACCGGCAAGTAAAATGTAGATGGTCATGACAATCAGCAAGTAAAGTGTGGCTCTAAAAAGCTTCTAAATTTTCAATAACTAGATGGCGTTACATGTCATTCTTCTCTCGTTTTTGAGGTTTTTTTTAAAAAATGTAAAACAGGCAAGCGGTTTACGTAATGAAAAGTGATTAGCGTCGCCTATAAATGTTTGTAATAACAGAAGCGAAGCCAACTTGTTGCCAGCCTCTAGAATGGGCTTTTTATCCGTGCGGGAACGGAGAAAGAATACAATTTCCTGCGGCCGGGCGGCCTGTCGTAAGAGGCGACAAAACAACCCACAGCCAGGTGGTAGGGCATTTGCCCGACTGGATGGCTACCACCCCTGGTCTAGAGTATGTCACCATAACAACCTCGAGTTGAGTTCCGGCATTAGTGACCAGGTTCCAGTCTCCCTTAAAAGGGCAGCAGCGCATTTGTAGCACCTTTGGTATTGCAAATGTCCATAGGCGATGGTAACCGCTTTCCATCAAGTGGGCCGTCTGCCTGTCTGCTGTACTCCTGCAAAAAAAAAAAATGGGGTACGCGGGAGGGGGTAGGGGAAGGAGAAAGTGGATTCGGAGTTGCGGATAAAGGCTCGCGCTGCATACCGTGGCCCAGACACTCGGGCGGAAGGAGGCACCCATGGGGTATTAGTGGGTATACCCGGCGTCGATCGTACCAACGCACATCGGCGACGGGGAAGCCCCACACACCGGCCGCGGGAATTCCCCGCGCGGCTGATGGTGCAGCAAAGCATTTCCCCATGTAAAAACAAGGGATGTGGGCTATCTGAATTCTATTCATAGTATGAAACACGATTCAGTCAACCTTAAATGCTCTGTGTAGGATGAAAATTGCATCATGGCGTTACCACGTCAAAACTTGAATAACATTTTTTTTATCTACTTTTGATTAATTTGATTCCAGAAAACGTTTTAAATAATAAAATATCAATAAATTTAAAGAATCATCTGGAGCGCCATCTAGTTAAGAGTTAGGTTTTTACTTGGCGATTGAAATGTATGCTGGGTATATTTTTTCTATAGTTGTACTCGATAATTTATAACATAATTATATTTAACCAAAATCATATACCCACCTTTTTCGGAATGCTACTGTAAGTATACAACTGATTTATATATCCACCGATTAAATATAAATTAGCATAAGTTTGTGAATAATGTCGTATAATTTGATTGTCGTAATGCTGGGGCTCCATCTGCGTTAGTGTTAAAAATAAAGTCGTTAACGCATAGTCTTACATTACAAGTATGTTATCTGTCAATATTTAAAGTCTCAATGTCAGTTTCTCTAATAACGCATTAAACCCAATCGCCATATCAACGCTAACGCGGATGAAACCCCCACCTGTTTTTTTTATATAAATAAAAATTAGTGCATATTTCTACAGAATTACGCGTTGATTTTTTTTTTGTTATTTTCTGTCAACTGTATGATAAAATCTGTGTGACATTCCGTTTCATATAAGAATTTTTAATATTGGCAATAATTTTGTACAAGTACTAGCAATACTTAGGATATCTAATTTTATTGTGTTGAGTTTCAATGTCATTGAAATCAAAAGTGTGCCTTTCATCAAAACTCATTACTGGACCAAAGGGCAATAATTAGTCATTCTTCCCATTGAATATGTTTAGATCTAAATAGATTTTGTGATAAATAATACTCGAGACATGTTGTATATTATTATTAATCAAAATGATACCATGTTTCTGATTTAAACGTGAGTAACGAAATTATTAGTCAGAAAAGACGGTGATTAGTAACTCATTTTACAGTATATGCAGTCTATACTAATGTTATAAATATTTTTGTATGTTTGTAACGAACAAAATCAGAAAGTACTGAACCTATTTCAAAAATTCTTTCACCATTCGAATGCTACATTATCCCCGATTAATATAGGCTATATACAAATTAGGAATGCCTATTCAAACTTTCACAATGTAACCCATCAATCTAAACAAAATACTTGCCGATTTTGATGAAATTTTATGTCTGTTTGAGTGAGCCGGGGGGGGGGTTAAATTCACAATTAGACCCGGTAGGTGGCGCTGGAATCGATTTCTAGATTTTTAATTTTTTAAGGCAGGACAAAGGTCAAGTCGGCAGAATCACTCGTTTTATATATAAAAATTTAGTGCTCATTTAGTGCTAATTTAGTGCTGATAACAGACATTTAGTGCTGTGATAGGTGGACTAAAAACGAGAACACTGCTAGCTTTTAATTAAGCTAGCAGTGTACTATTCGTGACCGTCGTGACCGTCGGCAGAATCACTCGTTTTATATATCAAAATTTAGTGCTCATTTAGTGCTAATTTAGTGCTGATAACAGATATTTGGTGCTGTGATAGGTGGACTAAAAATGAGAACACTGCTAACTTTTAATTAAGCTAGCAGTGTACTATTCGTGACCGCGCTATGAGACAGTTGGAGAGAGAGGCACATCAGCTAATAATTTAGTGCTCAATTAGTGCTGCCCGTACAAGCAAACAGATTCATCGAAATTTTGTTTTTTTTTCAATTTTTAAGTATAGATTACTGCTGACATAACGACACGAGCAATCATAGAGCTAGCTAGATGACTTTAAAATCGGTATTGATGAAATTGAATAGAGTTACTAATTAGTGCTCAATTAGTGCTGCCAGTACAGCAAAACATTTTTGATTTTTTTTTTTTAATTTTTTAAATCTACTACTGCTAGTATAACGACGCCAGCAGTCGGAAGAGCTAGAAGAAGACTTTAAAACGGAAACTAATGGAATTTAAAGACGTCACTATTCAGTGCTCAATTAGTGCTGTTGTTGTAGCAAAGGATTAAAAAAAAAAATTCTCTTCAAGAAACTGAAGATTTTCGAAAATCGGAAAGTTAATGATTTTACTCAATTTTGCAAATATCGAGTTTTCATCAGATCTTGACGTTTTGAGGTCACAAGAAGATTCCCTGACTACTCCCGCGATGTTGTCACTATGTCTGTATGTGTGTGTATGTCAACTGCTTATTACTTTTGAACGGTTTAATCGATTTTATCCCGTTTTTATTCGCGCATTCGAAAGGGCTCGGCCAAACTTAGATTTTTTGTGAATTTGAGCCGATTCGGACCGACAGATTTTGAGAAATATCAAAAAAACTCGCGGCTCAAAAAACTTCGTCGAACGCCGCTAACCGCGTGAAAATCGGTTTATTCATTCAAAAGTTATTGCGGTTTGAAAATTCAAGAAATAGTGTTCTATGAAACCCGTATCAGACTTTTGAGCTCGAAGAGCTCAAAAACATCATAAGTGCAATTTTAAGTGCCTAGGCCGCCGACGTATGGAATTAGCGGAAAGTTGCAGGGATGACCTGTATGGCCATCTGTTTTTCTAATTTTTCCTTTTTTAAAGTTAATCAAAAGTAGAATACTTCAAAAAAATAAATTTTAATGTCAATTTTTTTATCGATTGACATTTTCGAGAAAATATTCGAAAATCTAAAAATTTTAATTAAAAAAAAATATTTTTAAAATGCAAACCAAACCAAACCAAACCAACCAAATTAAACAAATTATTAGGAATCACGAGACAAGTCGATAAATTTTATTTGCAATTTTCGTTCAAGGACAAAGTTTTTGTCAACATTAAAGTTTTTTTAAATATTGACAAAAACTTTGTCCTATACATATACCAATAATACCAAATTCGACTATAGAAACCTATTTTATTATATAAATATGCTGGAGAGAACATTTTCCTTATTCTTTTAATTATGTAGATTATTGTACCATTTGACCGTATAAATAACTGATTAGAATTGGGGAATAGTCACTATCCTAAGAATTATCTCATGGTTCCATTTACTTTTTTGGGATTTTATGTCATCGGAGATTGCGTCTTTGATAGCCCTCGCTTCGTATAGAAAACTATTAATATCACTAATATTGTCTCTAATAATCGTTTTATCTGTTTGCTTGTACGGGCATGTTAAATTATTAGCTGATGTGCCTTGCTCCAACTGTCTCATAGCGCGGTCACGAATAGTACACTGCTAGCTTAATTAAAAGTAGCAGTGTTCTCATTTTTAGTCCACCTATCTAAGCACAAATGTTATCAGCACTAAATTAGCACTAAATGAGCACTAAATTTTGATATATAAAACGAGTGATCACGGATAAATGAAATCGAATCTCATCGAGTGATTCTGCCGACGGTCACCATAGTACACTGCTAGCTTAATTAAAAGTAAGCAAAAAAAAAATCCACCTATCACAGCACCAAATATCTGTGCACTAAATTAGCACTAAATGAACACTAAATTTTGATATATAAAACGAGTGATTCTGCCGACGGTCACGAATAGTACACTGCTAGCTTAATTAAAAGCTAGCAGTGTTCTCGTTTTTAGTCCACCTATCACAGCACTAAATGTCTGTTATCAGCACTAAATTAGCACTAAATGAGCACTAAATTTTGATATATAAAACGAGTGATTCTGCCGACGGTCACGGATAGTACACTGCTAGCTTAATTAAAAGTTAGCAGTGTTCTCATTTTTAGTCCACCTATCACAGCACCAAATATCTGTTATCAGCACTAAATTAGCACTAAATGAGCACTAAATTTTGATATATAAAACGAGTGATTCTGCCGAAAGTCACGACGGTCACGAATAGTACACTGCTAGCTTAATGAAAAGTTAGCAGTGTTCTCATTTTTAGTCCACCTATCACAGCACCAAATATCTGTTATCAGCACTAAATTAGCACTAAATGAGCACTAAATTTTGATATATAAAACGAGTGATTCTGCCGACAGTCACGACGGTCACGAATAGTACACTGCTAGCTTAATTAAAAGCTAGCAGTGTTCTCGTTTTTAGTCCACCTATCACAGCACTAAATGTCTGTTATCAGCACTAAATTAGCACTAAATGAGCACTAAATTTTGATATATAAAACGAGTGATTCTGCCGACGGTCACGGATAGTACACTGCTAGCTTAATTAAAAGTTAGCAGTGTTCTCATTTTTAGTCCACCTATCACAGCACCAAATATCTGTTATCAGCACTAAATTAGCACTAAATGAGCACTAAATTTTGATATATAAAACGAGTGATTCTGCCGACAGTCACGACGGTCACGAATAGTACACTGCTAGCTTAATTAAAAGCTAGCAGTGTTCTCGTTTTTAGTCCACCTATCACAGCACTAAATGTCTGTTATCAGCACTAAATTAGCACTAAATGAGCACTAAATTTTGATATATAAAACGAGTGATTCTGCCGACAGTCACGACGGTCACGAATAGTACACTGCTAGCTTAATTAAAAGCTAGCAGTGTTCTCGTTTTTAGTCCACCTATCACAGCACTAAATGTCTGTTATCAGCACTAAATTAGCACTAAATGAGCACTAAATTTTGATATATAAAACGAGTGATTCTGCCGACTTGACCTTTAATTCCTGCGGCAGGAGGTCTGTCGTAAGAGGCGTAAAATAATTTATAACCAGACTCCCCAGGCTTAAAATATCGGTATATGCTAAATGCAGATATCGGTAAAAATAAATATCGTTGTAAAACTTAACGTTATTTCTAGGCCATTTTACCGTTAAGTAAATATAACGTTAATACTGATTTTATCGTTAATTTTACCGTTATAACTATGTTTTGTTATTCTCATTCGCTCGCAAATATTGATTTCAAAGAGCGTTGATGCTAAGAGCGCGCGTAACTGCATTCGCCCGCTGTCGTTCGTCGCGCGCGCACGTCTCCCGTTCCGCCTCGGCAGTCCGTTATTCGTGTTCGTTGTGTTCGTTCGTTCGTTCACCCGGTCGATCTGTGTTTTTTCTGTGACAGTGCAGTGAAAAGTGCGTCATCAGGTGGTTTTTCCACCAAATCGTTCGTCCCCCTCAGGGACAATGGACGGCGTGGAGCCCTCCCCATCGTTGTTAGAGGGTTTGCTGTCGTTTTTACGACAGCAATTCCCTCAAGCTCTCGACCAATTTTTGAGGACTCCGGAGTCCCAATCAATGGTGTCCGTTATTTCGGAACTTAATTCCGAGAAACCTGTGTCCCGCGAGTCACACGTGCAAAGGGCCCCCGCGCAGGCCCCCCTCCCCGCACCCGCATCTGCCGCGACCATCGCACCTGCCGCGACTAGCGCACGCCCCGCAACCCCCGCCGCCGCGCTTACCGCGGTCCACCTGCGCTCTGCCGTAGCGCCCGCGCCCCCCGCGTCCATACCCGCCGCGTTACCAGTGCGCCCGCCGCCCGCACCCCCGCTCAACGATGCCCATCGTGTGGCACCAAAGTCGCGCGCCTCGTTTTCTCGCGGTTCCGCATCGACAAAACCGCGTTCGAGCTCTGCGAGTTCGACGACATCGCGTTCACGTTCGCCCATCCATCGCGTAATCGATTCTCGTCGAGAAATCGACTTATCCTCTGAAGGTCCGCAAAACCTCAGGGATGCCCCTCTTCCACCGGCCGATGAAATTACCCCTATGGATGTCGCGCCTCCCGCGAACATCCCCTTAGACCGCGAAGACGATGACGGTTTTATAACCGTTAATCGTACTAAAAAACGTAAGACCCAGAGGGAGGTCCCCCCCAACCCCGCCCCAACAGCGGGCACAACACCGACAGCGGCACCTTCCAGCCGCCCTGGGCCACCTTCACAACGCCCGCCGCCACCCCTGACCATCCGCGAGAAAGCCCATTGGCTTCAACTCGCTAAAGAACTGCCAGGTAAGGCAATCTCCATAAAAGAAGCCCGTGATACTCAACACGGCATCAAAGTTATGGTCACGTCTTCAAGTGACCACCGCGCCCTAACTACTTTATTATGTGACCGTAAAATCGGTTACTACACTTACGCCCTGCCAGAAGAAAAACGCCTTCGGGCTGTAATCCGCGGACTTCCTCAGGAAATTGAAAGTTCCTATATTCTAGAGGACCTTAAGTCCCAAGCCCTACCAGTGCACGAAGTGCACCGTATGCACAGAGGCGACGCCACAAAGTCCCCTCTAAACCTAGTATTGGTTGTCCTCGACCTCTCCCCAGAGGGGAAAAAGATCTTCGATCTTGAGAAGGTCTGTGGCCTCTCTGGCCTTCGTGTGGAACGTCCACACGAAAAACATACACTGCGGCAGTGTCATCGCTGCCAACTTTATGGGCACTCTGCCCTACATTGTCAATCCCGTCCCAGGTGCGTCAAGTGCCTGGGCGACCACGGGACCTCGGAGTGCACTCGCACCCGGGACTCCCCGGAGCCACCGAGCTGCATCCTCTGCGGCCAAGCGGGTCACCCCGCTAACTACAGAGGCTGCCCTGCCGCCCCCCGACCCAAACGTAAGGTCGGAAAGGGCAATGCCCAAAAAGGCACTAGAAAAGTGCCGAACAAACCCGCATTCGTGGCGGGGCCCGCGCCCCCCCCCCCCCCCCCCCCCCCCAGTGGTAATCCACTGGACGGGTCTTCCCACGACGGAAGCGTTCCCTCCGCTAAGGACGCGTGCCCCAGTTATGGCCGGCCTACCCTCGGCCACCCCCGCCCCCGCCCTCGCCCCCATTTCTAAGGGACCTTCAGGGCCATCGGCCCACCACTCTATAGCGGAGGACTTAGCTTTGGCGACTAAATTCGCCAAGAACTTGCCCTTCGACCTGCAAGAGGTCCAACTCTTGGCTCGGAAACTGAGGCAAGTTTCAGAGTCAACACAACCCTCCCTCCGGGATCAACTCGTGATCGAAATGGATCACGCGTACCTCCTCCAAATACTTAGATCGTTGTAACTAAACAACCTAGTCAAATTATTGTTACCGGTAACAAATGGCGCATGTAGGTAGAAATAAACCACGCTCATTGACTCTGGCGACTTATAACGCCAATGGCCTTCGAAACCAGCGCGACTTGGTCCATGACTTCCTGGTTACCAATCAAGTAGATATACTACTAGTACAGGAGACCTTCCTGAAACCGAGTAATAGAGATCCAAAGATCTCTAACTATCGGATCACTAGACATGACAGGGTAGGCCGTGGTGGCGGCACCCTGATCTATTTCAGAAGATCCCTACACTGTATGCCTTTAGTCACCCCCCCACTAGAAGGTATGGAGGTATCCGCCTGCAGACTTGCAATGACTGGCCACCAACCTCTAGTCATAGTTTCAGCATACCTCGCATGCCAAAAAACCCTCATTAAGAAAGACCTAGAAACCCTATTCAACTTAGGCCCGGCTGTTATTATAGCCGGAGATCTGAATTGCAAACACGACAAGTGGAATTGCAATACCACTAACCCCAATGGCAGAGCCCTAATAAATATATCAGACAATCTTTTGCTTGATATACTAACTCCCATGACCCCCACAAGATACCCCCCCAACCGCGACTGGGGGACCCCAAACACTCTCGACCTAGCATTACTATTATAGGGCGTAACCCTTCAATTCCATTCGATCGAAACGATGGACGATATCGACTCGGACCATCGTCCGGTTATCCTCAGATTAGGACCACAGACAGACCAGACATCTGAAACTAGGACCTCTGTGGATTGGTTGAGACTTGAGACCCTCCTCAAGGCAACCAGTTCACAAGACCTGGACCGCATCCCGGACCACATCGTGTCCCGCCAAGACACGGAGACGGCAATCGAGGCCCTCACCAGCCACCTTCAATCCGCAGTGCGGAACTCGTCCAGGCAGGTGCCAGTGGAGGATGACCGCCACTTATGCCTGCCGGACGAGGTGAGGGTACTGCTGAGGGAAAAGAGAGCCGCCTCCAGAGCTCACGACAGATATCCCACCGAGGATAACAGAGTCCGACTCCGCGAACTAGAGCGCGAGGTCAAACTACGTATCCGGGAAGTCAGGGAACAACGTTGGGACAGAACGTTGAGGGATATCGAACCAACTCACCAGGCGTACTGGAAGCTGGCTAGAGCTCTCAAATCAGACACCCTTACTGTCATACCCGCGCTAGAAAGAGCCGACAACACCGAGGCGTTCGATGACGAGGAGAAGGCCGAGTGCCTTGCTCAGAGTCTAGAGCTTCAATGCTCCCCCACTACGCAAAACGTCGACCAGTCACACCTGACGGAGGTAGACTCCGAGGTCGAACGTAGATCCTCCTTACCAGCGGAAACCACACTCGACACGGTCACGGTCGAAGAAGTGCAAGATCTGATCAAGTCTCTCAAACCGCGAAAGGCCCCAGGGACCGATGGCATCAACAATCGCGTTTTAAAACTCCTACCCGCCCATCTAATTATAATTCTAGTGAGCATCTTCAATGCCGCCATAACAAACTGCTCCTTTCCCGCGATCTGGAAGGAAGCAGATGTCATCGGTATTCACAAGCCGGGAAAACCGGCTAATAAACCGTCCAGCTACCGTCCAATCAGCCTACTGAGCGCACTCAGCAAGCTTTACGAGAGGGTCATCCTCTCTCGACTTAGAGATTTTGCCTTCAGCAAACATCTAATACCCGATGAGCAATTTGGCTTCCGTGCCAGACACTCATGCGTCCAACAGGTGCACCGCATCACGGAGCACATATTATCTCACTTTGCCCATCGCCCCCGCCCTATAGGAACAGCCGCACTGTTTCAAGACGTAGCAAAAGCCTTCGACAAGGTCTGGCACAACGGCTTGATTTACAAGCTGTACCAGTTCGGTATGCCAGACAGACTCGTGCTCATCTTGCGAGACTTCCTCCTAGGTCGTAGCTTCCGTTTTCGAGTGGAGGGAACGCGCTCGTCCCCTCACCCACTCACAGCCGGTGTACCACAGGGCTCGGCTCTGTCGCCACTACTCTTCACGCTGTACACCAGCGACATCCCAAAAACTCCAGATGTGGAGTTGGCCCTCTTTGCGGATGACACCGCACTCTATACATCAGATCAAAACCGACAAATGGCTTGCGTCCGGCTGCAGGCAGCTGTCACAGAGCTAGGCGAATGGTTTCGCAAATGGAGGATAGAGGTAAACCCGGAGAAAAGCGCAGCGATGTTCTTTTCCCCGGGCACGCTTCGCTCCCCCAAACGCGCTAGCCTTCGCCTAAAAACCATTTCGCTCTATGACCAACAAATCCCCTGGGCAAAGTACACCAAATATCTTGGTGTCACCCTAGATCGGAACTTGCGCTTCAACGAGCATATCACTATAGTCCGAAATAGAGCGCGATTTGTGATGGGTCGTTTAGCACCCATGATAGACAAACGAAGCAAAATGTCCCTCAGACACAAGCTTACTCTGTATAAAACATGCATCCTCCCGATCATGACATACGCGAGTGTGGTATTCGGCCATGTCAAGCCTGCCCTTTTAGATAAACTGCAAATCGTGCAGAATAAATTCATGCGCAGAGCCGTCGGTGCTCCCCTCTATATGCGTAACGTCGACCTCCACCGCGATCTGGAGCTTCCCTCCATCAAAAACTACATTACGTCGCTCTCGCGTAAGTATTTCGATCTCGCGCCGCACCATCGAAATCCGCTCGTCGTGTCCGCGTCCGATTATAAGCCTCGTCGAAAGGCTCTTGTGCGACGACCGCGTAACGTCCTGACGGACAGAGTCGACGTTATTACGAAACGGCTGGCCCGGATCAGTCCGCCCACGGTTAGAACAGTAGGCTGGCAGGCACCGACAGACAGACACAGACGGCGGCGTCTCAGACGCCGCCAAACAAGATCTCTCCACGTCCCCGCGAGGGACGCTAGGAGACATAGCTCACCCCACAGGATAGACTAGGCGTGTTGCTGGGAAGTTTCTTTCGCCGTTTCTTCTCTCCCAGCCATAACACGTTGCGAAACGGCAGTAAGATAGCGTAGGCCACCGCAAACCACCGATCCCGGCCCGCCGTGATCCTTCCCTTCGGGCTTTATATTACCCGTCGCCCGTTCTCAATTAGTATTTTGTGTCGCCCTATGGTGGGCATCATTAAATTCATTCCCCATTCATGGCAACAGTCCAGCCGAGGTAAAACTCCTTAGGGAGCTCCCTCGAGCAAGTTGCCCCCCCGGGCTCGAGCGCCTTCGCTTCGCGAAGGCACTCGCCCCAAAGACCCCGGTAAAGTTGTAAGGTCTTCGGACCAACAACATAAAGTCAAGTCCAATAAAAAAAAAAAGCGCGTAACTGCGATTAATTTTCAAATAATATTTTTCAATTGAATTAGTTTTGTTTGCTGATTATTTGGGTAACGTCAAAAATAACGTTAAGTATGACGTTAAACATACGATTGTTAACGTTATGTTTAACGTTAAAATGATAAATGTTACTTAAGTAACGGTACAAAAACACCGGTAATTGACTATATTTAAAGTGATTTGATAACGTTTTTAAGCCTTGGATTTATTTGAATCACGGCGTTAAAATTGTATCCCTTAAAGTTTTCCAACGATTGTTCTTTCCCATGAGTTCCTCAAAGGATAAAACTGATGAAAAACTACATCAAGAGATCCTGTTACTTAGAATATGGGGAGATTTTCAAAATTAACTTTTTTTTGCGAGGAGATTGTCATTCTTTAGTATATTTCTTCCATCATTTTAATGTTATTTTTATTATTGATTTTGTACTGGAGTTAGTTTTACGGATTAATTTAATTAATAAATGCATTTTTTTAATTTTACTTTATTGTTTTACTATAATACAAATCCGTTTATGGCGCGAACGTATTGTTGGTTCAATGTTAGACGGTTCATTTCTATCTTTCAATTTAGATTTTTTTTTAAGGCGGGGGATATGCTTTTCGCACAGTACCGGGTCCTTTGCTAGGGATTAGACCATAGTCGATTATGGAGGCATTTCCCTGGGAGCAATCCAAACACTAATCGATCGCCTTGTGTGGAGAATCGAATACTCAATACTCCACTAAAACCACCCTCCTCCCATGTGCCCCGCGCTTATGGCAGGAAGAGCCTGAGACTTAGAACGTAGTTACGCCCACGCTGACCCTAGCGCATCAGTGCTTAAGAATGCGCCGGGAAGCAGTGAGAACTCACTTCGTCAACAGGGGTGAATCTTTCAATTTAGATGAATCAACCGAAGTCAAGTCTATAAACATTAATAACCATTCGATACCGTCTTCTTTCAGTTCTGTGCCTTCATCGAAATTAATTCAATTTGATTGATCCGTGTAATGTCAGTGTTCGGGCTATTGCTAGCCTAGTGGACTGCAAGAATATAGGTAGGCTCCTTGCTTGTCGGTATTTTTTATTTCCCTAGCAACTTGTACAACAGAACAAAGCAGAACGACTCACCAAGGCTGCGCTGTTGAGGGTCCCTTGCCGGCCGGCTGGTCTCACACCATAAAACAAACGCACACGTCGCGTTTATCACCTGTCCTTGTTATCACAGTAGTTTATCACAAAATTAATGTACTGCCGCCGTAATTAGACACACGTCTGATCAAATGTCTTATTAACTCCGCCGAAATGATATGCACGTCTTTACTCGTTCAAGGCCGCGGGAGGACAGGGGGTGGCGGCGCGAGCGCCGCCTGGTTATATCGATACTACCAAGTCCGTGTACAATGTTGCATGAACACACCCCCCCCTAACCAAGGCCCAGCCTTGGTTCTCAACAACTCAAGGGAAGCCGACATAGTTTCGAGGTGGGTCTCATCAAGACTCCATCCCTCGTCCTCACTTCCGCTACCCGTACAACCCCGTCCTTACCGGGAAGTAATTTAACTAACCGACCGCGTTTCCAATGGAGGGGCGGTAAATTATCTTCTTTGATTAAAACTAGGTCATCTAACTTAAGAGGTTCCGTTTTAGAATTCCATTTAAACCGCTGTTGCAACGTGTGCAGATATTCCGACCGCCAATGCGTCCAAAAGTGCTGAGACATCTTTTGGATTTGTTGAAACTGAGTTAAACGTTGTAGACCAACATCCTCGTAAGGATACTCCGGGAGAGCAACAAGTGGCTGTCCAATTAAAAAATGACCGGGAGTTAACACTTCAAAATCCGTGGGATCCGTACTCAGGGGACATAAAGGCCTCGAGTTCATAACCGCTTCGACTTTGGCGAAGAATGTGGAAAGTTTTTCAAATGTCAGCCGGGCATCACCGAGTACGCGTTTCGCATGAGTCTTAGCCGACTTAACTGCCGCTTCAAAGAGACCGCCATGATTAGGGCTCGCTGGTGCATTAAACAGCCAAGTAATGTTATCTCTCGCTAGTCGCCTCTCTAAGTCCGAGTGATGGTGGCGTAAGAACGAATATAATTCACGTAAATATTTGTCCGTTTCGGTATAGTTAGTTCCGCAGTCTGACCTGACAAGAGATGGAAGACCTCTACGCGATATAAAGCGCGAGAAAGCCGCGACAAAAGCTTCAATCGTAAGTTCCGACACGATTTCTAAATGAACTGCTTTTGTGGCCAGACAGACAAATACACATAAATAACATTTTTCTATTCTAGCGTTCCGTAATGAACTGGATTTTATATAATACGGCCCCGCAAAATCCGTGGCCGCTCCTTGAAAAGGACGAACTCCTCTTACGCGATCCGCCGGTAAATCTGCCATAAAGGGCTGTGTAGGACGTGGCCGCGTCCGATAGCATTGGACGCATCTGAATACAATCATCCGTGTAACGCGCCTAGCTGACACTATCCAATAAGTCCGAGATAAAATAGCCGCTAATGTATATGCGCCGACATGGCAATATACTGCATGATAATGCGTTACCAAAAGTTCCGTAAATAAACTCGTAGCGGGCAATAATATTGGATGTCGTGCGTTGTACGGTAATTCTGATGCGGATATCCGTCCGCCAACCCGTAATATACGATCTTTATCTATAAATAAATTCAACCGCCGCATAGCCGTACGTATAAGCTTTCCCGTTTTTAAAGAGTTAGTTTCCTCCTCAAAGTGCGCAGCTTGAACCATCCTAATTAAATGCAATATAGCGTTTCTACGCTCTGAAACCAATATATTTCCGCTAAGTCTAGAATTTTTAGTCTTATTTTTACAATTTGCCGAAAAACGTATTAAATAGGCCGTAACATTAATTAATTTATCAAATGAACTATAACGCTTAAGTAAGTCAAATTCCGAGTCTATTACACCGACATGAACTACCTTAGCTCGCAATCCGGGCAGATCATTTACAAAAAGATCTGATATATTAGCCGGCCACATTTGCTGTGGTTGGTGAAGCCAATTAGGGTTCCACCAGAGTTCGTCTTGAATCAAAGCCGCCGCCGTTGCTCCACGTGACGCTACGTCCGCACAATTCAACTCGCTGGGCACGTGACGCCATCGAATGGGAACCGAAGAAGAATTTATTTGTGAAACTCTGTTGCCTTCAAAAACTTGCAATTTATGAGCTGGTGTACGCAACCAAGCTAACACGATCGTGCTATCACACCAACCGTATACGTCATCGAAAATAATAGTCTCGTCCATCGTGGAGACCACGTGATTGACGAGAGTCATCATTAATGCCGCGCCGTTTAGTTCTAATTTAGGAATAGTCTGTTTCGTCTTTAGCGGGGCTACTCGAGATTTGGCTATGAGCAACCGCACGACAACTGTTCCCGCCGTGTCTTCCGATCTGAGGTAAACCGCCGCTGCGTACCCTACCGAGGATCCGTCACTAAAGCCATGTAAGGTGAACCGCATCGACCCTACTGAGGCCGATTTTAAAGAACGTGGTATAACTACACCTTGTAAGTTTGGTAAATCGGCTAAAGTGCCTTGCCAACTTCTTACTATGTCGTCGGGTGCTGGAGCATCCCAATCGACCTTCCGGGACTTATCACCGCTACTTATCAGGGATTGAAGTAGCAACTTTAGTTTAAAAATAACCGGAGCTACCCAACCTAAGGGATCGTACAGTCTGGCTACGACTGACAGAATACTTCGCCGTGTGACAGTGTTGTCCGATGGTAAATTTAAACGATATGTGAAGCTATCCGAAGCTGGATCCCATTGAATGCCTAGTACCTTTATGAGGCCAGAACCGTTCACGTCTTCAAACATCCTAGGACTCTCTAAGTGGTCTAAAGGTAAGCCGTGTAGTAACTCTGGTACGTTAGAAGACCACTTTCTTAATTCGTAGCCGGCCGTAGACATAAGGTCAATTAATTCTTGCTGTAACTCACGCGCCTCAAGCAAGGTATCTGCGCCGCCGTTTAAATCGTCAACATAACTGTTCTTACACAATATTTGAGCCGCCCGGGGGTACTTACGCCCTTGGTCCTGGGCCAATTGGTGCAGACACCGAATAGCAATGTAAGGACTAGACTTCAAACCGTAAGTATTAGTCGTCAGTTGATAAAATAGTAACGGCTGATCAGGAGATGCTCGCCAGAATATCAACTGGTATCTCCGATCCTCTGGATGTATCCATGTCTGCCGAAACATCATGCGCACGTCCGTAGTAAAAACATAACGCGGCGCGCGAAAATTTAAAATAATTACCGTAATATCATTCTGAAGCCGTTCACCCGGATACAATCAATCATTAAGTGACACGCCTGTACTAGTTTCTTCACTGCCGTTAAATACAACGCGTATTTTACCGTCCCGGAAAACACCGTGATGAACGAGGATGTAGGATTCCTCGTTTGAATTCAAATTAAAATTAGAAATTTCCATGTGGCCAAGCTTAAGATATTCTTCCATAAATGATACATATTTATCACGAAACTCTGGTTGCCGTAACATTCTACGTTCTAAAGACGAGAACTGCCGAAGCGCTTTATGTGTGATATCGCCTAATCGTCGATGATTAGGTATCAGTGGGAGGCGCACCATATATTTGCCATCAGGCTCCCGTACCGTACTTGAAGTAAATAAAAGTTCACACTCAGTGTCCGCCGGATCCCTAATTTTTATCCTGGGCGGTTCCTCACACCGCCAGAATTTTTCAACCGCTTCCAAAAGCGATACTCCCGAAAATGAAGTTAGATTATTAAAGTTTACCGAACTATTTAAATTAACCGAAAAAATGGGACCGAAAATTGCGTAATCAAAAATTGTACCTAGTGCATAAAGGCCGTTAGGACCGATTTGAACCGAATAACCGTTTAAAATTTGACCTAAAATGTCACAACCGAAAATTATGTCTATTTTAGACATTCGATAAATTCCATTGTCCGAAATGTGTATGTCACTACTGGCAACACCAATCCGAAAAGCTAAATAATTAGTTGGTTTCTTTAAAACCACCGCCGTAACCGATAATAATGGATGCCCAGTCCGTTCAGGCCTAAAATTAATTAAAACTATTTGATTAGTACTGCTAGCACTAATCCCGCCAATACCGACTAAAGGTGTAGGTAAATAATGTCGCCTTAAGCCCAATTCGGAAACAAAGTCGCTCCGAATGATTGAAACCTGAGAGCCAAGATCCAAAAGTGCTCTCGCCTTTATAAAGTCCCCGCGAACCGATTTGGTTTCAACAATAACCGTAGGCAATACTACATTATCCGCTAGTGCCGGTATTGAAGCGACATTATTGTTCCTTAATTGCTATTGAGATGAATTGTTACGTTGCTGCCGAATCTCCGATGGCGCATGGGCTGAAGTTGCCGGCGCGTCGTACGAACGTTGTGGGTTGAAATTCGTCAACGCGCGTCGAGGCGCAGCTATATTGCGCGGGCGCCCTGTCGTAGCGCGCTGCCGCCGCCGCCCGCGCCCCTCCGTCCAAACCTTCCCGCGATGGCGAATACATGCGCCGATGAAAATTGTCGCTATTTGAAGCCGGAGAACGGCGAGCTCGCGCGGGGGGTGGCGATCGCCTTGTCATAAGCATATTGTGCCGGGGGACAGCTACGCCAGCGTTTGCTTGCCGAGAGTTATAATCATTGCGCGAAGGTGAGCGCGAGCCGGCAAAGAATGTCGTACAAATCAATTTATTATGCCCGTAATGACCGCACCCTCCGCATGCTACGCGCTCGTTGCAATTTGCAGCCGTATGATTTTTAAAACATTTGAAACACAACGAATTTGAATGTATGAATCCTTTTCGTTCATTAATCGAAAGTTTAACGAATTTATAACAATTGTTAATGGAATGACCCGATATGTCGCAATATGAGCATATTTTGCTACTACCCGCGTGATTAATTTTGACATCGTGAACTTGTTCCGTGATATGCGCCGCTCGCTCCGTCTTACCAGCCCGTGTGCCTGTAGTTATATATAATTCTTTGGTTGTATCTATGAGCCTACACTCATTTTGTAGAAATTCCGTGAGATTATTGAACGTAGGTAGGTCAGTATTATTACCGCCGTATTTATGTTCGAATCGAGACTTTATTTCGATTGGAAGTTTTGTTAACGTCAAATGTACGAGTAAATAACTCCATTCCTCTACCGGTAAACCGAAGCTCTTTAGAGCTCGTGTGCATTCTAAAAGAGGGTTCAGTACATCCGACCGCAATAAATGATATTTTCGTAATACCGGAATATTTAATATACGTGATATATGCGCGTCTGCCAATAACCGTTTATTGTCATAACGCGCATACAGTAATTCTATTGCAATATCTAGGGAGGTGTCAACCATGGGTAAATGTTGAATAATAGACTTAGGTTCTTTAACCAAATGAGAGGACAAATAGTGAAATTTCTCAGTTTTCGATATATCCGTACGGCATAGAACTAATGATTTAAATAAACTAATGAAACCACACCACATAAATAAGTCACCGTCGAATATACTCAAATTAATCTGTGGTAACCGCGAAGATGATGTACCACCCGAATACGAATCACGCTGTTCCGAAGTGCCAGCGCCCTGGTCACCTGCCACGCGGTGCTTTTCGAATTCCAGTTCTAACCGGTCATACCACGACGTGGCGCTTCTAAATTTTAATGTAAAATCGTCTAGATCCTTTTCATCTCCCTTGTAATAATTGAGTATACCTTCGTATGCATCGCTCAACTTGGTATAATTGTCATCCAATTTCCGTAAACGCACCGACAAAATGCTTGAACTTACATTCTTGTCGTCCAAAATGGCGACCGTATCATGAAACCAATCGTATTGTATTTTAAACCTTGTTTCATGCAATTTCGACATTTCGGAACAAACAGAACCTCTCAAAGGAAGAAAACCGTATAAATACAATAAAAATAAACCGCACGAGCACTCTGAGCTCGGTGTACCAAACTTTGTTTAAATAGGTAGAACAAAAAATAATTAACCCCACAAGCAATCCGGGTTCGAAGGAACCAAATGTGTTCGGGCTATTGCTAGCCTAGTGGACTGCAAGAATATAGGTAGGCTCCTTGCTTGTTGGTATTTTTTATTTCCCTAGCAACTTGTACAACAGAACAAAGCAGAACGACTCACCAAGGCTGCGCTGTTGAGGGTCCCTTGCCGGCCGGCTGGTCTCACACCATAAAACAAACGCACACGTCGCGTTTATCACCTGTCCTTGTTATCACAGTAGTTTATCACAAAATTAATGTACTGCCGCCGTAATTAGACACACGTCTGATCAAATGTCTTATTAACTCCGCCGAAATGATATGCACGTCTTTACTCGTTCAAGGCCGCGGGAGGACAGGGGGTGACGGCGCGAGCGCCGCCTGGTTATATCGATACTACCAAGTCCGTGTACAATGTTGCATGAACAGTCAGCATTAGACTTGTCATTTTTAGCACGATTTTATTAGCTTGATCTGTAACAGATTTTTACACGTATTAACAACCGATGACAATACAATAATTATATAACGTTATGCTATGTTACGTATGCCAAGTGTATGTATGTCCAAACAAGTGTATGACAGCATTGTGAATGGTAGCGTTGGTACCCCCAGTCCGCGACGTACACATCATGATGAAATAGCAGAAATGTAAAACAGAGATCAGGTATTTTTTATTTATTTATTTTAAGGACATTTGGACTAGCGTCCATATCAGTCCGTGAGTACAAAACCTTACATGCACGTAAAGAGATCAGGTTAAAAACATCGCAAATAAACGTGCATGTATGAGGGCGGTAATGAAAGTAGTTTGTTAAGATGAAGCGACAGTCGTTTGTCAGGATCGTCGCAAGTGAAGATCTGTAGTATCTGTCTACACCCATGGGCAACAGGCGTGATAATATGATATCGAGCCTTTACCGCTATTTTATCGTAAGCGACATTTTTACCTATGTAGTAGGTCAAGACTATACGGTGGATGCATTAACACCTCCCAGCCAAACTCTCGTATTTTTTGCTGAGTGGCTAAAGATGTATGAGGTCTAGCGTTATCATGGTGAAAAACCACACCCCTTCTGTTGATTAATTCCGGCCGCTTTCTCTCAACTTTTTGCTTTAATCTCATCAGTTGTTCGCAGTACAGTTCAGAATCGATGGTCCTGCCTGGCGGTAACAGCTCATAATGAATAATGCCCTTCCAATCCCACCATACACACAGCATCATCTTGTTGCGAGTTAACCCGGGTTTCGCCACAGTCTGTGGAGCCTGACCGGCCTTTGACCGCGATCTTTTTCGCACTTTCTTGTCGTACGTGATCCTAAAGCTAAAAGCTTCTTCAAAAATGGTTCGGTTTCATTACGTCGTAATAAATAATCACAAATGAGTACAGGGTTCATTAGGTTTCTTTCAGTGAGCTCATGAGGCACCCAAATATCGAGCTTTTTTGTGTACCCAGCTTTTTTCAAATGCGCCAAAACCGTTTTGTGGTCAATTCCCAGTTCTCCAGCTACATCGTAACTACTAATATGCCGATCTTGCTCCACTTTTTCAAAAATGACATCAATTTTGTCCGTAACAAGACGACCAAAGAAAACGCTTAAACCAATTTTGCGCTACTCTCACAGATACTTCATTAGGTCCATAAACATCACAAATTTTTTTCGCGGCTTGTGTTGCATTTTTACTTTTTTTGTATTAAAATTTTAAAATGTATCGAATTTCTTCATTAGATTCACTCATTTTAACAATAAGAAAAACAAATGAAAATCACACATTTTCCTAATTTGAATTTGAAATTGTCTTCTTTAAAATTAAAACTTTTTAATTATACCAAAACCAGCCAGATACAAATGGTATAGCCAAAGAGATCTTATTACAAGTTCATACATACTATATGCGAAAAGACTTTTTCCCCAACCTATTATAATAATAGTCTTTGTTGCAAAAGGTATTAGTATTATTTTGTTTGAAGACTCAGATTTTGATTTAGTATGGTCTAATGAAACTAATACTGAAAGGCTTAATACAAAATAATAGTTTAAAATACCTTTTGCAAAAAAAATATATTTCGGTCCAAATGTCGCTTATGATAAAATGACAGTAAAGGCTCGATATGTATGTATGTCCTGCCAAGATCACCAGGCTAAAACAGGTTAACTATGAACTGGATGGCTACCACTCCTGGTCATAAGTATGTTGGATGGCTACCACCCCTGGTCATGAGTATGTCGCCATAATAACCTTGAGTTGTGTTCCGGCATTAGTGACCAGGTTCCAGTCTTAAGAGAGCAGCAGCGCATTTGTAGCACCTTTGGTGTTGCAAATGTTCATAGGCGATGGTAACCGCTTGCCATCAACTGGACCGTCTGCCTGTCTGCTGAACTCCTGCAATAAATAAATCATTTCCCTTCAAGTTTTTAGAAATAACACATCGTTTTATAATCCAGTCACAAGAATGTGCAGGCTATATAATGAGATTGCAAGTACAAATATATCCATTGACATTTAGAATTCCTCCTTTTTTAAATTTAAACGTGAAATTCGGGCTATTATTTGCACCAATATTTCTGGCATAGTTGCACACGTACGATATACTACGAGTCGAGTTCCTTGATTATAATGACTTTTGGTTGGTTCCGAGACTAAAAAAAATTAAACAAAATATATAGTTTAGAAAACTAAAAAAAAACTAGATTAATAATCGGAAATAGAAAATAATTTTTAAGTATGAAGAGTTTGTTTTACAGTGCAATGTTACTGTGAAAAGCGTGAGGTGCTGGACGTAAAATAGTTATTCTGAACATATAGTAAAATTTGAGTAAATTAATATAATAAGTTATTCTTAAGGTACACCACAACACAAACATGCATACATTAAATGTCACACACAATAACAAATTAACAAATGAGCGTGTACAACTTCCTAACTTCTTAAATTTAATTGTAAAAAAGGGTCACTAATGCCGGAACACAACTCAAGGTTGTTATGGCGACATACTTTAGACCAGGGGTGGTAGCCATCCAGTCGGGCAAATGCCCTACCACGTGGCTATGGGTTGTTAAGTGGCCTGTTACGGCAGGCCGCCCGGCCGCAGGAAATAGTATTCTTTCTCCGTTCCTGCACGGATAAAATAGCTAGTAGTAGCTAGTATAGCTAGCTGCATAGTAAAACGAACCCTACGTTTTTGCACATGCACTTCCTCACAACACCAGCATGTAACAGATACACTCTAAGTATAAGTTTAGTATTAAAATGAGAATAAATTAATATAATAGGTTATTCGTAAGGTACACTACTACACAAAAATCACTAAATTAATGTCACACACAATAACAAAATTAACCAATAAGCGTGTATAATAAACTAAAAACTTTCTTAGGAATTAAGTTGTAAAAAAGGGTACGGAACTCGAGTTCGTAGAGTTGTTAAAAAAACCCTACGTTTTTCACAATAACACTGTTAGAATATTTAAAAAATATTATCCATTTTTTAGTTTGGGTTTTTTCTAAAGCGTGTCTTTTATCTATACTAATATTATAAAGAGGAAATATTTGTATGTTTGTAACGAATAAACTCTACAACTATTGGACTGATTTAAAAAATTCTTTCACCATTAGAATGCTACGTTTACCCAGATTAATATAGGCTATATTTATTCTACTAAAACTTCAATATTGTAACCCAAGGTGTAAAAGAAACCTGTTAGAGTGGGTCCCGGAATAGTTTAGATTCATAGTTAGACTTGTGTGGCGGTGGCGCTAGAATCGGGATTTAGATTTTTATTTTTTCTGGGCAGGACAAGGACAACGTCTGCCGGAACCGCTAGTTTAATTATACATTTCGTTGGACTCTTTTTATCCGTCTAACTAGTGTTCCCTGCGGATCGTACTCCCCGATGAGTAACTCTATTTTACTTACAATAAAACTAATTAGGTTTTTATATAGCGCGAGCGAAGCCGCGGACAAACGCTAGTATATACCTACATACAAATCTGTCTTGAAAAATTATCTTTAGCAACTTTAGTTTTATGCTATGTATTCGTCTAATATCAGCATCTGCTTTGAAGCTGATATTAGACAAATCTACCAAATGGAAGGAATCAGTTTGGTTGAAAGGCACAGAACGTTGAATTTTTTTTATTCATTCGAGTTGTTTTCTGTTAATAATTTATGATGACACGATTGATTGAATTCAAAATTTCGCAACGCGCAACTCGCGAACAGCTAAATATTCCGGGGCTGCAGCAGCGCGTGAGCCGCCAGTGCGTGCAGTGTGGCCGGAGCGCCGACGCGTACTGCGCCGGGTGCGGCGTCACGCCGTACTGCTCGAGCGACTGCCAGAGGCGCGACTGGCGCGAACGGCACAAAGACGTATGCCACAATTTGGCCAGGTGAGTCCTTTTATAACAATAACTAGGATATGCCCGCGGCTTCGTCCACGCTCGGCTTGAAATTCCCGCGGGATTCCCGGGACATAAAGTATCGCAGTTGTTCGCGCCGCTTAATTTAAAATCCTGTCCTGTAAAATTTGTCCACGAGTACTCGCTTTTCCTAACCGCGTTATTCAATCACCTTTCCCCAGCCGCCATCTTCCGTTCCATACGACTCTTGTCGTACTTACCACTAATACTGCTCGTTTTTACGAGTTGGTCTGCTGTCGACCCTCGTACGACAACCCGCGCATATCTTTTCCTCCACAACTTGCCTATAAGTGCAGTCATACCGGCGCCGCGTCTGTATATATAATATCGAAGGCTGCAAGAAGGAGACAAGCCAGAAGATTTGCTACAAGGCTCACGACTTGGTGATCCGCACGCATAGTTAGTGCAGCCCAGAGGTACGCAGGTTAGTCTCCCTTCTTTGCATACCAGCAATCCTACCACCGCCATTTTGGATACACGTTCAGTCCCTAATACTGGGCTGTCGCGTTGACAGCAGCATTTAAAAAAAGAATGTAAGCTATCGTTTTAGTGGAAACTTTGTCGGAATATGTTAATTCAGCTAAGAGTGGCTAAATCAGAGCGAGGTTGAAGGAGCAGATGGTTTTACTGAACATCACATTGTCATGGTGGTTCCAATAGTCACTCTTGAGATCGAATCTCACGTGAGGTTGGGGGACGGAGGGGAAAGGAAAAGAACGGAGGCTGAATCTCACGATATCTTACCAGGGGGTAGGGAGAGTCGGGGAATCGCCAAAAAGGCCTCGCGTAATTTATGAACATCCCCTATGTATTTTTAAATACATTTTTTTTTATTACAGATTTTCCCCTGGAGTAGACACTAATGATTATGGCGAGTCTCAATCGACGTAAGTATACTATTGTTTCGAATTTGTAGGATATGAATTCGAAAATGCCGTTTGAATTATCACAAAGTTTATTAGAACTACACACACGTAATTCCCAGTTCGTATAAGTAGAGTCGAATACAACAAAACCAAACCATAGGGCAGAAAATCGTTATGAAATAAATCGCGTAAAATTCGTCGTTATAAAATACTCGCTCCGAATGTGGGCTAGGTAACGCCTCGTTCGCAGTTAGAACACTACTGGCGCATTTCCCGATTGACCGACCCTCAAACATTTGTATATTAGACATGGCCTCCTAGCAACACGCCGCTCACTGGTTCTGGAAATCGTTAAACGGTCAGCTTAATGGCTTCCAAGAATTCGCATTAAATACCAACAGAGGAAAGGTTTTATCATCTCTTACGGCGGCGTGAACAAAGAGATTAGCGCGAACAATAGATCACTCAGATTCAAAGGAGTAGTAAGACACCTGCAAGGATTGGTATCGGCTTGCAACATTATATTAGTTCTGCTATAGTCTGTATTATTTGTTAATTTTATTACTATATGTGTTCCCGCCAGAGCGGGACATAATAGATGGTCATGTAAAGATCCAGCCAGTGCGTGCATTTCACGTTTTCTATCTCGCTCGCGCATTATTAAATAATAATAATCTTTATTTGCCAGAATATAGTACAAAAGTTGTTACAATGATAAGTTGATGTCCTATACATTCTGCCATTTTCATGGTGTGCAAAAAATAAATATAATTGTAAATTAATTTAATATTTCTCATTTATATTATTTGAAAAATCCGTTTTCTTTAACACAGCTATACCTATTTTTACAATCACTTAACGAAATTATTTATTAATATTTAATTATTTTCAATATTATTATTCCTTTAAATGTATATATATTACCTATAATTTATTTTTACATAATAATTAAGTACTATGTCAATCAACTAAATCTACATGTCATGTCAATACGTATAAATTGTTAATTAAATTAATATTATTAAATAAAAGTCAATTATATCACATTTGTGCAAAGGTAATTGGTATTTTGTTAACAAATCTAGGTCACATAAGATTTTGGAATAGTCATTTTTATAATTATTATGTAATGTTTCAATTTATTTTATAATCAAAGAATTCGTTGATACTGTAAAATGTTTTGTTTACTAGCCAGTCATATAATTTATGTTTAAATGAATTTATATTCATGTCTTTGATTATTTGCGGTATTTTGTTATATATTTTGCCACACATATAATGAGACTGTTTTTGTAACATTGCAATTTTAGGCGTCTTTTTTAAAACTATTCTATCTGGGTTTCTTGTGTTTCTGGGATATATTTAATTGGCTTTTGTAAACAATTCTGAATTGTTGAATTGAACCGTATATTGCCCTAACGCATTTTTTTGTGCACTAAAAGCCTCACAATGAAGTCTTGATACTCCACCGTAATGATGTCGCACAGTCTGAAGGCCCTTTTGATCCGTTCGCTCTCTTGTCCTTCCTTTCACTTCGCTAGCGCGTGCGAGTCTGCCTCGTTTTTTTTTTAAATTGGACTTGACGTTTATGTTGTTGGTCCGAAGACCTTACAACTTTACCGGGGCTTTTGGGGCGAGTGCCTTTGCGAAGCGAAGGCGCTCGAGCCCGGTGGGGCAACTTGCTCGAGGGAGCTCCCTAAGGAGTTTTACCTCGGCTGGAATGTTGCCATGAGGGTCTGCCTCGTGTGCAGATTGTTGCGCTTATATATCCGTTCGGCATTAGAACGAACCCTATTACGTCATTCATCTCTTTCTATCTTTGTCCAACAAATATTCCCGTCCTTGTTACTTACTACAAGTTTATTCCAGTTTCTTCCCGAGTATATCTATCTCGTTTTAACATTTATGTGGCCCTATACTTCCATCCTGTTCTTTCGTGTTACTTTGTATATGGACATTTTATTGTGTTATTATTAAGGCGAAGACTAGGCGCTATTTTCTTAAGGGGAAGACATTCCGCTACGCGTATTCGTCATAGTATTTTAATTAATGTTTTTAATAAAACTACGTTTTAACGGTTTTAAGCGCGGTAATTTTATTTGATTTTGGTTTTTTCCGACGTTTCGGCCACTTTTCGAAACTTTCGAAACGTCGGAAAAAAACCAAAATCAAATAAAATTACCGCGCTTAAAACCGTTAAAACGTAGTTTTATTATGTATACAAGTCGCGAAAACTTAAGAAAATATAATGTTTTTAATTTTGTTTAGGGTTCCGGTGGTTCAGCCTCTGCGTCGTCCCCGTTCGCCCGTGGCTACTAACGTGTCTAGGGCGGATAATTCGAGGCGTGACGAAGACGCCGGCTTGGATAAGGCTAGGCATGTAAGTAAAATTTATTTTAATCATATACAACACACACATTGGGCTCCTAGAGTTTTGTTAATAAAACCTCCCCTCTTTCGATTGAACATGGGTTGTATTTTACTATAGTTTACAATAATTAGTCTTATTTATATTACTAAACGGCATTTTAAGTAATCTACACAATTTTTTTTTAATTCTTCCTCTCCGGACGTAGTTTTTTGTCCGGGTCTTTTAGGTTTCATGGTATTTTTTTTGCTGTTTATTTTATTTATGCCTTTTTGTATTTATTTACTAGATTTTTTCCCCGCGGGTCGACCTCCAGGGCATGTTTCTTGCTTAAAAAGCAGGCGCTAAGGTTACAGGTTACATTGTACTAAATTTTTATGTTAGTGCTATTTGCACCCCGAACATTAATTTCATTTTATATCGCAAACTATCACATGTCCCGGCATAAAAAGTATTTATGTCCATTTTCGGTATTAAAATTACATTTAAACAAAATTACAGCAAAACGGATCCAGTGTTTGTAAAGAAGTTATAAAAGTTATAGTCTTTTATTTTGAAGTCGGTTAAAAAGATAGGAAATCCATGCAGGTGATCAATGCAGTACAACATGTTTAGGGGTCTATAAGACAAAAGAATTTGGGGGACCATTGGTAGACGCTGATAGCACTAATTGTATTTCACTTATTTCTTCACTAGATTGCACTGATTATTTACACTGGTCACACTAAATAAAAACACTGATACACACAAGTAATAAGAATCAAACTGAAACTCACCGTGTTTTCTTCCAAACATTTTCACTTTTATTTTTCTTCTTTGTTCCTTTGGGTTTCCGATTTATTCACTGGAAAATGAAACTTGCCGTAGGCTTCGTTTTTATCATGACAGTATTATAATCATGCATTTTTGTAATTGTTTATTTAATGAGCAATACTTTTATGTATCTACTAGCAGTCACGGCAGACGTTGTCCTGCTCTGAAAAAATAAAAATCTAGGACCCGATCTCAGCGCCACCTACCGGTTCTAATTGCGAATCTAAACCATCCTGGGACCCACTCAAACACACACACAAAATTTCATCCAAATCGGTAAAGTCGTTCTCAAGTTATAAAATTACAACGAAAAGTGACATGGATTTTTCTATATATAGATTGGTTAAATCTTGAATTCCAGAAGTTCATGCCGCTGGACCACAAGCCCCCGAACCAGGCGAGGTTGAAGAACTTCAGGCCGCGGAGCAACTTCAATAACAACCAAAGGCGTCCTCAAGGCGATGGCAGCCGGAGGCAGGATAACGACGACCAGGATCAGGATGAGGATTGGGATAATAAGAGAGGAGGTCAGTTGGGACTATAAAGCAGTGATATTTTTTTATTATTGTGAAGTTGGCATACAACCAGACGGCTCGGCTAATGGAAAGTGGTTACTGACACTTGCATATGTTCGCAACACCAGAGGCGAAGCCAATGCTTAGTCAGCCTTTAGGATAGGCTAATGAGGGAGTTTTTGGCGTCACAAGAACTCCGTTGAATGGTGTAGATTGTAGCCTACATTTTCAATAGCCGTGACCACGGAAGATAAAGATGTCAAGTATCAATGTCAATCTTTGTCTTCCGTGATCACGGCTCCTGAAAAGTGGCGGAAACGTCGGAATAAAAAAATCAAATAAATTACCCTGCTGAAAACCATTAAAACGTAGTTTTATTATGTGTACTAGTTGACAGACAAAAATACACATATTGTATATCCCTAAATTAAACAAGTTACGCTTGTATTATGGGTAATAATACAACGGACTAGTCTGAGGCCGTTCCCAGACACCATACCAGGGATCGAAACTGGAGCCTCTGGACTGCAGTGGGGTAGGCAGACAAAGTTTTAGCCCGCTCAACCACAGAGACCGTCAAGTTCACGTGGTATCACACCAATCGAGCCGGCCTTAAAGCTGTAATCAAGGTGTTCACACCATGCCACAGAAGGTGGCAACAAAGGTTCCCGGTACGGCCGATTTCTCTTTAAGAACAATAGAAAAGCGGGGAGGGATCCGGTGCCATATCAAGACGGCGTGGGCACGTCACCTTATTCATTCATTCCTTGTTTGTTCTTACAAAAACCAACATCTACACACGCCACAAACCAAGTCGCGCTATTTTATACTAAAAAACTAATTAATAATAATTCTATAATTACATTATAAAAATTATAAAATTGAGCAAGAGCATAATAATTCATGATATTCAGGTAGTTCCATACTCTGCAGTTCACAACTTCACAAAGGGCACATTTTATGATTTTGGGAAGGAATAACTTGTGTAATCACTAATAAACAATAGCTAATAAACAATAAGTCAATAAACATGATGAGTTTGATGCAGTTCCACTGTTTTCCAAAATGTGTACAACATTCTCATGATACACTTATAACTACAGATTCAAAGAAACAAACATCCCAGCAAGCCCAACAGTCTTCACCAGCGCACCAAGCTAAGAAACCTTTCCATACCCCTAAGGAACCAGTAAAACCCCAGCAAAATGAACCAGCCAAAAAGAGTGTTGAACCAGCCAAGCAGAGTTTTGAACCAGCCAAGAAGAATTTCGAACCTGTCAAGCAGAATTGTGAACCAGCCAAGAAGAGTTTTGAACCAGTCAAGCAGAGTTTCGAACCAGCCAAGAAGAGTTTGGAACCATCCAAGCAGAGTTTCGAACCAGCCAAGAAGAATTTTGAACCAGTCAAGCAGGATTCAGAACCAGTCAAGCCGAATGTCGAGGTGAAGGAAGTCAAACAAGCACTAAGTGTTGATGAAGTTACTTCTGTAAAGAAACCTCCACCAGCTTTGGTTCCGAAAAGGTATAATTTTCTTTTGGAGTGATGTTCATTAGTACTTATAAGATAACAGTCAATGATGTTTAATCTGGTCTGGGTGTCTGAAATTGGCACAGAGTTGTCCCTTGTATATTATTCATAAAACAAGCGTAATATGCTTAGTTTTGGAGTATATAGCGTGTGTATGTTTGTTTATGTGTTAAAAAAATTCATATAATTACAATTTCACGAATACTTGGTGGTTACTGGACACATAAACATACCATGCACAGCCACATTTATGAAAACATCAGCAGATAATAACAATACATTGCACATTCCCATGCTAAGCAAGCTACGCTTGTATTGTGGGTAATATACAATGATTGAGTTATGTTCCGTCATTAGTGGCAAGGCCTCAGTCTCACAGTCACCTTTGGTGTTGCAAAGGGCCATTCATTAATCACATAAGATGATTTTGACAATTTTTGAATCCCCTACCCCCATACATAAAATTTACCACCCCCCCCCCCCCTGCATAACATTCAATCTCGTTTCGTATAGATTAGCTTTATATAATATTAAAATTGGACTTTTAAAATATCCCCCTCCCTCTTGGGACCATCTGCTGCTTAATTGAGACTAACTACACTAACTCAATAGTAAAAAGAATTCACATGACGAATTAGCAATTGGTTAGAAAGGTAAAGAAGTTTTGTTTATGTTTCAGTTACTTAATAGAGACCCTGATAATTTCTTTATTTCAGGTAATAAATAACCCATATCAATTTACAACATAAAATCTTACAATTAAGTTATTAAATTAAATTAAAAAATAAAAATAAATAGTACTATGTCATTTCAATTATCATACGTAATGCATTTATGTCACGGTGCACAGAATGCCAGCTCCTAAAAATGGGTTTGTCAAGGCAATCCGAGAACAATGATACAAGCTTGCAATTTAATGTATGATTCGAGATATTTTTTTTTAAATATTACAGCATTTGTTACAATAAAACAGATTAGACGACAAGTACACGTTTTAGCGGCAAAAGGTTGATAAGAAGAAGTAAAAAAAAACGATTTGACGCTTTTATGGTTTGGTGTTGCCAGTGTAGTTCTTATGGCCTGGCGCCAACGGATATATAGATGTATGTTTGTTACCCTTTCACACAAAAACTACTGAATGGATTTTGATGAAGCTTTACAATAATACAGCTTACACATCAGAATGACACATAGGCTATAATTTATAAAGATATAATGTGATTTATCCAAAATATAACGATTTTTCATAACCACGCGAGTGAGACCGCGGGGCGCAGCTAGTACTACCTAAAGTCATTTTTTATGTAATTAAAATAAAGCTACCGCCTGGAGTAAATACATATGTTGCTTTGACAGTGTGACACCGGGCGAGACATTCTCGTACTTCAACCCCGAAGATAGCGGCTGGTACAGGGCGCGATGTCTGACACCGGCTCTAGCCGCTCTATTGGACAGCAGCAAGGTGGTGTCGCTGACAGCGAATGACAACTGCAAGAAACTCATTGGCCAGTACAGCACGGCGCCCGAGTTCTGCTGCGTTTTGGACGCTAAAAACGTTACGGTGAGTGCTTTTAAGATATTTACTAGAAAAACAATACAATAGAATATTCTTTATTGCACACAAGAAAATAATACACATGAGTTAACAATCATATAACTAGTACAATTAGCGGTCTTATCGCTAACAGCGATTTCTTCCAGACAACCTTCTGGAGATAATTTTACATATCTAATAATCGTAATAATAATCGGTATTTAGTGCGCATAGTTTAAAATATATAAAATCATATATACATATATTAATAGTACTAACAGAAGGTGATGTCAGGAGCCTTAAGAACAGACGAGCGTGCATGATAAAGAGTTATGAATGTCAAAGAAGTAAGTGAGGTGTGTAAGAATAAGCTGAATGGCGCTCTGTTGTTCGTGCCTACCCCGCAAGGGAACTGGCGTGAAGTTATGTATGTATGTATAATAGTAAATAAAAATACACATACATATTTCTATACAAATATATGTACATAGAGTTACATATACATACATTAATTACTGTTTACAAATTTAGATAGTGATCTTTGAGGAGTTTATTAAAAGATGTAAGTTACTTGGCAATACATTCCACAACCTTACAGCCTGCACAGTAAAAGATTTCTGACAAAATTGCGTAGAATGTATAGGCGTTATTAGTCGCAGATTTGTCGATGATCTCAAGAGGCTTGTACTACTGTCTTGAAAGAACTCAAAGCGTTCCTTCAAATAGGAGGGCGTTTTTGGGCTAAAGAGTACATTATACAAAAGGGATAAGATTTGAGCGTTCCGGTGAAGGCGGATGGGAAGCCATTCGAGCTTACTACGAAATTCAGAAATGTGATCATATTTGCGCAGACCAAATATGCAAACGAATGCAGAAGTCTTGGAGTCGCTGTAGTTTATCTAATTGGCTAAAACAACACTTATATTTTAAAACCTAGAATTTTTGTGATATAACCGTTAGTCTCGTGTGTGGTATGAGCGGATGCTGCTCGTAGTTTGAGGTGGTGGTAGTATTAAAACTATATTGTCCCAATGTGATCGATGTCCTTATTGTTGCGTTCAACAAAATTAAAGCCTTATATACTACATTTATGCTCCGTGTCCAAATACTTAATTATTGTGAGCTGGCCCCCCTTACAATGAACAATACAAATGCTTACATACTACACGTGAACTTTTGCATACCCTTATGTTGTTTGCCCACTGTTGGGCAATGGTAATTTCCTGAATTTTGCCACTGGTCACGTTTCCTGTGAAATATGATTGTTTTTATTTTTATTTTATTGCAGGAGTTCAGCAGACAGGCAGACGGCCCACATAATGGAAAGCGGTTACCATCGCCTATGGACATTTGCGACACCAAAGGTGCTACAAATGCGCTGCTGCTCTCTTAAGGGGGACTGGAACCAGGTCACTAATGCCGGAACACAACTCAAGGTTGTTATGGCGAAATACTTTAGACCAGGGGTGGTAGCCATCCAGTCGGGCAAATGCCCTACCACCTGGCGATTTCTTTTACATTATTTTTTAAATGCCGTGTGATACTGTGTTTTTCGGAAATGCCGCGGGAATTTCAAGTCTAGAGTGGACGAAGTCGCGGGCATGTTCTAGTTTATAATAAAATTGGTTTATCAATCAATCATCTTCATTACAGGTCGGTTAACTAAAGCTGGCACATTCACAGTACTCACATAAATGTTTCTCAGGTCGGCCAAAACCTGAAATGCACCATAGTGTCGAAGACTAATGATGGATATACGTTGTCTATGGAGGATGTAGAGAGCGGCGTCTCTGTCGGAACCGGCGACGTTGCAAGGTGGCTGCCGGAAGTCGAATATCCCCAACCGAAAACTAATGACAGTGAGTTTGTTATTATAACCCTTTCTTTTATTAATACTGTTATTGGAGTTGAATACATTCAGTGATTGCAGCAGTCAACGAATCCTTTAAGAGAACAGCAGCGCATTTGTATCACCTTTGGAGTTGCAAATGTCCATAGGCGATGGTAACCGCTTTCCATCAAGTGGGCCGTCTGCCTGTCTGCTGAACTCCTGCAATAAAAAAAAAAAATAAATAACTGGCAAGCATAATACGGGAGCGCAAATATTAATAGTTGTTCTGTCTCGCTCTCGTATTGTCTGCCCCGCTCACACATTGTGCTATGAATCACACTAGCTACTGCTATTTATTATTTTTCCACACATTTGCTCAATAAAATCACTTATGAAGCCTGTGTACGTTAATCGAAAATTAAAAATTACGCATCATTTAACGAAATGTGCGGTAAAAAGGTACTCTCTCTCTCATCTAAGGATCTGTTTTCCGCATACTCCATTGTATGGTTTTTTTAATTTCCATTAAAATATAAGAATTTCACCAAGGAGTTTCACATTACGAGAATGAATACGCTAAATGATTGAACCTCCTTGGGAGCGTTTTCGGTCATAACATTTGTCTTACTTAAATACTAGAGCAAAAAGGAGACGAAAGATTTAGTTCTAATTTCCACCATGCGCACGTGACGTCATAATAACTATTTTCAGTAATGTATTTATAAACAAATTTTAATATTCTAATCTATCTTAAAAATAAAACTACACTATAAAAAAGAAACTTAAAATTAAATACTAGAACTAAATAAAAAACTTCAATGGACAAGTGGAGAAACGAATCATTGCCATTCGTTTTTCCACTTGTCCCTTGCGTTTCATTTTGCTACTATTAGAGCGTTCCATTAGTAACTCACAACGCCCAAAATGCTCAGTTATCCGTTCCACAAGGCGACCGCGATCGTTGTGGTCGTGGCGAAAACGTCACTAATGACGTCATCGTTTCCGATCACACGACGCCCACAACGACCCATGTCAAAGGGTGGGTCGAAGTGGGCGTTGACCACAGAGCATTAATTCTCTCTTGTTAATACGTTGACAAAGGCGCGATTTTCATATCAACCAATGACATTTGCGTAATGTGTATGACATTAATGACATCAACGCTCCATAACCCGTTCCACTAGCATTTATTTTTTAGCGGGAAAAATCGCGGTCGTGAACGTGGTCGTTGTGAGTCCCTAATGGAACGTAGCCTATGTGTCCCAGCACATATTTCGATTTTTTTGAATTGCTGTAGCAGTTCAGGCGTCGCCCATCCCGGAGGTGCGTCGGCCGCAGGTGCGGCACGGCGCGCGCGTGCTGCTGGTGGAGGCGGGCGCGGCGGAGCGCGTGCTCGTGCGGCCGGCGGACGCCGACGCGCAGCGGCGCTTCGACGGCATCGTGCAGGACGTCGCCGTCTTCGGCACTAGCGGTACGTGTACGGCTGGAAACTTGTTGGACATTGTGCCACCGCCAAATAAAACAAATTGAATAATGTGTAACGGAAAGGACAGATTTGGGTAAGAAAGTACCAAATATTAACTATTTGGGCGGGGTTTCCCCTTTATAGTTCAGCCTTTGATGTGACTATTCAAACTGCACAGTAAACAATGAACACTGTCTATACGCCACTACGCCTTTTATACGAATGTGCTACCCACAGAGTACTTTATATATACGAGTATAGAGTCAACAGTCATAATATATGTACTAACGCACTCTATCGGTATACGACACAATACAACGGCAAAAACCGTCCAGGGCGTCCAGTATTATTTTGATTTTTATATTAGACTTGGAAATTGCGGGAGTTAATAATTTAACTCCTGCAATTCCCAAAAGCCTTTTCAAAAAATGTTTATAGTAAGTAAATTATTATGTTTCCTTTTATTAAAATATTGAAAGGCCTACATTTTCATAACATCATTTGTATCCATATCTAATCTGGTGCCGTTTATATACATAATGAGGATCCAAAGAAGAATCAATTCCAGTAGCTTGAATCCATGTAAGATACCAGTCCATATCCAAAGCAGAATTACGAAATGAATGCATGATTGTATCATCCTTCCCTGAAACAGACGATCCAGTTACAACTGCTAGAAACTATCACTGATAACTACGTAAGTAGTTTGGCAGCTATTATAATGTTTTAGAGAGGAATAATTTCGAATTAGAATGATTTACTTACGAGTTTTACCGCATCTGGGCACACAACAACCTCTTTCAGAAGAAGCCATAATCCAAGTCAAAAGAAAACAAATCGGTGTTCAGAGTACATGCGTAAGTCCAACGTGATAAGCGAAGTCTTCGGAGTCCAGGAATTAAACAAAGTTGTCGAAAAATAATCAAAACACAAACAAAGTACATACGTTCACAAGTGTGATTCGTATCTATCGGAATGTCATTTTGGTTTCGACATAATTGACATCTTTGACATAAGTTTTTGGTAAATCGACAATACATCAAAAATCCAGTAATTAAAGTTAAAAAGAGCTTTATAATTTGAAAAAGGTCAGGCATAGAACTTACATACTTTAAAATATATTTATTAGCTGATATGGCTTGCAAAAACATTTCAAATATTTCTTAAACAGGTATTAAAACAACTGGTATAACGAAACATTTTATTTTCTTTCATTTGGTGTTTAATTTGAGAACAGTGACATCTACTGCAATAAGTAGTACTAATAGAAAGCAAAAAATCTCTAAGAAAAAAATAACTGTACTGACTGTTATGACACTGGTGCTACCCTAAAAAACAATAACATTGCATCATTGCTTAAAATAGCAATTACATCCTAGTGTTGCCAGGATCACAAAAACAATTATAATAATTAGTCACTGATGCACTAAAATGGCTACCACCCCTGGTCTAAAGTATGTCGTCATAACAACCTTGAGTTGTGTTCCGGCATTAGTGACCAGGTTCCAGACTCCCTTAAGAGAGCAGCAGCGCATTTGTAGCACCTTTGGTGTTGCAAATGTCCATAGGCAATGGCAACCGCTTTCCATCAAGTGGGCCGTCTGCCTGTCTGCTGAAATCCTGCAATAAAAAATATATATATATCTAGACGATAATTTAGTGGGCATATAAAATCAACTAACTCGTAAAAAATGATAATTAAATTATAAATCAACGAAAAATATTATTATCTATGACAATCCTCTATGTGATGTTAATATACACTGTGGTCCGCATGACTACTGTGCTGGATATGTTGCAACAAATGTTATGTGCTGTGGGTACCGAGATTGGAAGGAAACACTGATCTAAAAAGAAACTGCCTCTATTTAATTAAAAATTGATTAACCCTTAAGCTCACTAGTAGCACATATGTGTCCGCGATGAGAGTGCAGATCGCACGTGATCGTTAATTGTGTTGTTGTCTCACTCTGTTTATATAGGATTTGTACGAAATGGATATATTTTCTTGGTATATTATGAGATAGTGATAGTGTTAGTCTTGCGGCTTTTTGGTAATATCGATAAAAGGGTGAAGAGTTAAATAAAAATACCTCTTCAAATGATGCACACGTTTTTCTCGATTGAGTCACGTCGCGATCCGTTCGATCGACAGCGACCGTGTTGAAGGAGGCGCCGGTGAAGGGCAGCACGGTGGTGGCGAAGTACACGGACGGGCTGCACTACCGCGCGCTCGTCAAGAGGACCAACGTCAAGCAGAACAAGTATCTCTTGGAGTATATCGAGTATGGTGAGTGCGTTGCTGTATTCGCTTTGTTTTGTATCCATATTCGGCTTATCTCGGTATTCGGCCACTTTTGTAACTATTTAGTATTCGGCCAAGCCGAATATTCATGGCAGCTCTAGTTAAACATACTTTAACTATAAATAATTTGTGATTGAAATGTATACATTTTTGAGTAAATATGGGTTTTTTCTTTCACAATTTATTATTCGATATTAGCCTGAATACTACACACATAGTACTTGGTCAAATAAAAATAGCCTTTATTGCTGAAAAACAAATAAGAAAACCTAATCCGCTAATTGGTGAAGGGGGCAACCCGTATAGGGTGGAGGAGCGAGATGGAATGCTCCTCCGTCTTAAAGGAAGATCTTCCAGCGAGGCTAATGTTGTTCCTCGCAGGCCTAGGCCCATCTGTTATAGTTGAAATTTTGTATATATTCTTTGTATGTTTCGGGAAACATTTGTGACATCAATTATTGCACAGCGCCATCTATTGACTTGTAAGTGTTCCACTATATTGGTATCGTGTTTTGCCTGCTTCTCAGCTTGTCCTTCAACAAAGGCCTCCCTCAAGCTGTTTGCGGCCCATTTTACCTTGTCTCTGCAGGTTCTGGACCACAGTGTTCCTGCTATTTGTTTAAAATCGTCCTCCCACCTCCTGTACTGTCTTCGTCTTCCCCTTTTACCGTCTCTGGGGTACCACTCAGTTACTTTTCGCGTCCATTTATTTTTATCGCCTGTCATTTGGTCGAATACCGTATAGCAGCCAAATATTCGTGGCATCTCTACTTAATTAGAACTACGTTTTGACGGTTTTAAGCGCGGCATTTTATTTTATTTTATTTTATTTAGGGTGTTTCGGCCACTTTAGTAGCCGTGATCACCGATGACAAAGGTGTCAATGAGTAATGTAAAAATTATTATTTAACGCCTACCCGCAACTTGTTCTTTTTGATTATTGAGGGCCGATTTTTCAATCACTAGATGTAAGTTCATAGGGTAAAGTATAACATGGAAAAATTAAAAATGTCAGTTTCATGTGTAAAACGGTCGAACGGTTTCACTTTTGAAATCACTTGTCGTATACTTTATTCCACTGATAATTTTTATCTGAGGATTGAAAAATCGGCACTTATGATGGTAATAGCTGTTACGTCACGTACATGGAATAATTTATTGCTAAATAATTGGCAAAGTTATAAGTGAGTATTCCATGTACGTGCTAAAATCTTTCTATACAGAAAACAGAAAACCTTCAGGGATCAATGTATGAAAACACTGTATTGTTCACCAAAATTAAAACTATGTTCTTAAAAATTAGATATAATAATGGCCTTACTAATAATAATCTCGTTAAGAAACGACTAGCCATCTCTTAATAAGGGAATCAGAATCAGACCCTATTCAATGAATATCTTTTTTTTCACTTATAAACGTGTATTACCTGTTGTTTACCTAAGAGGAGCACAGATAAACGAAATTTGAATGATTAACATAGGTTGTAGCCAAAATATTCGACTAAAGAGGAGTTTATGGGTAAGATTTTCACTAATCAGTTGCAGTTTCTTTCAATTTAAGAAACTTATAAGTAAGGCCCTAAATGTTAAACAAAGGGCGGCCTTATCTAAACTAAGGACAATATTAAAACATGACAGTGGCGGTGTAGACAATAAATAATATAAAACATTCAAAATGTATGAAATAAGTTTTTTTTATTTATTATATACTATATAAACATATCATATTACATATACAGAATAAGAATAAGCAGCACTATTATACCTGAGAGGACCAAAAATAATTTAAAACCATGATTTTAAAAGAGGATACTGTCTGAGATGCATCTACGAAAATGTTTAGTTTTTCATATTTTCACGTAGCAGTTAAGATTTCTGTATATATATTCATAAGTTTATTAAATTAATTAAGCAATAATTACATCTAGAGTACAACACACGTCAACTTATTTTGCACTCTCCTCCAGCGGTTGAGCCCAGCCTCCGCCTCGATGAAGCCATGGGCTCACCCTCATCCAACAGGGTAACATCATCAAAGCACCACACACATAAAAATAAACCCCCTCAATAATCATAAACAAAAATTAAAACTGACTTTTATTTTTTTTTATTGGAGATCAGCAGATAGGCAGACGGCCCACTCGATGGAAAGCGGTTACCATCGCCTATGGACATTTGCAACACCAAAGATGCTACAAATGCGCTGCTGCTCTCTTAAGGGAAAATAAAACCTGGTCACTAATGCCGGAACACAACTCGAGGTTGTTATGGCGACATACTTTAGACCAGGGGTGGTAGCCATCCAGACTGGCAAATGCCGTACCACCTGGCTGTGGGTTGTTAAGCCGCCTCTTACGACAGGCCGCCCGGCCGCAGGAAATTGTATTCTTTCTCTGTTCCTGCACGGATAAAACACTACTACAAACTATACAATTTAAATTATTTTCAGGCAACATTGAGATAGTCCCGTTGGAGAATCTGTACCCTTGCCCGCAAGAGATGACTATAACGACGGTCCCGACCGAAGTCAGCGTCGTGAAGATAGCGCTGAGTCACGCGCTCACTGCGAAGGCGCAGGCGTACTTGGAGGACTTGAACGACCAGGAGCTCATATTGGTGAGTGTACCGTACACGGCGGGATCGGTAACCCGACGGCACAAACGTTTTATCCGCGCAGGAACGGAGAAAGAATACTATTTCCTGCGGCCGGGCGGCCTGTTGTAAGAGGCGACAAAACAACCCACAGCCAGGTGGTAGGGCATTTGCTCGACTGGATGGCTACCACCTCTGGTCTAGAGCATGCCGCCATAACAACCTTGTGTTGGGTTCCGGCATTAGTGACCAGATTCCAGTCTCCTTTAAGAGAGCAGCAGCGCATTTGTAGCACCTTTGGTGTTGCAAATGTCCATAGGCGATGGTAACCGCTTTCCATCAAGTGGGCCGTCTGCCTGTCTGCTGAACTCTTGCAATAAAAATAAAAAAAAACTCCCAAGGTAAATTTTGGTACTTATGTGCTAGGTACTTCAGCCGGCGGTGGTAGGACTAGGTACAAGGGGGAACACTAATCCGTCAGTATTTTAAGGAAAGGGCGCCCCTTGAGATGAAAATATATAAAATATCCCACTAAACTAATACTACAAGGGAAACACTATGGGGTATGGATAACTGTCTGTCCAAATATACCCGCGCCCCGTCCTATTCACTTGCTCATTTGAGATTATAACTTATTATCACTATTATAGTGTTCCACTCACTCGCCAATATCAAATTCTTAATAAATTATTTAAATATTAAATGATATCACGCCTGCGTCTTCAAGGCAACTCCGCGGCGTACCCGCTTTTCGACGCGATGAAAAAGTGCCCTCATGTGAATTGCGTAACAATCGAAAACCGCCGCTCGATATCTGTATTCCGGAACAGTGAGTGTAATTTTATCGCGTGTCAAACCCTAGGCAGTAGCTCTATATAACTTACATGGGAGTTTTTGCCGGGAACTGAAAAAAAATAAAACTGCACAGCACAACATGCCCATGTTGTGCTGTGCAGTTTTATTTTCTAAAAATTACTCTAAAACGGACAATAGTTGTAGGATATTGACAGTTTTTGAGTAGTAATTATGTGTTTTTGCGAGAAATGTGAACTATATAGCCAAATGTAGCCTTTCGAGTTTTCACAAGAACTCCGTTGAATGACGTCGATTGTAGCCTACAATACAACGGCGCCTGGCTTAAAGGCCTAGTTGCCAAGCCTTAAACATTAAAAAAAAAAACTTACATGAAAACTTAATTCGGTTTTTAAATACATACAATAATAACAAGGAATTTAAGTCCATATAGTCGATACAACTGTCCAATAAAACATAACAAACACAAAACTGATTTCAAGTAAAATACAATAAACGACATGTTGTTTACGACAACATAGGTATTTGGAGTGAATTGAAAAATGTGTTTGCAGAGCCTTCTATTTTGCTAATCCGTCTATCTATGAAATCGACGATATTTGTTGGCATAAAAAGTATCCTAAGTTAAGCTTCAGGATATAAAGCTAGCTTTATGTCGAGTTTCATTTAAATTAGTTCAGTATGTTCTAATAGACAGACAGACCAAAATTCTATTTTTAGTGCATGAGTACTGCAGACAGGCAGACGGCATCGTTAACACGTCTGGAACCTGGCTACTAATGTGGGAACACAACTCAAGGTTGTTATCGTGTCGTATTCTAGATTAGGGGTTATAGCCAGACTGGCAAATACTCCCCAATCACCTGGCTGTAGGTTGTTTTGTCGCCTCTTACAACAGGCGACCCCAACTCTGGAAATTATTCTTTCTCCATTCCTGCACGGATGAAAATAAGATATAGGAACCGGCCAAAGGTGTACGTTGTTAATTTAAGGCCATTTCTCAGACACTCCCGAACTCGACGCCCACCGCTCCAAGTGACAGCGAGGCGACGCTCACTCTGGCGAAGAACAACGAGTGCGTGAACGTGAAGCTGCAGGAGATGTGCAAGCCGGAATGGAAGAAGATGGAGGAGAACGGCGGCGACGTCGTCAGTGAGTGTCCACGTTCCCTGACGTGCAAGACATAAAGAAATAAAGAAAGAAAATATTTACTTCTAAAAATGCGACACAGACGAATCAGAAGAAAACACATGTTTAATGTGAGGGTTGTAATAATTGATTGGTGTGTCGATGATAGTTACTAGGGATATGCGAATATCGTTCGAATCGAATCGAATATTAATATTCGATTCGAAATTCGAATCGAGTTATTCGTAATTCGAATCGAATTATACGAAATTCGACGAATAATTCGAAAAAAATTGAATAATTTCGAACAATACGCGAATTATCGAAATATAACTGAATTTTCTATTGTTTCCAATTTGAATCCCATTACATCGTGTATCAAAATATTCTACTTACGAATAATAAACTTTTTGATTTAAACACTCGTGTTCCCTTTTAGCACATATATGTACGTTGTGACAGTCTCGGTCGCGCTCTCGCGACGCTACGACGTGTTTGGCAAAAGCTTTTGGTTGAAGTTAAAATGAAACGATTTATTGTCGCTGTCTCACTCTGTTTACATAGGATTTGTATGAAATTGGTATATATTCTTGGGTATATATACGATTACACGTTATAATTCAGTCATTTGACTTTGGACCCTAAAGCTGGTACCAGGTCTAAATATGAGACAGTAGTCATGACAAAGGGGTTAAATAAAAATTACCCGGAGAAAACTATTGCTCAATTGCAATATATGGTCATTTCTGTCAGTAAATAAAAAATCTATATACTAATATTGGCAAGAGATCTTTTCAATTAATTTTGATTTTTATGACTATTAATTTCCGTTTGAAAAAAAATTATAAGAAAACAGTTACATAACTAATATTTTAAAATACGCGAGGTAGACCCAGGAAGTTGACCTAGACACAAGGGCGTTTAATATATATATATATACAGTGGTGGTCATCTAATTAGAAACACTTCTTATGAATAAAGAAAGTATAACTTCAATGTACAAATGTTCGTAAAAATATACACATTCATTAATTAATAACCATGCAATAATATAGCCACTCAAATAAAAAACTCATTAAATGCATAAAATGTAAAACATATCTTACTTTTAATTACAAAATGAGTTTTACACATGTAAGAGTTTATTTTCTGTTACTGGCCGCTTGGACGCCTAATTAGAAACATTTTAAAAAAGCATCCACAGCTCGTTCTTTTTTTGAAATTGGAGAATAACATTTTTTTCTTGGCTTTTTCTATTATTTTGGCGGCAATAAAAAATTTAATCTGAATTTTATTTTGTTCAAAATGGGCAAAAATAAAAGTTGTGACGCGTCAACTAGGGAAATAATTGTTAATTTACATATGGATCATAAGTGGGCGTACAGAAGAATAGCTGAGCATTTAAATTGTTCTGTTAAGAAAGTTTTTAATGCAATTGATCATTATAAAACACATGGAACTGTTGAAAATGTTCTTAGAAAGGCGCGGCCAAGAAAAAGTTCTCCCAGAGAAGATATGCTAATCGTTCTTGTTGCTAAAAAAGACCCAAGTAAAGGCTCCCAGATTAAAAATGAAGTTTTTTCGCCTGATGACCCGAGAAACATCTCGTCAAGACTGATACGCCGAAGATTAGTGGAAGCTAAATTGTTTGGAAGAATCTCTCGAAAGGTACCGCTTCTTACCAAGCAACACCGAAAGAAGCGATTATTATTCGCTAAAAAATATGTTAATTGGACGGTACAAGAATGGAAAAAAGTGTTATTTTCAGATGAAACAAAAATAAATATGGTAAATTCCGATGGAAAGCGCTATGTTAGACGTCCTTTAAACAGTGCTTTTAATTATAAATACACAAGGAGTATAGTCAAGCACGGTGGCGGTAACATTAAAGTTTGGGGGTGTTTTTCCGGATGTGGAGTTGGACCCGTTCGGAAGATTGAAGGTGCAATGGATTTAATGGCAATACAAAAATATCTTAGAGCACACAATGATTCCCTACTCGGACGATCATTTGCCTGCAACCTGGATCTTTCAGCATGACAATGATCCTAAACACACGGCCAATAGCGTCAAATATTTCCTTAGCGAACAGCGTATATCCGTTTTAGACTGGCCAGCAAATAGTCCGGATTTAAACCCGATAGAAAATCTCTGGTGTATTGTTAAAAAGAAAGTCTCAAACAAACGTAACACCAGTCATAACGAACTATATGAAGTATTTGTTGAAGCATGGAATTCAATCCCCCTAGAAAAATGTATGAAATTGATTGAATCAATGCCACGTCGTTGCAGTGCTGTTATTCAAAATAAGGGATACGCCACTAAATATTAATTACAACTATTGGTAGGCTGTGGATAGTAGCTATTTCGTAAATAACAATACTAATTACTAATACTTAAAAAAATATTGCTTTTTGTACTTTTTTGTTGTTGTTTCTAATTAGTTGACCATTATTGTACATACCCTAAAACTGATTTAAATGTTTTTCCGTAATGTAATATTAAAACTGCACATGTGTAATGGGATTTGTAATGTTTTTCTAATAAATGATAAACTGTTGAACATATTGTTGTCCTATTTATTGTTTAATTTGAAAATAAAACCGATTGCGGTGAAGTATCTTACATAATGTCAAGGACCGTTGGTAGTGTTTCTAGTGACCACCACTGTATGTACTGAGTTTCAGCCAAATCGGTCCTGTAGTTCTTCTTGTAAGTGTCACAGACAGACAGAGTTACTTTCGAATTTATAATGTTAATAGAGAATAGGGATTACAGAGACGAAGAGGCTAATGTTCAGCGACCTCCAACACCTGGAGCTGCCAAGTGCCGGGTGTGTGGTCGAAGTGTTGGACTGCAGCATGCTGGCGGGCGGCGTGGGCGAGGTGGCCGGCTGCCAGAAGGGGCTGCCGCACAAGGAGTATGTGTACTCCACACTGAGGCAGCGGGTGAGTTCACTAACACCTAAAATAGGGACAATGGGGCTATCCATAAATCACGTCTCACGTTAACGGGTGTTTGAAAATCTGATATATTTTTTACGTACGGGCGGGGGTACGCACTTAGGATTGGAAAGAAACACCAGTTTTTAACTAAACGCTTTTATTAACTTACACAGCCGTACGTGATTCCTCTCCGCAGGTTTGCTGCTATACCCACTGTCCCGACGATAAGAGGTCTTACTCACAATACCGGCCACCTCCTGCTGCTGCAGTGCTTACTTACGAATTTACCGCGTGTAGGTCGCTTCTGGATCTTCTCTCAAAATGCGCTACACTCCTTCACTTTACTGTCCATTAAACTTCTCACTAAATTCACCACTACACTCGTCACTGTCTTCTATTAAACTTCTCTTCCAACTCTTTCGTATCGCACTTGTTGCTTCGCTGTCTTGAACTGAATTCATCTGTACTGCCCGGTAGGTGCGCCTTACGCTGCTTATATACCCGGAAGAATCTTCTGGAACCCATAATTTCGATCTACTTTTCGTTATACTTTTATTTACTGTCTGTCCCTTTCTAAACATTTATCTATCTCTGTCTTTTCCTTCCCGAACCTTCTATTCCAGAACTTTCGTTTATCATCTATCCCTTTCTAACATCTATCTGTCTGTCTTTTCCTTCCCGAACCTTCTATTCCAGAACTTTCGTTTATCATCTATCCCTTTCTAACATCTATCTGTCTCTGTCTTTTCCTTCCCGAACCTTCTATTCCAGAACTTTCGTTTATCATCTATCCCTTTCTAACATCTATCTGTCTCTGTCTTTTCCTTCCCGAACCTTCTATTCCAGAACTTTCGTTTATCATCTATCCCTTTCTAACATCTGTCTGTCTCTGTCTTTCCTTCCCGAACCTTCTATTCCAGAACTTTCGTTTATCATCTATCCCTTTCTAACATCTATCTATCTCTGTCTTTTCCTTCCCGAACCTTCTATTCCAGAACTTTCGTTTGTCATCTATCCCTTTTTAACATCTATCTGTCTCTGACTTTTCCTTCCCGAATTTTCTATTCCAGAACTTTCGTTTATCATCTATCCCTTTCTAACATCTATCTATCTCTGTCTTTTCCTTTCCGAATTTTCTATTCTAGAACTTTCGTTCATCGTCTATCTCCTTCTAAAATGTATCCGTCCTTGTCTTTTGCTTCCCGAATCTTCTACCTTTTTCTAAAAGTCTTGAGACCGGCTTACGCTACCAGAGTGGACTGTAGGACTGTAGAGGGTTGGTCGCTGGTTCGGGTAACCGATTTTCCGAAATGAAAACAACCGAAAACGATGCTACGGGAGGCTTCGACTTCGTTGGCGTCGGCGGGAGGGAGCTTCTTCTTATGAACTGCGAACGAACTAACGAACTACTCACGAACTACAAAAATGCGCCCCAAAGGCGTCCTATATTTATAGAGGCTGCCTCCGCCGACCCCTCGCTTCGTCGTAACACCCCCTTTACTTTATTTCCTTAATTTTACATACATTAAGCCTTATCTCAACTTATTACTATCATACATTTTAGTACACCCTAGATCTTAGTATATTTCGAGGGTCCTTACACAGTTGTGACCCATGGTTTTTGTTAGCGGGACGTCGTAATGGGCGTTTACCTCGCCCCCCGCTTCATTAGTATAAATATAAAGCGCTGAGCGCCCTTACCATTACCTCATTACAAAAACGTGCGCTGTCGAGCGCGGACCTCTGCCTGCACTATCATTATGGCCTACTCGCGTTCGGAGTAGGCAGTAGTGCAGGCATACCTCACTGATCCCGGGCTCCGGTTGCGTTCTGCAGTCCCGTAGCCCGGTTTCCGCTACCCTTTTGGGTCCCGGGTTCCAGGCGGCGTTCTGCACGCCTGTAACCCGGTTCCCTTTACATGCTGAGTCCCGGGCTCCAGGCGGCGTTCTGCACGCCCGTAGCCCGGTCTCATTTACCGGGATCTAATAGGGTCCTACTTTCAATAAAAGGCACAACGCTACAACATTTATTTCCTAGTGAGTTAAGGCTTATTACATTTTATATTCAATTCTTATTCTTATAATTTATTTATTTAATTTCAAATTAATAACGGTTAAAAATAAACTATATCTATCTCAGTCCGACCCGTCTCTTTCCTGCGCCTAACGGTCGCGTCTACATAGTCTATGAGGCTTAGCAAATTATACCTATGTTCTTATCGCCTATTGAGACGGGTCGGTGAGTTTCATACATTGTGTTTGTCGTCGTCAACACTTACATTAATTGTTCTTTTATGTATCTTTCTTAATTACAGATTACTGAATACTGCAACAGCGAGATCGGCCGGCAGCCGTATCTGCCCAGCCCTGAAGAGCTGTGTATCGCGAAGGACTCCAAGTGTGAGTATATTTCATTACTATTTGTACCATAGAAATCTCGTGCGCGTCGAATTTAAAACGGACACATGTTAAAATATACTTTAAAAACTTTTACAAATAAAAGGACAGGCGTTTAAATAACATCTTGTAGCAGCGACAGGTAGCGCTTAAAGGATACTTCAGATGGCAGAGAGTAGTATTTACTCTCGAGTCCTGATGTGAAGTAATTTGTTTTGGAAACGGTAACCTTAAGTGTAAATGTTAACAAGTCGTATAGCTAGTACAATATATAGCACAGTGTGTGAGCGGGACGGATGATGTGCGAGCGAGATGGCGCAACTATTAATATGTGCGCTCCCGCGTTGCGCTAGCCAGTAGTTCGTTGTCAGCTGCGATGACTAGAAGTATGTAGGTCCCATAATCTTATCATCTTTTTTTTATTTTTTATTTATTGACGCACAAAACAAATTACAACCAAAGAAATTATAAGATTAAATTAGTAACATAACAATCTGGATTGCAATTCAAAATCGGTGCATACAGAAGAAATATAAAACTTAATAGGTGTAAACACTTAAGTATGGATGGGATAAAAGTTTTCCGCGCGATAACATCTTTTAAACGGAGCTCCGCGCCGAAAAAATCATAAAAATAGGTTTTTCTATCCGAAAGTACCTTTGTGATATATCGGCGTGTGCGCAAAACAGAGCTCCATCTAACACAATAAACGCGAGTGAAATTGGTGCAACGTCCAGGGGAAATCCCCAAAAAACGTGTGAAAAAAGTGTTTTAAGTGAAATAACTTCCAAATTACATGCGCGACAACTGGATTTAAAACAGGCATCAGAAGCGCCTAGTGGCCTCCCACCGGGCTGCCAAGTCTGCCTTCCAAATTCCAGAAGTTCGCGAAGTTATCACCAAAAAAACAACTACCACGTGGTGACCTAAAACTCCATCAGTGCACCAACAACACCGTGTAACATATCATCAGACGCGCCTCACCGAGGCCGTCACAGCGACACCTCAAGATCAAAGTTCGGACCACACCCCACCGAGTAAGCAGGAAAAAACCAGGATTTTTAAAATTCTGCGTTTTTCAAACCTCCATAACTCCGTGGGAAGATCTGTAAGGTCCGAATTTTAAATCACCATCAACATCCCCCACCTGGGCTCTACACCACCAGCCAAAAATCCGGAATCCAGCGGTCAAAACCAGGCGACGGGAGCCAAAAAAACAACTTTCGTCGTCTGACCTACTTCCTCATTTTGCATCTCCGGGATCCAGTTTCAACGGGACGTCGGAGAGGCAACACCAGGGAGCACAACACCGCGGAGCACAGAATTTTAGGGTACATAGTTTTTAATTAATTTACTTTTTAAAATTTACTTTTAATTTTTATATAACTCTCTCAATATAACAGTCGCGAGGCTGCGAAGCGGGCAGGCATCTGCGCGCTATCCTACTCTATATTACCATAAATTTTATTTTCAAAATTTTTGTGCCCGGGTGGCCCATAACACAAAAAAACCAAAATTTTATTAAAAAATTCACAAAAAAAAACTTTTCTATTATAACACACAATATTACACGCGAATCCACTGCGGAGTAGTGCCCCACACACCCTCAAAATTTTTAAAAATTTTCTAAACCAAAAAATAGGTCAAGACCTCCAAAAAACCACTTTTTCCAAAATATTTAAGTACCATATAAATTAACTTCAAATTTTCTTTCACTAACGTCTTCAGCTCATCCCCCCCGACCGTTTGAGCCCAATCTCGGGCTTCTTCGGTCCAAAAACCGCCGAGAAACAAAAAAAAAAATTTTTTGATTTTCATCGGCCATCTTGAAAATTTTAAATCTTAAATATCTCCGTTAATATCAATCTCCCCGCAGTGCGGTTTTCAATAAACACAACTACTACACACCCTACACCATAAAATCACTTAAAAAACACCAAAATATTTTAAATCCTAAAAACCACCCTATCAAAAACACCCTCCCTAATCCTTACAACCCACCCCCGGCCAAATCGGCCCGATACTTTTCGAATTATCGCGTTTTGAAAACCGAGTTTGACGTTCAGGCGCCATCTTGGAAAAATTCAAAACTGCGATATCTCGCAAAGTATTGGTCCTACGGAGCTGGGGTTTGGACTGCTGACATCAGCGTCTCAAACCACACCGGATTCCGAGGCAATCCACGCCCCAAAACCCAAATCCTAAAAACCACCCCATCCCCTCATAAACACCCCCCCAAACCCATATAGCCTACTCCCGGCCAAATCGGCCCTATACTTTTCGACTTATCGCGTTTTGAAAACCAAGTTTGACGTTTAGGCACCATCTTGGGAAAATTCAAAACTGCGATATCTCGCGAAGTATTGGTCCTACGGAGCTGGGGTTTGGACTGCTGACATCAGCGTCCCAAACCACACCGGATTCCGTGGTCAATCCACACCCATACCCAAATTCTAACCAAATATTATCGCACCAGCAGCAAAAAATTCTCCGGACCCCCCAAGTTCGGATTCAAACAACTCGGGGTCTCCTGGACGAGCAACTGGTGCACCCAACTCATAAAAATACCCAACTCTCTCACTCGTGGGACAGTTGGAAATTTTTCTACACCTTAATAAGAGACATAAATCAAAAAACTTAGCCAAGACCGTTGCCAAGAGCCGGTCGACCCAATAACCCACTATGTCGCAACCCAGCAGACCACACCCCTCCTCCCGCCCTACCCAGCCAGGCAAAGCCTCCTCGGCGAAATCTTTACGCAAGGAGGTGCTTACCCGCTCATCAATAGCGGTGTCGGCGGCGGGGTCGGCAACAAGTGAGGAGTCCTGCACCCAAAAAGGACCGACTGTGGAGGTCCTACAAAAGGTGCGGGAATGGTCTGCCGACGAACTCCCACCCCGGAAAATCACGTCTGAGGATGAAGACTCAGACGCGTCTACTGAAGGGGAATGTGCAGGCCGAGGTCGGCCAAGCATGATCCCCTTCATTTCTACCAGACGCAAGGGAGTTGAAATGGACGTTGCGACAAAATTAGCAAACGACATGCTCCTAAAGGCGAAAGAGGCCTTAGAAAAATCAGGGAATTTGAAGACGGAGATTAAACTAACTGTGATCGACTCTCTTCAAACCCTGTATGACACTTGTCTCGCGCTCTCGGACTCCAGATCTCGCCACAAATACAACCTGGAAAGGGAAAGGACACGCCATGCACAAGAGCTCGTAAGAGCTGAGCGTGCGCATACCGAAAGCGTGTCCAAATTAACAGCTTCCCTAACCAAAGAACTGCAGTCTGCAAGATCAGACATCAAAGCGAATCTGGAGTCGACGGAAGCAGTGCGGAGGTGGCTCGGTTACGAGACACAGGAGCCGTACGCCAAGATCTCCGCCTTGCTAGCGACCTCACAGGCGATGGAGAAGCGCCTCAACACTTTACACACCTCCCTCGCTGACATACCGCGAACAACCGAAGGTAAGCGGTCCAACAAAGAGCTGGAGAAACTCCAAACAGGAGTGGACAATTTATCCAGACAGCTGGACTCGCTGCGTAGGGAGATCACTACCATCAAGACCTCCACAGAATCAACTGCGGAGGACACAAAAAAGGCCCTCTCCACACTGGTCTCTAGCGAGGATAAGGCGACGGCGGCCGCCGCACTCAAAGAGACGCAAGCAACAACCAAAAACCAAAAAATTTTACAAGAGTCCATAAACGACCTGGCAACACAGGTCCGCCAAATAAAAACAACACACGCAAACACACCACCCCCTCCACCAATAGAGCTGGGAGAACATCTCCAGCCCATAACGGAGAGACTAGAGGCAGTCAAGTCCGACATTAGGACCCTAAAAGAGAACCTGCAACACCAACAGCAGGCCCCGCCGGCAACTAGCCTGGCGGAAGAACTCTCTTCCTCTGGCCAATCCAAGGTCGCCTCATACGCGGAGGTCGCGGCAAAGAAAAAACCCGTCCTAAAACCCAACCATACCCTCATCATCTCCTCGCCGGATCCATTAAAGACCGGCGAAAAGGTGATAGAGGAGATCCGACTAGCTTTGGACCCAAGAAAAACTGGGGCAAAGGTTGATAGGATCAGGACGGGCAAAAACCAAAAGGTTATTCTTAGCTGCGGCACAAAAGAGGACCTAAAACTGGTGGAGGACAGGGTGAAAAATCACTCAAAACTAAAGGCGGAGATCGCAAAAACGAGCCTCCCCCTAGTCATTGTCAAGGACGTGATGGCCTACCACACCGACAAAGAGATAGAGGAGCAACTAGCGGTGCAAAATGCGCACCTGCTGAAAATCCTATCTCCCAAAGCCATCCACATCCGAGTCCGTTCGCGGAAAAAGACCCGCAACCCACTCCAGTGTCACGTGATACTGGAAGTGTCAGCCCCAGTCCATAAGCGGTTCACAGAGGAAGGACACCTCTACATAGGGATCCAACGGAGACCAGTAGAGGACCAGTCCCCTCTGGTGCAATGCGCCAAATGCCTGGGATATGGACACACTAGAGCGCACTGCCAGGAAGCGCAATCCTTCTGCAGTCACTGCGGAGGAAAGCACACCTGGGAGGAGTGCAACCGGCGCAAGGACGGCGTTAAGCCGGCATGCAGGAATTGCAAGATGGCCGGAGATAAAAATCCGGACACCCTGCCCCAGCATGCTCATAATGCCTACAGCCCGGATTGCCCCGAGCGCCACAAGTGGGATGCTATAGCGAGGACTAAGATCAACTACAGTTGTTAAGGGCACCTCAACAGACCCCAGCACGCCTGAGGGTGGACGGAGAAAGCACAATCTGCGCTTCGTACAAGCGAACTTACAGCGCTCCAAAACTGCAACCCAGGAGCTCCTGCATGAAGCGAACGAGAGAGGTATCGACGTTGCACTAGTCCAAGAGCCCTATGTAGGCAGGACTGGATGCATGTCTCAATACCCGGGCACTAAAATCATCCAGTGCACTCTCGATCGCAAAAAACCAGTCAAGGCCGCAGTCATGGTCTTTCGCGACTACCTGGAGGTAATACATGACCCCCAGCTGGTAACGGAGACCGAGGCAGCGGTAAAGCTGGTTGCAGGCAACTTGCAGATTGGCGTAATCTCAGTCTACTTCGAGGGCAATAACGATATTGAAACCAATATCAGGTCTGCATCAACAATTATAGCTGGTCTTAAGACAAATAACATCATACTGGGGGGAGACGTCAATGCTTGGAGCTACTGGTGGGGCAGCAATACTGAAGACCACCGCGGCCGGGATTGCGTTGCCTTTTTAAATGACAGAGGCCTCCATATTCTCAACGAGGGTGATACACCAACCTTTGAAGTCTGCAGGAATGATCGGCTATGCACTAGCATAGTCGACATCACCACATGCAGCACGTCCCTGCTGGACCGAATGGATGCCTGGAGAGTGGACCGAGGATTCACCTCGTCGGACCACAATGCGATCACATTCAGTCTGCGCCTAGATGCTGAGCTTGAACCATTAAGCTCGACAACAACGCGTAGATTCAATGTGTCGCATGCCGACTGGGGGGAATTCGAGACACAATTCGGCATCCAATTATCAGGGACGGGCATGGACAAAGCGTCCATAGAAGGAATCACCTCTCCTGGGGAGCTGGAGTCCTCTGTCAGTGCCTACTTGCAAGTAATTTACACAGCGTGCGAGAACACCAGCACAATCAAAAAAGTGGGCACCTATCAGGGCAAGCTAAAACCGCCGTGGTGGACAGATACTCTGCAGCACAAAAAGGCAGAGGTCCTCCGAACTAAACGGAGGATAAGAAACGCTGCACCCCATAGGAAGCATGCGGTCTACCTTGAGTACAAAAACACTAAAGAAGACTATGGCCAAGCTGTAATGGAGGCCCAAACAAGGAGCTGGAAAGAGTTCTGCACAACCCAAGAAAAAGAAAGTATGTGGGACGGAATCTACAGAGTGATCAGGAGAACGACCAGAAGACAGGACGACATGCTTCTTAGAGGCGCCGACGGGAAAACCCTAGACCCGGAGGAGTCGTCCAAACTTCTTGCAAACACGTTTTATCCTGATGACTCAGTAGAATCGGACACGCCGTCACACACACTACTCAGAGAGTTAGTCGAAAATAAGACCCAGCAGGAGGCACATCTTTCACCAGACGATCCACCCTTCCAGGAAGCAGAACTGGACTCAGTGCTACAAACACAGAGTCCAAAGAAAGCTCCAGGACCGGATGGATTAACGTCAGATATATGCGCCCGGGCGATAAAAACTGACGGGGGAGTCTTCCTAGCGATAGCGAATAAATGCTTGTCGCTCAGCTACTTCCCCAAGCAGTGGAAAATCGCTCACGTTATCATCCTGCGTAAGCCTGGGAAAGAGGACTACACACACCCTAAGTCCTACAGGCCCATAGGCTTACTCTCTGTTCTTGGAAAAACAGTGGAGAAACTCTTAGTGGGGCGCATACAATACCACATTTACCCCACGCTCCACACCAAACAGTTTGGCTTCATGCCGCAGCGCGGAACCGAGGACGCCCTCTGTAGCCTCTTAAACCATGTAAGATCTGAAATTGAATCAAAACGGATCGTGATCATGGTTTCTTTGGATATAGAGGGTGCTTTCGATAACGCATGGTGGCCGGCGCTAAAACATCAGCTCATCGTCAGAAGGTGTCCGAAAAATTTGTTTGACATGGTGAACTCCTACCTACAAGACCGGAAAATCTTGGTCAACTATGCCAGAGCAGTCAGTGAGAGGTCCACAACCAAAGGTTGCGTCCAAGGATCCATCGGTGGACCAACTTTTTGGAATATCATCCTGGACCCACTACTGCACAAACTTACTGGCATGGGAGTTCACTGTCAAGCATTTGCGGACGACGTGGTTCTCACCTTCTCCGATACTACGGTCCAGGCCATGGAAATCTTCATCAATTCGGCCCTGGACACGGTGACGGAATGGGGAAGTCAAAACAAGCTAAACTTCGCAGCTCACAAAACCAACGTGATGCTCCTAACGAAGAAGCTTAAGTACGACCAACCAAACCTAACCATGTCCGGGAACAGGCTAAGTCTAGTCTCCGAGATGAAAATCCTTGGCCTAAACATCGACCGAAACCTCTCCTTTATACCGCATGTGGCGGCTGTTTGTAAAAAGTCTGCGAACATATACAAGCAGCTGGCGTGCGCGGCAAAGGTGACATGGGGCCTCAACGGAGAAATAGTGAGAACAATATACGTCGCGGTCATAGAGCCCATCGTAATGTACGCTGCAAGTGCGTGGTATCAGGCGACAAAGCTCCAAACGGTTCGTAACCGTCTGGGAGCACTCCAAAGATGCTTCGCACAAAAAATCTGCAAGGCGTACAGAACGACATCGCTCACCTCGGTGACAGTCCTCTCAGGGACCCTACCGCTGGACCTCAAAATCCGGGAATCCGCACTACTCTATCAAGCCAAGAAAGGCAAACTAACAGACTTTCTACCACAAGAAGGTAAACTGGAGACCAGGGTGAATCACCTCGACTTACCTCACCCTGCAGAACTCACAAAAACTGAGTTCGAGCTCCTGGAGAACCTTGACTCTGAAACCATAGAATCCCACAATCTCGCCGGCCCGTATATATATACGGACGGCAGCAAAATAGAGGGCAAAGTAGGAGCGGCCCTCACCTGGTGGGATCAGGATAAGGAGACAAGTAACTCCACCTTCAGTCTGCACCCCTTCTGCACTGTGTTCCAGTCGGAACTTTATGCACTCCTCAGGGCGGTGAATATGGCAAAAGATAGCAGCGAGTTGGAAATTAACATCATGAGCGACTCAAGATCTTCGCTCGAGCTGCTATCTAACCCAAAACCATATCACCCCCTAGCGAAGTCAATCCAAGAGGGCATAAAGAAAATCAATGCGGAAGGGAGGAGAGTGCGCTTATTCTGGATCAGAGCCCATACGGGAACAGCTGGAAACGAGCGAGCCGACGAACTGGCTAAGCAGGCGGCGCTGGAGAGAAAGGATGCCCCCGACTATGACGAGCTACCCATTTCCTACGTCAAGAAAAAGATCAGAGAGGAGTCTGTCCGCCTATGGCAGGACAGATATGACTCCTCCAGTACCGGGTCAGTGACTAAAACCTTCTTCCCTAACGTAGCCACAGCGTACCGCGTGGTGAGGAAGGAAAAACTGACCCATTTACAAGTACAGATCTTGACGGGACATGGCGCCATGGCGGAATATTTACATCGGTTCAAGCTGAAAAGCAGTCCCGAATGTGAATGTGACCCCAATGTCAACGAGTCGGTGTGGCACATTGTTCTCGAGTGCCCACGTTTCTCGGCAAAGAGAATGGACTGCGAATCCCAAATTGGTGAGCCACTCACCAAGGATTCGTTGCACACCATCCTGGCAAACACCGAGGCAAGACCACACCTATTGGCGTTTTTCGACCACCTTATGGCTATAGTCTTCAACAGAAATAGCACATTACATAAACAAGTCATAACAGAGACCACACACACACAAGAAGACCCCCCTCAGTCACAATCATCTACCCCACCACCCCCACCGGCGTTGCGCAGACTAAATCTGCAATACCATGGTGAGGAGGGAACACCGGGCATACGACTGAGAGGGGTAACATTATTTATGGACTCCAATAAAGAAAAGATAGGCATTGCCTTCTGCGAAGCCCACGGCCGTAAAAACGTCACCATCTCACCGGGACTGGCAAGCCTCATAAAGGGCAGCACTACCAGAAACATCATGCGCCGCCGCGACTACGACTCGCTAGCGCAAGCGCAAATAGCCGGCATAGATTGTCGAATAGCGAGAGAGAGGGGGAAGGAGATCCTGCTATTCGACAAAGGCAATAACATCAGCCAATTTCTAAAAGCCAGGCAAGTGCTGACCGAACTATGGGGAGCTAGTACCGGTAGCCTGCACACCCCGAGGAGAATCAGCTTGGATACCATGGTGGTCGGTTACGAAAGGGGACAGGTCAGTGACTACTGGGGAGCCGTACTGGCTTCCGAGTATCACGAGATAGTGGTTTACGAAAACAGGGGTGGAAACCTCAGTTTTCTTAAACCGTACCAGCCTGGCTCTGACGTACTCAACCCAATCGACCACAGAGGCCGTCAACTACCACAAGAGGACGGCCTAAGTGGATCCGAGCGTCTCCAAAAGGAACTTGAGGCAGGATGGCAAGAAGCCAAGCAGAAGCCTTTAAAGCCTATCTCAAACATAACTGCCTTAGTTTTCACGGAGCTGGCCACCAGGTCAGCCCTAAATGAGCCAACAACATCGGCTATAAGCATCTCAACTTTAAAAAACATAACGGTAGGAGATCCTCTCCTATCGAAAAGCATAACCAAACAACAAACTCTAACCCCACCCGTGAGGGAACCACCAAAGGCAAGATTAAAAGCCGATATGGGGATAGTGGAACCTCCAATCTTACTCACTCCAATGAAACCGAGTGACCATTGGGCAAACGCCTTCATCGAGTTTTTAGCAGTCTGTAGAGCAAACATCATCCTCAACAAAAAGGTGGGCCAGTCCATCTTGGACACCTATAAGTTGGGAATCGACAGACTGCTTAAAACCAAACTTGAGACCGCAGAGGCAGCCGTGTACGACAACGCCACCTCCACCGTGCTAGCGGGGGAGATGTCGGGGGAATACATGGCAGCCTACAACGCCACAGGCGGTCTGGTCATTTTGGACGAGGAGGAGAGGAAGAAAGGAGAGGAAGGGAAACTACGCTTCCTAACCCCCCCAGAGGATCCAGTGGTAGTGGTGATGAAGTCCACAAGGATAATGCTAGACGACAGAATCCTGGAAAAAGCTAAAACTTTGACCGAGGAATCTGCCGGAGGCAAACCCTTCGACGAATGGACCGTCCCCGACATCACCTGGATTAACGGCGTCCCGGGCTGCGGTAAAACAACAGCGATGCTCCGTGGCTTCAACACCAGCGAAGACATGGTCATCACAGCCACCAAGAAATCCGCAGAAGAAATACGGGAAAAGCTCCAACCCATCCTAGGCGACGATGCCAAGGCCCGAGTGCGGACTATGGCCTCTTTCATAGTCAACGGGCTCACATCCACCTTTAGCCCGAAACGTCTCATCGTAGACGAAGCACTAATGAGCCACTTTGGTTCAGTGGTCATGGCAACTCGCCTAGCCGGAGCGGCTTACCTCACCCTCATGGGTGACATTAATCAAATGCCTTTTATAGATAGGAACGACTTGTTCCCTATGCTGTATCACCGCCCTACTCCATCGGCGAAGATCACCCGGGAACAGCTTTGTACACACAGAAACCCACAGGACGTAGCGTATGCCATGAGTGACGTATACTCCGGCATATACTCGTCCAAGAAACAGTCTCGCTCCCTGGAGCTGAAGCCGTATTCGCAGGAAAGCATACCCACAGACCTTGCCAATACTCTCTATCTGACGCACACGCAGTCAGAGAAAGAGAACCTAATAAAACTAGGTTGTGGCAAGGGCGAAGGGTCTGCAGTCCAAACGATACACGAAGCCCAGGGATTAACATTCGAGACAGTGGTCATTGTGAGGTCCAAAACCAGAAAAATGGACCTGTACAGAAGCATTCCACATGCGGTCGTGGCAATCTCGCGGCATACGGACAAATGTTACTATTATACATCCGTATGCGAAGAGGACGCCACTGCAACCTTCGTCCTCAAAGCACAGAAGGCCACCACCGCGGAGATTAGGGATTACATACTTAAAATGGCGATCCGCATCAGGGATAAGACGGTCGTTAATAATCTAATGGAGGCAGAACAATCCCTATAATCCCCCTACAAATCCCACCCCAAATCATCAATAGCAAAATATCACAACTCACCTAACACACACCCCACACACCAGAACAACAAAACACAAATAACACAGAACAACACAAGTCACAAAAGACACTATGACACACAATAAACAAACAGCACACCAAAATCACCAACACACAACGAACAAACAAAAATTCCACCCTGACACAAAAATAAATAAAAAACAACAAAATGTATTAGAATAAGCTATTTTTAAGACTACTTGTAATGTACATTTTAAGGAAAAAAAAAAAAAAAAAAAAAAAAAAAAAAAAAAAACAAAAAAAAAAAAAAACAAAAAAAAAATATACATATCCTAAGAATAGCATAATAATATTAGCACCTAAGACTCCACACACGCCAAACACCACACCCACTTTATAACAGCAACACTACACAAGTTAGAATAAGTAATATAATAAGTCCAATACATCTATAAACCAATATACAAATAGCAAACAATAATAAAAAAAAAAATGTCATATAACATAAAATACTTAGAGATTAAGAAATTAATCAATAAGCACCACCCGTGTCTATGTCGTCAACTTTAATACAATAATAAAAAAAAGAACAATGTTATCAGCGCAATAAAAAGACACAAACCAATACAACCAATAAACTTCAAATTAAAAAAGGTACGGCGTGAAGTTATGTATAATAAGAATAATAAGAATAAGGATAATTTATTCAGTAAAAGTAAAAAGTAAAAGTAACAGTATAAAAGACAATAAAGTTTGATCTAAATCTAATATAATATGAGGGCTTCGACACCTAAAACTAGGTAAAAACCTGTATTATAATAGGTGTCGTTGCTCTTCCAATGCTCAATTATTATTTTTTATTTTAACATTAATACAATGTGTGTCTGTGTCTGTGCCTGTGCCTGTGCCTGTGCCTGTGCCTGTGCCTGTGCCTGTGTCTGTCTGTCTGTCTGTCTGTCTGTCTGTCTGTCTGTCTGTCTGTGTCTGTCTGTGTCTGTCTGTGTCTGTCTGTCTGTGTCTCTCTCTCTCTGTCTGTCTGTCTGTGTCTGTCTGTCTGTGTCTGTGTCTGTGTCTGTGTCTGTGTCTGTGTCTGTCTGTCCGTGTCTGTCTGTCTGTTTGTCTGTCTGTGTGTCTGTGTCTGTGTCTGTGAGAGAACTTAGGGAAGAAAAATTAAAAAATTGGGATACGTGGTTAACCTTGATTTATACCTTAAAATTTACACGTAATGGAGTGAAGACAGACAGATAGGTGCATTTTAAACTATGTTCACTTAATACAAATAATGAACGCCTGCACAAACATTATGGCAACTTTGTTGGCCCGTGTACCTTTGCCCAAAATATCCGACTTCATAACATGCCCCCAGACCTTGAAAGACTAGGCTTTCAAACTGATCCCGTAGATACAGGTAATGGGCATATCCTGTTAAACGCACGCCGAATAACTCCAGTTACAGTCTTAATATCAGCCACACGAACAATTCCATCGGATCCTGGGTGGACCGCCACAACTCATCCTAATTTCCACTTAAGAGGCGGTAGGTTCTCATCCTTCACTACTACCAAGGAATCCAGCTTCAAACTATCTTTACAGGAACGCCATTTGACTCTCTGTTGCAGTTCCGCAACAAACTCTTTGCTCCATCTAGTCCAAAAGTGTTGACGGAGTTGTTCAATACGTTGAAAACGAGTTAAATGAGAAATCGAATAGTTTTGATAATCTGGCTGTGGCAACGATATAAGCGGACGTCCAATGAGGAAATGTCCAGGTGTAAGCGGTGTGCAATCATCAGGATCTGAAGATAGTGGTGTTAGTGGACGGGAATTTAAAATTGCTTCAACTTGAACTAACAATGTACTTAATTCCTCAAACGTAAGATTACAATTTCCCAACGCTCGCTGAAGATTTTTTTCGCTTTTTTTCGCTAGGTGGCGCTGATTGACTAATACGTACAATCCTTACGTCTTACGAAAAATAAGTTTAAAAAATATCTGTAACGTGAATTCAATAAGAAAAGTGTATAATTTTTCATTTTTAATTTCTAATTAATCACTTGTGAATATTTATATTTCTAAAAATAAAGTGGGACAGTGGTAATTACTATAATAGTTTAAGTACAGTGTACCTTCATGAACTTTTATCGTAGTGTTTACGTGTGATCCAAACTATCTGTGTTCAGTTCAATAAACTACACATCGATTAAAATACTATATGTGTTAATGAACTGTATGTGTCCTTGAAAATAATCCCGGAGTAAAATTAAATATCATCTAAATACACACAATACAAATTTCACATATACCGTCATAACTCACGAACAGGTGACAACATTGCAAAGAGATAACTGTTTTTAAGTGTTAATTTTACAAATAGCAGAATCGTTTTCCGTGAAGAGGTTAAAAATCACCGTATTAAGTGTCTGTTAAGCGAATGAGTATTTGTTTATACTTATTAAAGTTAATTTCTTCAAATTGGTAAAACGCATACCGAATACTAGATGTCGCTAGTGGCTTACAATAACACAAACTTATTTGCGGAATCTTATTGTAAAAAACATATTAATACGTCATTGGTGGTTGACAACTTTGAATCTAAAAGCAAACTGGAACTTTTATCACTGCACTTTCAACTTATTATTCGATTGAAATTTTGACCACAGTGAGTTTATTATAGGATACAAGTACCATTGTTGCTATATAGCTTAAATTATTATTCACTATTTACAACTAAAAATATATAAAACAAAAATGGTGCACTGTTCGGCCTGTAACTCTAATATCCTGGTGACTCACAAGCGAATAAAATGTACTAACGCCAACTGCAACTACAATTATCACGCTGAATGTGTTAAATATAATGATTCATCTTTAGCTCGAACCAAGTGGATGTGCCCAATATGTACAGCTTCTAGGTGAAAAGCAGGCGATAATAGCAATACTCCGATACCTGCACGTAGCCTAGCCAAGGAATATGAAACAAAATCAACATCACCTACAGCTTCTACATCGTCATCTAATATACAACTGGATACCATGACTATATTAGACGAAATCCGTAGTTTGCGCCAGGATATGAGTAATAGATTTGAGTCACAACAAGATAGCCTAAACAAATTCTACTCAACGCTAAACTCAGTTCAACAAGAAATACGTGATATGGGTTCCCAGCTTACAACCATGCGAGATGAATTCGACGATGTCTCCAAATCTGTAAATTTTCTTGCGGAACATCATGATGAACAGATCATATTGAATGAAAAATACGATACTTTAATATCTACGCTACAGTCTGAAAACATAAAATTATCTAGTCAACTCAACACCTTGAAAGATAAAATGAATCAAATGGAACAACATGCACGAGATTGTAACTTAGAAATACAATGTGTGCCAGAGCATAAAAATGAAAACTTACTAACTATAATCAAACAGCTCATACAAACAGTATCAAGTAATGTCACAGATAACGAAATAGTAAATTTCCACAGAGTAGCCAAATTAAATCCAGAATCAAAACGCTCTCGAAGTATTGTAGTGAAATTCGCTACACCTCGATCACGCGATAACTTATTAGCAGCTACCAAGACTTTCAATAAGAGTCATGAATTCGAAAAACTTAATTCGGCACACCTTGGAATTGGTGGTGATAAACATCAAATATATGTTCTTGAACACCTCTCCCCAGAAAATAAAAAGCTTCATTCGGCAGCGAGGCAAACGGCTAAGGACAAAAATTATCAGTTCGTTTGGGTTAGAAATGGTCGCATCTTTTTACGCAGGGACATCAAATCACCTCCTATATTAGTTAAGGACATAGCGTCGCTCAAGGGTCTTTAAATTTAAATTTTAGTAATAATACTTTGTATTGCATGCTACATATTTTTTATTTCATTTTAAAATTCTATTTGAAAATATATTACCAAAATGCTAGGGGCCTTAGAACCAAAACTGAAGAATGTTATATTAATTTTTTGAGTTATAATTACGATGTCATAGTGATTACGGAAAGTTGGCTCAACAATACTGTTTTCGACAATTAACTCCTCGACCAACGCTACTCTTTATTTAGGCGAGACAGAGCTTCCACTTCTTCAGTGACTACGAAGAAGGATGGAGGTGGTGTCTTAGTAGCCGTTCTTAAGAAACATGCTGTTCTTAGAAAAACATACTGGGAGTCAACATGTGAAGACTTGTGGATCACAATAAAGGCAAATGACTGTCAAATTATAAACATTTGTGCGGTTTATATACCTCCCCCTATAACTTGCGACTACGTTGATTGTTTCATGAAAAATATTACTAACATTATACAAAATAAGGTCTCACAATCAGCAATTAACTTATTGATCGGTGACTTTAACATGCCTGCCTGATATTGAGTGGATCTATGACTCAAGTGTAAACAGTTTATCATATTCCACAATATATTATAGAAATGTCATTAATGAATTCTTAGATTCAATAACATATAATGAATTTAAACAATGCAATCATATCAATAATTTTAATCATCATATCCTAGATTTGGTTCTATGTAATAAACCGGCTAATGTAAAGGTCCTGGAGGTTAACAGCCCAGTTCTACCGCTGGATGCACACCATCCTTGTTTCGAAGTTGAAATTAAAAATTCATCTACAGCTTCGTTGAAGTCCAAAAGCATAGGTTTTTATAATTTTCACAAAACTAATTATAATGCGTTAAATGGAGACCTTAATCAACTGAATTGGTTCACGTTATGGGATGGATCAGCGAATGTTAACGACATGCTAGATATATTTTATACAACAGTCGTACCTATTATTTATAAGTACACTCCTCAATATAAGAATAATAATAGTAAATACCCCATATGGTTTAGTCGCCCATTACTTAAAGCTTTAAAAGAAAAAAACAAATTTCATTCTAGATTTAAAAAATACAATAATCCTTTAGACAAATTAACATATAACATGTTGAGGAGAAGATGCGATACATTAATTAAAGAATGTTATAATGTTTTTAAAAATAATGCAGCTCAGAATCTTCGTTGTAATCCAAAGTATTTCTGGAAATTTGTCAAAGATAAAAAACGAAATACTACATCTATCCCAAACGAAATGCGTCTGGGAGAAGCTACTGCTAAAGGTGGTCGGGAGATTACAGAGCTCTTTGCTCAACATTTCAAATCTGTCTACAGCACCGTTAATCCCATACCTTTCAACAACACATTGAGTGCTAGTCTTTCAAATGTACAGGTAATTTCAATTAATGACTGTGATTTCAATGAACAAGACGTTTTTAAGGCATTAAAAAATCTAGATTGTTATAAAAGTCCCGGCCCTGATCTCTTACCTCCTATCTTGCTGAAAGAGTGTGCTGTTAACCTCTGTAGACCTTTATATATGATTTATAGAAAATCCATAGAATCTGGTACTTTTCCATACAAGTGGAAGATTGCACATATTACGCCTATACACAAGGATGGTGAAATCAACGACGTGACCCACTATAGGCCTATCTCCTTACTATCCACATGTGCGAAAGTTTTTGAATCTATAGTACACAAAAGAATCCTACCTCACTTTCAAAAACATTTAAACCCAAGTCAACATGGATTTCTTCCACGAAAATCCACTGCAACTAACTTAATAGAGTTTGTAACTGACATAGCAACGGCTTTAGACAATAACAAGGAAGTACATGCCATTTATACCGATTTCCGCAAGGCTTTCGATCTAGTTAACCACGACTTACTCCTGACTAAGTTACAGCTTTTGGGTATCCACGGTTCTCTTCTTCGATGGTGTAAGTCTTATTTAGAAAATCGTTCTCAATTAGTGGCAATTGGCGGATTCAAATCCTTAACATTCAGTGTACCAAGTGGAGTTCCCCAAGGGTCACACCTAGGTCCGTTATTTTTTTTGGTATTTATAAATGACCTCTGTGACACTATCCAAAGCCAATTCAAACTATATGCTGACGACCTAAAATTGTATCGTATTGTTAACAACATATCAGATACTCACAAACTACAATCCGATATAAATAATATTCAAGGCTGGTGTGTGAACAATGGAATGGTATTAAACCCAGAGAAATGTTACCACATAAAGTTTACCAGGAAGAATATTCCTTGCACAGTTGCTTACACATTAGAAACCATAAATATCCAAGAAACTAAAACTGTACGCGATTTGGGTGTAATAATGGACAGCACCTTAAGTTTTAGAAATCACATTGATAAAATTGTTAAAAAGTCTTCTCAATTGTCAGGCTTTATCAGCCGTCAAATGAAAATATTTCGAGATCCAGACTTATCCATTACCGTTTATAATTCGATTGTACGCGGTATTCTAGAGTATTGTAGCATTGTATGGAATCCGAGTTATCAGGTTCACTCTGGACGGATCGAGCGTGTGCAAAAACGTTTTATGTATCAAGTTACGTTTTCGGACAATAAATGCCACAGCTTACAGAGCTACAACCTAAGACTACAACATTACAATGTTTCTTCTCTAGAAAACCGCAGAAAGATTGCTGACGTCCTATTTGCCTTTAAACTACTACATGGTCTCATCGATTCCCCAGACACTCTTGGAAAAATGTCATTCTCTATACCACGCATGGGTAGTCGAGTTCAAAATCGAAAAACTTTTTGTTTACCCACTTGCAGGACTAATATTGGCCAACATTCCCCTATATATCGCATGACATCTGGTTGTAACATAATCCGCAACGACATAGACATATTTTTTGGTTCTGTAGCTTCATTTAAATATAATATAAGATTATTTTTCAACAAAATTGTTTAACCGCTCAATAATATTTAAAAAAAAAAATCTTTGTTAATCATCATATTTTTTTTTTATAATTACAATTTTTTTTTTTTTTTTGCCGAGTGCAGGCGTAGGCACATGCATGTAAGCGTCCGCACCGGCTTACTTGGATTAGTATTAGTTTTTTTTCTATAGCATATTAAAGCAAGCTGTGTCTTCATATAAAAGATCACATTCTAAAGAATACAAAAATATTATATTACTAATGTATTAAACATGTTCCTGAATGTGCTCAGTTTTGAAGACCGTAAAAAAAAAATTGGTTAACTGTTCAGCCAGTGAGTTGCAATTTGACTTAAGAAACTTAGAAATATCATTGTACGCGCCTACAAACGAGGTACCGTTGTCTGAATATATGTGGATGGGTTTTCCTCTTCTTAAAATAAATCTGTATAAAGCCAGTAAATACTTATTGCTTGTCAAATCACCTACAAGCTCTAAATGTACAGCTTTAGTAGTAAAACAAATAAATATAGCAATGTACACCTTTACTAGCCTACATCCACGACCTTGACGAGAGGCGCATGTAATAGCACCGCTATAATCAACGCCTGTGGTTTCAAAGGGATAACCACCTGGAAGGAGACGCTGCTGGGGTAGGTTTCCCATTAACGGAGTAATAATTTGACCCTTCATCCTTCGGCAACGTATACACCGATGATATGTAGCCTTAGCTAAGTCACGCCCGCCTATAGGCCAATAGGTCTCCCTTATCGAAGCCAACAATAACTGGGGACCAGCGTGCATTAATTTTAAATGTTCATAATTAAATAATAATTTAGTAAATTCGTGAGCGGACTGTAGAATAATTCGATGTTTTTTATTATAATCAAAATTAGAATTGTCTAGGCGTCCTCCAACACGCATTATATTATTTGCATCTAAATAAACATTATATTTTAAAAGAGGACTTTTACTCGACAACTTCTGTTTACTTAAAAGTAATTTATGTTCAGAAAATGATTGTTTCTGACTATTATAAATTAACACATTTAATGCGGCCTGTAATTCATCTTTAGATAGATGTTTAGTAATGAAAGAATGCTTTCTACAGGATTGAATAAATCGCAAAACGTATGCTACACAACGAACTAGTCGTAAATAATTAGAAAAGCGCTTAAAATCTATGAAAGTATTATTTTGAGTATTGTCAATTAAAACTGAATTTAATGAAATTTGCTGTCGAATTTCTGGTAAAGATTCCAATTGTACACTCTTTAGAGAAGAAGGCCAGCTAGACTGATCTTGTCGTAAAAAACGGGGACCATTCCACCACAATTCTAAGCCCTGTAGAGTGCCAATATCGATGCCACGCGATATCAGGTCTGCTGGGTTATCGTCAGTTGGTATATGTCGCCATGTACAGTTACCAGCCTTGTCTAAAACTTCAGCAACACGATTTCGTACAAAGGGCTGAAGTTTAACAGGCAACATTTGTAACCATCCTAACACAATGGTCGAGTCAGTCCAGCAATAAACATGACTGATATTTAATCGAAGTGAATTCGAAATCTTCTCATGAATGCGAGCACCAATGACAGCGCCGCACAATTCCAGTCTTGGAATCGTGGTCGGCTTTATGGGGGCCACTCGACTCTTAGCCATTAATAAATGAACCGTGCACTCGCCTTTAGAATTAATTGTACGCACATAAGCACACGCACCGTATGCGCGCTCAGAGGCGTCCGTAAATATGTGCACTTCAAATAAATTAAATGAATCGCATACTACCATTCGAGGCATACGAAAATCGTTTAGAAGTGGCAAAGCCCTTATAACAGAATTCCAAATAGTGCTGAGCTCCGGGGTTAAGGGTTCATCCCAAGATATTTTATCTAACCACAGTTTTTGTAATAAAATTTTCATACTAACTATAGCAGGAGATAACAGTCCTAAAGGATCAAAAATACGAGCTATTACAGATAATATATCCCGCTTCGTATTCCCATGAATAGGCATCGAACCCATTAAAAACCCTAATTCATCCGAATTCGCAAACTAGTCCAGGCCCAACAGTTTGTTGGGCTTATTAGAACCCATGTTTAAGTCTAATGACGACTGTGAATCATCAGAGATCACTAGAGGCTCGTTAGATTTCCATTTTCTTAGTGGCATGCAAGCTGAGGCAAGTGCCTTGGTGACCTCTGAACGGATGAACCTAATTTCGGACAAATCTTGACCTCCTGTCAGCAGGTCATCGACAAAAAAGTCATGCTTAATGACGTCAGCAATCTTCTTGTTTGTGGTCTCAAGCCCTATTTGCTTTAAACAACGCGTCGCCAAAAATGGCGCGCTAGCAGTTACGTAAGTAACGGTATTCAAATTATATACCTTAATTGGATCGCAAGTAGCATTATCACGCCAAAGGATTTGTTGCAAGTGCCGATCAGATGGGTGGACCACTATCTGTCTATACATCTTCTCTACGTCAGCTGACAAGACATATTTATATTGTCGAAAACGAAGCAGTATAGACAGTAAATCGTCCTGGACAGTGGGACCCACCATCTGAATATCATTAAACGATACGCCAGATGACGAAGGACAACTTGCATTAAACACTACGCGAAGTTTTGTAGTTGTACTAGACTCACGCAATATTCCATGATGTGGAATAAAATATCCATTTTGGCTTATATTAAGTTGTTTATTTTCCGACATGTGATTTAACACTTCGTATTCCTTCATGAAGTCATGATACATCTTACTAAATTCTTCTTTATTAATTAACCTGCGTTCAAGAGAATGTAAACAATGTACAGCCCTAGTGAAAGAATCACCTAAAACGGATGGACTTTCTTTCATTGGGATGCGATCACAGAAACGACCGTCACTCAAACGTGTCGTTTTTTTAACAAAATGCTCCTCGCACAACCTTTCTTCTGGCATATAACGAGTAGACTGAGAATTGACTTCCTCTAAATTCCAGAAACGTGTTAAATCAGAACGAATCTGTTCATATTTATTGTCAGAATTTAAACTAACTTTCGTTAAATTACACCGAATATTCTTCGATTGAAAGTTATTATTATTATAATAAATAGGACCGGAAACAATCCAGCCTAATCTGGTTTCACATAATATGGGCAAGCCTACACCTAACTTAATTCTTTCGGACCCTAGTAAGTCCCAGAATAGGTCTGCCCCGATCAACAGATCAAGATCAGATGGTTCGTAAAAAGTAGGATCTGCTAAACAAATATTAGACGGAATATTAAAAGTAGATATATCTAACTTACGACATGGCACATTACTACTAATTAATGGTAAAACAAAGCAATGAATTTTAACCTTATAGTTATTATTTAATGACGTCAAATGAATATGACAAGTTTTACCTACGTGAGTACTCACGTTATTTATGCCGCATATCGCAATATCTACCTGTTTATATACTAGGTTCAACTGCTTACATAATTTCTCCGTGATAAAACAAGATGTACTTCCGCTATCAAATATAGCACGAACGACATGCTCACGTTCATTATGATCGCGGATTTTGACCAGTGCGGTCGACAATAACACGGCGCTTTGTTTCTTAATGCTGCTTACAGCTGCGACGCTCGCGGAGAGAGACATGTTGTTTGTATCGCTACTGGACTGTGAACACGGCGAAGATGATTCATTCGATGCAACATTGTTGTGTGCACCTTCATTTAAAGGTTTAGAAATAAACTTATCGTGTGAAATGTGTATTAATATGTTATGCTTACGTTTACATAACTTGCAACCCGGTTTTTTACATTGGTTTGCAAAATGACCTGTATGAAAACAATTATAACAGATTTTATAACTTGGCAATAACTTAAGACAAGCTTCGTTAGTCAATGCTAAAAAATGCGAACAACTATTTAAAATATGATTTCCCTTACAGTTAGGACACACTTTAGGACTCATATAATTACTGGAATCGTTAGGGCTTTGTGTTGTAACCAATGATTTAAATTTTGGACTTGATTTAGTTGGCGTATGAGATGAGTTATTTCGTGACAGTTCTAGTGTCTCGACTTAATCATCACGATTGCGTATAAATCGCATAAATGCTTCAAACAATACAGGTTTGTCTTTGCCTAAGCGGCCCTTAAACTCCTCCCATTCACGAAAGGTTTTCTGATCTAGTTTACGAGTTATAATGTAAATTAATAATGTATCCCAGTGCTTGACTGGCTCACCTAATGACTCTAAGGCTCGTAATTTTTTATTTAATTGATCTATCAGACCCTTTAAAGCAACAGAAGACTCCTTAGAAATAACCTCAATATTAAACAAAGCTGATATGTGGTTTTGTATTAATAAATTCGTATTATCAAACCGATCACAAAGTAAGTTCCATGCGACAGAGTAATTAGTCATGGAAAATTCGATGGACTGGATAACCACAGCAGCAGATCCTTCCAGGGATGCTCGTAAATAATGAAACTTGTTAATGTCATCGATTTCATCATTATGGTGTATTAAACTTGTAAAGGTGTCTCGAAATTCAAGCCAATTATTATAATTGCCGTTGAATTTTGGCAGCTGTATAGTGGGTAACTTAACCGGCTTATGTATACTGGCACGATCACTATGTTGGGACTGAATTTCTTTATTATAATTGCTTAGCATATTTTTAGCCCTAGACAATGTTTTATAATATAAGGACTCGAATTCTGATCGCTCAGACATTTGAGATTGTACATCATCCACAATACATTCGAGACGCATTTGTACCTCGTCGTATGGCTCATACATTGACTCCATTCTTCTTAAACGAAGCTGCAACTCACTAACATCATCGCCTTCCAATGACGTATCTAGTAAGCCATCTAGGTAATTGCTAAAAACAGTTAGTCTGCCCTTGAAGCTTCCACGCTTTTTTATCAATTCCTTTTCCTCGGACATACTGGCAAGCGGGTGGAGTCAACCTGAAATTTATATAAAGGCAAATTGAGACTTTTACAATATAAATATTTTAGGGTAGGTACCTAATATTGAAAATAAAAAATATATTAAGTTTACAATTTATAGATATTTATAAACGGTTTATTTAGTTTAATATGAATATAATTTAATCCTTACAACTGTAGACTTATAAAATTTTCAATCAATATAATATTATATATTGCAAGAAAAACTAACACAAATTAACGTCAAATATAACAATTTCTTAAGGCGCAAAGTAAATTAAATGAAAAATAAATTAATCTAATTTCAAATATAAACTTGTGCTATAATCTACTCAAATTACAATGTTCTAAAATATGAAACAAAGTTTCGACCAATATGACAATGTAATCGATTGGTTTAGTATAAAAAATATATTTATAAAAAATACATCTCGTACTGACCTTATGATAATCTAAATACAAACCTAATGAGCGTGGGTTAACGAAAATAACACAATTAAATTAATTCAATTACTTTGGCCACGTACCACCGACACAATCTTCAGTTTTACGTAATTCCAAATTGATTTAATCCTTATATAGTCAATTTCAACATAATTATTTTAAATATATCAATCCGGCTCTGGATGACCAAATGTGAGAGAACCTAGGGAAGAAAAATTTAAAATTCGGGATACGTGGTTAACCTTGATTTATACCTTAAAAGTTACACGTAATGGAGTGAAGACAGACAGATAGGTGCATTTTAAACGATGTTCACTTAATACAAATAATGAACGCCTGCACAAACATTATGGCAACTTTGTTGGCCCGTGTACCTTTGCCCAAAATATCCGACTTCATAACAGTGTCTGTGTCTGTCTGTCTGTCTGTCAGAAATCATTTATTCATAACAAAGTTACTATATCAGTTCAAAGGTCATACGTCAATTTCTATATCAGTTAGATATACAGGACATAAATAAAATTAAAATTATATCATATTATGGGATATAAACTCCTCGTGCTTATAGAAGGTGTGCTCGACTAACCATTTCCTGAGCCGTGTTTTAAATAAGCCGACGGATGGTGACTCCGTTATCCTACTCGGTAGTTTATTATATATTAGCGGTCCCATGACATGCGTCAATCTCCCCGATTTCTCAAGTTTGTGTTTTATGTTACTCATGTCATTCCTATGCCGAGTAAAGTGCGTATGCACGTCACTCTGCTTGGCATAGGTATGAACGTTAAGTCGCACATACACCGCAACTTGGTAAATACCCTACTCAATGCATAACACGCTCTTCCTAGTTTAGAGCAGAGCCCGTCAATGTGGTTTGTCCACTGTAGCCCCCTGTCTACCTGGAAACCGAGAAATACTGTATTTTCGACCTGGTTGATCGTGCTACTAGCAACACTAACCGACAGTGGTCTAGGTGCAGTTCCTGAGAGCCAAAAATGTATGAAGTGTGTTTTCGACAAATTGAGGGCAAGACCATTTGTCTGAAACCAATTCGACAGTTGTGTTGCTGTATTATTTAAATTCTCTTCTAATGTGTCCACTGAAGAGGCAGTTACGACAGCAGCTACATCATCAGCGTACATAAATATTTCAGCTTCCGGAATAGAGTCAGGCAAATCGTTAAGCAGTAGTGAAAATAGAATATTTGACACTGATGACCCCTGAGCTACTCCCATTTTCGTTTTTAAAAGGTCCATCAATGCCGTAGTATTTGAGCTTGATTCCCAGAACTTCATGGTCTGCTACGTCAAAAGCCTTTGACAGGTCGCAACGTCTAAAGATACCGGTATAGTGTCAAAGGCCTTGGCTAGATCTAAAAAGATTGCCAACGCCCTTTGGCCACTATCCAGGTTCCTAGCAATAGTTTCGGTTAAATTATGAACTGCTTCTGAGGTTGATTTAGATTTCCGGAAACCAAATTGATTTATAGAGAGCAAATTATTCTTCTCCAAATATTCTACGAGTCTATTATTTAGTATTCTTTCAAGTATTTTTGAAAAAGTAGGCAATATTGAAATTGGTCGATAATTATTTAAGTTAGTTTTCTCCCCGCTTTTGAATATTGGTGTGATTATAGATTTTTTGAACGCTACAGGAAAGCAGCCATCGTTAATAGATAAGTTACAGATATGAACAAGTAGTCCTGCTAAAACTTCCTTGTTTTGTTTTACAATGTTTGCTGATATATTGTCACAGCCTACAGAATTTGTGTTTTTTAACGAGTTAATTAGTGATACTATTTCAGTCAAATTAGTTTCTAAAAGTACAAATGATGAACATATGGATTTAATATTAGGGTATTTGTAATTTGTGTCTGTTATAATATCTCGAGCTAAGTTTTTCCCTACATTAGCAAAGTGGTGGTTTAATTTATTCGCGGTATCCAACGTAAAAGGTGACATAAGTAATTCACATGATACACTGTTTTTATGTTTTAGATTAGTAATAGAATTTATCACTTCCCATATCTTTTTAGGATTGTCTTTATTTTTCTCTAGTTCTGACCGTTCATATATGTGTTTTAATTTTCTTAAAAGATTATTGCAGAAATTTCGATATCTTTTATAGGTTGCTTTTAATATATCATTATCAGGTGTTTTTCTCAATTTTGCGTGCATTTTATCCCTGTTTCTGATGCACCTCAATAAACTCGGCGTCATCCATGGTTTAATTGGTATTTTACGGTATGATATTTTAATTTTTCGAGTATTATTATGTATAATCTTGGATATAGTGGTAGTTAAATGATTTGTAGCTTCATTACAGTCTAGCGAGTCTAAAACTGGCTGAAAATTGGTTGTTGCAATATCTTTTTTAATATTATCGTAATCTATTTTCACTATATAACGATCCCGATTATTTATCAATGGAGATTGTTTTGTTATTAAAGATGTACATATAGAATCATGATCAGTCACACTATTTTTGATAATAGCTACTGTGGTTTTGAGATTAGATTTGATGAAGACATGATCTAAACAACTTTCTAATCTTGTTGGTAGCGTGTAACTTGGCAAGAAACCATGTGAAGCCATTAAATTAAGATAGTCACTTGTGCTACTGTCATAGGTATTTTTTGGACACACATCTATATTCATATCGCCAGTAATAATAATATGTTTAGTTTTACTAAGGTCAACTAGTAACTTATTAAGTGACTGTAAAAATACTTCAATTTTGCGGAACGACGGTGGACGATAAATAGATATAAGAGTAGTCACTAACGGTTGACACCAGGCAGTTACCTTCGGAAATGGATGGCTCATAAGTGTTGCAACACAAATTGTTTTTAATGTACAATATTATTCCATCATTTTGGTTAGTGTTATTTACTGTGGATGTTGTAGTATAATGGTCTAAGTAAGGGAGTATTTCATTACAGGATAGCCAGCACTCTGTCAAAACAATTATATCTGGTTCAGAATGAATTCTGTTTAATAAACTTGTAAAACTGTTAAAATTGCAACATTTGTATGTATGTATTTTAAGATATAATGAATTAAAAGAAAATATGATATTAATGCGTGCTATATTTTCTTACATCGTTTTTGACATAACATAAAAGACAATCCAATAAAAAGAAGAAGTTAAAGAATCGAATAATTTACAAAGAATATGTCCAATGAGGTTTGGACAGTTTTATAACCCCTGGTAACGCCATCTGGCGGTAAACGTCATCCTCACCCCGCGCGCGCATACGCCGCTTGCTGCTCGCTAGCACCTACAACAAAGAGTGTAAATCGATCTCACTCTGAACACACGCGTGTGATGTGATAGTGCCGCCATTATAAAGTTAAGGAAGATCAGACCACAGCCGGCCGGCCGGGACGCCTTCAGCAGCTGTCCGTCCAGGTAACCTAGATTCCGTTTCACAAAGACGTTTGCCGCCCTAACACAGTCCATTAACCGCCGCACCAATCCCATAAATTCAATATCTAGCCGGCACATTGTTGCCAACTATGTGGAAGGAGTAGGCGCGTCGTCTCCCTCGGGAAAATATTGCCGGAGTTGGACGACGGTTTAAAAAAAAAGCAATACTACCAGGCTCGGCAGACGTTGTCTTGCCTTAGAACAAATGTAAAACCCGGTCGTAGCGCCACCTACCGCGTCTAATTGTGAATCTAAACCGGTCTGGAATCCACTTGAAGACACAAAAAGAAATCATCAAAATCGCTCCCACCGTTTTGGAGTTTGGTGACTTGTCCACGAAGTTGAAAACCTCCCAAACTCGAAAAAAAATGTGTTCCCTTCCCCTCAAACCCCAAAACCTCCATTGCTCGAAATCTGAACCTATCTAATCAATAAGTCGAAATAATTAGCGACTCCCCTATAAGCAAATTCAATACTTATTTTCCCTCTATAAGTCGAAATAATAAATTGGACTTCTGTACCTCGAACACAGCAATAATTGACATTGTTACGAGTGTGGAACTCGATTTAAAATGCCGTTGGAATTACTATAGAGTTTATTAGAACTATACAAACACGTATAAAACAGGTACAAATAAAACTACACACTACTTGTTATAATCTGCACGATCAATAAATAACACGCGCAAAGTCCGTCACTATATCGCTTGTCCAATGTACACGTCTTGCTTGTATCGTAATCGTCGCTCGACTGCCTCACCCCTCCGTTCGGGCATTGTTTTATAGTAAACTGTACAATATACAATGGAAGCTCGTGGGCTGGGTTCTTCCAAGAAAATGTAATTTGCACACCTGCGAACGGCCAACAAAGTTGAAAACAATAACAATAAGGATTTAGTTCGACACTAATGACGGCCATAAACAAGTACAATAACAATAGGCTATTGTCTAATTGCAAATTTTAAATACGAAGTAAACAAAAGAACTCCGAATGCGGGAGGGGCAATAAACCAGGTGCGCGTTTCTTTGTCGGTATGTAACAATATTTTTAAGGTCGATTATTTGAATAAACCTTAACCTCTACAAGTGAAATGTTTCCTTACAAAATACGCTTAACCCTTTAGCTCACTATTAGCACATACGTGTCCGCGATGCGAGTGCAGATCGCGTTTGTGCACGTGATCGTTAATTGTGTTGTTGTCTCACTCTGTTTATATAGGAGTTGTATGATTTGTATGAAATGGGTATATTTTCTTGGTATATTACGAGATAGTGATAGTGTTAGCCTTGCGGCTTTTTGGTATATCGATAATTGTCTTAATCAGTATTATATGCGACCATCGCTGTTTTGCGGTTTTACTACACCACTGTGGTAGCGTCATAAAAAAAACAAATGTACTCAATATCGGATATATAGAGGTAGAAACATGTTATCAATATAGATATTATAAACTAACTGATGCCCGCGACTTTGTCCGCGTGGTGCGGTTTTTTAACTATCCCACGGGAACTTTTCGGAATTTTTCGGGATGAAAAGTATCGTATATATTGACCAGGGATATAAGCTACCACCATACAAAATTTCATTTAAATCGTTCCAGTTATTTCGGAGATTAGCCGGTACAAACAGACAGACAGACAGAGAAACAAAAAATTTGTAAAAAAAGCAAAATTAGTTTTGTTTCACTTCTTACATCCCCCTGACTCGGTTTTTAGCATTTTTTTTTTCATTGTACAGAAATTTGACCTCTACAATTTTATTATATGTATAGATAACACATATATCAAGTTGGTTTATGAATCGCTGTCATCATCATTATCCGAGCGTTAAATCCCGGTTGCGTTCGGAGCGTTCACTCTGACGCCCAGGGTCCGCTTTCCTACTTTCTCTACTCCACTTCGCGCGGTCTTCAGTATCCCCCGTTTGTCATTCTTCACAACGTCAAGTCAACATTTCTTGAGCCTTCCCCTTCGACCGGGACCTGGCGGTGGCGGTATGGCTAGACATTTGTTCCCCACATAATTGTATACTATGGAAATTATTTATTATAATCTTATAAATGTTGTATCCAGCCGGCACGTGGCACCGGGCCGTGCTGATGGAGCAGGAGTCGGGCGCCGGCGGCAGCAGTGCGCGCGTGTTTTACGTGGACCGCGGCAACACCGAGCTGCTGCCGGTCGCCTCCCTCCGGAAGATACTGCCGGAGTACGTCAACGGGCTGCCGGCCGTTGCGGTCGAGTTGGAAATCTCCGGTATCTATTCAATTATACAACAACGATGTGAAACGGCTTTAAGACGAATATAAGGCAATTTTAAAAAAAAAATATTGTTCACAATAAATGATTTGATACCATTTTTATAAGTTTGTAGTGGATGCACTTACCACGTTTAGTTGTAGTTTTATATTATATTTGCTTAAAATATACCACGATCCTGGTTACCACACGCTTCAATCTTCAATAACTTCATTAAACCTTCAATCAAGTAACTTCAACTTTTAATGACTTCAAGATCTCAAACTATCTTCAATCAAGTCTCAAAAATTAACTTCAAGATTTCACTTCAACCTCAAGCCTCCAACTCCGTAGAACCTCAGTTCAACTTCAACTTCAAGCACCATCATCAGTACCACACTCCCCGCATACAAGACACTAAGTATATCCTGCTAGCCTCCACTGCCAATCATCACTGGTAGCCACTATAGGGTTAGATCGCTCATTTGCAACACGATGTACCTCCATCCCTACTACCACGGCTACGCACTCAGGCGACTTCGGCAACCAAATAACGGCTGCTGTACGCTGCTTCCTGTGGATGGCGCAGGGGGAATGTCTTTGGACACCGTCCTCGGGCTTTTCGGGGGAAGAGCCAAATGCAGCGCAGAAGCATGCATCGAGGGTGTGTGGGACTCTCAGCGACCGGTTCTCCACGCTAGCTTCAAACAGAAGCAGTCGCGAGAAACCGATCGCTAAACTACCCACTAAACCTAAACCTGCGCCCCTGTATCCGCGCTTTTACGGGGCGCCACGGGATTTAGAACAGAGTTACTGCACCGTGACGCCCCCACGCTCCGCAATACTGGACCACCCCGGTGGCAGAGTGACCCACTTCATCAATCAGGGGGGGGAAGTCCGCTGCTACCCCCGTAGCAGCGGTCCCCTGTGACGTTAATTATGGGAGGAGGAGATGCGCGTAGCGGCGCCTTCGACCGCCGGTCCGCCTCCTGCGGACGAGGTCCGCGTACGCGTCCTCCTCCCTAACTCTTTCTGCGGCCTCCTTCTGCGCCATAACGGACTCGCAGAAGGAGGAAACCGCAAGCCAGGATTGCTGGCCCTGGAGCATCGCCTCGACCATGCTACGAAGCGAGCTCACAGAGCCAACGACGTTTTCTAAGAGGGCCCTCTGGGGCCCCCAGGCGGCGCATTCCACGAGCGTATGAAACGCCGTGTCTTGGAGTACGCCGCACTCGTGACATTGCGGGGAGGGCTCCCGTCCCGCGATTTGATGCAGATACTTACCAAAGCAGCCGTGCCCGGTAAGTATCTGCACCATCCTAAACGTCAGGGTCCCGCGTTTCCGCGAGACCCAACGAGCTAGGTGGGAGCGGATCGCCTCCACCGTCGCAATCCCAGCTTCTGGGGACTCCAGGTCCCTCTGCCGAATTCGGATCAGAGCCTCGGTCGCCTGGGCCCTGATCATCCGAGTTTCTGCCGGGCACGGCACCTCTCCTCTCGCCCGAGCATCCTGCCGGAAGCGGTACACTGTTGCGAGCACCTCCGCCTGGAGATCCCAGGGCGGATCACCCGCCAACAATGTCGCCGCCGTCCACGACACAGTACGGTATCCCCGTATGGACCTCACCGACAGGACCCTCTGAGTCCTCCTCAGCAGGGTCCTGTTTTTCCGGTGTAGTGCATGACTCCATACGGGGGCTCCGTACAGTGCCATACTCCGGAGGATGCCGGCGTACAATTTCCTCACCGCCGCGCCCGGCCCTCCCACGTTTGGAAGGAGCCTGGCCAGGGCGGTAGCGGATTTGATCAACCTCGGGGCCAGCTGGGTGAAGTGGGCCCCGAAGCTACACGTTCCATCGATGACAAGCCCCAGATATTTCATCTGGGGCTTGACCGCTACCGCAACACCTTGGACAGCGACGCACGCGTTCCGGGGTGCACGTCTATGTGGTCTGCGGAACATGAAGGCCTCCGTTTTCTCAGGGGAGACCCTCAGGCCAAGACGCCGGATACGTTGAACTACCAACGCCGTTCCGGCGTTGGCGAGCTCCACAGACTCTTCATAGGTTCCGCCCCGGGCCGTGACGAGGGTGTCGTCTGCGAAGCAGAGCACCCCCATCCCGGGCAGGACTGGCTCGCGGAGGAGCCAGTCGTAGCCAATGTTCCACAGGGTTGGACCCAGCACCGACCCTTGTGGAACGCCGCACTAGACGCGTCGCCTACTTATAACCTGGCCAGCTCGGCCGCCCTCCCAGAGGATGTACCGGTCCTGGAGGTAGTCTTCCAACAGCCTCGTGAGGTACGGGGGGACTCCATGAGACAGGAGCCCCGCCCTGATCGTCTCGTGAGGGAGACTGTTGAAGGCATTTTTGATGTCAAGAGAAACCGCCAGGACGGACTCCTTCATGTGTTCCGCCTGTCTCGTGAGGCTGTGTAGTGCGTTCAGGGCGTCTAACGTCGAACGCCCTGCACTGAATCCAAATTGAGCCTCAGAGAGCCCAGGCCCATTCGAATCAAGGTGACGAACGAGGCGGCCGGCGAGTATCTTCTCGAAGACCTTGGCCGCCTCGTTGAGCAAGACGATGGGCCTGTAGGCGGACGGATCGTTGGGAGGGCGACCCTCCTTCGGAAGTAGGCATAGCTGGCCCTCCTTCTACTGCTTCGGGAATACGCCTGACCTGATGCAGGTATTGAAAAGTTTCCGAAGCTGACCGCGTAGTTGCTTAGCGGCCAGGAAGAGGGCCCGGCGCTGTCTTCCGTCCCCGGAGGCGCTCCAGGGCCACTTCTAATTCTTCCTCGGAGACGAGGGGAGGCTCCGTCTCCGAAGGACCGGGATGTGGAGGACCCATTACCGGGGGAGTGAAGGCTCCCGGGTCCGGAAAAAGTCCATCAATGACGGAATTGAGGACCCCCTCCTCAAGGGACGCCGTAACCGGGGTTGTGCTAGCCCGCATCTTTTTACGGGCTACCTGGTACGGACGCCCCCAGGGGTCCCCGTTAAGGCTTTTTAACATTTCTTCCCGAGCCCGAGTCTTTGACCGGATGATCTCCAGCCGAAGAGCCTTTTTGGCAGCCCGATACTCCCCGACAAGACTGTTTTCCTCCACATAATCCGGAGGTTGTCGGCGCCGGCAGTGTCTGAGAGACCGGCGAGCTCTGAGGGCTGCCTCCCTCAGATCGCCGATCTCTGCGGTCCACCAGTAGACCGCCTTCCGCAGCGGGGGCCGACGCGACCGAGGCATCGCTGCATCGCAAACCCTTACGAGGGCCTTGCGCATGCGCTCTGCCAGAACCTCCGGACCTCTGGTATTGACTGGATTGACCCAACTCTGGACGATTGCCATCTCCTCAGCCAACTCTGGATTGAGCCGACCGAGGGACCAGCGCGGAAACTGGCCTTGTCCGCGTGGCGGAACCGAGATCACGCTCGGAGGAGGGGAGAGCTCAAATCTGATATAGAGATGATCAGATAGAGTCTCCGCCTCCTCCACGACTCTCCATCCATCCACCCTACGTGCGATCGCGTGGGTGGCGAACGACAGGTCGATGACCGATCTACCCCGCGCTCGCACGCAGGTATGGACCGCTCCCCGGTTCAAGATGGTCAGACCGCATTGGAGCGCCCACGCTTCCACGGCCTGTCCCCTCATGTCAGTGGCGGCGTTACCCCAGGAACGGGATTTGGCATTGAAGTCGCCGAGAACGAAATACGCCCTCGGCGACAACCTGCTGACCCCAACCTGCCACCGCGTAACCCCGTCCCCTCTCTGTAACAGAAAGTTGGGTGCCAGAGCCCGATCTGGCGACCACCGCCACCGTCTCGTCCAGATCCCCGACCCAGTTGCCCTGGTCGGGGACGTAGTAAGGCTCGCTTACTACGGCCAGGTCAATCCCCCACTCCGCCACGGCCTGCATGGCCAGATCCTGCGCGCCGGCGGAATGGTTAACGTTAGTCTGAAGGAAGCTATGTCGTACAGGCATTATTAATTGACCGACATAGCCTCCCCTCTAGTCGATACTGCTGTCGCCCTCGCCGGGGGGGTGAACCTGCCCCGAACGATGGGAGGGAGGCAGACCCTCGCCAGCGTTGGGTGCGTCGCTGTTTTTCCACCCGCCGCACAGACTGCGCAGTGGGGGGCCGAAACTGTGCAGTCGGGCATTGCGTGTCCGCTCTTTCCACAGCGGAGACAAGCCCGACCTGTCGGGGCAGGATTCCGGGCACATCTGCGTGCTGTGCCCGAGCCCGTAACAACGGTAGCACCGTATTGGACAGGCTTCTTTGGCCTCGACTTTCGCCGAGCTAAAGCCCACCAACAGGTAGCCCTGCTCGGCGAGTATCTTAGCCAACGGGATTGGGCACAGTACGTACGCTGAGCCCATCCCCCCCGGTCCCGAGCCAATTCTGTTGGCGACAATCCTGTCGAGCTCGCAATTGCCAGCTCGGGCGACAGCAGCTCGCCGAGATTCGGGCGTGACTGAGTCATCCAACCCAGAGACGTAAATCTCTCCCCTTTTGCAGGGCCGAATGACTTCAGCCATCCCCTCGAGCGGCCCCCGGAAGGCCTCTGCCAACCGGTCCGCTTTTTCGACTCCCTCTGGCCCAGGAGGCAACTCCATGAGCCGGGTGTCGCGGACGGTCCGCGTTATTTTAAGGCCCTCACGGAGGCCCATGGCAACTATGTTTACTACCGCGGCGGCTTTTTGAAATACGTCGCGGTAGGTGACGCCCTTTTTCTCTGCCTCCGGCAGCAGTTTAATAATCACTGCTGCCGATTTTGGCTCTGTGAAAACCACAGGTGGCTTCTTTTTCGCTTGTGGTTTCGGTGGCGGTTTCCGCGTGGTGGGTGGGGTGGACGGTTGCGTGGGGGGAGGGGGTTGGGAAGACGCTCCTTTCCCCTTACTCTTTCCTTTCTTCCTGCCCGTTACCACCGATCATGCTTCCTCGGTCCCCTGTGGGGGAGCGAGCGCAGGTGCGGCGGGAGAGGCGGTGGCCTGAGCTTGAGGCCCGGGCTTGGCTCTCAGTACTGGAAACTCCGTTGGGACGGAGTCCCCAGAGGGCCCGGGCGCCGTCAGCGTCTGCGTCGGAGTGGCAGCAGACGCTGTTTTCGATTTTTTCCCCTTCTTTTTGGGGGGAGGTGGGGGAGGGGGACCCATCACCTCCACGGGCTGCGGCACCATGTCCATTGGAACCGCGCCGTCATCGACGACGACAGTCGCTTGTGGGGCCGTATGTAACTGGGGCGGCAGAACCGCCACACTTTTAACTTTATCCGCCGCGGCGAGCGGCGTGCGGATAATTGGGGGAGGCAGCAGGCGATCCTCAAGCACGGCGAGCCGGGCGTTCATCATTTCCCCCACCGATACTATGATGGCTCGCTTGAACTCATCTAAGTCCAGTGGGGGACTGGAGACCACCACTGTCTCCCCCTCTTTACCGCGGTTGTCGGCCTTTGCCGCAGTCCGCATCTCTTCTAACTCCCTGCGGTGGGCCTTGACTTCCATCCGCAGGGAGTTTACTTCCCTTTTCAGCCGGAGGTTCTCGAGCGTGAGCCTCCGGTTCTCTAGATCGAGAGACCTTGCCGACAAGCTGGACACTATGTCGGTGAGTTTCCCTGCGGCCTCTTTTAGTTTTTTAATGTAACCGCCTTTAAGGTTACCCGAGGTTTGGGCAACATAAAAAATGTCCGCCACATGGGAGCCCGCTAAAGCGCGGAGCTCCTCGGCCCCCATTCTCTCAATGTCGCCCTCCCTCGGGTCGACGGGATCTTCGGCTGGCTCGGAGGCCACGCTGTCCTTTCTACGTGAGGCCAAGATCTGGTCTATTTGATCGCAGATGGCCTGACCCCTGGTGAGGACGTCCACCGGCTCTGACACCGGGGTCGCCCTGCCCGACACAGCCGCGTCGACGTATGACCCCGCAGTCATATCTTGCGGGTGGGCCTGCAACGCGGCATCTTTATCCACTGCCGCGGCGGGGGTTGACCCCGCAGGTTCGTCCTGCGGGCGGACCTTCGCTGCGGCGCCCTTTTTTTTCGCGGCACCATTAGAGGCCGCCGTTTTTGTAACTGCGTCGCCTTTGGCCCCCGCGAGGGTGGCCTCCGGCGTCGCTCCTATATTCAATACCTCGCCGGGAATAACACCCGCGGGTTCGTCCTGCGAGCGGGCCCCCGGTGGGGCGTCTACCGAGACGGCTCTCACCGCCCCTCTACCTCGCCCCGCAGTGCTCCTACTGCGCCGCGGGGCGTGGACTTTAATCGCCGATTCGTCGGCATCCGGGGGATCTGGGTACGGTCCCCGGGAGCGAACGCGAGACCTTTTCCGGACCGCGCTCGCTCCCCTAGGGGGTCGGGGCTCGGGGTCCGCCATCAGCGGAACCCCATCCGAGCTCTGGCTGGGCCCTGATCATTCTAGTTTCTGCCGGGCACGGCATCTCTCCTCTTGCCCGTGCATCCTGCCGGGAGCAGTACACTGCTGCGAGCACCTCCGCCTGGAGATTCCAGGGCGGATCACCCGCCAGCAGTGTTGCCGCCGTCCACGACACAGTACGGTACCCCCGGATGGACCTCACCGCCAGGACCCTCTGAGCTCGCCTCAGCAGAGTCCTGTTTTGCCGGTGAAGTGCATGAATCCATACGGGGGCCCCGTATAACGCCATACTCCGGAGGATGCCAGCGTACAACTTCCTTATCGCCGTGCCCGGCCCTCCCACGTTTGGAAGGAGCCTGGCCAGGGCGGCAGCGGATTTAATTAACCTCGGGGCGAGCTGGGTGAAATGGGCCCCGAAGTTCCATTTGCCATCTAATACAAGCCCCAGATATTTCATCTGGGGCTTGACCGCTACCGCAACACCTTGGACGACGATGCGCGCGTCCCGGGGTGCACGTCTATGTGGTCTATGGAACATGAGGGCCTCCGTTTTTTCGGGGGAGACCCTCAGGCCAAGACGCCGGATTCGTTCAACCACCAACGCCGTTCCGGCGTCGGCGAGTGCCATAGACTCTTCATAGGTTCCGCCCCGGGCCGTGACGAGGGTGTCGTCTGCAAAGCAGAGCACCCCCATCCCGGGCAGGACTGGCTCGCGAAGGAGCCAGTCGTAGCCGATGTTCCACAGGACCGGCCCCAGCACCGACCCTTGTGGAACGCCGCACGCGACGCGTCGTCTTCCTATAACCTGGCCAGTTTGGCCGCCCTCCCAGAGGATGTACCAGTCCTGGAGGTAGGCCTCCAACAGCCTCGTGAGATACGGGGGGACTCCGTGAGACAGGAGCAGCCCCGCTCTTATTGTCTCGTGAGGGAGACTGTTGAAGGCGTTCTTGATATCAAGAGAGACCGCCAGGACGGACTCCTCCATGTGATCCGCCTCTCTCGTGAGGTTCCGCAGCGCGTTTAGCAAGATGATGGGCCTGTAGGCGGATGGATCGTCGGGAGGGCGACCCTCCTTTGGAAGCAGACATAGCCGGCCCTCCTTCCTCTGCTTCGGGAACACGCCTGACCTGATACAGGTATTGAAAAGTTCCCGAAGCTGGCCGCGTAGGTGTTTAGCGGCCAGAAAGAGGACTCGGCCCGGGACCCCGTCAGGTCCCGGCGCTGTCTTCCGGCCCCGGAGGCGCTCCAGGGTCACTTCTAATTCTTCTTCGGAGACGAAGGGAGGCTCCATCTCCGAATGAACGGGGCGTGGAGGATTCATTTCCGGGGGAGTGAAGGCTCACGCGTCCGGGAAGAGTCCGTCTATAACGGAGTTGGATGCCGTGACCGGAATGGTGCAAGCCCGCATCTTTTTACGGGCCATCTGGTACGGACGCCCCCAGGGGTCCCCATTGAGGCTATTTAGCATCTCTAGCTCTGACTCACCTAGTCAAACAAGACAACCAACCCTAACCGAGAAAACAAATCAATAACAAATTAACGCACGGTATTCGCATGAATCGCCGAGATGCGTGGACACGTCAGCTCTCAACGAGATTGGCCGCGCCACGAAGCAGCAGCACTCCATCAACTACTGCCAGCATCCACCACTACAAGCAAGAGCAAGTGTAGGGACTGTACAAACAGTGTCAAAGTAATTTATATCGAATTAAAACACCATAAATAGCTTATTTATTTAGAAACGTAATATGATTTTCAACACTTCTTTTTCTTCATTATTAGTGATGTGACCTAGAGGTTGATATATAATCGAAAACATAAATCGTAATTGAATCTATGCATATATTTATTCTACATTTTAATGCCAAAAAAAGACAACCTGAAAATTATGCGTTTTTTGTATTTAAAGACTATAAATATGGTTTGCTATGGTGTAATAAGGACACTAAAATTATCGGAAACCCGTCATTTAGGTAAAAAATTAAAAAAGAATACAATTAATTACGTTAAAAACCTGCATCATATAAATAAAAATAATGTTCAATTTTAGCGTCACGACTCACCTAGTTGTGATAAAAACACAATCACTTATTTAATTTCGGGATTAATCTGCAAATGTAACATATATGACATGACCAAAATAATTAATCATTATAAAATCAACTATTACGGCATTGCTAAAAAACCACCATATTTTGTAATTGGTAGGTGAAACCTCAGATTAATAATATTAAGAGACAAAGTTTTTACTTCACTTTGCTACTTGTTAGGCAAAGACACTAAATCCATACAGCATGAATATCAATATTATTCAATCAATCTGAAGATCATTGAATGACATGAAAGTATGGAATTTTAGATTTTTCACATTATTGTAACTAAGATAATTAATATATTTTTCTAGTTTGTATATATAAATACCGACTACATGCAATACCAATGTAAGCAGAACAAAGTATAGGTGTAAGGGGTGGTCGAAGGTGTAACCAGTGACAAGGACAGTGGGTTAGGTTAGGTTATCTTTAGACCAAAGCCCACGAGCCGAGCGAGCGAAGCGAGCGTGCCGCGGCAGCGGCCGGCGAGTGGCAGAACCAACTGGTTTCCATTTATTCGTTGATAATTTTGATAAAAGTTAAAGTCGGTTCTGCCACTCGCCGGCCGCTGGCGCGGCACGCTCGCTTCGCTCGCTCGGCTCGTGGGCTTTGGTCTAAAGATAACCTAACCTAACCCACTGTCCTTGCCATAACCTTCGAACACCCCTCACACCTATATATTGTTTGTCTAACATTAGTATTGCATGTTGTCGTTAATTATATATACAAACTACAAAAATATAATAATGATCTTAATCACAATAATGTGAAAAATCTAAAATTCCGTATTTTTATGTCATTCAAAGATGTTCAGTTTGATTGAATAATATTGATATTCATGCTGTACGGATTTAGTTCCTTTGCCTGACATTTAGCAAAGTGAGGTAAAAACTTTGTCTCTCAATATTATTAATCTGAGGTTTTACTTACATATTACAAAATGTCGTGATTTTTTAGCAATGCCGTAATATTTGATTTTATAATTACTAATTATTTTGATCATGTCATATATGTTACATTTGCAGACTAATCCCAAAATTAAAATAATTGTGTTTTTATTATCGATATAATGCACGTATTTCGTAATTAATTGTAATGTGTATTAATTTTTTGTCTAAATGATGGCTTACCGATGATTTTAGTGTCGTTATTAAACCATAGCAAACCATATGTAAAGTCTTTGAATACAAAAAAATGCGTAATTTTCAGGTTAGTGCATTATACTATAAGCGGCTTTTTTTTTTTTATATGTATGTAAGATGTGATACTGTTACTCAGGAAGGAGGAACAAATGTCAATGACCTTTATTGACCAGTAATTATTATGCCCGTGCTCTACCTGCCTTAGTGTTAATGACCGAATGCGACTAATAACGTTAAAAAATAACGCCGTTAATGATTAGCTACATTAGTGTGTGTAATAGTGTCGCAACCTGAATGATTTATTAGACACTTGGCTATGTATGAGAAAAACACTAATTCTATCACTATCCCAGGTGTAGCAGGAGCATAAGGAAGATAAAAGGTATTATATGAAAAGCAGCTGCATTTTTGTTGTATGTAGGTAGGGTGTACTCTGTTTCTCAAGAGGGAAGAACCGTCAATGCTTATAAGCAAGGCTCGGAGACCGGTTTAAAATGACCGTTTTTAATTAGTTATAATAGGTTTCAGTCGACTGTTAACGAAACTAAAGTTCGAAATTGGTGCTTTTGCACATTTGCCTGAACTGTGGCAACCCCAACATTATGACAGGAGCACAACTTTGGTATTTGTAACCTTTTATATTACGTCGAACATGGTGCAAATATTAAGTTGCTTTATTTACGACTACCGGCCCGCCCCGTCTTCTCACGGGTATCTAAAAAGAACTTTTTTTTGGGTGTGGTACAGTTATAGGGCGCACATTAATTTATTATTTGAGATATAAAATTAACAGTAGGTGGTTGTAAAAAAAAAAAAAAACCACGAAGGATAAGGCAGGAGCTCCGGTTCGCTTCGCACCCGCTATAGCCATTCAGATCTGTTCATAATAAATAAATGTGCCCTATAACTATACCCCCCCCCCCCCTCCTTTTTTTAAAGCCTATGTCAACCGAGGATAGTGTAGATTGCCAACAGTGAAAGAATTTTTCAAATCGGTTCAGTAGTTTCGGAGCCTATTCAATGTAAACAAGCAATCAAATATTTCTTCTATAATATTAATACGCATTTTGTCAACATAACCTATGCTATTTACTTTTATAATAATGGTTATTAATTTTGTAAGCCAGAGCTTTGTTACACCGTGGAACTATTTATTAACAGGACAATTATTTGATTAAAATTAGGCTAACGCTATTACAAAGCTGTCATGTCGGCGGTTATTTGGTAAATATCGTAAAAATTTTAAGGAAAATATTTTGGCTTCAAATTCCGCAACATATCTTTGGTGTCTAAAAATTACTGCCCATGCGAAACTTAGTATCGTTATATACGTATTTAGTTATTTTTAGCGTTAAAATTAAAATAACATAGATAAATTGGACTTTGTTTATAATTGATTGACTTAAGATAGAATATTTTAGACGTTATTATGACCAGGTTATAGTTTTTCTTTGACAGTGTACGGCAAAAAACAGTTTGAAATCGGTTTTTTCAACAATACCTGTTTAGCGATTTTTGATATTTTGTTGTTAAAAACCTTTTGATTGGGATTAAAGTTAGAACAAAACCGAAAAGGAAACTTCCTATGTATTTAGGGTCTTTTTCATATTGCGTCAGAGTAAGGTTGTAGGCTTCTTTAAGACGGAACCACCACAAATTTGTTCTCGAGTGTCACACACGGCAAATTGGGAAGCACCACAAATTTGTGCTCAAATACAGATAATTGAAACGAACGTAGAACTGATGCTTTCTCCCTCTAACTATATAGAATTTGTATTAGAGTAAAAGAGACGATAATCATTCTCTTGGTTTTGGCGCGGCAATTTTGATGGCAGCGGGCAGCTTTGGACAAAAATAATATTAACTTTGTACCCTCAAAAGGGTTAAAGAAACCTACAAACTTACTGTAAAGCAATAATTTAACCAAACTTCTCATTACATGACAGCTATAACAAAAGATTGTGCTAAGTTACGTTATCCTGGTTGTCACGTTCTGAGCGAGACATGGCTCCTATAGAACCCTGCACCAGGCAAAGCCTGTAACGCAGGGATAATATAATTTATATATACATAAAATGAAACATTATTCAATACATATTTATAGTATGGAAGTGTGAGCGCTGAACGAAGACATTTTAAACTGCTAGACCATCGAGAAGTAGAAAAAAACTGTATGTATAGAAATACATAAACAGGCAAATTGTATCAAAATATAGTAAATATTGCAAAAACTCGAAATTGAATCTTAACTCTGTTAAAAATAGTAAATTATATAAAAACATTCGTACGTGAGCGGTGACAGCGCCCGAATGCGACCGAATAAGATGGTTAGAATTCAATTTTTAAGACAGTGTTTATTACATTGATGGATATTATGTTAGATCTTATTTCATTGCATTAAAGTTCGAAATTGTATAATAGTATACAGCGGTCAGCATTTTACCTTTCGCTTTAAGGAACTTCGTTCCAAAACAAAGTTGATTTGCTAGGTTTTGAAATTGTACATATCACTTGACACTGGTTAACTGTGCAAATTGTGTGAAACAGTGCCTAAGATTTTTTACAATCAATATATGTGGAGCATTCCTTATATGGGTGTCAAGTATGAACTGTGACATAAAGAGATCATGTTAGATTAGGAGCATTTAAAATGCAGTCTTGGAGATGTATGGAGGGAATAAGTTGGAAAGAAAAGAAGACCAGTGAAGAAGTACTGAATATGGTAAAGGAGAAACGCACAATTTTAAAATCTAGAGGAAAGAGGGGGGAAGATGTTTGGCCATTTGCTACGACACGACACCTTATGCACGTTAATCGATGGCAAAGTGAAAGCAAGGAAAGCGAAGAGAAGACCACGGTAAGGAGCATTCGTGGATCAAATAAAAGAAAAACAACTGGCCCATACTAGAGAAGATTGGAGGAGGCTCCGGCAAGAGCGCAGCTCTTAAATGATGGTCGACCATCATATTAATATAATATGTCTGTGGTCGAGATTTTAGTTTTAAGTCTTGGCCAATTTTCTCTTTGGAGAATTAATATTTTCGTATGTTGTCAGCGTTTTTCAAGGTGTCAATGTATTAAGTCGAAGAGTATTCTAAAGTTGCTTAATACAAGACAATGATGGTTAACCGTGCAAATTGTATGAAGCAGTGCCTAATATTTAAATCTTAAAATTTCTCTTAGGGGAAACAATACATTTACATATATTTTCAGCAATTTTCAGGGCGACAGATTACAATCAACTTGAAGGTTACTCTGAGCTGTTGTATTCTTGACATTATGATTAACCGTACAAATTGTGTGAAGCAGTGCATAAAATTTAAATTTTTAACATTTTCCCGTTTAATAACAACTATAATCTGACTATGGTCTCTTGTGACCTAAGACTGACAATTTTCTCTTCGGAGTATAAAATAACAATATTTTTATGTATTTCCAGCACTTTTTTCAAGGCGACAGATTGTTAACTTGAAGGTTATTATAAAATTAGAGAGTTATTCTGTACTCTCTAGTTAAACAGCTACCTAAATGGAATGCTATAGTGGAGTGGAGGTAGCCCTTCAATTTCCCGTTGTGGGTCTTTAGGAGTGCTCTGAGAGCTTCCTCAGATTTTATAGGTGAGGCCCAATTCTACTATTTCAAGTACCTTGGCGTTGCGGAGATATTTAAGTATGATTGTGTCAGAAATTAGTTTTCTACTAAATCGACAATATCTTCTCGATATCGTCGAGACGGAATAATTGTAGAAAAAATGGTATTAATGGATGTGAACGTTTGGAATTGACAAAATACTGAAATCGGGCAAACCCACAATTGAGACGATAGTAACCAGCTATTTTGACGAGATGGTAATAGCTGAATTGGGCCTCTGAAGAGATTCCGCGTGATTTAATAGTGTAAAAAGTTTTAAACAGTTTTGACGCTTTTCTCCTCGGAAGTTATTATTTTGTCGTTTTGTCGTTTAATGTACGCGATTCAGGCATGCGAGAATTGCATGTTTCAAATAAATAGTTATTGTGATGGCTAGATTTTGGTAAAGTTCTTCTCCATATCCACCTGTCTGTAATAATTTGACTAATTAATTGTCTTTTTTGGTCACGGGTACGACTTTCAGTTGTTGTTGCTCCTTTCAGCCGTGCCTCGCTTGTCTCTAGTTTGTCTCTGTTTCCACAACTGTTAATTGTGCAGATTGTGTGATGAAGCACTGGATGTAAAAAGTTTGAGAGAATTTTGTTGATAGGATTCCCATGAAGTGATTTTTGTTTTGTCAATTAGAAATTCTACTTTCTGAAGTGCAAGAAGTGCTCGATTTAGCACAGAGAAACAATCAACATCCATTTGATGCACTAATGTCAAATAAAAAGTTTGAACAGTTTTGACGATTTTATAGTACAATACAATCAATACAATAATTCTTTATTGTACATCATCATTACTAAAAGGTAGTACAATCTCTACCAGGAAACCTTTGGATGGACAAGATCTAGATTTCCCCCCCTGAGATTATCAGTTTGTCGAATCTGTTGACCATTGTCTGTCAAATCAACAGACTATGTGTTTGAACGTTTTTCTAAAACTGGTCAAACACTTTAATGCTGATTAAAAAGTATATTTTATAACATTTACTTTGCACTTGATACTTTCTCTTTTAGATAATTCAAATTAGCTGGTTCTAATTAGAAGTGGCTAGGTGTTATGAGCCATATTGATTCTGGTTTCTCTATGCTGCCAATCGCTTCTAATACCTTTGGTGTTGCGAATATCTATTTGTATACAATGATTCTCTATCTTGTATACTTTTGGGGTTTGACGGGACTTAAACGGGTTTCAGACTATTGTAGGGTTATCAAAGCTCTCTGCTGTGGCAGTTGAAATGGACTGATACGAAACAGTTTTTGCTCGTTTTAAGACATCGGCATTTTTACTATTCAAGATAGCAATTGTGACGACTAGATTTTGATGAACGTTCTTTTCCGTTGACAATCGTATGAACTACTTTTGTCTCCATAACTCCATCTGTCTGTAATATTTTTGACTAATTAATTGTATTTTGGGGAAGCTCAAACTTTGATACTGCGACAGTAAGTTTCGCATCTCAATTCCGTGCTATGGTATAGAAAGATTTAAAAAAAATCCGCACTCGTTTAAGCCATGTACTCTCCATTGTAATTTCCAACGAGAATTGTTTGGTGGCATTTCATGGCATTTGTGTGTAACGCTTTTTATGATATATTTCAAATTCATTGTCCGACGTTGCTGCTCGCAAAATGTTTCTGGATGAAGTACGAACATTTAGACCCTTCTGTGCTATGGCATGGAAATATTTTAATCATTTGTGCGTGAATTATGTTTTTCAGATAGTCACTGTGACGACTAGATTTTGATGAAATCTCTTCTCCACTGACAATCATATGAAATACTTTTGTCTCCATAACTCTCATAAACTGTCTGTAAAAATTTTCACTAAATTATTGTATTGAGGAAGCTCGAACTTTGACATTGCTATGGTAAATTTCGCATCTTAGTTACGTGCTATGGTGTGGAATGTGTGGAATATTTAATCATTTCCGCTCATGTAAACTGTGGAAGTTTTCATATTTAAATTAATAATTGTAATGATTCGTTTTTGATGAAAGTTCTGCTCCAGTAATAATCGCATGAAATGCTTTTGTCTCCAATATTTCAAGTTGTATGTAAAGTATTGTTGCTTTTTAAGTCAATTTTGTGGAATCTCGGAACTTTTACACTGCGATAGTAAGTTTTCGATCGAAATTCTGTGCTATGGAGTGGAACGTTTTCAAATATTGCAAAAAGTCAAGCCTGACTTTTTACTTTGCTGTTTGCTAGGCTAGCAGCGAAAGCCTTAGCTGAAATTTTTAAAATGTTTTCTGGTAGAAGGCAAGTTACATCGTCAAAGTAACGAAACACAAAAATAAACTGCAATTTGTAACTGTAATTTTGAACTTTGAAATTTGTTTAGCTTTCTCCTAACGGTGTTTTAGATTGACATTATCATGCTCCTTTTGGTTAGAAACTCGTTTGCATCAAATGGATCCTTGGAGTGTGCGTGGATTAGTGGAACTTGCCCCATGTTAAGATCTATTTCTGTGAGCAAACCTTGTTGTTTTTTATTATAATTCTCTTCCTCGTCTTCTTCTTTCTCTGAAGACATTTTTGTAATCGATCGAATTCTTTGTGAAGTGTTTAATGAACACCTCATTTATCTACTTGTCTACGGTTTCCTGTTGGATTCCAGTATCAGTTTCTACTTGAACTTGGACAAGACCATATTTTATTGAGGGGTTTGCGGTCAACATTTTAGGGGTTTCGCTTTTTTAACTATCCCATTTCATGGGCGTAAGGCACTACTTGTGTGTGCTGAGCTCAACCACTGAATGAGGCACAATTGTCACGAGGAATTTCATTCTCAATTAATGAGTACTTATTAATAAATAATTTATAATTAATTGATCATTATATTCGATAAGATGTTTATCGCCTATGAGATTTTGGCTGGTTGTAACAGACGGTTAAATGTCTATGCAGAATCAGCCTTAAAAGACCTGTATCTAATTACAATAATATTCGTTTTTATGGCAATATACATTTGCTACATTGACTATGTTACCGATGTATGTGTTGCCGGCCTCCAATGTAGGAACAGAACTCTTGTTATGGCGAAACACTAGATCAGGAGTGGGAGACGAGCTGATGCGAAAAACACATTCAGGTGGTACGTGTTTTTATTTTGCGCCTTTTACTGAATTAGTTTACTTACTCCGTTTTTTAACGGATTATTAATAGTTATTATACATTTTCATAAGATTTTTTACTTGACATTTATGGGCAGACGCGCTGACGAGCGACTCGCCGCGTCCAGTGGATATCGTTGCCTATAAGTGCCTATAACATTTGAGGCATTCGCTACAAATACTCATTTTGAGTCATTAGTTGTTTATTCTCGATGTCAGTAATTTCTTTAATCCTTATTTGTCCTGCCTTTCGTTCCGCAACACAGTGAAACTGTTACGCGGAAGCAATAAGTAGGTATCTACGCAGACGCGAGTTTCGCATAGAACTACCCCCAGTGATAGATTGATATATTCAATGGAATTCTTTCTTTTTCTTTCTTTTCACACTTTTCTTCATCTCCGATGGTGATGTTTTGATTTTTTTCTGTTTTGGCTCTGTTAACGTTACAGGTTCAGTTTTATCTAATGACGATAGCGCGAGGTTTTACTTGAGTCAGGGCTTTTTTACCTTTTCCGATATGAATTTCTTATTCGGTGTATTATAAAGGGTCTCATCTTTAAAGATTTTGTAGCAGCGGAAGGTAGAGGTTTAATGATTCTTCAGATGGCAGAGAGTAGTATTCATTGTCGAGTGCTGATGTGAACTAATTAATTTTGGACAGTACAAATTTAAGTAAGTACAAATTTTAACAAGTCGTACTGATAGTACAATGTATAGCACAGTGTGTGAGCGGGGCCGATGATGTACGAGCGAGATAGAGCAACTATTAAAATGTGCGTTCCCGTGTTGCGCTAGCCAGTAGTTCGTTGTCCGCTGCGATGACTAGACGTATGCGGCTCCTATAATTTCAACCGGTCTGAATTTGTTTATTAAAACCGTTATCTGATAGATTATAGTCTCTGCTTAATGTGGCTCTTTATATTTCATAAGTAGAACACAATTATTTGTTTAAATTAATAATATTTCCTCTGTAGTTGTTTTTAAATGAACAAGATTGTCGCGAGTCCTTCTGCAGTTGGTGTATTACAATTCCAACTTGCTTTAATTTTCTACTGGATCCTTGAAAAAAAATTGTTTTGTTACTTCAGAAATTAATATTAAAAATAATTTTGAAAACAAGTCTACTTTAATTTTTATTTGTCTTAACAGCTTTTCGCGAGTTCTCTTTTACACAGGAATATTTCGCTAATATTTTTATGATTTATATAAAATTTTGTAACGCGACAAAATAATGGGTTTTGTTGTGCTTCATTTTTTTTTAAATTCGTTTAATCAAAATGTTTGTTTTTTAAATGTTCTTTAATTGTAATTTATGAATAACTTTTTTAGTTTTCGCTAGACAATGTCTTTTTATTGCTGTAAATATAAAGAAATATTTTTTCTTATATTTTTCTCTTTTTTGCGTATTACATTGAACAAGCACGTGCAATGTCTAAATCTAAAGAAGCTGCTTTTGAATCGGCTTGCAATATTTGTCCTTAACAAACTTAACAAACATTGCAAGGTGACAATAAAAGCTTGTAAAAATAATACGTTGCTAGCATGGTATTATTGGTCATTGTATATGCAAATTGTGGAGCAGTACCTTTGTGTTATTTTCTGTTAATTTTTTTCAGTCTTGCAGGCATCTTAAAACCTGGAATGTCGGCGGCACACGCGCGACGCGGTGTCGTAAATTTTTTAGCTACCCTCATTTCTCGTGGTTATTGTTGAGCAATGGTAACATTTCAAATGTTGCCACTGGTTACGTTTCTTGTGAAATATAATGACGAATTCAACTGAAAATATCTTTTTATAATTAATTTTTTTCATCTTATTTTACTAAAAAAATGTCCGACATTCCAGTAGTTAAAATTGTAATTAGGAATTCTCCTCTGTACTTTTCTACTTGCGCAATAAAACTAAATCTTGTTTATTTTTTATTTTTGTTTTCTTTCATTAATATTATAAACTAGCTGATGCCCGCGGCTTCGTCCGCGTGTGGTTTTTTAACTGTGCCACGGGAACTCTTTAATTTTTCGGGATCAAAAGTATCCTATATATTGACCAGGGATATAAGCTACTACCATACAAAATTTCATTTAAATCTATCCAATTGTTTCGGAGATTAGGCGGTACAAACAGAGAAACATAAAATTTGAAAAAATAATAATTTCGCGTCACGACAATCACGTCACGAGTAAATAGATATCTTCTAGGTAAGCGTGTTCCATCCTAGACTGCGTCAGCACTCGACATCAGGTGAGACAGTGGTCAAACGCAAACCTATACTTACATTAAAAAAAAATCTATTTCACTTACTCGATTTTTAGCATTTTTTTTCATTGTACAGAAATTCGACCTCTACAATTTAATTGTATGTATAGATTATGGAACCGAGATTATGTACTAACGATATTACTTGTGTAAATTTGGACTAGTATTTTCCTGTTAAAAGATCTTTACTACGAAAAAACTTGAACATCACATTCAGCCAAATCGTGAAATGCGATGTACTTATATGAAATTTTAATGACGAGGATGAATATTGGATACGTTTCTTCCCGGATGATGGGATACATTTCGGGATAGACTTGTGTAAAGGTTATTGAGGACAATTGGCGCAGCGATATCAAAAATTCTGAATGGTTTCCATTTAGTACACTTAACTTCACTTAAGATGGCGCTGTGCAATATCCTTTAGTAAATACACGATGTATTGACTGACAAGATCTTAACAGCATAAACGAAATCACAAGTTATGGTCATATTTGGTAAATCTCGCACACTTTTTCATTGTTATTATTTGAATCATTTTTTACTTTTGGCATAAATTATAGTGTTTATATATGTTATTTAAACTGAAATTTTATTGTCTTTCCCTTTATTCTAATTTAGAACAAGTTAGAACTTACAAGTACCGTTTAGTGGAATTTATAGAATTGTCGACTATAGCGCCATCTAGTGGTGTATATGGGAATATAATACTGATTGTAGCGCCATCTATCGCACCGGGTAAATCATGTTTTGGTGTTTTATGCCAGAGGCTCGTCTATTTCATATATAGTGTATTATCTATGCAACTAAACGGGGTGACGGACGGTGCACCTGCGTCGACCGCGACCGCAGAGGGAAAACCTGTATTCCTTTGCTGACAGGGGGAATGGAAATCGCGGGCTTGATGTTTCCCGCTACAAAGATGGAAGTAACAGAATACCGAAACCAGACAAACCAGCGATAGCAGAATTGGGCACCTTGGCTGTGGGTTGTTTTGTCCCCGTGAGAAACATGCCTATTACCTTCCTGGAGGGCAGTAGGTTGTGTATTGCTCGGTCATTCGTGTTGATTGTTTAATAAATGAAAAACTGAGAGAAAAGAATGACTCGTGTATTGCAAGAACTACGAAAAGAACAAACAAATATTCTGATTTTAATGTTGGTCTTGCCAGCAGTCTCTTCTTACGACAGATTATGTGTCTAGAGCACGTCGCCATAACTTTGGGTTGTGTTCCGGCATTAGTGGCCAGGTTCCAGTTTTATAAGATAGCAGCAGCGCATTGGAAGTAACCGCTTTCATCAGGTGGTCCGTCTATCTGTCTCCTGAACTCGAGCAATAAAAAAAATAGTATTCTTTCTCCTTTCTATTATTGAACAGATGATGCAACTCAAAAACACGGTTTGCTACTTTTTCTGCCGTAGCATCGATAACACAAGAAATTCTATGTATATCTGTGTGGAAATCTGGGGTTCTTTTTTTCTCATGATGTAAAAGGTTCTTGATGGATATTTAAAGTGGTTAATAATTTACCGTGTTTTATGTATACTACGGGTTTTTAAGGAAGTAAGGATCATGGCTGCGATTATGGGGGTTTAAATCGCAGTCCTGTGCTACGTTCTGTACATTTAGAATGGTATTTAAAGGTTTTGCTCATTTAACGGGGGGGGGGGGGGGGGGGGGGGGGCAGTTTGAAATTTTATAGTCGTTCTGATGACTAGATTTTTATGAGTTCTGATTTATAGAAAATTGTATAAAACATTTTTGCTTGTACTTAGCCGCGTTTGGGACATTTTACTTTCTGGTTATGAAATGTATGTGGCGCGGATATGGTGTTGCAATAGTGGGTTTTGGATTGATGTTCTGTGCTAAACGTATGTGGAGGAAGTGAATGATACTATGGAATTACTAGATAATGAATGGTGGCGACTGGAATTTTGTTCCACAGATAGTCATTGTGATGAGTCTTTGTTGAGGTTTCGCGACGATACCGTTCAAAAATTACTGCAAGAAACGGAATGCGCGTTTCAAACTTGACGGATTTAACCATTGCCGGGAGTTCACCTTCACAAAAATTTTGTGTTCAACACTTGTATTTGTAATGCTTTTTATGACATATTTCAAATTCACTGTCCCACATTGCAGCTCGCAAAACGTATGCGGATGATGTATGAACATTTAAATTGAAATAATCTTACCTAATACCCTTTTGTGGTATGGCACATTTTTTTTAAATAAAAACTTAATTTATTTCTCAACACAACAGATTCACTAAGAAAGCTGGTGTGTGAGACTGGTGCCTGAAATAGATTTATAAGAAATCTGTATGACAAGTCGCTCGTGGACCGCATTCGTAATACCGAAGTAAGAAAGAGAGTTGGTCTGAAAGAGAGTGTCGGGGTGAAGGTAAGAAAAGGAATGCTCCGGTGGTTCGGGCATGTGGAAAGAATGCATGATGAAAGAATGACTAAACAGATATACAATGCAAAAGTGGATGGATGCTGAAGTCGTGGAATGCCACGACACACCTTCCATGATCAAATTGATCGTGTACTAGCAGAAGGTGATGTCAGGAGTCTTAAGAACAGACGAGCGTGCATGACAAGAGTTATGAGTGTCAAAGAAGCAAGTGAGGTGTGTAAGAATAAGCCTAAATAGCGCTCTGTTATTCGTGCCTATCCCGCAAGGGAACTGGCGTGAAGTTATGTATGTATGTATGACAAGACACCAGTGCTCCACTCCATGGCTACTAAAAATAAAAGATTCTTTATGATCAACTTAAATTTAAGATTACACAGTTAAGACACAGAAATAAAATATTAGAATGAAAGATGAATGTATGAATGCATGTGTGTATGTGTGTGTACGAGCGTGTATGTGTGTGTGTGATAGAACTTAATTAATAATGCCTTGTCCTTTAAGGTGTGTGGACATTTTGCTATTCGAGTAGGTCTTTGTGACTAGTTTTTGATGAAAGTTCTGCTCCATTGAAAACTGTATTAAATATTTGTGTCTTCATCATTGACATGTGTAGCATTTTCCTGATTACCAAATATATCGGAAGATCTTGAACTTGAGATTGACACTTTTTATGTGATTTTTTTTAAAAGTATTTCTGAAACTAATGCTTAAAACTCTTAAATTATAAGAAATATCCAAAAATACTGTGCCCTTCCAACACATTAAATAATCACACCATCGTCTGAGCATGTCGTAGATACACGAACGACGAAAATGCGCGAGCGCAGCCCGCTGCCGGGTGCGCCGCGCGACGCGACGAGATTCGCCCGTGGACACGCATCCAATTCGTTCGATCGGCAGTGTAGCTCTATGACCTTGTTAAGTGTCACCAGTGTTACCAGATGGGGGGATTCTCTGCAAATTCGGGTATTTTTCGACGTGGGGGGGGGGGGAGGGGAGAGTGATTCGGGGGTAAAGATTCTTTGGGGGGACATTCGGGGGAAAAAATTTGTTAAGAAATTTTGGATATTTAGAAGTATCAATAATTCATCTACAAACACAATTCTCATCACTACAATTATTATATCTAAGTTATAATACAGTATTATTACTTTATCTTAGAATTATGTTCTACGAGTGAATCATACTTCAATTAAATAGTTCGTCTTAATAATTCAATTCATTCGTTCAGTTTGTGATTACAGGATCACAGAAGCCTCTTAGGTGAAATAGAATTATACATTTTTATGCAGGTATAAGAGTCACGTTTCGTAAAACATATTCACGTTTTGTCAGTTTCAAAACGTACGTGTTACTCTGTGCTGTTAGTTTCCGAAATACAAGTCGTGACGAAAAAGGAGGTCGCCACCGTTGTTCAAATGGCAACACAGGCAATGTTACGAGAAGAGTTTTGATACTTTTAGAGGATAAAAGTTACAATATTACTGGGGATTCTAATCATACTTATATTACAGTTAATCGGGGTTTAACTTTTTCGCAGTTTGCTGAGATTTGCTGCTTTGGTATTCACAGCTCTCGATGTTTAAGTTTGTGAATACGGGATCACAAAAGCCGTCTATATGAAATATAATTACACTTTTTTATACAGGTATAAGAGTCACGTTTCGTGAAACATATTCACGTTTTATCAGTTTCAAAACATGTACGTGTTACTCTGTGCTGTTAGTTTCCGAAATGCAAGTCGTGACGAAAAAGGAGGTCGCCACCGTTGTTCAAATGGCAACACAGGCAAAGTTACGAGAAGAGTTTTGATACTTTTAGAGGATAAAAGTTACAATATTACTGGGGATTCTAATCATACTTATATTACAGTTAATCGGGGTTTAACTTTTTCGCAGTTTGCTGAGATTTGCTGCTTTGGTATTCACAGCTCTCGATGTTTAAGTTTGTGAATACGGGATCACAAAAGCCGTCTATATGAAATATAATTACACTTTTTTATACAGGTATAAGAGTCACGTTTCGTGAAACATATTCACGTTTTATCAGTTTCAAAGCATGTACGTGTTACTCTGTGCTGTTAGTTTCCGAAATGCAAGTCGTGACGAAAAAGGAGGTCGCCACCGTTGTTCATATGGCAACACAGGCAATGTCACGAGAAGAGTTTTGATACTTTTAGTGGATAAAAGTTACATTTTTTCTGGGGATTCTAATCATATTTATATTACAGTTAATCGGGGTTTAACTTTTTCGCAGTTTGCTGAGATTTGCTGCTTTGGTATTCACAGCTCTCGATGTTTAAGTTTGTGAATACGGGATCACAAAAGCCGTCTATATGAAATATAATTACACTTTTTTATACAGGTATAAGAGTCACGTTTCGTGAAACATATTCACGTTTTATCAGTTTCAAAACATGTACGTGTTACTCTGTGCTGTTAGTTTCCGAAATACAAGTCGTGACGAAAAAGGAGGTCGCCACCGTTGTTCATATGGCAACACAGGCAATGTTACGAGAAGAGTTTTGATACTTTTAGAGGATAAAAGTTACAATATTACTGGGGATTCTAATCATACTTATATTACAGTTAATCGGGGTTTAACTTTTTCGCAGTTTGCTGAGATTTGCTGCTTTGGTATTCACAGCTCTCGATGTTTAAGTTTGTGAATACGGGATCACAAAAGCCGTCTATATGAAATATAATTACACTTTTTTATACAGGTATAAGAGTGACGTTTCGTGAAACATATTCACGTTTTATCAGTTTCAAAACATGTACGTGTTACTCTGTGCTGTTAGTTTCCGAAATGCAAGTCGTGACGAAAAAGGAGGTCGCCACCGTTGTTCATATGGCAACACAGGCAATGTTACGAGAAGAGTTTTAATACTTTTAGAGGATAAAAGTTACAATATTACTGGGGATTCTAATCATACTTATATTACAGTTAATCGGGGTGTAACTTTTTCGCAGTTTGCTGAGATTTGCTGCGTTGGTATTCACAGCTCTCGATGTTTAAGTTTGTGAATACGGGATCACAAAAGCCGTCTATATGAAATATAATTACACTTTTTTATACAGGTATAAGAGTGACGTTTCGTGAAACATATTCACGTTTTATCAGTTTCAAAACATGTACGTGTTACTCTGTGCTGTTAGTTTCCGAAATGCAAGTCGTGACGAAAAAGGAGGTCGCCACCGTTGTTCATATGGCAACACAGGCAAAGTTACGAGAAGAGTTTTGATACTTTTAGAGGATAAAAGTTACAATATTACTGGGGATTCTAATCATACTCATATTACAGTTAATCGGGGTTTAACTTTTTCGCAGTTTGCTGAGATTTGCTGCTTTGGTATTCACAGCTCTCGATGTTTAAGTTTGTGAATACGGGATCACAAAAGCCGTCTATATGAAATATAATTACACTTTTTTATACAGGTATAAGAGTCACGTTTCGTGAAACACATTCACGTTTTATCAGTTTCAAAACATGTACGTGTTACTCTGTGCTGTTAGTTTCCGAAATACAAGTCGTGACGAAAAAGGAGGTCGCCACCGTTGTTCAAATGGCAACACAGGCAATGTTACGAGAAGAGTTTTGATACTTTTAGAGGATAAAAGTTACAATATTACTGGGGATTCTAATCATACTTATATTACAGTTAATCGGGGTTTAACTTTTTCGCAGTTTGCTGAGATTTGCTGCTTTGGTATTCACAGCTCTCGATGTTTAAGTTTGTGAATACGGGATCACAAAAGCCGTCTATATGAAATATAATTACACTTTTTTATACAGGTATAAGAGTCACGTTTCGTGAAACATATTCACGTTTTATCAGTTTCAAAACATGTACGTGTTACTCTGTGCTGTTAGTTTCCGAAATGCAAGTCGTGACGAAAAAGGAGGTCGCCACCGTTGTTCAAATGGCAACACAGGCAATGTTACGAGAAGAGTTTTGACACTTTTAGTGGATAAAAGTTACAATTTTTCTGGGGATTCTAATCATATTTATATTACAATTAATCGGGGTTTAACTTTTTCGCAGTTTGCTGAGATTTGCTGCTTTGGTATTCACAGCTCTTGATGTTTAAGTTTGTGAATACGGGATCACAAAAGTCGTCTATATGAAATATAATTACACTTTTTTATACAGGTATAAGAGTCACGTTTCGTGAAATATATTCACGTTTTGTCAGTTTCAAAACATGTACGTGTTACTCTGTGCTGTTAGTTTCGGAAATACAAGTCGTGACGAAAAAGGAGGTCGCCACCGTTGTTCAAATGGCAACACAGGCAATGTTACGAGAAGAGTTTTGATACTTTTAGAGGATAAAAGTTACAATATTACTGGGGATTCTAATCATATTTATATTACAGTTAATCGGGGTTTAACTTTTTCGCAGTTTGCTGAGATTTGCTGCTTTGGTATTCACAGCTCTCGATGTTTAAGTTTGTGAATACGGGATCACAAAAGCCGTCTATATGAAATATAATTACACTTTTTTATACAGGTATAAGAGTCACGTTTCGTGAAACATATTCACGTTTTATCAGTTTCAAAACATGTACGTGTTACTCTGTGCTGTTAGTTTCCGAAATACAAGTCGTGACGAAAAAGGAGGTCGCCACCGTTGTTCAAATGGCAACACAGGCAAAGTTACGAGAAGAGTTTTGATACTTTTAGAGGATAAAAGTTACAATATTACTGGGGATTCTAATCATACTCATATTACAGTTAATCGGGGTTTAACTTTTTCGCAGTTTGCTGAGATTTGCTGCTTTGGTATTCACAGCTCTCGATGTTTAAGTTTGTGAATACGGGATCACAAAAGCCGTCTATATGAAATATAATTACACTTTTTTATACAGGTATAAGAGTCACGTTTCGTGAAACACATTCACGTTTTATCAGTTTCAAAACATGTACGTGTTACTCTGTGCTGTTAGTTTCCGAAATACAAGTCGTGACGAAAAAGGAGGTCGCCACCGTTGTTCAAATGGCAACACAGGCAATGTTACGAGAAGAGTTTTGATACTTTTAGAGGATAAAAGTTACAATATTACTGGGGATTCTAATCATACTTATATTACAGTTAATCGGGGTTTAACTTTTTCGCAGTTTGCTGAGATTTGCTGCTTTGGTATTCACAGCTCTCGATGTTTAAGTTTGTGAATACGGGATCACAAAAGCCGTCTATATGAAATATAATTACACTTTTTTATACAGGTATAAGAGTCACGTTTCGTGAAACATATTCACGTTTTATCAGTTTCAAAACATGTACGTGTTACTCTGTGCTGTTAGTTTCCGAAATGCAAGTCGTGACGAAAAAGGAGGTCGCCACCGTTGTTCAAATGGCAACACAGGCAATGTTACGAGAAGAGTTTTGACACTTTTAGTGGATAAAAGTTACAATTTTTCTGGGGATTCTAATCATATTTATATTACAATTAATCGGGGTTTAACTTTTTCGCAGTTTGCTGAGATTTGCTGCTTTGGTATTCACAGCTCTTGATGTTTAAGTTTGTGAATACGGGATCACAAAAGTCGTCTATATGAAATATAATTACACTTTTTTATACAGGTATAAGAGTCACGTTTCGTGAAATATATTCACGTTTTGTCAGTTTCAAAACATGTACGTGTTACTCTGTGCTGTTAGTTTCGGAAATACAAGTCGTGACGAAAAAGGAGGTCGCCACCGTTGTTCAAATGGCAACACAGGCAATGTTACGAGAAGAGTTTTGATACTTTTAGAGGATAAAAGTTACAATATTACTGGGGATTCTAATCATATTTGTATTACAGTTAATCGGGGTTTAACTTTTTCGCAGTTTGCTGAGATTTGCTGCTTTGGTATTCACAGCTCTCGATGTTTAAGTTTGTGAATACGGGATCACAAAAGCCGTCTATATGAAATATAATTACACTTTTTTATACAGGTATAAGAGTCACGTTTCGTGAAACATATTCACGTTTTATCAGTTTCAAAACATGTACGTGTTACTCTGTGCTGTTAGTTTCCGAAATACAAGTCGTGACGAAAAAGGAGGTCGCCACCGTTGTTCAAATGGCAACACAGGCAATGTTACGAGAAGAGTTTTGATACTTTTAGAGGATAAAAGTTACAATATTACTGGGGATTCTAATCATACTTATATTACAGTTAGTCAGGGTTTAACTTTTTCGCAGTTTGCTGAGATTTGCTGCTTTGGTATTCACAGCTCTCGATGTTTAAGTTTGTGAATACGGGATCACAAAAGCCGTCTATATGAAATATAATTACATTTTTTTATACAGGTATAAGAGTCACGTTTCGTGAAACATATTCACGTTTTATCAGTTTCAAAACATGTACGTGTTACTCTGTGCTGTTAGTTTCCGAAATACAAGTCGTGACGAAAAAGGAGGTCGCCACCGTTGTTCAAATGGCAACACAGGCAATGTTACGAGAAGAGTTTTGATACTTTTAGTGGATAAAAGTTACAATTTTTCTGGGGATTCTAATCATATTTATATTACAGTTAATCGGGGTTTAACTTTTTGGCAGTTTGCTGAGATTTGCTGCTTTGGTATTCACAGCTCTCGATGTTTAAGTTTGTGAATACGGGATCACAAAAGCCGTCTATATGAAATATGATTACACTTTTTTATACAGGTATAAGAGTCACGTTTCGTGTAATATATTCACGTTTTATCAGTTTCAAAACATGTACGTGTTACTCTGTGCTGTTAGTTTCCGAAATGCAAGTCGTGACGAAAAAGGAGGTCGCCACCGTTGTTCAAATGGCAACACAGGCAATGTCACGAGAAGAGTTTTGATACTTTTAGAGGATAAAAGTTACAATATTACTGGGGATTCTAATCATACTTATATTACAGTTAATCGGGGTTTAACTTTTTGGCAGTTTGCTGAGATTTGCTGCTTTGGTATTCACAGCTCTCGATGTTTAAGTTTGTGAATACGGGATCACAAAAGCCGTCTATATGAAATATGATTACACTTTTTTATACAGGTATAAGAGTCACGTTTCGTGAAACATATTCACGTTTTATCAGTTTCAAAACATGTACGTGTTACTCTGTGCTGTTAGTTTCCGAAATGCAAGTCGTGACGAAAAAGGAGGTCGCCACCGTTGTTCATATGGCAACACAGGCAAAGTTACGAGAAGAGTTTTGATACTTTTAGAGGATAAAAGTTACAATATTACTGGGGATTCTAATCATACTTATATTACAGTTAATCGGGGTTTAACTTTTTCGCAGTTTGCTGAGATTTGCTGCTTTGGTATTCACAGCTCCCGATGTTTAAGTTTGTGAATACGGGATCACAAAAGCCGTCTATATGAAATATAATTACACTTTTTTATACAGGTATAAGAGTCACGTTTCGTGAAACATATTCACGTTTTATCAGTTTCAAAACATGTACGTGTTACTCTGTGCTGTTAGTTTCCGAAATGCAAGTCGTGACGAAAAAGGAGGTCGCCACCGTTGTTTATATGGCAACACAGGCAAAGTTACGAGAAGAGTTTTGATACTTTTAGAGGATAAAATTACAATATTACTGGGGATTCTAATCATATTTATATTACAGTTAATCGGGGTTTAACTTTTTGGCAGTTTGCTGAGATTTGCTGCTTTGGTATTCACAGCTCTTGTTACGACATCCCGTCACATTCCCGGAAAGCATCCCTTTACCGGTAGCATTTCCTCTTCCACCTTAATTCGGCCGGTACTAACCAGTGAGCGCTGCGCACACACATGCATTTCATTGGCCGAGCCGAATCTTCTAATGGCTGCCTAAATATCGTCGCGACACCACGCTCGCCGATAAATAGTCAAAATCGTCGGAAAACTACTGCATTGAGCCCTATAACCGCTCCCTAAAGTGCCAACTGTGTCTCGAACGTCTAGTGTAGTGTTTGTGTAAAACCAGGACGCGCGAATCCGGCCGAAATCCTGCCTAATTCCTTACACAGTTCCAGTGACGGTAAGCGTTCATTTTTTTTCTGCTTGGTTCACTAGGATTTGCGAGGCGGTATCAGGTCTAATAGAGAAACAGGGTTTGCTCCGGCAAAGTAGCCATTCATATCTTATCATTAGTGGTCCAATCGAGCACGGATTGACAAATTAAATTCAATATTCCGTTCGATAATCGTAAGGATTTTCAACCAAAATATAACGGTTCTATCGTTTCTAAGTTGTCAACCAATTTTGTGGTTCAATAGTCTCGAAAGTCAACCTTAATTTTAGTTAAATCCGTCAATAATTAATAAACAAATAAATAACATTCGCATAATAAGTTCATTTCGTAAAATATTCTATCGCATTCTACTTATTAATCATTTGAAATAAGGTAGTTTCAAATTTCTTAACAATTGTTTCGAACAAATTTAATTTAAAGTTGTATCTAAGCTTAATATCATCACCGATGAACTAGCTACTCGTCGCATGCTGCGCTGTTCTCTTATTTACTTGATGCTGCTTAGAACAGATTTATTGGTTTTGTGCTCGGAATAACTACAAGATTTAAATACCAGCAACCTACATCATTTAATTAAGTAACTTCATCACTTGTTATACGTTACTTTTTTATAAAAGAGTGCGTCATTCACTCTGAATACGCATTTAAGGCGCAGTGCTCAAAGAAATTTAATATTTTTTAATATCATACTTATTATATTTATATCATGAGTCAAGCTAAGTCTACTGACTCCAATAAAACTAGATTAGAGGCCGAACTTAAGGCACTGATTAGTAGACGGGAACATGTATTTCGTTCCATGCAAATTCTTTACGATCTCTCGAAAGAAATGTCCATAGACTCGTCGAAAGTCTCAAAATTTAGGGTTCGGTATAAAAATATAGAATCTGTACGTGAAACCTTTTCGGAAATTAATCACGAAATTAATTTAAAGAAATTAGAGAAAGAACCCGGTAGTCCAATAGATTCAAACGCTTTAGATTCTTTTGAGGAATTATATTATGACGTGTTAGAAGCCGCAGACTCATTGGAGTCGCAATTTATGCCGTCAACTTCTGGTCCAAATAATGTGTTTATTCGAACGTCTCAAGTTCGATTACCGAAACTTCAAATTCCCCAGTTTGACGGAAACATTGAAAACTGGCAAACGTTCAAGGACAGTTACTTGCCTTTAATACATCATAACACGTCACTTTCCGAAATTGAAAAATTTCATTATTTAATTTCTAGTTTGTCCGGCTTCGCCTTAACAATCGCTAAAGGTTTACCGTTGCTCGCGTCGAACTACCGTGTTGTCTTTAACGCATTAACCGATAGATACGACAACAAAAGAGTCCTTGCAACTTCGTATCTAGATAAATTATGTACGTTAACACCATTAAATAATTTTTCGTTCGATAGTTTGAACGATTTAACAAATACTTTGTACGAATCGGTGAATGCGCTTCGCGCGCTCGACATACAGCCGCTTAGCGAGTTTTTACTTTTTTACCTCGCTGCGCGTACGCTTGACAGTGATACTCGTCAACGGTTTGAACTGCAGAATACGCGCGAAATACCGACTTTCGATGATTTACTTGGTTTTGTACAGAACTATGTCAAAATATTAGAAGTGAGTCGACCAGCTTACACTTCAAAAAATAAACTAAATTCTAAACAAATTAGTAACTCTAGAAATTTGCCTAATACTACATCCAAAATTAATAATAAAAGTAATTACAGTCCATTGCTCAAGTCTTTCGTTGCAACTACAAATATCGAAAAACAATATTTCCCTTGCCTATGCTGCAATGAATCCCATAGTATATACAAATGCTTAAAATTCCAACGTATGGACGTCCCAACAAGGAGTCAATTAGTTCATGATCTTAAACTTTGTTCTAATTGTTTACGTTCAGGACATGATTTAAAAGCATGTAAATCAAGAACAACCTGCTTGATTTGCAGTTCGAAACACAATACATTGTTGCATACGGAAATGCCTACTGAGACCATAGCGTTGACCAGTGCCGTCGCCGGACAAAATAGCCACCGTAAAGCTAGAATTTTAGGTACCGCTATAGTCCGTCTACGCGACGTACACGGCTCGTTCCAGTATGCGCGTGCCCTTATAGATAGTTGTTCAATGGATTCTTTTGTAACAACTTCGTGCGTTCGTAAACTTGGTTTGCCTGTACAATCATGTAGGATAGCTGTCACCGGTCTGGGCCAGAACTCCGTGAATGATATTCAAGGTATCACCCACTGTTCTATCATGCCAAAGCATAGTGAAAGCCCCCGGTTCGACTTAACGTTAGTAGTCATTCCAAAAATCACTTCTCCCATGCCTAGCACACATGTTCCTTCAACAATTGGTGACCACTTCAAACATCTAAAATTAGCAGATGAGAATTTCGTCACACCAAGTTCTGTCGACATTCTCTTAGGCGTGGATTGCTTCGACCAAATTTATCTCGGCCCTCGTTACGCGCCAGGTCCTGGCTTACCATGTGCGCTTTCGAGTGTGTTTGGATGGGTGATAACTGGTCAGTACCACGACCCCACGTTTATTCGCACTCCTACTCAGGCTGTTACTTCTCTCATGACGTCCACATCTGCGTTCAACGAGGTCGATCAACAGTCCTGTAAAGTTGAAGAACTTTCAAATTCGTTATCAATGAAATCGAAATCGAAAATATCTAAATCAATCTGTCAAAATTACGCTTATCTTAATACATTTATAAAGCCTGTATATCATAAATTAAAACTTCAGTACGAAGATTTTGGTCACGTGCCTCCAGTAAGAGCATCTTCGTCTACTAACCCACATTCTTTCGTCTTTCCCCTTCCTACCGTGCGCGTTGACAGCTGCACAATGCCGGCCAATCAGTCAGTCAGGTTCCATGGTAACGATCCCACTCAAACCGCGTCTTATATAAAGTCGAATAACATTCTATCTTCATTTATCGATACAGCAGGATCTTTGCGAGTGGGGGGAATTATACACAATTAAATTTTTTTGAATACTAAATGTACACTCGATTTTTATAAATTTATAACTTTCATTTTAAATTAATACACTTCATAATTTTCATTTCTTTAGTTTGTCATCGTTTTTATTCAATTTAATCCTTTTTTTGTGAATTTCATACTTTTACTGTGGGTCAAACACCCTCTTATTATCTTATATCTCATCCAGTTTAAGTACTGAATTCTAGATATTAAATTACGAATTCGTTTTGAATAAATTAAATCTAATATTTATTTTAAATTTAAACGGTTCCATGCTAACCGCTAACCAACTATCTTCCACTGTTCGAATACAGCCTAGAAGATGCTTCCCCATACGGGACGCCACAATGTCCCTACTTATAATTTTATAAAACATATTTTAAATTTTTATTTCAAGTCAAACTACACACCGTCATGTCATAGCAGCGCTCAATCTAGAAGCTTCCTTAGCGTCCCTAGATGGGTTCATGTCTCGCCGCAGCCTATGTCAAAGTGTAGTCACCTTATGGTACCACTTTCATAAGCGCCGATCGACAGCTGAACAGCATCTGGTGGTTGTTAAGTTAGACCATAGGAAATAGCGTTAGTGAACTACCGGTGTGATAAATTTGGTGGTCTATTTGCAGCAGGATCAAATCCCCAAATACCATTCCAAAATCGAGTGTTTAGTTTTGACTTCCGAATAATAATAATTTTTCGTTTCCATTAACAGTGACGCTAGTAAACTCGCGTCGTCTTTACGTTCTTTCGACGGATCCTAAAGAAGCCGCTTTATTTACACTAAGACATTTCCTTGTCTGTGGTCCACTATCACCATGCTCGAAGTGCCACTACAAGACGAAATGTACATATTCTCATTGACATATGTTACAGAAGAACCCTCGGTTCTCCTGGCGCATAATATGACAGCGCGATATCATTGCTAAATTAAATGTAAATAAGTCACTACGTTCTAACGACTATCTATTGTAGCTTTTAAGTCTAATTAATTATTAATTTTAACTTGTTTTTGTCTTACATTCCGAGCACAATTCGATTAATCTTGTTCTGAAATCCTTGCGAATTTCAAGTGGGGGGAAAATGTTACGACATCCCGTCACATTCCCGGAAAGCATCCCTTTACCGGTAGCATTTCCTCTTCCACCTTAATTCGGCCGGTACTAACCAGTGAGCGCTGCGCACACACATGCATTTCATTGGCCGAGCCGAATCTTCTAATGGCTGCCTAAATATCGTCGCGACACCACGCTCGCCGATAAATAGTCAAAATCGTCGGAAAACTACTGCATTGAGCCCTATAACCGCTCCCTAAAGTGCCAACTGTGTCTCGAACGTCTAGTGTAGTGTTTGTGTAAAACCAGGACGCGCGAATCCGGCCGAAATCCTGCCTAATTCCTTACACAGTTCCAGTGACGGTAAGCGTTCATTTTTTTTCTGCTTGGTTCACTAGGATTTGCGAGGCGGTATCAGGTCTAATAGAGAAACAGGGTTTGCTCCGGCAAAGTAGCCATTCATATCTTATCAGCTCTCGATGTTTAAGTTTGTGAATACGGGATCACAAAAGCCGTCTATATGAAATATGATTACTGTTAACGATGCCAAAATAGTTTATAGATAGTTTTTAGAAAGTTGTTTCCCACGAAGGCAATGCAGATGCTGGGATATGGAATAATTTATGACGTCCCCCGTAATGTCCTCCATTGTTTTATATTTTCGAGAATTTCGGTAATAGTTTAAAATAACGTCCTTTGTAAGACCATTTGAGTCAAAGAAAGATGATCCTGACATCTGCCATTGCCATTGTATGTACATATTTTAGAAAATAGTCGTGTAATTTAACTGCATGCTTTGTTTTAATTTAGTGAGGGAACAATTTATTAGTTAATGGACAGGGGTCGCATCTTCCCAGAAGGGTTGGGTCCAGGCCGGAGAAATCGTGGGAAGCTGCCGCAAAATGTTAGTTTTTTTAATGAATTCGTTCGTATAAGTAGTGAGTGATCCACCAAGACAAGTCAGTGTGTATTAAGAGTGTGTATAATCAGTAACTAGAGAGCGGGTTACTGTATTAAAAGTGTTAGTCAGGGTGTTAGAGTATTAGCTGGAGTGTATAAAAAGTAGTAGTCAGCGAGTCTATACAACTTAGTTAACGTACGAGTGTACCGATTACGGCTTTAATATAGCCAATGGTTATTTGATTGTAAATACAACTCAGTAGCGTTCAAATAAACGACGTGAACCGTAAGAGTGACTGGTGTATTATTTCCACCGGCATATCCCGCCAGCGCCTCCTACAGGCTTCCACCGAAAGCCCTGTCGGAGACCCGCTACAGTTCTTTATATTGGTCCTTCGAGCCGGATTGGGAAGAAACCATGCCACTCACCAGGTCGCCAATTGGTTCAAGATCATCGCATTGTGAAGAATCGACTGAGATGTATGCTGATGGCAGGACAACGAACGTACCGACCTTGTCAAGGGCACACGTCGCAGCGTTGAGAGGAAATACGGCCGTGGGTACTTCGACAGAGACCTCTGGTACTGTTTACCGAGGTACAACCAGAAGAACACGTGCCGTCACCGCAGCAGCCGCCGCCACTGCCAACGCTGACAACGCCGCCCATGTACAAGAGTTGCCAGCCTCATCAGCATTGAATGCCTTACACATAGCCCAGCTGACGGACGCCGCAGCGTCACAGAAAGGTACGAATTCGAAGAACATTGGAGGGCCTCTTGAGAATCCCCCGTTCGTCTCTTCGATCCCTCTCGTACAAACCGCTTCTCCACGATCAACGAAATCATCAAGGAGGGTTGAATTAGAAACTCGTTTGCAATTGGAAAAACAGAAATTGGAAATTGCACAAGCCAAAGCTGCAATTACAAGAATTCAATTGAAACTTAGTCAGTGCGAATCAGAATGTGAATTGGAAAATGAATCTATCAGAAGCGAACCGATTAGATCAACGCATGTTGAACAATGGTTAGAACATAGCGCCACATGTGTCGATCAACCAAAAGAAACTGAAGTGCCTCAAAAGAGTGACATACAGGAGCTAGCCGATGCTATTATCAACGCAACGAAATCGATACAACCAACCAGCTCGTTTGCGCCGCAGAAAGTCTGGGACTTGCCAGACTTCAATGGAGCTTATGAAGAGTGGTTGCCCTTCAAGAGAACGTATGAAGAAAGTAAAAGTTACTTCAGTGAAGTTGAAAACATGGCTCGTCTGCGAAGGTCACTCAAGGGGTCCGCAAAAGAATCAGTACGGAGTTTATTATTCGTAGCATCCGACTCGAGTGAAGTTATGAATGCTTTGGAAAGGAGATTTGGGAAACCAGAGCAATCGGCACTCGCCGAAATTGAAAAAATAAAGGAGTTGCCACGACTTGGTGACGCTCCAAGAGATATAGGGATTTTTTCCTGTCATATTAACAACGCCGTAGCTACAATACAAGCGTTGAACAAACAACAGTACCTGCATTCGCCGGAAATGAGCAGATGTATAATAGAAAAGTTGAGCCCTATTTTAAAATACAGATGGTATGATTATAACGCCCGTAGCGGTGATGAACCCGAGTTGCTGAAACTGAAGAATTTTTTGAACATTGAAGCGGATTTGTGTGGAAAGTTTGCACTTCCTGAAACGATTAAAAAGAGAGTCGGGCCTTCACGCTACCCAGTACACACCGTCCGTGAAGAAACGAAAAATGTTTTAAAGAAATCGTGTGTTGTTTGCAATGGAGAGTATTGGATCACCGAATGCAAACGGTTCACAGAGGCGACTGTAGACGAGAGATGGGAAATTATAAGACAGAATAAGCTGTGTTTCAAGTGTCTACGTCGCTCTCACAGGATATCAACGTGCAGAGGGCAGGGTTGCAAGAAATGTAGGCGACCCCACCACGTCATGTTGCACGACGAGTCGACACATCGTCCACAAGTGCCAGCACAACGCGAGGTACGTACGTCTACATCTCAAGAACTCGCACAAGAATGCGAACCAGAAACAGTGACGAAAGCTGTTTATATGTCGACTGGAGCAGAGAAAGCGTTTCGGAAAATGATCCCCGTTGATATCTACGGCCCCAAAGGAACCGCTCGTGTCTTGGCCCTACTAGATGAAGGGTCAACTGTGACACTATTGGATTCTGAGGTGGCAAATCGAATTGGAGTAATGGGGAAATCCGAGACGCTCTTATTGGAAACTGTTGGTGGAAAGATCGTCGAGAGGAAAGAGTCGCAAAAGATGAATTTGAAAATAAAAGGTGTACATCGAAACGACAAGCGTGGTTTAAAGAATGTGAGAACAGTTGAAGCGTTGCAGTTATCGTCTCAATGCATCGAAAAGGATGTCATCGTAAAATGCAAGCATTTGAAAGAAAAGCTAAATGAACTCATTTACGAACCAGAAAGGCCAGCGCTGCTAATTGGTCAAGACAATTGGGAGTTGATAGTTTCCAGAAAGATACTGAAGGGAAAGCAAAACGAACCCGTTGCTTCGCTCACAAGCCTTGGCTGGGTGTTGCACGGCCGTTATACTGGAAACAGAGCTTCACTTAACGCCGTTAACCACTGTCGACGAGTATATGCCAAATCGAACAAAGAATTGAATAAAGAATATGATAAACAAATTGATCACGTGTCGATCAATGAGTGTGCTGAAATAGCGTTAGCCGAAACAGTGTCGAGTCGCCCTGTTTACTTTCCTCATTTCGCGGTGATACATCCTATTAAGGAGAAAACTCGAATAGTGTTTGACGCTGCTGCTAAATTTCAAGGAAAAAGCTTAAACGACGCCCTACTAACCGGTCCAGATTTACTTCAGTCGTTATTCGGAGTGCTATTGCGTTTCCGTCAAGGACCCGTGGCGGTCGTGGCAGACATCAAAGAAATGTTTCTACAAATTAAAAAACAACAAAAAGGATATCCGCAAACGTCTTGCGCAATTACATGCAACGACCACTTGGATAGCTATTTATGGAGTTCTCAAGATACAAAGGCATCGAAAAAAATAGAAGCCATAAACACTGTGCGTACGGTAGCCACCACCTTAGACCTCAGACAGTGGGCTAGCAATAAAAGGGATATATTTAAGCAGGGTCCAGCAAAGAAAGAAATGATGAGTGCGGTAAAGTTAACTATTGTTCTAATGGGACTCTTTGTTCCGGTTTTGAACAAAGGTAAGCGTTTCATTGAAGAGTTATGGCGAGAAAGAAATAACTTGAATGAATATTTTGAAACGAAGCGATATGCGCTTGGGAAAGAATACACCGCAAAAGGCACACTGAAGAGCTTCAACAATTTTTGGAGATGGATCGCAATACCTGCATTCCCATGCGAGCCTGAAACAAAGTGGCTAACCGAAAGATACGATTGTATCTGTCCCATGGGAAAAGTGACGTGGGATGCAGTACAGCGAATGGCAGATTACATTTGGAAGCGCTGGTTGAAAGAACATCTGTCAACCCTTAAGCCTCGCAGAATCGGCGGAGGCCTTGCAAATATGTATATAGGACCCCATGGAAGAACAAAAGTTATCGACGTTCGAATAATCGGCGGAGTCATAAGAGGAATCACTTCGCGTACCGTCGTCCTGGTATCTGCAGCAGTGGCATCGTACCCGAGTTTGGAGTGCCTGACGGAGCAGGCACTGGGGGGGAGACTGTTAACGATGCCAAAATAGTTTATAGATAGTTTTTAGAAAGTTGTTTCCCACGAAGGCAATGCAGATGCTGGGATATGGAATAATTTATGACGTCCCCCGTAATGTCCTCCATTGTTTTATATTTTCGAGAATTTCGGTAATAGTTTAAAATAACGTCCTTTGTAAGACCATTTGAGTCAAAGAAAGATGATCCTGACATCTGCCATTGCCATTGTATGTACATATTTTAGAAAATAGTCGTGTAATTTAACTGCATGCTTTGTTTTAATTTAGTGAGGGAACAATTTATTAGTTAATGGACAGGGGTCGCATCTTCCCAGAAGGGTTGGGTCCAGGCCGGAGAAATCGTGGGAAGCTGCCGCAAAATGTTAGTTTTTTTAATGAATTCGTTCGTATAAGTAGTGAGTGATCCACCAAGACAAGTCAGTGTGTATTAAGAGTGTGTATAATCAGTAACTAGAGAGCGGGTTACTGTATTAAAAGTGTTAGTCAGGGTGTTAGAGTATTAGCTGGAGTGTATAAAAAGTAGTAGTCAGCGAGTCTATACAACTTAGTTAACGTACGAGTGTACCGATTACGGCTTTAATATAGCCAATGGTTATTTGATTGTAAATACAACTCAGTAGCGTTCAAATAAACGACGTGAACCGTAAGAGTGACTGGTGTATTATTTCCACCGGCATATCCCGCCAGCGCCTCCTACAGGCTTCCACCGAAAGCCCTGTCGGAGACCCGCTACAGTTCTTTATAATTACACTTTTTTATACAGGTATAAGAGTCACGTTTCGTGTAATATATTCACGTTTTATCAGTTTCAAAACATGTACGTGTTACTCTGTGCTGTTAGTTTCCGAAATGCAAGTCGTGACGAAAAAGGAGGTCGCCACCGTTGTTCAAATGGCAACACAGGCAATGTTACGAGAAGAGTTTTGATACTTTTAGAGGATAAAAGTTACAATATTACTGGGGATTCTAATCATACTTATATTACAGTTAATCGGGGTTTAACTTTTTCGCAGTTTGCTGAGATTTGCTGCTTTGGTATTCACAGCTCTCGATGTTTAAGTTTGTGAATACGGGATCACAAAAGCCGTCTATATGAAATATGATTACACTTTATTATACAGGTATAAGAGTCACGTTTCGTGTAATATATTCACGTTTTATCAGTTTCAAAACATGTACGTGTTACTCTGTGCTGTTAGTTTCCGAAATGCAAGTCGTGACGAAAAAGGAGGTCGCCACCGTTGTTCATATGGCAACACAGGCAATGTCACGAGAAGAGTTTTGATACTTTTAGAGGATAAAAGTTACAATATTACTGGGGATTCTAATCATACTTATATTACAGTTAATCGGGGTTTAACTTTTTGGCAGTTTGCTGAGATTTGCTGCTTTGGTATTCACAGCTCTCGATGTTTAAGTTTGTGAATACAGGATCACAAAAGCCGTCTATATGAAATATGATTACACTTTTTTATACAGGTATAAGAGTCACGTTTCGTGAAATATATTCACGTTTTGTCAGTTTCAAAACATGTACGTTTTACTCTGTGCTGTTAGTTTCGGAAATACAAGTCGTGACGAAAAAGGAGGTCGCCACCGTTGTTCAAATGGCAACACAGGCAATGTTACGAGAAGAGTTTTGATACTTTTAGTGGATAAAAGTTACAATTTTTCTGGGGATTCTAATCATAATTATATTACAGTTAATCGGGGTTTAACTTTTTGGCAGTTTGCTGAGATTTGCTGCTTTGGTATTCACAGCTCTCGATGTTTAAGTTTGTGAATACAGAATCACAAAAGCCGTCTATATGAAATATGATTACACTTTTTTATACAGGTATAAGAGTCACGTTTCGTGAAATATATTCACGTTTTGTCAGTTTCAAAACATGTACGTGTTACTCTGTGCTGTTAGTTTCCGAAATGCAAGTCGTGACGAAAAAGGAGGTCGCCACCGTTGTTCAAATGGCAACACAGGCAAAGTTACGAGAAGAGTTTTGATACTTTAAGAGGATAAAAGTTACAATATTACTGGGGATTCTAATCATACTCATATTACAGTTAATCGGGGTTTAACTTTTTCGCAGTTTGCTGAGATTTGCTGCTTTGGTATTCACAGCTCTCGATGTTTAAGTTTGTGAATACGGAATCACAAAAGCCGTCTATATGAAATATAATTACACTTTTTTATACAGTTATAAGAGTCACGTTTCGTGAAACATATTCACGTTTTGTCAGTTTCAAAACATGTACGTGTTACTCTGTGCTGTTAGTTTCCGAAATGCAAGTCGTGACGAAAAAGGAGGTCGCCACCGTTGTTCATATGGCAACACAGGCAATGTCACGAGAAGAGTTTTGATACTTTTAGAGGATAAAAGTTACAATATTACTGGGGATTCTAATCATACTCATATTACAGTTAATCGGGGTTTAACTTTTTCGCAGTTTGCTGAGATTTGCTGCTTTGGTATTCACAGCTCTCGATGTTTAAGTTTGTGAATACGGGATCACAAAAGCCGTCTATATGAAATATGATTACACTTTTTTATACAGGTATAAGAGTCACGTTTCGTGAAACATATTCACGTTTTGTCAGTTTCAAAACATGTACGTGTTACTCTGTGCTGTTAGTTTCCGAAATGCAAGTCGTGACGAAAAAGGAGGTCGCCACCGTTGTTCATATGGCAACACAGGCAATGTCACGAGAAGAGTTTTGATACTTTTAGAGGATAAAAGTTACAATATTACTGGGGATTCTAATCATACTTATATTACAGTTAATCGGGGTTTAACTTTTTCGCAGTTTGCTGAGATTTGCTGCTTTGGTATTCACAGCTCTCGATGTTTAAGTTTGTGAATACGGGATCACAAAAGCCGTCTATATGAAATATAATTACACTTTTTTATACAGGTATAAGAGTCACGTTTCGTGAAACATATTCACGTTTTATCAGTTTCAAAACATGTACGTGTTACTCTGTGCTGTTAGTTTCCGAAATGCAAGTCGTGACGAAAAAGGAGGTCGCCACCGTTGTTCATATGGCAACACAGGCAATGTTACGAGAAGAGTTTTGATACTTTTAGAGGATAAAAGTTACAATATTACTGGGGATTCTAATCATACTCATATTACAGTTAATCGGGGTTTAACTTTTTCGCAGTTTGCTGAGATTTGCTGCTTTGGTATTCACAGCTCTCGATGTTTAAGTTTGTGAATACGGGATCACAAAAGCCGTCTATATGAAATATAATTACACTTTTTTATACAGGTATAAGAGTCACGTTTCGTGAAACATTTCACGTTTTATCAGTTTCAAAACATGTACGTGTTACTCTGTGCTGTTAGTTTCCGAAATGCAAGTCGTGACGAAAAAGGAGGTCGCCACCGTTGTTCAAATGGCAACACAGGCAATGTTACGAGAAGAGTTTTGATACTTTTAGTGGATAAAAGTTACAATTTTTCTGGGGATTCTAATCATTATTATATTACATTTAATCGGGGTTTAACTTTTTGGCAGTTTGCTGAGATTTGCTGCTTTGGTATTCACAGCTCTCGATGTTTAAGTTTGTGAATACAGGATCACAAAAGCCGTCTATATGAAATATGATTACACTTTTTTATACAGGTATAAGAGTCACGTTTCGTGAAACATATTCACGTTTTGTCAGTTTCAAAACATGTACGTGTTACTCTGTGCTGTTAGTTTCCGAAATGCAAGTCGTGACGAAAAAGGAGGTCGCCACCGTTGTTCATATGGCAACACAGGCAAAGTTACGAGAAGAGTTTTGATACTTTTAGAGGATAAAAGTTACAATATTACTGGGGATTCTAATCATACTCATATTACAGTTAATCGGGGTTTAACTTTTTCGCAGTTTGCTGAGATTTGCTGCTTTGGTATTCACAGCTCTCGATGTTTAAGTTTGTGAATACGGAATCACAAAAGCCGTCTATATGAAATATAATTACACTTTTTTATACAGTTATAAGAGTCACGTTTCGTGAAACATATTCACGTTTTGTCAGTTTCAAAACATGTACGTGTTACTCTGTGCTGTTAGTTTCCGAAATGCAAGTCGTGACGAAAAAGGAGGTCGCCACCGTTGTTCATATGGCAACACAGGCAATGTTACGAGAAGAGTTTTGATACTTTTAGAGGATAAAAGTTACAATATTACTGGGGATTCTAATCATACTCATATTACAGTTAATCGGGGTTTAACTTTTTCGCAGTTTGCTGAGATTTGCTGCTTTGGTATTCACAGCTCTCGATGTTTAAGTTTGTGAATACGGGATCACAAAAGCCGTCTATATGAAATATAATTACACTTTTTTATACAGGTATAAGAGTCACGTTTCGTGAAACATATTCACGTTTTATCAGTTTCAAAACATGTACGTGTTACTCTGTGCTGTTAGTTTCCGAAATGCAAGTCGTGACGAAAAAGGAGGTCGCCACCGTTGTTCATATGGCAACACAGGCAATGTCACGAGAAGAGTTTTGATACTTTTAGAGGATAAAAGTTACAATATTACTGGGGATTCTAATCATACTTATATTACAGTTAATCGGGGTTTAACTTTTTCGCAGTTTGCTGAGATTTGCTGCTTTGGTATTCACAGCTCTCGATGTTTAAGTTTGTGAATACGGGATCACAAAAGCCGTCTATATGAAATATAATTACACTTTTTTATACAGGTATAAGAGTCACGTTTCGTGAAACATATTCACGTTTTATCAGTTTCAAAACATGTACGTGTTACTCTGTGCTGTTAGTTTCCGAAATGCAAGTCGTGACGAAAAAGGAGGTCGCCACCGTTGTTCATATGGCAACACAGGCAATGTTACGAGAAGAGTTTTGATACTTTTAGAGGATAAAAGTTACAATATTACTGGGGATTCTAATCATACTCATATTACAGTTAATCGGGGTTTAACTTTTTCGCAGTTTGCTGAGATTTGCTGCTTTGGTATTCACAGCTCTCGATGTTTAAGTTTGTGAATATGGGATCACAAAAGCCGTCTATATGAAATATAATTACACTTTTTTATACAGGTATAAGAGTCACGTTTCGTGAAACATATTCAGGTTTTATCAGTTTCAAAACATGTACGTGTTACTCTGTGCTGTTAGTTTCCGAAATACAAGTCGTGACGAAAAAGGAGGTCGCCACCGTTGTTCATATGGCAACACAGGCAATGTCACGAGAAGAGTTTTGATACTTTTAGAGGATAAAAGTTACAATATTACTGGGGATTCTAATCATACTTATATTACAGTTAATCGGGGTTTAACTTTTTCGCAGTTTGCTGAGATTTGCTGCTTTGGTATTCACAGCTCTCGATGTTTAAGTTTGTGAATACGGGATCACAAAAGCCGTCTATATGAAATATAATTACACTTTTTTATACAGTTATAAGAGTCACGTTTCGTGAAACATATTCACGTTTTGTCAGTTTCAAAACATGTACGTGTTACTCTGTGCTGTTAGTTTCGAAATGCAAGTCGTGACGAAAAAGGAGGTCGCCACCGTTGTTCATATGGCAACACAGGCAATGTTACGAGAAGAGTTTTGATACTTTTAGAGGATAAAAGTTACAATATTACTGGGGATTCTAATCATACTCATATTACAGTTAATCGGGGTTTAACTTTTTCGCAGTTTGCTGAGATTTGCTGCTTTGGTATTCACAGCTCTCGATGTTTAAGTTTGTGAATACGGGATCACAAAAGCCGTCTATATGAAATATAATTACACTTTTTTATACAGGTATAAGAGTCACGTTTCGTGAAACATTTCACGTTTTATCAGTTTCAAAACATGTACGTGTTACTCTGTGCTGTTAGTTTCCGAAATGCAAGTCGTGACGAAAAAGGAGGTCGCCACCGTTGTTCATATGGCAACACAGGCAATGTTACGAGAAGAGTTTTGATACTTTTAGAGGATAAAAGTTACAATATTACTGGGGATTCTAATCATACTCATATTACAGTTAATCGGGGTTTAACTTTTTCGCAGTTTGCTGAGATTTGCTGCTTTGGTATTCACAGCTCTCGATGTTTAAGTTTGTGAATACGGGATCACAAAAGCCGTCTATATGAAATATAATTACACTTTTTTATACAGGTATAAGAGTGACGTTTCGTGAAACATATTCACGTTTTATCAGTTTCAAAACATGTACGTGTTACTCTGTGCTGTTAGTTTCCGAAATGCAAGTCGTGACGAAAAAGGAGGTCGCCACCGTTGTTCATATGGCAACACAGGCAATGTTACGAGAAGAGTTTTGATACTTTTAGAGGATAAAAGTTACAATATTACTGGGGATTCTAATCATACTCATATTACAGTTAATCGGGGTTTAACTTTTTCGCAGTTTGCTGAGATTTGCTGCTTTGGTATTCACAGCTCTCGATGTTTAAGTTTGTGAATACGGGATCACAAAAGCCGTCTATATGAAATATAATTACACTTTTTTATACAGGTATAAGAGTGACGTTTCGTGAAACATATTCACGTTTTATCAGTTTCAAAACATGTACGTGTTACTCTGTGCTGTTAGTTTCCGAAATGCAAGTCGTGACGAAAAAGGAGGTCGCCACCGTTGTTCATATGGCAACACAGGCAAAGTTACGAGAAGAGTTTTGATACTTTTAGAGGATAAAAGTTACAATATTACTGGGGATTCTAATCATACTCATATTACAGTTAATCGGGGTTTAACTTTTTCGCAGTTTGCTGAGATTTGCTGCTTTGGTATTCACAGCTCTCGATGTTTAAGTTTGTGAATATGGGATCACAAAAGCCGTCTATATGAAATATAATTACACTTTTTTATACAGGTATAAGAGTCACGTTTCGTGAAACATATTCAGGTTTTATCAGTTTCAAAACATGTACGTGTTACTCTGTGCTGTTAGTTTCCGAAATACAAGTCGTGACGAAAAAGGAGGTCGCCACCGTTGTTCATATGGCAACACAGGCAATGTCACGAGAAGAGTTTTGATACTTTTAGAGGATAAAAGTTACAATATTACTGGGGATTCTAATCATACTTATATTACAGTTAATCGGGGTTTAACTTTTTCGCAGTTTGCTGAGATTTGCTGCTTTGGTATTCACAGCTCTCGATGTTTAAGTTTGTGAATACGGGATCACAAAAGCCGTCTATATGAAATATAATTACACTTTTTTATACAGTTATAAGAGTCACGTTTCGTGAAACATATTCACGTTTTGTCAGTTTCAAAACATGTACGTGTTACTCTGTGCTGTTAGTTTCCGAAATGCAAGTCGTGACGAAAAAGGAGGTCGCCACCGTTGTTCATATGGCAACACAGGCAATGTCACGAGAAGAGTTTTGATACTTTTAGAGGATAAAAGTTACAATATTACTGGGGATTCTAATCATACTCATATTACAGTTAATCGGGGTTTAACTTTTTCGCAGTTTGCTGAGATTTGCTGCTTTGGTATTCACAGCTCTCGATGTTTAAGTTTGTGAATACGGGATCACAAAAGCCGTCTATATGAAATATAATTACACTTTTTTATACAGGTATAAGAGTCACGTTTCGTGAAACATATTCACGTTTTATCAGTTTCAAAACATGTACGTGTTACTCTGTGCTGTTAGTTTCCGAAATGCAAGTCGTGACGAAAAAGGAGGTCGCCACCGTTGTTCATATGGCAACACAGGCAATGTTACGAGAAGAGTTTTGATACTTTTAGAGGATAAAAGTTACAATATTACTGGGGATTCTAATCATACTCATATTACAGTTAATCGGGGTTTAACTTTTTCGCAGTTTGCTGAGATTTGCTGCTTTGGTATTCACAGCTCTCGATGTTTAAGTTTGTGAATACGGGATCACAAAAGCCGTCTATATGAAATATAATTACACTTTTTTATACAGGTATAAGAGTCACGTTTCGTGAAACATATTCACGTTTTATCAGTTTCAAAACATGTACGTGTTACTCTGTGCTGTTAGTTTCCGAAATGCAAGTCGTGACGAAAAAGGAGGTCGCCACCGTTGTTCATATGGCAACACAGGCAATGTTACGAGAAGAGTTTTGATACTTTTAGAGGATAAAAGTTACAATATTACTGGGGATTCTAATCATACTCATATTACAGTTAATCGGGGTTTAACTTTTTCGCAGTTTGCTGAGATTTGCTGCTTTGGTATTCACAGCTCTCGATGTTTAAGTTTGTGAATACGGGATCACAAAAGCCGTCTATATGAAATATAATTACACTTTTTTATACAGGTATAAGAGTCACGTTTCGTGAAACATATTCACGTTTTATCAGTTTCAAAACATGTACGTGTTACTCTGTGCTGTTAGTTTCCGAAATGCAAGTCGTGACGAAAAAGGAGGTCGCCACCGTTGTTCATATGGCAACACAGGCAATGTTACGAGAAGAGTTTTGATACTTTTAGAGGATAAAAGTTACAATATTACTGGGGATTCTAATCATACTCATATTACAGTTAATCGGGGTTTAACTTTTTCGCAGTTTGCTGAGATTTGCTGCTTTGGTATTCACAGCTCTCGATGTTTAAGTTTGTGAATACGGGATCACAAAAGCCGTCTATATGAAATATAATTACACTTTTTTATACAGGTATAAGAGTCACGTTTCGTGAAACATATTCACGTTTTATCAGTTTCAAAACATGTACGTGTTACTCTGTGCTGTTAGTTTCCGAAATGCAAGTCGTGACGAAAAAGGAGGTCGCCACCGTTGTTCATATGGCAACACAGGCAATGTTACGAGAAGAGTTTTGATACTTTTAGAGGATAAAAGTTACAATATTACTGGGGATTCTAATCATACTCATATTACAGTTAATCGGGGTTTAACTTTTTCGCAGTTTGCTGAGATTTGCTGCTTTGGTATTCACAGCTCTCGATGTTTAAGTTTGTGAATACGGGATCACAAAAGCCGTCTATATGAAATATAATTACACTTTTTTATACAGGTATAAGAGTCACGTTTCGTGAAACATATTCACGTTTTATCAGTTTCAAAACATGTACGTGTTACTCTGTGCTGTTAGTTTCCGAAATGCAAGTCGTGACGAAAAAGGAGGTCGCCACCGTTGTTCATATGGCAACACAGGCAATGTTACGAGAAGAGTTTTGATACTTTTAGAGGATAAAAGTTACAATATTACTGGGGATTCTAATCATACTCATATTACAGTTAATCGGGGTTTAACTTTTTCGCAGTTTGCTGAGATTTGCTGCTTTGGTATTCACAGCTCTCGATGTTTAAGTTTGTGAATACGGGATCACAAAAGCCGTCTATATGAAATATAATTACACTTTTTTATACAGGTATAAGAGTCACGTTTCGTGAAACATATTCACGTTTTATCAGTTTCAAAACATGTACGTGTTACTCTGTGCTGTTAGTTTCCGAAATGCAAGTCGTGACGAAAAAGGAGGTCGCCACCGTTGTTCATATGGCAACACAGGCAATGTTACGAGAAGAGTTTTGATACTTTTAGAGGATAAAAGTTACAATATTACTGGGGATTCTAATCATACTTATATTACAGTTAATCGGGGTTTAACTTTTTCGCAGTTTGCTGAGATTTGCTGCTTTGGTATTCACAGCTCTCGATGTTTAAGTTTGTGAATACGGGATCACAAAAGCCGTCTATATGAAATATAATTACACTTTTTTATACAGGTATAAGAGTCACGTTTCGTGAAACATATTCACGTTTTATCAGTTTCAAAACATGTACGTGTTACTCTGTGCTGTTAGTTTCCGAAATGCAAGTCGTGACGAAAAAGGAGGTCGCCACCGTTGTTCATATGGCAACACAGGCAATGTTACGAGAAGAGTTTTGATACTTTTAGAGGATAAAAGTTACAATATTACTGGGGATTCTAATCATACTCATATTACAGTTAATCGGGGTTTAACTTTTTCGCAGTTTGCTGAGATTTGCTGCTTTGGTATTCACAGCTCTCGATGTTTAAGTTTGTGAATACGGGATCACAAAAGCCGTCTATATGAAATATAATTACACTTTTTTATACAGTTATAAGAGTCACGTTTCGTGAAACATATTCACGTTTTGTCAGTTTCAAAACATGTACGTGTTACTCTGTGCTGTTAGTTTCCGAAATGCAAGTCGTGACGAAAAAGGAGGTCGCCACCGTTGTTCATATGGCAACACAGGCAATGTTACGAGAAGAGTTTTGATACTTTTAGAGGATAAAAGTTACAATATTACTGGGGATTCTAATCATACTCATATTACAGTTAATCGGGGTTTAACTTTTTCGCAGTTTGCTGAGATTTGCTGCTTTGGTATTCACAGCTCTCGATGTTTAAGTTTGTGAATACGGGATCACAAAAGCCGTCTATATGAAATATAATTACACTTTTTTATACAGGTATAAGAGTCACGTTTCGTGAAACATTTCACGTTTTATCAGTTTCAAAACATGTACGTGTTACTCTGTGCTGTTAGTTTCCGAAATGCAAGTCGTGACGAAAAAGGAGGTCGCCACCGTTGTTCATATGGCAACACAGGCAATGTTACGAGAAGAGTTTTGATACTTTTAGAGGATAAAAGTTACAATATTACTGGGGATTCTAATCATACTTATATTACAGTTAATCGGGGTTTAACTTTTTCGCAGTTTGCTGAGATTTGCTGCTTTGGTATTCACAGCTCTCGATGTTTAAGTTTGTGAATACGGGATCACAAAAGCCGTCTATATGAAATATAATTACACTTTTTTATACAGTTATAAGAGTCACGTTTCGTGAAACATATTCACGTTTTGTCAGTTTCAAAACATGTACGTGTTACTCTGTGCTGTTAGTTTCCGAAATGCAAGTCGTGACGAAAAAGGAGGTCGCCACCGTTGTTCATATGGCAACACAGGCAATGTTACGAGAAGAGTTTTGATACTTTTAGAGGATAAAAGTTACAATATTACTGGGGATTCTAATCATACTCATATTACAGTTAATCGGGGTTTAACTTTTTCGCAGTTTGCTGAGATTTGCTGCTTTGGTATTCACAGCTCTCGATGTTTAAGTTTGTGAATACGGGATCACAAAAGCCGTCTATATGAAATATAATTACACTTTTTTATACAGGTATAAGAGTCACGTTTCGTGAAACATATTCAGGTTTTATCAGTTTCAAAACATGTACGTGTTACTCTGTGCTGTTAGTTTCCGAAATGCAAGTCGTGACGAAAAAGGAGGTCGCCACCGTTGTTCATATGGCAACACAGGCAATGTTACGAGAAGAGTTTTGATACTTTTAGAGGATAAAAGTTACAATATTACTGGGGATTCTAATCATACTCATATTACAGTTAATCGGGGTTTAACTTTTTCGCAGTTTGCTGAGATTTGCTGCTTTGGTATTCACAGCTCTCGATGTTTAAGTTTGTGAATACGGGATCACAAAAGCCGTCTATATGAAATATAATTACACTTTTTTATACAGGTATAAGAGTCACGTTTCGTGAAACATATTCACGTTTTATCAGTTTCAAAACATGTACGTGTTACTCTGTGCTGTTAGTTTCCGAAATGCAAGTCGTGACGAAAAAGGAGGTCGCCACCGTTGTTCATATGGCAACACAGGCAATGTTACGAGAAGAGTTTTGATACTTTTAGAGGATAAAAGTTACAATATTACTGGGGATTCTAATCATACTCATATTACAGTTAATCGGGGTTTAACTTTTTCGCAGTTTGCTGAGATTTGCTGCTTTGGTATTCACAGCTCTCGATGTTTAAGTTTGTGAATACGGGATCACAAAAGCCGTCTATATGAAATATAATTACACTTTTTTATACAGGTATAAGAGTCACGTTTCGTGAAACATATTCACGTTTTATCAGTTTCAAAACATGTACGTGTTACTCTGTGCTGTTAGTTTCCGAAATGCAAGTCGTGACGAAAAAGGAGGTCGCCACCGTTGTTCATATGGCAACACAGGCAAAGTTACGAGAAGAGTTTTGATACTTTTAGAGGATAAAAGTTACAATATTACTGGGGATTCTAATCATACTCATATTACAGTTAATCGGGGTTTAACTTTTTCGCAGTTTGCTGAGATTTGCTGCTTTGGTATTCACAGCTCTCGATGTTTAAGTTTGTGAATACGGGATCACAAAAGCCGTCTATATGAAATATAATTACACTTTTTTATACAGTTATAAGAGTCACGTTTCGTGAAACATATTCACGTTTTGTCAGTTTCAAAACATGTACGTGTTACTCTGTGCTGTTAGTTTCCGAAATGCAAGTCGTGACGAAAAAGGAGGTCGCCACCGTTGTTCATATGGCAACACAGGCAATGTTACGAGAAGAGTTTTGATACTTTTAGAGGATAAAAGTTACAATATTACTGGGGATTCTAATCATACTCATATTACAGTTAATCGGGGTTTAACTTTTTCGCAGTTTGCTGAGATTTGCTGCTTTGGTATTCACAGCTCTCGATGTTTAAGTTTGTGAATACGGGATCACAAAAGCCGTCTATATGAAATATAATTACACTTTTTTATACAGGTATAAGAGTCACGTTTCGTGAAACATATTCACGTTTTATCAGTTTCAAAACATGTACGTGTTACTCTGTGCTGTTAGTTTCCGAAATGCAAGTCGTGACGAAAAAGGAGGTCGCCACCGTTGTTCATATGGCAACACAGGCAATGTTACGAGAAGAGTTTTGATACTTTTAGAGGATAAAAGTTACAATATTACTGGGGATTCTAATCATACTTATATTACAGTTAATCGGGGTTTAACTTTTTCGCAGTTTGCTGAGATTTGCTGCTTTGGTATTCACAGCTCTCGATGTTTAAGTTTGTGAATACGGGATCACAAAAGCCGTCTATATGAAATATAATTACACTTTTTTATACAGTTATAAGAGTCACGTTTCGTGAAACATATTCACGTTTTGTCAGTTTCAAAACATGTACGTGTTACTCTGTGCTGTTAGTTTCCGAAATGCAAGTCGTGACGAAAAAGGAGGTCGCCACCGTTGTTCATATGGCAACACAGGCAATGTTACGAGAAGAGTTTTGATACTTTTAGAGGATAAAAGTTACAATATTACTGGGGATTCTAATCATACTCATATTACAGTTAATCGGGGTTTAACTTTTTCGCAGTTTGCTGAGATTTGCTGCTTTGGTATTCACAGCTCTCGATGTTTAAGTTTGTGAATACGGGATCACAAAAGCCGTCTATATGAAATATAATTACACTTTTTTATACAGGTATAAGAGTCACGTTTCGTGAAACATTTCACGTTTTATCAGTTTCAAAACATGTACGTGTTACTCTGTGCTGTTAGTTTCCGAAATGCAAGTCGTGACGAAAAAGGAGGTCGCCACCGTTGTTCATATGGCAACACAGGCAATGTTACGAGAAGAGTTTTGATACTTTTAGAGGATAAAAGTTACAATATTACTGGGGATTCTAATCATACTCATATTACAGTTAATCGGGGTTTAACTTTTTCGCAGTTTGCTGAGATTTGCTGCTTTGGTATTCACAGCTCTCGATGTTTAAGTTTGTGAATACGGGATCACAAAAGCCGTCTATATGAAATATAATTACACTTTTTTATACAGTTATAAGAGTCACGTTTCGTGAAACATATTCACGTTTTGTCAGTTTCAAAACATGTACGTGTTACTCTGTGCTGTTAGTTTCCGAAATGCAAGTCGTGACGAAAAAGGAGGTCGCCACCGTTGTTCATATGGCAACACAGGCAATGTTACGAGAAGAGTTTTGATACTTTTAGAGGATAAAAGTTACAATATTACTGGGGATTCTAATCATACTCATATTACAGTTAATCGGGGTTTAACTTTTTCGCAGTTTGCTGAGATTTGCTGCTTTGGTATTCACAGCTCTCGATGTTTAAGTTTGTGAATACGGGATCACAAAAGCCGTCTATATGAAATATAATTACACTTTTTTATACAGGTATAAGAGTCACGTTTCGTGAAACATTTCACGTTTTATCAGTTTCAAAACATGTACGTGTTACTCTGTGCTGTTAGTTTCCGAAATGCAAGTCGTGACGAAAAAGGAGGTCGCCACCGTTGTTCATATGGCAACACAGGCAATGTTACGAGAAGAGTTTTGATACTTTTAGAGGATAAAAGTTACAATATTACTGGGGATTCTAATCATACTTATATTACAGTTAATCGGGGTTTAACTTTTTCGCAGTTTGCTGAGATTTGCTGCTTTGGTATTCACAGCTCTCGATGTTTAAGTTTGTGAATACGGGATCACAAAAGCCGTCTATATGAAATATAATTACACTTTTTTATACAGTTATAAGAGTCACGTTTCGTGAAACATATTCACGTTTTGTCAGTTTCAAAACATGTACGTGTTACTCTGTGCTGTTAGTTTCCGAAATGCAAGTCGTGACGAAAAAGGAGGTCGCCACCGTTGTTCATATGGCAACACAGGCAATGTTACGAGAAGAGTTTTGATACTTTTAGAGGATAAAAGTTACAATATTACTGGGGATTCTAATCATACTCATATTACAGTTAATCGGGGTTTAACTTTTTCGCAGTTTGCTGAGATTTGCTGCTTTGGTATTCACAGCTCTCGATGTTTAAGTTTGTGAATACGGGATCACAAAAGCCGTCTATATGAAATATAATTACACTTTTTTATACAGGTATAAGAGTCACGTTTCGTGAAACATATTCACGTTTTATCAGTTTCAAAACATGTACGTGTTACTCTGTGCTGTTAGTTTCCGAAATGCAAGTCGTGACGAAAAAGGAGGTCGCCACCGTTGTTCATATGGCAACACAGGCAATGTTACGAGAAGAGTTTTGATACTTTTAGAGGATAAAAGTTACAATATTACTGGGGATTCTAATCATACTCATATTACAGTTAATCGGGGTTTAACTTTTTCGCAGTTTGCTGAGATTTGCTGCTTTGGTATTCACAGCTCTCGATGTTTAAGTTTGTGAATACGGGATCACAAAAGCCGTCTATATGAAATATAATTACACTTTTTTATACAGGTATAAGAGTCACGTTTCGTGAAACATATTCACGTTTTGTCAGTTTCAAAACATGTACGTGTTACTCTGTGCTGTTAGTTTCCGAAATGCAAGTCGTGACGAAAAAGGAGGTCGCCACCGTTGTTCATATGGCAACACAGGCAATGTTACGAGAAGAGTTTTGATACTTTTAGAGGATAAAAGTTACAATATTACTGGGGATTCTAATCATACTCATATTACAGTTAATCGGGGTTTAACTTTTTCGCAGTTTGCTGAGATTTGCTGCTTTGGTATTCACAGCTCTCGATGTTTAAGTTTGTGAATACGGGATCACAAAAGCCGTCTATATGAAATATAATTACACTTTTTTATACAGGTATAAGAGTCACGTTTCGTGAAACATATTCACGTTTTATCAGTTTCAAAACATGTACGTGTTACTCTGTGCTGTTAGTTTCCGAAATGCAAGTCGTGACGAAAAAGGAGGTCGCCACCGTTGTTCATATGGCAACACAGGCAATGTCACGAGAAGAGTTTTGATACTTTTAGAGGATAAAAGTTACAATATTACTGGGGATTCTAATCATACTTATATTACAGTTAATCGGGGTTTAACTTTTTCGCAGTTTGCTGAGATTTGCTGCTTTGGTATTCACAGCTCTCGATGTTTAAGTTTGTGAATACGGGATCACAAAAGCCGTCTATATGAAATATAATTACACTTTTTTATACAGGTATAAGAGTCACGTTTCGTGAAACATATTCACGTTTTATCAGTTTCAAAACATGTACGTGTTACTCTGTGCTGTTAGTTTCCGAAATGCAAGTCGTGACGAAAAAGGAGGTCGCCACCGTTGTTCATATGGCAACACAGGCAATGTTACGAGAAGAGTTTTGATACTTTTAGAGGATAAAAGTTACAATATTACTGGGGATTCTAATCATACTCATATTACAGTTAATCGGGGTTTAACTTTTTCGCAGTTTGCTGAGATTTGCTGCTTTGGTATTCACAGCTCTCGATGTTTAAGTTTGTGAATACGGGATCACAAAAGCCGTCTATATGAAATATAATTACACTTTTTTATACAGGTATAAGAGTCACGTTTCGTGAAACATATTCAGGTTTTATCAGTTTCAAAACATGTACGTGTTACTCTGTGCTGTTAGTTTCCGAAATGCAAGTCGTGACGAAAAAGGAGGTCGCCACCGTTGTTCATATGGCAACACAGGCAATGTTACGAGAAGAGTTTTGATACTTTTAGAGGATAAAAGTTACAATATTACTGGGGATTCTAATCATACTTATATTACAGTTAATCGGGGTTTAACTTTTTCGCAGTTTGCTGAGATTTGCTGCTTTGGTATTCACAGCTCTCGATGTTTAAGTTTGTGAATACGGGATCACAAAAGCCGTCTATATGAAATATAATTACACTTTTTTATACAGGTATAAGAGTCACGTTTCGTGAAACATATTCACGTTTTGTCAGTTTCAAAACATGTACGTGTTACTCTGTGCTGTTAGTTTCCGAAATGCAAGTCGTGACGAAAAAGGAGGTCGCCACCGTTGTTCATATGGCAACACAGGCAATGTTACGAGAAGAGTTTTGATACTTTTAGAGGATAAAAGTTACAATATTACTGGGGATTCTAATCATACTCATATTACAGTTAATCGGGGTTTAACTTTTTCGCAGTTTGCTGAGATTTGCTGCTTTGGTATTCACAGCTCTCGATGTTTAAGTTTGTGAATACGGGATCACAAAAGCCGTCTATATGAAATATAATTACACTTTTTTATACAGGTATAAGAGTCACGTTTCGTGAAACATATTCACGTTTTATCAGTTTCAAAACATGTACGTGTTACTCTGTGCTGTTAGTTTCCGAAATGCAAGTCGTGACGAAAAAGGAGGTCGCCACCGTTGTTCATATGGCAACACAGGCAATGTTACGAGAAGAGTTTTGATACTTTTAGAGGATAAAAGTTACAATATTACTGGGGATTCTAATCATACTCATATTACAGTTAATCGGGGTTTAACTTTTTCGCAGTTTGCTGAGATTTGCTGCTTTGGTATTCACAGCTCTCGATGTTTAAGTTTGTGAATACGGGATCACAAAAGCCGTCTATATGAAATATAATTACACTTTTTTATACAGGTATAAGAGTCACGTTTCGTGAAACATATTCACGTTTTATCAGTTTCAAAACATGTACGTGTTACTCTGTGCTGTTAGTTTCCGAAATGCAAGTCGTGACGAAAAAGGAGGTCGCCACCGTTGTTCATATGGCAACACAGGCAATGTTACGAGAAGAGTTTTGATACTTTTAGAGGATAAAAGTTACAATATTACTGGGGATTCTAATCATACTCATATTACAGTTAATCGGGGTTTAACTTTTTCGCAGTTTGCTGAGATTTGCTGCTTTGGTATTCACAGCTCTCGATGTTTAAGTTTGTGAATACGGGATCACAAAAGCCGTCTATATGAAATATAATTACACTTTTTTATACAGGTATAAGAGTCACGTTTCGTGAAACATATTCACGTTTTATCAGTTTCAAAACATGTACGTGTTACTCTGTGCTGTTAGTTTCCGAAATGCAAGTCGTGACGAAAAAGGAGGTCGCCACCGTTGTTCATATGGCAACACAGGCAATGTTACGAGAAGAGTTTTGATACTTTTAGAGGATAAAAGTTACAATATTACTGGGGATTCTAATCATACTCATATTACAGTTAATCGGGGTTTAACTTTTTCGCAGTTTGCTGAGATTTGCTGCTTTGGTATTCACAGCTCTCGATGTTTAAGTTTGTGAATACGGGATCACAAAAGCCGTCTATATGAAATATAATTACACTTTTTTATACAGGTATAAGAGTCACGTTTCGTGAAACATATTCACGTTTTATCAGTTTCAAAACATGTACGTGTTACTCTGTGCTGTTAGTTTCCGAAATGCAAGTCGTGACGAAAAAGGAGGTCGCCACCGTTGTTCATATGGCAACACAGGCAATGTTACGAGAAGAGTTTTGATACTTTTAGAGGATAAAAGTTACAATATTACTGGGGATTCTAATCATACTTATATTACAGTTAATCGGGGTTTAACTTTTTCGCAGTTTGCTGAGATTTGCTGCTTTGGTATTCACAGCTCTCGATGTTTAAGTTTGTGAATACGGGATCACAAAAGCCGTCTATATGAAATATAATTACACTTTTTTATACAGTTATAAGAGTCACGTTTCGTGAAACATATTCACGTTTTGTCAGTTTCAAAACATGTACGTGTTACTCTGTGCTGTTAGTTTCCGAAATGCAAGTCGTGACGAAAAAGGAGGTCGCCACCGTTGTTCATATGGCAACACAGGCAATGTTACGAGAAGAGTTTTGATACTTTTAGAGGATAAAAGTTACAATATTACTGGGGATTCTAATCATACTCATATTACAGTTAATCGGGGTTTAACTTTTTCGCAGTTTGCTGAGATTTGCTGCTTTGGTATTCACAGCTCTCGATGTTTAAGTTTGTGAATACGGGATCACAAAAGCCGTCTATATGAAATATAATTACACTTTTTTATACAGGTATAAGAGTCACGTTTCGTGAAACATATTCACGTTTTATCAGTTTCAAAACATGTACGTGTTACTCTGTGCTGTTAGTTTCCGAAATGCAAGTCGTGACGAAAAAGGAGGTCGCCACCGTTGTTCATATGGCAACACAGGCAATGTTACGAGAAGAGTTTTGATACTTTTAGAGGATAAAAGTTACAATATTACTGGGGATTCTAATCATACTCATATTACAGTTAATCGGGGTTTAACTTTTTCGCAGTTTGCTGAGATTTGCTGCTTTGGTATTCACAGCTCTCGATGTTTAAGTTTGTGAATACGGGATCACAAAAGCCGTCTATATGAAATATAATTACACTTTTTTATACAGGTATAAGAGTCACGTTTCGTGAAACATATTCACGTTTTATCAGTTTCAAAACATGTACGTGTTACTCTGTGCTGTTAGTTTCCGAAATGCAAGTCGTGACGAAAAAGGAGGTCGCCACCGTTGTTCATATGGCAACACAGGCAATGTTACGAGAAGAGTTTTGATACTTTTAGAGGATAAAAGTTACAATATTACTGGGGATTCTAATCATACTCATATTACAGTTAATCGGGGTTTAACTTTTTCGCAGTTTGCTGAGATTTGCTGCTTTGGTATTCACAGCTCTCGATGTTTAAGTTTGTGAATACGGGATCACAAAAGCCGTCTATATGAAATATAATTACACTTTTTTATACAGGTATAAGAGTCACGTTTCGTGAAACATATTCACGTTTTATCAGTTTCAAAACATGTACGTGTTACTCTGTGCTGTTAGTTTCCGAAATGCAAGTCGTGACGAAAAAGGAGGTCGCCACCGTTGTTCATATGGCAACACAGGCAATGTTACGAGAAGAGTTTTGATACTTTTAGAGGATAAAAGTTACAATATTACTGGGGATTCTAATCATACTCATATTACAGTTAATCGGGGTTTAACTTTTTCGCAGTTTGCTGAGATTTGCTGCTTTGGTATTCACAGCTCTCGATGTTTAAGTTTGTGAATACGGGATCACAAAAGCCGTCTATATGAAATATAATTACACTTTTTTATACAGGTATAAGAGTCACGTTTCGTGAAACATATTCACGTTTTATCAGTTTCAAAACATGTACGTGTTACTCTGTGCTGTTAGTTTCCGAAATGCAAGTCGTGACGAAAAAGGAGGTCGCCACCGTTGTTCATATGGCAACACAGGCAATGTTACGAGAAGAGTTTTGATACTTTTAGAGGATAAAAGTTACAATATTACTGGGGATTCTAATCATACTCATATTACAGTTAATCGGGGTTTAACTTTTTCGCAGTTTGCTGAGATTTGCTGCTTTGGTATTCACAGCTCTCGATGTTTAAGTTTGTGAATACGGGATCACAAAAGCCGTCTATATGAAATATAATTACACTTTTTTATACAGGTATAAGAGTCACGTTTCGTGAAACATATTCACGTTTTGTCAGTTTCAAAACATGTACGTGTTACTCTGTGCTGTTAGTTTCCGAAATGCAAGTCGTGACGAAAAAGGAGGTCGCCACCGTTGTTCATATGGCAACACAGGCAATGTTACGAGAAGAGTTTTGATACTTTTAGAGGATAAAAGTTACAATATTACTGGGGATTCTAATCATACTCATATTACAGTTAATCGGGGTTTAACTTTTTCGCAGTTTGCTGAGATTTGCTGCTTTGGTATTCACAGCTCTCGATGTTTAAGTTTGTGAATACGGGATCACAAAAGCCGTCTATATGAAATATAATTACACTTTTTTATACAGGTATAAGAGTCACGTTTCGTGAAACATATTCACGTTTTATCAGTTTCAAAACATGTACGTGTTACTCTGTGCTGTTAGTTTCCGAAATGCAAGTCGTGACGAAAAAGGAGGTCGCCACCGTTGTTCATATGGCAACACAGGCAATGTTACGAGAAGAGTTTTGATACTTTTAGAGGATAAAAGTTACAATATTACTGGGGATTCTAATCATACTCATATTACAGTTAATCGGGGTTTAACTTTTTCGCAGTTTGCTGAGATTTGCTGCTTTGGTATTCACAGCTCTCGATGTTTAAGTTTGTGAATACGGGATCACAAAAGCCGTCTATATGAAATATAATTACACTTTTTTATACAGGTATAAGAGTCACGTTTCGTGAAACATATTCACGTTTTATCAGTTTCAAAACATGTACGTGTTACTCTGTGCTGTTAGTTTCCGAAATGCAAGTCGTGACGAAAAAGGAGGTCGCCACCGTTGTTCATATGGCAACACAGGCAATGTTACGAGAAGAGTTTTGATACTTTTAGAGGATAAAAGTTACAATATTACTGGGGATTCTAATCATACTCATATTACAGTTAATCGGGGTTTAACTTTTTCGCAGTTTGCTGAGATTTGCTGCTTTGGTATTCACAGCTCTCGATGTTTAAGTTTGTGAATACGGGATCACAAAAGCCGTCTATATGAAATATAATTACACTTTTTTATACAGTTATAAGAGTCACGTTTCGTGAAACATATTCACGTTTTGTCAGTTTCAAAACATGTACGTGTTACTCTGTGCTGTTAGTTTCCGAAATGCAAGTCGTGACGAAAAAGGAGGTCGCCACCGTTGTTCATATGGCAACACAGGCAATGTTACGAGAAGAGTTTTGATACTTTTAGAGGATAAAAGTTACAATATTACTGGGGATTCTAATCATACTCATATTACAGTTAATCGGGGTTTAACTTTTTCGCAGTTTGCTGAGATTTGCTGCTTTGGTATTCACAGCTCTCGATGTTTAAGTTTGTGAATACGGGATCACAAAAGCCGTCTATATGAAATATAATTACACTTTTTTATACAGGTATAAGAGTCACGTTTCGTGAAACATTTCACGTTTTATCAGTTTCAAAACATGTACGTGTTACTCTGTGCTGTTAGTTTCCGAAATGCAAGTCGTGACGAAAAAGGAGGTCGCCACCGTTGTTCATATGGCAACACAGGCAATGTTACGAGAAGAGTTTTGATACTTTTAGAGGATAAAAGTTACAATATTACTGGGGATTCTAATCATACTCATATTACAGTTAATCGGGGTTTAACTTTTTCGCAGTTTGCTGAGATTTGCTGCTTTGGTATTCACAGCTCTCGATGTTTAAGTTTGTGAATACGGAATCACAAAAGCCGTCTATATGAAATATAATTACACTTTTTTATACAGTTATAAGAGTCACGTTTCGTGAAACATATTCACGTTTTGTCAGTTTCAAAACATGTACGTGTTACTCTGTGCTGTTAGTTTCCGAAATGCAAGTCGTGACGAAAAAGGAGGTCGCCACCGTTGTTCATATGGCAACACAGGCAATGTTACGAGAAGAGTTTTGATACTTTTAGAGGATAAAAGTTACAATATTACTGGGGATTCTAATCATACTCATATTACAGTTAATCGGGGTTTAACTTTTTCGCAGTTTGCTGAGATTTGCTGCTTTGGTATTCACAGCTCTCGATGTTTAAGTTTGTGAATACGGGATCACAAAAGCCGTCTATATGAAATATAATTACACTTTTTTATACAGGTATAAGAGTCACGTTTCGTGAAACATATTCACGTTTTATCAGTTTCAAAACATGTACGTGTTACTCTGTGCTGTTAGTTTCCGAAATGCAAGTCGTGACGAAAAAGGAGGTCGCCACCGTTGTTCATATGGCAACACAGGCAATGTTACGAGAAGAGTTTTGATACTTTTAGAGGATAAAAGTTACAATATTACTGGGGATTCTAATCATACTCATATTACAGTTAATCGGGGTTTAACTTTTTCGCAGTTTGCTGAGATTTGCTGCTTTGGTATTCACAGCTCTCGATGTTTAAGTTTGTGAATACGGGATCACAAAAGCCGTCTATATGAAATATAATTACACTTTTTTATACAGGTATAAGAGTCACGTTTCGTGAAACATATTCACGTTTTATCAGTTTCAAAACATGTACGTGTTACTCTGTGCTGTTAGTTTCCGAAATGCAAGTCGTGACGAAAAAGGAGGTCGCCACCGTTGTTCATATGGCAACACAGGCAATGTTACGAGAAGAGTTTTGATACTTTTAGAGGATAAAAGTTACAATATTACTGGGGATTCTAATCATACTCATATTACAGTTAATCGGGGTTTAACTTTTTCGCAGTTTGCTGAGATTTGCTGCTTTGGTATTCACAGCTCTCGATGTTTAAGTTTGTGAATACGGAATCACAAAAGCCGTCTATATGAAATATAATTACACTTTTTTATACAGTTATAAGAGTCACGTTTCGTGAAACATATTCACGTTTTGTCAGTTTCAAAACATGTACGTGTTACTCTGTGCTGTTAGTTTCCGAAATGCAAGTCGTGACGAAAAAGGAGGTCGCCACCGTTGTTCATATGGCAACACAGGCAATGTTACGAGAAGAGTTTTGATACTTTTAGAGGATAAAAGTTACAATATTACTGGGGATTCTAATCATACTCATATTACAGTTAATCGGGGTTTAACTTTTTCGCAGTTTGCTGAGATTTGCTGCTTTGGTATTCACAGCTCTCGATGTTTAAGTTTGTGAATACGGGATCACAAAAGCCGTCTATATGAAATATAATTACACTTTTTTATACAGGTATAAGAGTCACGTTTCGTGAAACATTTCACGTTTTATCAGTTTCAAAACATGTACGTGTTACTCTGTGCTGTTAGTTTCCGAAATGCAAGTCGTGACGAAAAAGGAGGTCGCCACCGTTGTTCATATGGCAACACAGGCAATGTTACGGGAAGAGTTTTGATACTTTTAGAGGATAAAAGTTACAATATTACTGGGGATTCTAATCATACTCATATTACAGTTAATCGGGGTTTAACTTTTTCGCAGTTTGCTGAGATTTGCTGCTTTGGTATTCACAGCTCTCGATGTTTAAGTTTGTGAATACGGGATCACAAAAGCCGTCTATATGAAATATAATTACACTTTTTTATACAGGTATAAGAGTCACGTTTCGTGAAACATATTCACGTTTTATCAGTTTCAAAACATGTACGTGTTACTCTGTGCTGTTAGTTTCCGAAATGCAAGTCGTGACGAAAAAGGAGGTCGCCACCGTTGTTCAAATGGCAACACAGGCAATGTTACGAGAAGAGTTTTGATACTTTTAGTGGATAAAAGTTACAATTTTTCTGGGGATTCTAATCATATTTATATTACAGTTAATCGGGGTTTAACTTTTTCGCAGTTTGCTGAGATTTGCTGCTTTGGTATTCACAGCTCTCGATGTTTAAGTTTGTGAATACGGGATCACAAAAGCCGTCTATATGAAATATAATTACACTTTTTTATACAGGTATAAGAGTCACGTTTCGTGAAACATATTCACGTTTTATCAGTTTCAAAACATGTACGTGTTACTCTGTGCTGTTAGTTTCCGAAATGCAAGTCGTGACGAAAAAGGAGGTCGCCACCGTTGTTCAAATGGCAACACAGGCAATGTTACGAGAAGAGTTTTGATACTTTTAGTGGATAAAAGTTACAATTTTTCTGGGGATTCTAATCATATTTATATTACAGTTAATCGGGGTTTAACTTTTTCGCAGTTTGCTGAGATTTGCTGCTTTGGTATTCACAGCTCTCGATGTTTAAGTTTGTGAATACGGGATCACAAAAGCCGTCTATATGAAATATAATTACACTTTTTTATACAGGTATAAGAGTCACGTTTCGTGAAACATATTCACGTTTTATCAGTTTCAAAACATGTACGTGTTACTCTGTGCTGTTAGTTTCCGAAATGCAAGTCGTGACGAAAAAGGAGGTCGCCACCGTTGTTCATATGGCAACACAGGCAATGTTACGAGAAGAGTTTTGATACTTTTAGAGGATAAAAGTTACAATATTACTGGGGATTCTAATCATACTCATATTACAGTTAATCGGGGTTTAACTTTTTCGCAGTTTGCTGAGATTTGCTGCTTTGGTATTCACAGCTCTCGATGTTTAAGTTTGTGAATACGGGATCACAAAAGCCGTCTATATGAAATATAATTACACTTTTTTATACAGGGTATAAGAGTCACGTTTCGTGAAACATTTCACGTTTTATCAGTTTCAAAACATGTACGTGTTACTCTGTGCTGTTAGTTTCCGAAATGCAAGTCGTGACGAAAAAGGAGGTCGCCACCGTTGTTCATATGGCAACACAGGCAATGTTACGAGAAGAGTTTTGATACTTTTAGAGGATAAAAGTTACAATATTACTGGGGATTCTAATCATACTCATATTACAGTTAATCGGGGTTTAAGTTTTTCGCAGTTTGCTGAGATTTGCTGCTTTGGTATTCACAGCTCTCGATGTTTAAGTTTGTGAATACGGAATCACAAAAGCCGTCTATATGAAATATAATTACACTTTTTTTATACAGTTATAAGAGTCACGTTTCGTGAAACATATTCACGTTTTGTCAGTTTCAAAACATGTACGTGTTACTCTGTGCTGTTAGTTTCCGAAATGCAAGTCGTGACGAAAAAGGAGGTCGCCACCGTTGTTCATATGGCAACACAGGCAATGTTACGAGAAGAGTTTTGATACTTTTAGAGGATCAAAAGTTACAATATTACTGGGGATTCTAATCATACTCATATTACAGTTAATCGGGGTTTAACTTTTTCGCAGTTTGCTGAGATTTGCTGCTTTGGTATTCACAGCTCTCGATGTTTAAGTTTGTGAATACGGGATCACAAAAGCCGTCTATATGAAATATAATTACACTTTTTTATACAGGTATAAGAGTCACGTTTCGTGAAACATTTCACGTTTTATCAGTTTCAAAACATGTACGTGTTACTCTGTGCTGTTAGTTTCCGAAATGCAAGTCGTGACGAAAAAGGAGGTCGCCACCGTTGTTCATATGGCAACACAGGCAATGTCACGAGAAGAGTTTTGATACTTTTAGAGGATAAAAGTTACAATATTACTGGGGATTCTAATCATACTTATATTACAGTTAACGGGGGTTTAACTTTTTCGCAGTTTGCTGAGATTTGCTGCTTTGGTATTCACAGCTCTCGATGTTTAAGTTTGTGAATACGGAATCACAAAAGCCGTCTATATGAAATATAATTACACTTTTTTATACAGTTATAAGAGTCACGTTTCGTGAAACATATTCACGTTTTGTCAGTTTCAAAACATGTACGTGTTACTCTGTGCTGTTAGTTTCCGAAATGCAAGTCGTGACGAAAAAGGAGGTCGCCACCGTTGTTCATATGGCAACACAGGCAATGTTACGAGAAGAGTTTTGATACTTTTAGAGGATAAAAGTTACAATATTACTGGGGATTCTAATCATACTCATATTACAGTTAATCGGGGTTTAACTTTTTCGCAGTTTGCTGAGATTTGCTGCTTTGGTATTCACAGCTCTCGATGTTTAAGTTTGTGAATACGGGATCACAAAAGCCGTCTATATGAAATATAATTACACTTTTTTATACAGGTATAAGAGTCACGTTTCGTGAAACATTTCACGTTTTATCAGTTTCAAAACATGTACGTGTTACTCTGTGCTGTTAGTTTCCGAAATGCAAGTCGTGACGAAAAAGGAGGTCGCCACCGTTGTTCATATGGCAACACAGGCAATGTCACGAGAAGAGTTTTGATACTTTTAGAGGATAAAAGTTACAATATTACTGGGGATTCTAATCATACTTATATTATAGTTAATCGGGGTTTAACTTTTTCGCAGTTTGCTGAGATTTGCTGCTTTGGTATTCACAGCTCTCGATGTTTAAGTTTGTGAATACGGGATCACAAAAGCCGTCTATATGAAATATAATTACACTTTTTTATACAGTTATAAGAGTCACGTTTCGTGAAACATATTCACGTTTTGTCAGTTTCAAAACATGTACGTGTTACTCTGTGCTGTTAGTTTCCGAAATGCAAGTCGTGACGAAAAAGGAGGTCGCCACCGTTGTTCATATGGCAACACAGGCAATGTTACGAGAAGAGTTTTGATACTTTTAGAGGATAAAAGTTACAATATTACTGGGGATTCTAATCATACTCATATTACAGTTAATCGGGGTTTAACTTTTTCGCAGTTTGCTGAGATTTGCTGCTTTGGTATTCACAGCTCTCGATGTTTAAGTTTGTGAATACGGGATCACAAAAGCCGTCTATATGAAATATAATTACACTTTTTTATACAGGTATAAGAGTCACGTTTCGTGAAACATATTCAGGTTTTATCAGTTTCAAAACATGTACGTGTTACTCTGTGCTGTTAGTTTCCGAAATACAAGTCGTGACGAAAAAGGAGGTCGCCACCGTTGTTCATATGGCAACACAGGCAATGTCACGAGAAGAGTTTTGATACTTTTAGAGGATAAAAGTTACAATATTACTGGGGATTCTAATCATACTTATATTACAGTTAATCGGGGTTTAACTTTTTCGCAGTTTGCTGAGATTTGCTGCTTTGGTATTCACAGCTCTCGATGTTTAAGTTTGTGAATACGGGATCACAAAAGCCGTCTATATGAAATATAATTACACTTTTTTATACAGTTATAAGAGTCACGTTTCGTGAAACATATTCACGTTTTGTCAGTTTCAAAACATGTACGTGTTACTCTGTGCTGTTAGTTTCGAAATGCAAGTCGTGACGAAAAAGGAGGTCGCCACCGTTGTTCATATGGCAACACAGGCAATGTTACGAGAAGAGTTTTGATACTTTTAGAGGATAAAAGTTACAATATTACTGGGGATTCTAATCATACTCATATTACAGTTAATCGGGGTTTAAGTTTTTCGCAGTTTGCTGAGATTTGCTGCTTTGGTATTCACAGCTCTCGATGTTTAAGTTTGTGAATACGGGATCACAAAAGCCGTCTATATGAAATATAATTACACTTTTTTTATACAGGTATAAGAGTCACGTTTCGTGAAACATTTCACGTTTTATCAGTTTCAAAACATGTACGTGTTACTCTGTGCTGTTAGTTTCCGAAATGCAAGTCGTGACGAAAAAGGAGGTCGCCACCGTTGTTCATATGGCAACACAGGCAATGTTACGAGAAGAGTTTTGATACTTTTAGAGGATAAAAGTTACAATATTACTGGGGATTCTAATCATACTTATATTACAGTTAATCGGGGTTTAACTTTTTCGCAGTTTGCTGAGATTTGCTGCTTTGGTATTCACAGCTCTCGATGTTTAAGTTTGTGAATACGGGATCACAAAAGCCGTCTATATGAAATATAATTACACTTTTTTATACAGTTATAAGAGTCACGTTTCGTGAAACATATTCACGTTTTGTCAGTTTCAAAACATGTACGTGTTACTCTGTGCTGTTAGTTTCCGAAATGCAAGTCGTGACGAAAAAGGAGGTCGCCACCGTTGTTCATATGGCAACACAGGCAATGTTACGAGAAGAGTTTTGATACTTTTAGAGGATAAAAGTTACAATATTACTGGGGATTCTAATCATACTCATATTACAGTTAATCGGGGTTTAACTTTTTCGCAGTTTGCTGAGATTTGCTGCTTTGGTATTCACAGCTCTCGATGTTTAAGTTTGTGAATACGGGATCACAAAAGCCGTCTATATGAAATATAATTACACTTTTTTATACAGGTATAAGAGTCACGTTTCGTGAAACATTTCACGTTTTATCAGTTTCAAAACATGTACGTGTTACTCTGTGCTGTTAGTTTCCGAAATGCAAGTCGTGACGAAAAAGGAGGTCGCCACCGTTGTTCATATGGCAACACAGGCAATGTCACGAGAAGAGTTTTGATACTTTTAGAGGATAAAAGTTACAATATTACTGGGGATTCTAATCATACTTATATTACAGTTAATCGGGGTTTAACTTTTTCGCAGTTTGCTGAGATTTGCTGCTTTGGTATTCACAGCTCTCGATGTTTAAGTTTGTGAATACGGAATCACAAAAGCCGTCTATATGAAATATAATTACACTTTTTTATACAGTTATAAGAGTCACGTTTCGTGAAACATATTCACGTTTTGTCAGTTTCAAAACATGTACGTGTTACTCTGTGCTGTTAGTTTCCGAAATGCAAGTCGTGACGAAAAAGGAGGTCGCCACCGTTGTTCATATGGCAACACAGGCAATGTTACGAGAAGAGTTTTGATACTTTTAGAGGATAAAAGTTACAATATTACTGGGGATTCTAATCATACTCATATTACAGTTAATCGGGGTTTAACTTTTTCGCAGTTTGCTGAGATTTGCTGCTTTGGTATTCACAGCTCTCGATGTTTAAGTTTGTGAATACGGGATCACAAAAGCCGTCTATATGAAATATAATTACACTTTTTTATACAGGTATAAGAGTCACGTTTCGTGAAACATTTCACGTTTTATCAGTTTCAAAACATGTACGTGTTACTCTGTGCTGTTAGTTTCCGAAATGCAAGTCGTGACGAAAAAGGAGGTCGCCACCGTTGTTCATATGGCAACACAGGCAATGTCACGAGAAGAGTTTTGATACTTTTAGAGGATAAAAGTTACAATATTACTGGGGATTCTAATCATACTTATATTATAGTTAATCGGGGTTTAACTTTTTCGCAGTTTGCTGAGATTTGCTGCTTTGGTATTCACAGCTCTCGATGTTTAAGTTTGTGAATACGGGATCACAAAAGCCGTCTATATGAAATATAATTACACTTTTTTATACAGTTATAAGAGTCACGTTTCGTGAAACATATTCACGTTTTGTCAGTTTCAAAACATGTACGTGTTACTCTGTGCTGTTAGTTTCGAAATGCAAGTCGTGACGAAAAAGGAGGTCGCCACCGTTGTTCATATGGCAACACAGGCAAAGTTACGGGAAGAGTTTTGATACTTTTAGAGGATAAAAGTTACAATATTACTGGGGATTCTAATCATACTCATATTACAGTTAATCGGGGTTTAACTTTTTCGCAGTTTGCTGAGATTTGCTGCTTTGGTATTCACAGCTCTCGATGTTTAAGTTTGTGAATACGGGATCACAAAAGCCGTCTATATGAAATATAATTACACTTTTTTATACAGGTATAAGAGTCACGTTTCGTGAAACATTTCACGTTTTATCAGTTTCAAAACATGTACGTGTTACTCTGTGCTGTTAGTTTCCGAAATGCAAGTCGTGACGAAAAAGGAGGTCGCCACCGTTGTTCATATGGCAACACAGGCAATGTCACGAGAAGAGTTTTGATACTTTTAGAGGATAAAAGTTACAATATTACTGGGGATTCTAATCATACTTATATTACAGTTAATCGGGGTTTAACTTTTTCGCAGTTTGCTGAGATTTGCTGCTTTGGTATTCACAGCTCTCGATGTTTAAGTTTGTGAATACGGAATCACAAAAGCCGTCTATATGAAATATAATTACACTTTTTTATACAGTTATAAGAGTCACGTTTCGTGAAACATATTCACGTTTTGTCAGTTTCAAAACATGTACGTGTTACTCTGTGCTGTTAGTTTCCGAAATGCAAGTCGTGACGAAAAAGGAGGTCGCCACCGTTGTTCATATGGCAACACAGGCAATGTTACGAGAAGAGTTTTGATACTTTTAGAGGATAAAAGTTACAATATTACTGGGGATTCTAATCATACTCATATTACAGTTAATCGGGGTTTAACTTTTTCGCAGTTTGCTGAGATTTGCTGCTTTGGTATTCACAGCTCTCGATGTTTAAGTTTGTGAATACGGGATCACAAAAGCCGTCTATATGAAATATAATTACACTTTTTTATACAGGTATAAGAGTGACGTTTCGTGAAACATATTCACGTTTTATCAGTTTCAAAACATGTACGTGTTACTCTGTGCTGTTAGTTTCCGAAATGCAAGTCGTGACGAAAAAAGGAGGTCGCCACCGTTGTTCATATGGCAACACAGGCAAAGTTACGGGAAGAGTTTTGATACTTTTAGAGGATAAAAGTTACAATATTACTGGGGATTCTAATCATACTCATATTACAGTTAATCGGGGTTTAACTTTTTCGCAGTTTGCTGAGATTTGCTGCTTTGGTATTCACAGCTCTCGATGTTTAAGTTTGTGAATACGGGATCACAAAAGCCGTCTATATGAAATATAATTACACTTTTTTATACAGGTATAAGAGTCACGTTTCGTGAAACATATTCACGTTTTATCAGTTTCAAAACATGTACGTGTTACTCTGTGCTGTTAGTTTCCGAAATGCAAGTCGTGACGAAAAAGGAGGTCGCCACCGTTGTTCAAATGGCAACACAGGCAATGTTACGAGAAGAGTTTTGATACTTTTAGTGGATAAAAGTTACAATTTTTCTGGGGATTCTAATCATATTTATATTACAGTTAATCGGGGTTTAACTTTTTCGCAGTTTGCTGAGATTTGCTGCTTTGGTATTCACAGCTCTCGATGTTTAAGTTTGTGAATACGGGATCACAAAAGCCGTCTATATGAAATATAATTACACTTTTTTATACAGTTATAAGAGTCACGTTTCGTGAAACATATTCACGTTTTGTCAGTTTCAAAACATGTACGTGTTACTCTGTGCTGTTAGTTTCGAAATGCAAGTCGTGACGAAAAAGGAGGTCGCCACCGTTGTTCATATGGCAACACAGGCAATGTTACGAGAAGAGTTTTGATACTTTTAGAGGATAAAAGTTACAATATTACTGGGGATTCTAATCATACTCATATTACAGTTAATCGGGGTTTAACTTTTTCGCAGTTTGCTGAGATTTGCTGCTTTGGTATTCACAGCTCTCGATGTTTAAGTTTGTGAATACGGGATCACAAAAGCCGTCTATATGAAATATAATTACACTTTTTTATACAGGTATAAGAGTCACGTTTCGTGAAACATTTCACGTTTTATCAGTTTCAAAACATGTACGTGTTACTCTGTGCTGTTAGTTTCCGAAATGCAAGTCGTGACGAAAAAGGAGGTCGCCACCGTTGTTCATATGGCAACACAGGCAATGTTACGAGAAGAGTTTTGATACTTTTAGAGGATAAAAGTTACAATATTACTGGGGATTCTAATCATACTTATATTACAGTTAATCGGGGTTTAACTTTTTCGCAGTTTGCTGAGATTTGCTGCTTTGGTATTCACAGCTCTCGATGTTTAAGTTTGTGAATACGGAATCACAAAAGCCGTCTATATGAAATATAATTACACTTTTTTATACAGTTATAAGAGTCACGTTTCGTGAAACATATTCACGTTTTGTCAGTTTCAAAACATGTACGTGTTACTCTGTGCTGTTAGTTTCCGAAATGCAAGTCGTGACGAAAAAGGAGGTCGCCACCGTTGTTCATATGGCAACACAGGCAATGTTACGAGAAGAGTTTTGATACTTTTAGAGGATAAAAGTTACAATATTACTGGGGATTCTAATCATACTCATATTACAGTTAATCGGGGTTTAACTTTTTCGCAGTTTGCTGAGATTTGCTGCTTTGGTATTCACAGCTCTCGATGTTTAAGTTTGTGAATACGGGATCACAAAAGCCGTCTATATGAAATATAATTACACTTTTTTATACAGGTATAAGAGTGACGTTTCGTGAAACATATTCACGTTTTATCAGTTTCAAAACATGTACGTGTTACTCTGTGCTGTTAGTTTCCGAAATGCAAGTCGTGACGAAAACGGAGGTCGCCACCGTTGTTCATATGGCAACACAGGCAAAGTTACGGGAAGAGTTTTGATACTTTTAGAGGATAAAAGTTACAATATTACTGGGGATTCTAATCATACTCATATTACAGTTAATCGGGGTTTAACTTTTTCGCAGTTTGCTGAGATTTGCTGCTTTGGTATTCACAGCTCTCGATGTTTAAGTTTGTGAATACGGGATCACAAAAGCCGTCTATATGAAATATAATTACACTTTTTTATACAGGTATAAGAGTCACGTTTCGTGAAACATTTCACGTTTTATCAGTTTCAAAACATGTACGTGTTACTCTGTGCTGTTAGTTTCGAAATGCAAGTCGTGACGAAAAAGGAGGTCGCCACCGTTGTTCATATGGCAACACAGGCAATGTCACGAGAAGAGTTTTGATACTTTTAGAGGATAAAAGTTACAATATTACTGGGGATTCTAATCATACTTATATTATAGTTAATCGGGGTTTAACTTTTTCGCAGTTTGCTGAGATTTGCTGCTTTGGTATTCACAGCTCTCGATGTTTAAGTTTGTGAATACGGGATCACAAAAGCCGTCTATATGAAATATAATTACACTTTTTTATACAGGTATAAGAGTGACGTTTCGTGAAACATATTCACGTTTTATCAGTTTCAAAACATGTACGTGTTACTCTGTGCTGTTAGTTTCCGAAATGCAAGTCGTGACGAAAAAGGAGGTCGCCACCGTTGTTCATATGGCAACACAGGCAAAGTTACGAGAAGAGTTTTGATACTTTTAGAGGATAAAAGTTACAATATTACTGGGGATTCTAATCATACTCATATTACAGTTAATCGGGGTTTAACTTTTTCGCAGTTTGCTGAGATTTGCTGCTTTGGTATTCACAGCTCTCGATGTTTAAGTTTGTGAATACGGGATCACAAAAGCCGTCTATATGAAATATAATTACACTTTTTTATACAGGTATAAGAGTGACGTTTCGTGAAACATATTCACGTTTTATCAGTTTCAAAACATGTACGTGTTACTCTGTGCTGTTAGTTTCCGAAATGCAAGTCGTGACGAAAAAGGAGGTCGCCACCGTTGTTCATATGGCAACACAGGCAAAGTTACGGGAAGAGTTTTGATACTTTTAGAGGATAACAGTTACAATATTACTGGGGATTCTAATCATACTCATATTACAGTTAATCGGGGTTTAACTTTTTCGCAGTTTGCTGAGATTTGCTGCTTTGGTATTCACAGCTCTCGATGTTTAAGTTTGTGAATACGGGATCACAAAAGCCGTCTATATGAAATATAATTACACTTTTTTATACAGGTATAAGAGTCACGTTTCGTGAAACATATTCACGTTTTATCAGTTTCAAAACATGTACGTGTTACTCTGTGCTGTTAGTTTCCGAAATGCAAGTCGTGACGAAAAAGGAGGTCGCCACCGTTGTTCAAATGGCAACACAGGCAATGTTACGAGAAGAGTTTTGATACTTTTAGTGGATAAAAGTTACAATTTTTCTGGGGATTCTAATCATATTTATATTACAGTTAATCGGGGTTTAACTTTTTCGCAGTTTGCTGAGATTTGCTGCTTTGGTATTCACAGCTCTCGATGTTTAAGTTTGTGAATACGGGATCACAAAAGCCGTCTATATGAAATATAATTACACTTTTTTATACAGTTATAAGAGTCACGTTTCGTGAAACATATTCACGTTTTGTCAGTTTCAAAACATGTACGTGTTACTCTGTGCTGTTAGTTTCGAAATGCAAGTCGTGACGAAAAAGGAGGTCGCCACCGTTGTTCATATGGCAACACAGGCAATGTTACGAGAAGAGTTTTGATACTTTTAGAGGATAAAAGTTACAATATTACTGGGGATTCTAATCATACTCATATTACAGTTAATCGGGGTTTAACTTTTTCGCAGTTTGCTGAGATTTGCTGCTTTGGTATTCACAGCTCTCGATGTTTAAGTTTGTGAATACGGGATCACAAAAGCCGTCTATATGAAATATAATTACACTTTTTTATACAGGTATAAGAGTCACGTTTCGTGAAACATTTCACGTTTTATCAGTTTCAAAACATGTACGTGTTACTCTGTGCTGTTAGTTTCCGAAATGCAAGTCGTGACGAAAAAGGAGGTCGCCACCGTTGTTCATATGGCAACACAGGCAATGTTACGAGAAGAGTTTTGATACTTTTAGAGGATAAAAGTTACAATATTACTGGGGATTCTAATCATACTCATATTACAGTTAATCGGGGTTTAACTTTTTCGCAGTTTGCTGAGATTTGCTGCTTTGGTATTCACAGCTCTCGATGTTTAAGTTTGTGAATACGGAATCACAAAAGCCGTCTATATGAAATATAATTACACTTTTTTATACAGTTATAAGAGTCACGTTTCGTGAAACATATTCACGTTTTGTCAGTTTCAAAACATGTACGTGTTACTCTGTGCTGTTAGTTTCCGAAATGCAAGTCGTGACGAAAAAGGAGGTCGCCACCGTTGTTCATATGGCAACACAGGCAATGTTACGAGAAGAGTTTTGATACTTTTAGAGGATAAAAGTTACAATATTACTGGGGATTCTAATCATACTCATATTACAGTTAATCGGGGTTTAACTTTTTCGCAGTTTGCTGAGATTTGCTGCTTTGGTATTCACAGCTCTCGATGTTTAAGTTTGTGAATACGGGATCACAAAAGCCGTCTATATGAAATATAATTACACTTTTTTATACAGGTATAAGAGTCACGTTTCGTGAAACATTTCACGTTTTATCAGTTTCAAAACATGTACGTGTTACTCTGTGCTGTTAGTTTCCGAAATGCAAGTCGTGACGAAAAAGGAGGTCGCCACCGTTGTTCATATGGCAACACAGGCAATGTCACGAGAAGAGTTTTGATACTTTTAGAGGATAAAAGTTACAATATTACTGGGGATTCTAATCATACTTATATTACAGTTAATCGGGGTTTAACTTTTTCGCAGTTTGCTGAGATTTGCTGCTTTGGTATTCACAGCTCTCGATGTTTAAGTTTGTGAATACGGAATCACAAAAGCCGTCTATATGAAATATAATTACACTTTTTTATACAGTTATAAGAGTCACGTTTCGTGAAACATATTCACGTTTTGTCAGTTTCAAAACATGTACGTGTTACTCTGTGCTGTTAGTTTCCGAAATGCAAGTCGTGACGAAAAAGGAGGTCGCCACCGTTGTTCATATGGCAACACAGGCAATGTTACGAGAAGAGTTTTGATACTTTTAGAGGATAAAAGTTACAATATTACTGGGGATTCTAATCATACTCATATTACAGTTAATCGGGGTTTAACTTTTTCGCAGTTTGCTGAGATTTGCTGCTTTGGTATTCACAGCTCTCGATGTTTAAGTTTGTGAATACGGGATCACAAAAGCCGTCTATATGAAATATAATTACACTTTTTTATACAGGTATAAGAGTGACGTTTCGTGAAACATATTCACGTTTTATCAGTTTCAAAACATGTACGTGTTACTCTGTGCTGTTAGTTTCCGAAATGCAAGTCGTGACGAAAACGGAGGTCGCCACCGTTGTTCATATGGCAACACAGGCAAAGTTACGGGAAGAGTTTTGATACTTTTAGAGGATAAAAGTTACAATATTACTGGGGATTCTAATCATACTCATATTACAGTTAATCGGGGTTTAACTTTTTCGCAGTTTGCTGAGATTTGCTGCTTTGGTATTCACAGCTCTCGATGTTTAAGTTTGTGAATACGGGATCACAAAAGCCGTCTATATGAAATATAATTACACTTTTTTATACAGGTATAAGAGTCACGTTTCGTGAAACATATTCACGTTTTATCAGTTTCAAAACATGTACGTGTTACTCTGTGCTGTTAGTTTCCGAAATGCAAGTCGTGACGAAAAAGGAGGTCGCCACCGTTGTTCAAATGGCAACACAGGCAATGTTACGAGAAGAGTTTTGATACTTTTAGTGGATAAAAGTTACAATTTTTCTGGGGATTCTAATCATATTTATATTACAGTTAATCGGGGTTTAACTTTTTCGCAGTTTGCTGAGATTTGCTGCTTTGGTATTCACAGCTCTCGATGTTTAAGTTTGTGAATACGGGATCACAAAAGCCGTCTATATGAAATATAATTACACTTTTTTATACAGTTATAAGAGTCACGTTTCGTGAAACATATTCACGTTTTGTCAGTTTCAAAACATGTACGTGTTACTCTGTGCTGTTAGTTTCGAAATGCAAGTCGTGACGAAAAAGGAGGTCGCCACCGTTGTTCATATGGCAACACAGGCAATGTTACGAGAAGAGTTTTGATACTTTTAGAGGATAAAAGTTACAATATTACTGGGGATTCTAATCATACTTATATTACAGTTAATCGGGGTTTAACTTTTTCGCAGTTTGCTGAGATTTGCTGCTTTGGTATTCACAGCTCTCGATGTTTAAGTTTGTGAATACGGAATCACAAAAGCCGTCTATATGAAATATAATTACACTTTTTTATACAGTTATAAGAGTCACGTTTCGTGAAACATATTCACGTTTTGTCAGTTTCAAAACATGTACGTGTTACTCTGTGCTGTTAGTTTCCGAAATGCAAGTCGTGACGAAAAAGGAGGTCGCCACCGTTGTTCATATGGCAACACAGGCAATGTTACGAGAAGAGTTTTGATACTTTTAGAGGATAAAAGTTACAATATTACTGGGGATTCTAATCATACTCATATTACAGTTAATCGGGGTTTAACTTTTTCGCAGTTTGCTGAGATTTGCTGCTTTGGTATTCACAGCTCTCGATGTTTAAGTTTGTGAATACGGGATCACAAAAGCCGTCTATATGAAATATAATTACACTTTTTTATACAGGTATAAGAGTGACGTTTCGTGAAACATATTCACGTTTTATCAGTTTCAAAACATGTACGTGTTACTCTGTGCTGTTAGTTTCCGAAATGCAAGTCGTGACGAAAAAGGAGGTCGCCACCGTTGTTCATATGGCAACACAGGCAATGTTACGAGAAGAATTTTGATACTTTTAGAGGATAAATGTTACAATATTACTGGGGATTCTAATCATACTTATATTACAGTTAATCGGGGTTTAACTTTTTCGCAGTTTGCTGAGATTTGCTGCTTTGGTATTCACAGCTCTCGATGTTTAAGTTTGTGAATACGGGATCACAAAAGCCGTCTATATGAAATATAATTACCCTTTTTTATACAGTCATAAGAGTCACGTTTCGTGAAACATATTCACGTTTTGTCAGTTTCAAAACATGTACGTGTTACTCTGTGCTGTTAGTTTCCGAAATACAAGTCGTGACGAAAAAGGAGGTCGCCACCGTTGTTCAAATGGCAACACAGGCAATGTTATGAGAAGAGTTTTGATACTTTTAGTGGATAAAAGTTAAAATTTTTCTGGGGATTCTAATCATATTTATATTACAGTTAATCGGGGTTTAACTTTTTGGCAGTTTGCTGAGATTTGCTGCTTTGGTATTCACAGCTCTCGATGTTTAAGTTTGTGAATACGGGATCACAAAAGCCGTCTATATGAAATATGATTACACTTTTTTATACAGGTATAAGAGTCACGTTTCGTGTAATATATTCACGTTTTATCAGTTTCAAAACATGTACGTGTTACTCTGTGCTGTTAGTTTCCGAAATGTAAGTCGTGACGAAAAAGGAGGTTGCCACCGTTGTTCAAATGGCAACACAGGCAATGTTACGAGAAGAGTTTTGATACTTTTAGAGGATAAAAGTTACAATATTACTGGGGATTCTAATCATACTTATATTACAGTTAATCGGGGTTTAACTTTTTCGCAGTTTGCTGAGATTTGCTGCTTTGGTATTCACAGCTCTCGATGTTTAAGTTTGTGAATACGGGATCACAAAAGCCGTCTATATGAAATATGATTACACTTTTTTATACAGGTATAAGAGTCACGTTTCGTGAAATATATTCACGTTTTATCAGTTTCAAAACATGTACGTGTTACTCTGTGTTGTTAGTTTTCGAAATGCAAGTCGTGACGAAAAAGGAGGTCGCCACCGTTGTTCATATGGCAACACAGGCAATGTCACGAGAAGAGTTTTGATACTTTTAGAGGATAAAAGTTACAATATTACTGTGGATTCTAATCATACTTATATTACAGTTAATCGGGGTTTAACTTTTTCGCAGTTTGCTGAGTGTTGGGGACTGTCTTTACCTTAATTTTTCATTACTGTTTGCACTATGTGTTATTTGCGCGCGCGTCGCTGACAAAATGGCAGATAATAGTGATGTGCCACATTAGTTGTATGGTTGCTAGTGATGTGTCAATTAATTGATGTGATGGTTAGTGATGTGCGTTAACATGCCCCCCGGCGTTGAAGGTCTTGATCTTCAACAGTTTTTTCATCTAATGGAAGTGGACAAATCCGATTAAATGCTCGTGTAATGATGCCTTTTCTGGTTTGTATATCAGCTACTCTGGTTACTCCATCGACACCTGGATGAACTTCAACAATACGTCCAAGATTCCATTTCATGGGGGGTGTTGCTTCTTCCTTTATGATGACTAGAGTGCCCTTTTTTAAGCTGCCCTTTGAGTATTTCCACTTAGTCTTCTGTTGTAACTCGGACACATATTCTTTGTGCCAACGTATCCAAAAATGTTGGCGAAGACTTTCAACACGTTCCCAGCGCTGTAGCCTAGTTGGATTAATGTTATCCAACTTTGGAACTGGCAGAGCAGTTAGAGGACATCCGACCGCGTCAAGCGCAACGCATATTGGCCGTCAGGGCAATAAGAGGATACCGTACGGTGTCCTTCGAAGTGGCCTCGCTACTGGCCGGATCCCCCCCATGGGACCTGGAAGCCAGGGTCCTGGCGTCACTGTATGTGTGGCGCAAAGAGGCCCTGGCTAGGGGCACCAGACCCGCGCCTCGCGAGATCGAGGCGTGCCGGTCGGAGCTCCGCCAGGTAGCCGTGGGGGTCTGGGAAGATCGCCTACGACGCCCCAGCGCGGGCCCCGCCTCCATTGAGGTGGTGAGGCCATCCTGCACGACTGGATCAGACGAAGTCACGGCACCCTGACGTTCAGGCTGACGCAGGTCCTGACGGGGCATGGTTGCTTCGGAAGGTACCTGTGTCGCCTCGGCCGCGAGGCCAGAAAATGACCTGGCGTTAATGGATTTAGATCATTAGGATCTGAACTTAAAGGGGACAATGGGCGCGAATTAAGTATTGCTTCTATCTGGACTAATGTTGTATAAAGCTCCTCAAAAGTTAAATGGGAGTTTCCTAAGACTCTGTTTAAATGAAATTTAAAAGACTTAACCCCGGCTTCCCAAAGCCCACCGCAGTGCGCTGCATAAGCTGGAATGAACTTAAAATTGATGTTTTCATTGGCTGTTATATCGGAAATGGATATATGTTGTTGTTTTAGAAATGCACTAATTTCGTTTTTTGCACCGACAAATTGTGTGCCGTTGTCAGATATAATTAATTGTGGCTTTCCCCGTCTCGCAATGAATCTACGCAATGCAGCAATGTAAGCTTCTTTTGTCAAACTAGTGACCAAATCAAGATGAAGACATTTGGTTGTGAAACATACAAAGACTAAAACGTAAACTTTTATTAATTTACATCCACGTCCTTTGCGATCAGCAGCAAGCAGTGGACCCCCGTAGTAAACTCCAGCCCTTTGAAATGGATAGCCTGGCTCCAGGCGTTGCTTTGGTAGTTGTCCCATGATGGGATTTACATGTTGAGCCTTAAGTCTAAAACACTTATGGCATTTGTGTGTGACAACCCTAGCTAAGTTGCGACCTCCAATGGGCCAAAATTGATCTCTTATGGATGCTAGCAACAATTGTGGCCCCGCATGCATGAGTCGTAGGTGCTCATCCGTAAATATAAGTTTTGTTAAGCTATGTTTACAAGATAGCAAAATAGGGTGTTTTTTATCGTAAGTGTATTGTAAATTTTCTAACCTGCCACCTACACGAATTAAACCTGTGTCATCAATGAATGGAGATAAGCTTAAAAGTTTATTTTTATTGGATAATGGTTTTTTACGTTGCAATGTATAATATTCATCAAATGATTGTTTTTGTGACCATTGTAATAGTAAAATAAATGAATTGTTTATTTCCTCTGTGGTGAGGGGTCCAAATAATTTTAGTTTTCCTTTTTTGATATTATTAGTAAAACGTAATACGTAAGCTAACGATCTTTTTAATTTTAATAATTTAGAAAATCTTTCGAAATTAATTAAGCATTCTTCTGGTTTAAGAATAGTGGATGTGGTTGTAATAATTTCGGGAATTTCTTGATTAATATTGGAAAAATTGTTAATAGGCCATTTATTTTCTTGGTCAAATAAAAATTCTGGTCCATTCCACCACAGGGATAAAGTATGTAATTCTGACATGTTTACTCCTCGAGTCAACAAGTCAGCTGGATTAAGATTTGTGGGTACGTGACGCCACTCATAATTGATTGTAAGTTCTTGGATATCCGCTACGCGATTTTTCACGAATTGTTTGAATTTACTAGGTTGCGTTTGAAGCCAACCCAAAACGATTGACGAATCGGTCCATAGAATGCATTTATTTACAGGTCTGCGAAATGATTTGAGAACTTTTTCAGTTAGTCGTGCAGCTACAAGAGCGCCACATAACTCCAAGCGTGGAATTGTAGTGGGCTTTAACGGAGCTTCCCTACTTTTTGCACACAATAAGTTTACATGAATTTGCCCTCTGGCTACTGATCGTATGTATAGACATGCACCATATGCGTCTTGGGAATAATCACAAAATGTGTGAATTTCTATCGCACATTCAGGATTGTTAATAACAGTGCAACGCGGAATTTTAATACTTGAAATATGTTTTAATTCTGAAAGAAATTTTTGCCAAATTTGAATAATGTTTGTGGGCGCTATGTCGTCCCATGACAATTTCAATAACCAAAGTTTTTGCAGTAGAATTTTAGCTTGAATGACACATACGCTTAATAATCCTAACGGATCAAATATTTGTCCTATGACGGACATAATAGACCGTTTGGTTGGGTTCTCGTCAGTAACTGGTTTTATGGCAAAATACAATGTGTCACTATTCGGTGACCACCCAAGACCTAAAGTATTTGATAAACCTTGGTCACCGAGATTCAATGTTTGTGATGTATTTGATTGAGAAAGTTCTATGTTGGATCTTATTTTTCGCAAATTAAAACAACCGCTTGCTAACATTTTACAAATGCCTACTTTTATTTGAATTAATTGATTTTTTTTTATTAGCTCCGGTCACTAAATCATCGACGTAAAAGTCTTCATCAACTATTTGTGATAAGAGTTTGTCTTTGCATTCTATGGCCAATTGCCTTAAACAACGTACGGCTAAAAATGGTGCAGACGCTGTACCGTATGTTACAGTGTTTAATTTGTATGTTTTCAGTTCTTGATTAGGATCACTACGCCATAGTATTTGTTGTAAATGTCTTTGATTTTCATTTATAAGTACTTGGCGGTACATCTTTTCGATGTCTCCGGTTATAACGTATGGATAATGTCTAAATCTCAACAAAATGGATAATAAGTCGCTTTATGTGGTAGGACCGACCATTTGTATGTCATTGAATGCTATGCCTGAACTCGTGGGTGCACTTGCGTTAAATACCACACGAAGTTTAGTGGTGCTACTATTTTCTCGCAATACACTGTGATGTGGGAGAAAATATGAATTTTGTCGATATGTATTGGTTTCTGACATATGTCCTAACTGTATATATTCATTCATAAATTCTGTATACATTTGTTTTAATAAAGGTTGTTTTTGTAATTTACGTTCAAGCGAAAGAAAACATTGTTTAGCGCGTTCATGCGAGTCACCTAAGCAAGATTCTGATTTCTTGAGAGGAACCGCTACGGAAAATCGCCCGTCCGGCATTCGCTTATAATTTTGAACAAAGTTTTCTTCGCATAAACGTTCTTCCACAGAATACACAAATTTAGAAATTTCTGGTACCTCTTCAAGGCTCCAAAATTTAGCTAACTGTTCCTGTATTGTATTATTTGTCATTAACGTACATGTGAATGAATTTAATGGATTTGAATGTTTTGTATGAAGCCCACTGGTAGGCCCAGAAGCGATATATCCGAGTCTGGTTTTTTGTAAAATTGGACAATTTGTACCTAAACGTATTTGTTCTGGTTCAAGCAGATCCCAGAAAAGGTCTGCGCCGAGTAGAATGTCTATGCTCGACGGACAAAAGTCTTCTGGATCCGCCAATATTATGCGTGTGGGTATTTTTAATTTAGGTACTTATATTTGGTTACTACAAAGTGTTGCTATGTGTGGCAGCACTAAGAATGACATTTTGTTTTTGTATTAGGTAGTTCGCGATTCAATAAATGTATTACAACGCATTTTGATTGCCGATGTCGAATTATTTATTCCAACCACGGATGACTGTATTTGTGTATGTATAGTTTAATCGTAATTTACGAAATAAGGAATCCGTCATAAAAGAGGCTTGACTTCCTGAGTCAAGAAGTGCCCTAACTTCATGGCGGTGGTTGTCCTTATCGTATATGTATATCACTGCAGTCGATAGAAGTACACGCCCTGTTGGTTCGACTGAGAGCGATGTAGCACCTGTGACTGGTGTTTGATTTGATTGCGATGTGTCTGTATGCAACATTGTATTATGTCTGCGTGAACATTTTGTGCACGGACCGAGTCTGCAATAAGGCGCCTGATGACCAGGGCGTAAGCAGTTTTCACATAATTTGAAATCCTTTACTACTTGCATTCTTTCAATGACTGATTGACTTAAAAATTGTTTACATCTGTATACCCGATGATTTCCTTTGCACAAGGGGCAAGGATATGTATGTGTTTGTGATCCTGGCTGAGGATGTTGTCTTGTATATGTAGTTTGTATTGGATAGGTTTTAGTCACTGATGCTAAACCTTTATAGTGCTTGCCAGGCTTGTATCTTGAAGGTCTGGCGGTATTAGTGCCATGAGCATTGTTACTCATGGCTATGGACTCGAGTAGAGCCAGCCCTGTCAGCCCTGTTTTTTAAAAATGAAGTGAAATTTTCCAATTTAATTGGATTTTAATTGCATTTATGTTCTTCCCATTCCCATAATGTTCGAGGGTCTAATTTAGTGCTCATGATATAAATTATGAGGGTATCCCAAGAATGAGTGGGCTCACCTAAGCTATCTAAAAGCTCTTAAGTTCTTAGTAAAGGTGTCAATTATTTTACGTATAGATTCAAAGGACTCTTTTTTAATCGGTTCTAATAAAAAAAGCTCCTGAATATGATTTTGAATAAGCAAACGTGTGTTGTCATATCTGCCGCACAATAAATCCCAGGCAATTTTATAATTTTTAGATGAAAATTCTAAAGATCGTATTACTTGAGCAGCGCTTCCCCTCCAGGGATGCTCTCAAATAATGGAATTTCTGAATGTCGGAAATGGAAGAAGAATCGTGAATTAATGAAAAGAATGTGTCGCGATACTCCAACCAACCCTCATATTGACCGCTAAATTTAGGTATTTGAATTGTGGGTAGTTTAACACTGCACCTTGATGTATGCTTCAAAACCCCATGTTTGGTCGGATCTTCGCCATTGCCGTAATTTGAGCTGGCAGAATAGTGATTGTCGGTATTGCTATTCTTATTCATACTTAATATTTCTTGGGCAGTCGCAACGTTTGCATAAAAAAGGTTTTCAAAATCAGTACGCTCGGCTGCCTGTACCGCTATGTCCCTCTCATCCACTATAAGGCACTCAATTGAAGTTTGAATTTCCTCGAATTGAGAAAAAAGTGCATCTATTTTGTTTAAACGAACTTGAAGTTCTATAGTTTCGACTGATGTTAAATTATCCAACTTGTCTATATAATTAATAAAATTTGTCAAACGACCCTTAATTACACCACGTTTCTTAATTAATTCTTTAAGCTCAGTTGCCATTGTATTGGGTAATGAAAGAACAATCTTACAATCTGAATATAATGTATAATTTATGAATAAATGCAATTAATTGTTTCAATAAAATTGGCTGTATATAAATGTCAATGAATTTATTGACATTTATTAGATTTTTATGATAATTGGTTCACTTGTCTCTCCATAACGTAATAGCGATATTTAGAAACAAAATAATTACAGCGGGAAACGTTTTCGAAGCTTACGTAGGCGAAGCCGCCGGCGTACACTTGTGTATGATAATCGTAATATGTCGATACCTATGTAATTAATATTAATTTCCTATCATGTCATGAAAAATACCTAATTCAATGTTTAATTTAATAGTATAATAATTGTATTAATGTATTTGTTTTAGATTATATGTCTGTAACCAATTTTATATACATTGCAGCCGCGCAGCGCACGTTTTTTAATGTATGTAGGTAAGATTGAATATGACCGTCGTCGGTCGGCGTTTGCGTTAAATTGTATTATGATGGATAATACGCATTAATATAACAATGTATTAGCTGATCAATGAATATTTCGATGTATATGGACTGTAACGTATGTATTTTTAAAAATCTAAGAGATAAATTGGAACGGACTCACTCATTTGCTCATCTCGCCGTATTTCCAGTTTTTGGCTATGCACTTCGTAATTTGAATTTTCACTTGTCTTCTTTGTATTAGGGCTCGTTCTTTATTGTATCCGGCTCGAAGGACCAGCTTGTTGGGGATTGTTTTTACCTTAATTTTTCATTACTGTTTGCACTAAGTGTTGTATGCGCGCGCGTCGCTGACAAAATGGCAGATAATAGTGATGTGCGACATGAGTTGTATGGTTGCTAGTGATGTGTCAATTAATTGTATTCACAGCTCTCGATGTTTAAGTTTGTGAATACGGGATCACAAAAGCCGTCTATATGAAATATAATTACACTTTTTTATACAGGTATAAGAGTCACGTTTCGTGAAACATTTCACGTTTTATCAGTTTCAAAACATGTACGTGTTACTCTGTGCTGTTAGTTTCCGAAATGCAAGTCGTGACGAAAAAGGAGGTCGCCACCGTTGTTCATATGGCAACACAGGCAATGTTACGAGAAGAGTTTTGATACTTTTAGAGGATAAATGTTACAATATTACTGGGGATTCTAATCATACTTATATTACAGTTAATCGGGGTTTAACTTTTTCGCAGTTTGCTGAGATTTGCTGCTTTGGTATTCACAGCTCTCGATGTTTAAGTTTGTGAATACGGGATCACAAAAGCCGTCTATATGAAATATAATTACACTTTTTTATACAGTCATAAGAGTCACGTTTCGTGAAACATATTCACGTTTTGTCAGTTTCAAAACATGTACGTGTTACTCTGTGCTGTTAGTTTCCGAAATACAAGTCGTGACGAAAAAGGAGGTCGCCACCGTTGTTCAAATGGCAACACAGGCAATGTTACGAGAAGAGTTTTGATACTTTTAGAGGATAAATGTTACAATATTACTGGGGATTCTAATCATACTTATATTACAGTTAATCGGGGTTTAACTTTTTCGCAGTTTGCTGAGATTTGCTGCTTTGGTATTCACAGCTCTCGATGTTTAAGTTTGTGAATACGGGATCACAAAAGCCGTCTATATGAAATATAATTACACTTTTTTATACAGTCATAAGAGTCACGTTTCGTGAAACATATTCACGTTTTGTCAGTTTCAAAACATGTACGTGTTACTCTGTGCTGTTAGTTTCGGAAATACAAGTCGTGACGAAAAAGGAGGTCGCCACCGTTGTTCAAATGGCAACACAGGCAATGTTACGAGAAGAGTTTTGATACTTTTAATGGATAAAAGTTACATTTTTTCTGGGGATTCTAATCATATTTATATTACAGTTAATCGGGGTTTAACTTTTTCGCAGTTTGCTCAGATTTGCTGCTTTGGTATTCACAGCTCTCGATGTTTAAGTTTGTGAATACGGGATCACAAAAGCCGTCTATATGAAATATAATTACACTTTTTTATACAGGTATAAGAGTCACGTTTCGTGAAACATATTCACGTTTTATCAGTTTCAAAACATGTACGTGTTACTCTGTGCTGTTAGTTTCCGAAATGCAAGTCGTGACGAAAAAGGAGGTCGCCACCGTTGTTCATATGGCAACACAGGCAATGTTACGAGAAGAGTTTTGATACTTTTAGAGGATAAATGTTACAATATTACTGGGGATTCTAATCATACTTATATTACAGTTAATCGGGGTTTAACTTTTTCGCAGTTTGCTGAGATTTGCTGCTTTGGTATTCACAGCTCTCGATGTTTAAGTTTGTGAATACGGGATCACAAAAGCCGTCTATATGAAATATAATTACACTTTTTTATACAGTCATAAGAGTCACGTTTCGTGAAACATATTCACGTTTTGTCAGTTTCAAAACATGTACGTGTTACTCTGTGCTGTTAGTTTCCGAAATACAAGTCGTGACGAAAAAGGAGGTCGCCACCGTTGTTCAAATGGCAACACAGGCAATGTTACGAGAAGAGTTTTGATACTTTTAGAGGATAAATGTTACAATATTACTGGGGATTCTAATCATACTTATATTACAGTTAATCGGGGTTTAACTTTTTCGCAGTTTGCTGAGATTTGCTGCTTTGGTATTCACAGCTCTCGATGTTTAAGTTTGTGAATACGGGATCACAAAAGCCGTCTATATGAAATATAATTACACTTTTTTATACAGTCATAAGAGTCACGTTTCGTGAAACATATTCACGTTTTGTCAGTTTCAAAACATGTACGTGTTACTCTGTGCTGTTAGTTTCCGAAATACAAGTCGTGACGAAAAAGGAGGTCGCCACCGTTGTTCAAATGGCAACACAGGCAATGTTACGAGAAGAGTTTTGATACTTTTAGTGGATAAAAGTTACAATTTTTCTGGGGATTCTAATCATATTTATATTACAGTTAATCGGGGTTTAACTTTTTGGCAGTTTGCTGAGATTTGCTGCTTTGGTATTCACAGCTCTCGATGTTTAAGTTTGTGAATACGGGATCACAAAAGCCGTCTATATGAAATATAATTACACTTTTTTATACAGTCATAAGAGTCACGTTTCGTGAAACATATTCACGTTTTGTCAGTTTCAAAACATGTACGTGTTACTCTGTGCTGTTAGTTTCCGAAATACAAGTCGTGACGAAAAAGGAGGTCGCCACCGTTGTTCATATGGCAACACAGGCAATGTTACGAGAAGAGTTTTGATACTTTTAGAGGATAAAAGTTACAATATTACTGGGGATTCTAATCATACTCATATTACAGTTAATCGGGGTTTAACTTTTTCGCAGTTTGCTGAGATTTGCTGCTTTGGTATTCACAGCTCTCGATGTTTAAGTTTGTGAATACGGGATCACAAAAGCCGTCTATATGAAATATAATTACACTTTTTTATACAGGTATAAGAGTGACGTTTCGTGAAACATATTCACGTTTTATCAGTTTCAAAACATGTACGTGTTACTCTGTGCTGTTAGTTTCCGAAATGCAAGTCGTGACGAAAAAGGGGGTCGCCACCGTTGTTCATATGGCAACACAAGCAATGTCACGAGAAGAGTTTTGATACTTTTAGAGGATAAAAGTTACAATATTACTGGGGATTCTAATCATACTTATATTACAGTTAATCGGGGTTTAACTTTTTCGCAGTTTGCTGAGATTTGCTGCTTTGGTATTCACAGCTCTCGATGTTTAAGTTTGTGAATACGGGATCACAAAAGCCGTCTATATGAAATATAATTACACTTTTTTATACAGGTATAAGAGTGACGTTTCGTGAAACATATTCACGTTTTATCAGTTTCAAAACATGTACGTGTTACTCTGTGCTGTTAGTTTCCGAAATGCAAGTCGTGACGAAAAAGGAGGTCGCCACCGTTGTTCATATGGCAACACAGGTAATGTCACGAGAAGAGTTTTGATACTTTTAGAGGATAAAAGTTACAATATTACTGGGGATTCTAATCATACTTATATTACAGTTAATCGGGGTTTAACTTTTTCGCAGTTTGCTGAAATTTGCTGCTTTGGTATTCACAGCTCTCGATGTTTAAGTTTGTGAATACGGGATCACAAAAGCCGTCTATATGAAATATAATTACACTTTTTTATACAGGTATAAGAGTGACGTTTCGTGAAACATATTCACGTTTTATCAGTTTCAAAACATGTACGTGTTACTCTGTGCTGTTAGTTTCCGAAATGCAAGTCGTGACGAAAAAGGAGGTCGCCACCGTTGTTCATATGGCAACACAAGCAATGTCACGAGAAGAGTTTTGATACTTTTAGAGGATAAAAGTTACAATATTACTGGGGATTCTAATCATACTTATATTACAGTTAATCGGGGTTTAACTTTTTCGCAGTTTGCTGAGATTTGCTGCTTTGGTATTCACAGCTCTCGATGTTTAAGTTTGTGAATACGGGATCACAAAAGCCGTCTATATGAAATATAATTACACTTTTTTATACAGGTATAAGAGTGACGTTTCGTGAAACATATTCACGTTTTATCAGTTTCAAAACATGTACGTGTTACTCTGTGCTGTTAGTTTCCGAAATGCAAGTCGTGAGGAAAAAGGAGGTCGCCACCGTTGTTCATATGGCAACACAGGCAATGTTATGAGAAGAGTTTTGATACTTTTAGTGGATAAAAGGTACAATTTTACTGGGGATTCTAATCATACTTATATTACAGTTAATCGGGGTTTATTCTATTCATATTTATATTACAGATAATTGGGTTTAACTTTTTCGCAGGTTCTATAGAATTTCTGCTTTGGTCCTTACTGCTGTTGTTGTTCAAATAACTATAGAAATCAGATTGATTGATCCAGTCAATGATTTTGTATACATTTTAATTAACGGAAGGTAACTAAACTTATCGTTATTTTTAGACTTGATGAACTTATAAGTAAGACTTCTATCTAGAAGAGTAATGTTATCTACACATACTTAATAACCTTGTCTCTAATTATACAGTACTAGCGGTTCCGGCAGATGTTGTTCTGCCCTGAAGAACGGTAATGTAGCACTCTAATGGTGAAAGAAATTTTGAAATTGGTCCAGTAGTTTTAGAGTTTCTTCGTTACAGACATAAAAAAATACAAATATTTCCTTTTTATAATATTAGCGTAGATTATAATTGATCTTTTGTTTAATTAAAGACAAGGTGTTATGACACATGTTTATTGGAGCTTGTTAGACAAAAGTTTTTAAGAATCAAAGTGTTCCCAAAAAGATTGAATTCTTTATAGTCTGCGTCACGAAAGAAGTATCACAAATGAGGCGCTGCAATCGCCGCGCTTAAGCTTCCCAGAGTAATTATTTGAAAACTTGTAAATCGATGAAGGTAATTAGTGAATAATAAATACAAAATATTCTATAATTAAAACTATAAATTTAGTTGCGGACTAATTTACGAACAAAATTCTATCAAGTAGCGGACATGCCACTTTTAGTTCCTTTCAAAGGAAAAAAATATAGTCAACGGCTTATTTATAATATAACATGATATACTTATACTTATAATTATGATTCATGAGAGTGTATGTGGGAAACCTACATAGACATTGGTCGTTTCTGTCTACGTTTGGAGAAAAAATTATTTTATAATTATACTTGGCGTCGATTTACATTGCCAGTTGGCTAGCGCATTTTCGAGCCGTACGCAAATATGGCGCCCAGCGCTTTTTAAATGGCTTAAAGACAAATATGAGCCAACTTATTATTTTTTAACTCTGTTTGCAAAATATTATTTAAAACCATATTTATGAATTATTAAGTGAAAATTTGGGGGTTGCTTTGGCATATACTACGGGTGATCACCGAGGGGGTTAAAATTGGAAAAAATTGCTCACTATTTGTAATATGAATCTGTGTAAGCAGCTGCTTTAGCCCCCAGGGAGTCGTCGTATGTGACTCATTACTTACTACAATATTGGGTAAATTGCGATAATAAATATTAATTATTTTACTTATGTTTGATAGTTGACGGCCTGTGTGTTTGAGCGGGCTAAGTCTTAGCCGGCCGAAGTCGCTGGAACGCAGAGGCTCCAGGTTCGATTCCTGGCATGTTAAATTTCGGATACGAACTTTCTGTTATTTACTATGGTCTGGGTGTTTGGGATCAGATCCAGAGACCACAAGCGTAACTTTCTTAATTTGAGGATATACGATGTGTATTTGTCTGCCGTTTATTATTATTACAGTTATGTTCACATATATGGCTCATTGAAGGTGGTAAATAAAATTAATCTTCTTAAGTCTACGAGTCACAAAATACTTTGAATTTTTTTATCTAAATTTCAATTAAGTTAATTATTCGTTAAGCTTCATGAGCGAAACCGTTAGTTATTTAAAATTCTCTGTATAATTTAATTGAAGACTTTAGTAGATGAAGGGGATATTTTACGATTGGTAAACATTGAGAAAATGGGTTATAATATTTTGATTATCATTTTGTTATAGTGCAACTGATGCAACTCCTTCATCGCGTGCTATTTCTAAAACCAAAATAAAATTGCATTATTTTAAAGTAGAATTATAGTCTGTATGCACGTTTGACTTCAATCGACATAACCCCTTTGTCCACTCATGTATTCAATTGTAATATTGCATTAGGGTGGTGTAGTTGTACCTAACACCTACATTTCTTTGTCGTGTGAAATTGTAAATGAATATATACATTTGTAATAAATACATTTTGTAAAGATGACTTTTATTATTTATTAAATTAAATGGCCCACTTTCCCCACCCCCTATCTCGTCTTCCTCTCTTCTACTTCCTCTCTTCTTTTTAACGAGGTGTAATCCGTCATGGACCCCCTACTAGATTGATGATATCCTCGGACCTACCAAACGAATCACCTCGGTGTTCCATCGCAACGCGATAATGTCAGGAGTCTTGAGAACCAAAGATATTTCTGATAACTCGAATGTCTAACAGCAATGAATTTTATATTGGATCATTCTGAAGCTATACTGAATCGAACACAAAAAGAATGATCAAAATCGGTTCAGAAACAAGTTATACCTACCTTACGTTCAAGTATTTTTCTGCTATATCTTCGGAACCTAAAATCCAATAGCAATAAAAGATATATGGGACCATTTCGAAGCTTTACTGAGTCGAATGCAAAAAGAGTCATCAAAATCGGTTTAGAAACGAAATGGTTATGGCTGAACATATATAAAAAAAGTCACACGACAAATTAAGAACCTCTTCGTTTTGGAAGTCTGTTAAAAATTCAAAAAATAATAAAACAGTGTATATTTTTACCGCTGTCTTACTGTAATACGACCAGTATATTTCTCATTTAACAAATCTTCGTATACCAATTCCGGTGTCTTAGGTCTATCTTCCAAAGCTCTTTTGAAACTTTCTATAATCCGCTGTTTCTCTAACATAAGTTCATCATTTCCACCATCTCTAGCTATAGCTGTTAATGTAGTATTCACCCACGCTTCGTAATATGGTTTTGTATGTTCATTGATGCAAGATGGCGCCCATTTAGCTACTTCTGTTGGCGGTGATACTTTTCCAATAGATGCTTCAGGTGATGTTACATGTTTGTTTTGTTTTCTTTTACGACTCTTTCTTCTATTTACATTCTTCTCTTTCAAACTAACTTTGCTGACGATATTTTTGACCCTTGTTTTCATAGATTCAGTAATGATTTTAGACACTCTACGTTTTATTTCTGGAATGTTTACTTGTAATGGTGTTGTATCTTTATCATCAACGAATGTTACAGCTTTGTATACTTTTGCGTCGTTCTTCGTCGTTATTGTTTTTATGATCGGCTTGCGTTTGCCTTCTATTTCTGATTTCTTAACATTGGCCGATTTGCTAGAGTCTGTTGATGATATATTTTGTTTGCTTTCATCTTCATTGGAAGTCTTTACTAGTTTATCTGTAAAATCGTATATATTTAGAATTACGTACGTAAATTATCTTGTTAAATTTATAAAGATTTTTCATAATACTAGTTCGTCCGTCTGCCTAAATACAAGTATTGTCATAGACATTCTTCCCTGAATATTTATTTGCTGTATATGGATGAAATTTTCAGGGAAAAGATTTCCCAATACCATTATAGGATATTGTAGAAATTTGTAAAAAATTGGGTTAGCTACGAAACACCTAATTGAGGTATAGAAAGAAATAAAAAAATAAGTGAACACAAGTTTGTGGAGTATTTTAATAAAGCTACTAGAATAACCAAATTCTTGAAAACTAGCCTCCCCGTCGAATATCTAATTTCCCCATAGTGGTTGGGTATTTGCCTGTTTGAATGGCTACCATCTCTGTTGTAGAGTATGCCGCCAAACAACCTTGAATTGTGTTCCGGCATTAGCGGCCAAGTTTCAATCTCGCTACAGCCGGTCGCCCCGGCGGTGAAACTGTATCCGCTCGGACCCGAGGTAACCGGAAAGATCCAGATCTCCATTTAACAAATGGTGGGGCCAGCCCGGAAAGGATCCAGCCGTGGTCCCTCCGGGGTGGAAGTGAATGCGCAAGTGAGCCGAGGACTAGGGGCGTTCGAGGATCGGACAGGGGTTTTAGTGGGTATCCTTGAGTTGTGGCAATAGCACTTCACACGTGAGGTGCTAGTGCCACCACGACCTGGCGAATCCCACACGCGGGCCCAGATCTTTCCCCCTCTTGCGGCTTATGGTCCTTAATCGGATTTCCTCTGTATAAAAAAAGGTGCAAATCTCCCTTTAGACAGCAGCAGCACATTGGTAGCGCCTTTGTTGTTATAAATATCCATAGGCGACGGTAACCGCTTTCCATCAGGTGGGCCGTCTACCTGTCTGCTGAACTCATGCAATTAAAGAATTTTTTTTCTGAAGTGTACGATAAAAAAATTAAGGTAGAGCTTGTAAATAGATATAAGAATAGTATTAGTTTGAACTAGATTCGTCCAATGGTTTTAGAACATTGGATATTTTCGGAAAAACGTATTTGTTAACGTTTTATAACTGATACAAGGTAGCTACATATCCAAATGCTGAAATAAACTGTCAAATTTGGTGCAAGTCTGTTTGTATAATTATAAACTTCCATTTCATGTGCCACACATTATTGGAATCTCCAACAGTTTTTATTTATTTGGTCTGTCATTGTAGTTACTGGCCACCAAATATACTAAATGTTTGAATTTAGAACATAGATTTTCTTCTTTTTTTTTATCTGTATATTTTTCCCTCCATTGCTATTAAAATCATCGTATATTACGCACGTGCAGTTTTCTTTTATGATTAAAATATTCACAGTCCACAAACAAATTCATATTTAAAGAAGTGTTAACACACATTTTAAATTTACTGTAAAAATGCTTGTAGAAAACTTACCGTATATGACGGTTTTATTTTCATTAGTCTTATAATACTCTTTATCCTTGTCATCATTAGTCTTTAACTTCATATTGTATCTTGTCCTTATCTTCTTTCTTTCATTTGGATCTATCTGAATCCTCTCTTTTTCACTTTCAGTAATTTTTCTACCTCCATCATTTTGAGCATCGAGTTGATCCTTTACTCTTGGAGTAAGCTGGTCTAGTTTATTCTTGTTTGATGATTTAGAATACTCTGCCATAGAAAAACCAGTTTGCTTTTCTTTTCTTTCAAAATTCTTTGCGTGTTTATTAAATTCTTTCAAAGAATTGTTAGTAAGTTTCTTTTCTTTATTTACTGTTGCTTGATTTCTAAAGTGTAACAGCTCATTCCTCTGTCTGAAATCTGCACTAATACCAGCCTGTTTTAATATTCGATCTATAAATTTTGAAGAAAGTTTTAAAGGTGCTCGTTCATGTATATTACGTTCTATAACAGGTCCTTGGTATTGGTTTTTGTTATTGTTTTTAATTTCTGAGTCGTTATTGCTTTTTAGAAATTTTTTATTTATTTATTTATTTGGACAACACAACAGATAACAATCAGTAATTTATTTATATAATATAGTTTGTAAATTATTACATCTAGATTGAAATCCAAGCGTGCTGACACATCAATGTTAAAATTATATTTTCGCAAACAAAATTATATGGATAATGGCAGTAATGATTCAATAATTGCTTAAATCTTGGACATTAGTTTTAGTGATACATTATAAGGTAGTAGATTTAAAAAAAAGAGAATAGACCATTGAATAAATTACTAAACAAGTGAAGAGGTGTGATCGTTCAGCATAGAAATTATCATTTTTTTAAAACTTAAAGGTTTTGCATTAAATATATCTAATTTATTGTTTTTTGTAGAGAGTTCGTTGTAGACACGACACATTCTTATCAACGGATTATAGTATGATGTGTTGTTTTTACAAACTTTCAAGATGAATGTTTTGTTATGTACACGTTTATTACGTTTCGTGTTAAGGGTCAAGATACTTAATAAATAAGACGAATCCAATTTACCATGCAGTAATTTATGCAAATAGACGAGGTCATGTTGTGTGCGTCGAACATGTAAAGGAGTGACTTTAAATTTTGCGAGTCGTTCAGTGTAGCTTGTAAGACTGCGCCCAAGACCACTTTTATAACTTAAAATCCTATGACATTTTCTTTGAAGGTTTTCGAGAGTTTTAGAATGTACAGAATAACAAGGTGACCAGATAACACAAGCATATTCCATAATACTTCGAACCAAACTATAGTAAAGTGTTAGATAGCTCTGAGGTTTCTTAAATTCTTTTGTACATCTAGTTATAAACCCAAGCAATTGAAGGCCTTTGTTTGCTATATACAAGTAATGATCTCGAAAAGTCAATTTTTGGTCAAAAAGTACACCCAAATCCTTAGCTACATATTTTCTTTCAAGTGTGTTCCCATTAATTTTATAGTTGTATGTCTTTGGATAACGTTTATTTGTGAAAGTAATTACGAAGCATTTTTCTATATTAAGATACATTTGATTACATCGACACCACTCGTTTATAACATGTAGATCACGTTGGAGTTCTAAGCAATCAGAAGTATTGTTGATGACCCGATACAGTTTTAAATCATCCGCGTAAAGAAGACTAGGGCTAGACAAGTTGTTTATTAAATCATTTATAAAAACAATGAAGAATAGCGGCCCCAGATGCGATCCTTGTGGCACACCAGATTTTACAATGACTGGCAAGGAGCTTAGACCCTTTAACGCAACCAACTGGCTTCTATTGCATAAATAAGATTGTACCCATCTTAACAGATTACCGTGGATACCGAAATGAGCCAATTTTTTGAAAAGTATGACATGATTGACTTTATCAAACGCTTTCTTGAAATCAGTGTAAATGGCGTCAGCTTGTCCACCTTTAGCAAAAACTTCACAAAGATAATTTTTGTATTCTAATAAATTAGTAACTGTTGATCTATTTTTTACGAAGCCATGTTGTCTATTTGAGATGAATGATTTGACCTGGTTATATATATAATCATAAACTACGGATTCGAAAATTTTGGAGACACATGATAAAATACTAATGGGTCGGTAATTTTCACAATTTGATTTATTGCCAGATTTATGTATAGGGACTATATTGGCAATTTTCCACATCGATGGGAAGACTCCGAGCTCAAGTGATTTATTAAATAACATCGTTAAAGGACGGCAAATTTCGTCAGCACACCTAAGATAAAATAGTGACGGTATTTTATTTTTTCATGGAAAGACGTATCATTACCAGTCGATATAACGCTTGAATTATTAAGTCGTATTTTTTCTTTTCTTTGTAAAACATGTCGATTATAACATCTGATTCTGTTATCGTATACATGATTTATTTTACATTTGAAATCAGGTCTTGGGCTAAGCGTTTCATTTCCTTTTACAGCAGCTGTCGTTGGAATGGTATAGCTCAATTTAATATCTGTTTTGCAGACTTTCTCACCTGTTTCAGGTATAACTAAAATATCCCCATCGCTTTCCGTATCATCAATTTTGTTGGTATTCTTTTCGGTATCAGAACCAACAGCAGCCCTGTTTTTATTTTTAAAATTTAAATTATTAGTAATTCTGTTAGTTTTGTTAAATAATCTTTTTGAATCACCACGATCCGGTAAATATTGTTTTATAAAAACGTCGATTGATTTTCTCTTTTCGTTCTCCTTATTTATGGAATCTTTGTTATCCAGACCATCTGGTTTCACGGCTTCTTTACCACTGTCTCCTCGGTCAGATATATTGTTTGTAATATTTGAATATTCAATCTCTTTGTTTTCACTGTCTTTATCACTTTTTATATTAAAGTCGCTTTTAAAAACTTTGTTAGTCATTTTATTAATGTAAGAAAAATTAATTATATCGCACTGGAAATTTGAACAATAATTTTGATAGTGAACTAATTTCAGTAATGTCAAAGTTTAGTCATGGTTATAGTGATTTATATAGGCTACGTTCCATTAGAGACTCACAATGACCATGTTAACGACCGCGATTTTTCCCGTTCCACTTGCTTGCCGGCGTTACAATCGTAAATCGTAAATAGGAGATTTATTCTTTAAATAGCCCATAATCTAAGAAATACCATTATAACAAATAAGCAGGTAAAAAGTCATATGTGAAATATTTTCTAACAAATAAGTATTTTTTTAATAGTTGCCAATGCCTCATTTCTTTCAAAAAAGACAAAAATGAATCTTTAACAATACTCATTGGCTACGTTCCATTAGGGACTCACAACGACCACGTTCACGACCGCGAGTTTTCCCGTTCCACTTGCTTCTTGGCGTAACAATGGTAAACCCAAGTGGAACGGCTATTCGACCCACCTATTGACATGGGTCGTTGTGAGCGTTGTGTGATCGAAAATGATGACGACATTAGTGACGTTTTCGCCACGACCACAACGATCGCGGTCGCCTTGTGGTACGGCTAACTGAGCGTTTTGGGCGTTGTGAACTACTAATGGAACGCCTTGATTGACACTTGACATCTTTGTCCTCCGCGATCACGGCTACTGAGAACTGGCCGAAACGTCGGAATAATAAAAATCAAATAAATTACCGCGCTTAAAACCGTTAAAAGTAGTTTTATTATGTATATATACTACTCGCGAAAACTTAAGAAAATATGACAGAAATGAACCGTCTATTTTCGGTATATTACTTTTTTCAAAAGTTTAATTGAAATGGCATCTTATACAAAAAAATAAAAAAATGTCAGATTTTTAAATCAATGCCAAAACTTCATAAAACCTTAAAAACTTATTATCTTTACAAAAATGTTTAATTAAAAAAATACAATTCAAAACAATTTAATAACCATAAATAAATAATATGTGGGTTTAGACAATATTGAAGAGTTCTATAAGCACAGGGTAGGTAGCTTATTTTGATTAAAATATCTTTTTTTTTTTTTTTTGCAGGAGATCAGCAGACAGGCAGAAGGCCCACTTGATGGAAAGCGGTTACCATCGCCTATAGACATTTGCAACATCAAAGATGCTACAAATGCGCTGCTGCTCTCTTAAGGGAGACTGGAATCTGGTCACTAATGCCGGAACACAACTCAAGGTTGTTATGGCGACATAATTTAGACCAGGGGTGGTAGCCATCCAGTCGGGCAAATGCCCTACCACCTGGCTGTGGGTTGTTTTGTCGCCTCTTACGACAGGCCGCCCCAACGCAGGAAGTTGTATTCTTTCTCAGTTCCTGCACGGATAATAATAGATAATAAGATAGATATATCTGGTGCGGTATAGATATACGGCACATTGATTTCAAGTATTGGAAGGGCTGGAGAGGGAGGGTAGGGAGGAATACTTACCCTTTTTGCAATCCTTGTCACGTAAATGTATAGTTCTTGAGATATTAATGTTTTTGGAAGTATAAACTCACGTATGTTTTTCACTAATATTGCACTTACATCATAGGCCCAAAGTTGAAAAATCGCGCTAAATATCGGCACAAAACGGTAAGCCTTGCGCCAATCGTGTTTTGTGTGATGAGGGGAGTTTCGTAGACCCATATCCCCCCTCCCCCCTTTTTTTCGTGAGTGCTACAAATGCGCTGCTGCTCTCTAAACGGAGAATGGACCCTGGCCACTAATGCCGGAACACAACGCAAGGTTGTTATAGTGGCATACTCTAGACCAGGGGTAGTAGCCATCCAGACGGGCAAATACGCTACCTCCTAGCTGTGGGTTCCTATGTCGCGTCTTACGACAGGCCGCCCGGCCGCAGAGAATTGTATTCTTTCTCCGTTCCTGATGATGGATACGTTCCCCTATATCAAGCTGTCTGACGCCAACGATCCTGTCTGATCTGTCTACCTTATCCCTCCTTTATTTATTACAAGGGGAAATTCGTTTGAAGACTATCTAACGTTGTGGGAGTGTAATAAGTAATAGTAGTAATCAGCAAACAAACAAACACATTGTATATCCCCAAGGTAAGCAAGTTACGCTTGTGTTATGAGTAATATCTCAGACACCCAGACCATAGAAATTAACAGAAAGTTCGTTTCCGAAGTTTACCACGCCAGGAATCGAACCCGGAGCCTCTGTGTTCTAACAAGTTCGGCCGGCTAAGACTTGCCCGCTCAGCCACAGAGGCCGTCCGGTCGAGTGTGCGATTCGCCACGGTTTGGTGGCATTCGTATCTACCTTAAGCAAGAAATGCTATTACCACGCTACAGTCGGGGTTATCCACTAAAACCCCTCCCTGTGCCTTATGCCAGGGCCAGAGAAAGGCGGAAACTTGACTAATTCCGCATAACTCCTATCCTGTCCCATCCAAAGATAAGGTAAGTTGGGGCTGACATAACCAGAAAGGTTCAAAGCCCCTTTAAAAAATAATTGTGTGTGTGCAGTTCACACGCAATAGCAGCAAAACTTCAGAGTATATACTCACATATAATTCCTATAGCCTATATCCGTCAACATATTATAATTTAAAAAAATCAATCTAAATTACACTTTAAATCACTAAATTAAAGTTAAAAATTCAATGCACTGTTACGAACAATTTCCTTTGATCTACGTATAAAAGAATATCTGCCTTAAATATATACAGACAGAGCTAAAATTCATTTGAAATCTTTTAAGTTTTATTTAAATTGAAAATTAATACTAACGGGTAAAGGGAAATGCGTTTTATTTCGGATTAAATAAGGTTGAACTTTACGTGTTTATCTCTTTTTAGTTTCACTTTTTCGTTTTATCGATTTTCAAATCACAACGATTCTAAAGAAGCTTTACTTAAAAAAAAAGTCTGGCTACACTTTGGCTTTGGTCCTGGTGTTGGAAATGTCTACAGACGTCTACGGTAACCACTTCACATTAGTTGGACTGTCTATTTACTAGCTTCTGAATAAAGCGTTGTGAAAGAGACCAATGAGGCCTGTTAGGATTGTCTTGATAGGTCTTGCTTCCACTTTCCCGTGCCCTGGCATAAGAAGGAAGGGGCACTGGGGAGTGTTAACAGCAATGCCATTAACACCCCAACGCGGCGAAACTTCGAATTCCGATTTCTCATGGCAACAAGTACCTTATTTATCCATTTTTAAACATGATTTTCATTTGTATTACTGGAGTCTGGTCAGCGAGTTGTAGCACAACTAAATGGCGGTAGGTACAAAGTATCTTCAATCGGGATCATCAAAAAAATATAACATGAAAACCCGATTCGGTACGTTTTGTTGACAGCTATAAGTGTTGCCATAGGAAGAATCTGAATAAAAAGCTTATGACAGGCCACGCTAGCCAGACACTAGTTAGTCAACTTGTAAAACTGACAAGTTAAGCTCTTATCATTGTTTACTTTTCAATTATAATATTCTATTTTTTAATATTTTAGATGAACAAACAGAAAGCTAATGTTGGTAAATCAAAATCATCAAACGTAACAATTGTTACGAAAGTGGAATGTTGCAAGAATAAAAAGAGCCTTAGCAATGCGGATTTCAATCGAAAGTGCTGAAGAAACGCGGTGTGTACGTGGAAAAAAAGGTTACGAAAACAAATTTACTTAAGAAACCTATAGACACAGTTTTAAAATCATCCTCTAAAAAAAGGCCTGGAAAGAATAAATTTCTTACGTCAGTGTTAACTATACTTTCGAAGTCAACTGCAGGCACCCAATATGATCTAGATACTGATAAACTAGAAAAGACAATAGTAGAAGCAAGAAAAGGTACCAGTGAATATGATGAAATGATTACAGATAACTATATTTTAAATAACAACAGTCGTACAAGTAAAAAGAAGAAATACAAATCTAAAATTCTTAATGATAGATTAAATGAATCTGATCAAGTCGTAGTTTTGCGTTCAAAAATGGATATTGTGCACACTCCATCGAACTACTCGGATAAAAGTAATGTTGAAATAAAATGGACTTATTTTCCACGTTTGGTGAAAGCTGAAGATGATGAAGATATTCAGAAAAGAGCTGAAGAAACGGCAATCTATCATTGTGTAGCTGATGGCATTGGTAAAATTACTGGTAAAAAAGTCACCATTGACACTGAACCTACAGCATTAGTCTCTGATAAACCTAAGGATAAACTTTACAATTTCTTTGTTGATTTATTAGAAACGACATTCAGTGTTTATAACGTTAATACAGAACTCATAAAACCTACCGGCGTTAGCTCTTCAAGAATAGCTTTACAGATAGATGAATCTGTAGCTAAAAAGCTTGAAATTAAAAAAGATTGTGACGATATTAATGAAAAGCCTTCTAAGTATTTTTCTATCAATAACAATAATGCAAAATGGGATGATGGTAAGTTATTAGAACATTTTCAATCAAAACCTTTATCTATCAAGTTGTCAGATGAACCGTTGATAAGGAAGAAACGTAGAACAAAATTAGATAACAAAAAGATAATGAACACGCAGAGCTTCTTTCTACCAACCAAAAAGTCTAACAGAAAACACATGAAGAAAAATCTGCTGACTCTTTTCAAAGAGCAGCTAATGATGGATGCTGAATCTTATGAGGAACCAGTAAATTTGTACCAAGCTTTGAAGGTCATGGCAAAAAATAAACGTCGCAAATCTATACAATTCGATCACGTGACGAAGTATGATGATGATAGTGCGACTGAATGCAGATTTAAAAGGCGAAAGATATACACAACAAGTAAGAAATCAAATAAGAAACATTACAAGCCAGAGAGCGAACTTCTCAGATCTATGACACGTAAATTCTCTGCTGACAGTACAGATTTTTCAACTAAAGTGGATAATGTTACTGATTACAAAACAGATTTTGATGAATCTAGGCATTCTTTGGAGGTTTTTGGTTACGATTTTGATGAAAATGTCTCAAAAAGAGAAACAAGTCTTAAAGATAAAGAAATACTATTCACATATCATTCCTCTCCTTCTGTAAGTGATTATGATACAAATGAAGCTATCATGAGATATTTTGATAGTTCTGAAACTTTACAAAATGCTTATAAGTTCACAAACCATGGATTAAAGTCAGTAAGTGAGTTGATGAAGGAAAAATAAAACTCGAAATTCGTATTTCATTTTTTCATATATTACAAGTGTTTTCTTAATGATAAATAAGTTCGCGTTTGACCACAATCACGCCTAATATCGGACTATGATGCGGTCGAAGATGGAGCATGCTTACCTAGATAATACCCATTCACACGAGACTTAGATACCCGGATTGTACTTTTCGGGAAATACGACCGAAAACGATACAAACAAAATTAATAATAATCGATTACAACTACTTGACTAATATTATCCAAAAGCAAACATCAAGGGCACTGCTTGATGGCCGCTTTTGCATTACACTTTGATGCCAGTGAACGACCATCCTGACTCTATTGTAATTGCAGAGTCAGTAGGTAATCAAACTCATAACAAGAGTATAGTAGATAATTGAGCTTCGTGGTAGCGTAATGACTAGCGCAAGCTTCCCAAACTCAAAGCGTCGGAACGCATGCACCACTTACGCTCCGTTCACACGAAGAGATCATTTTCTAAGCCGGATCTGATTTTTATTAAGATACGGTTTAGTAAGACTATATAATTTAAAGTACGTATGAGTTTACACCTGCATTCGACCTTAAGATCCGGCAAATAACCGAATGAATGAATGAATGAATGAAAACTCTTTATTGTTCACCATAACTTAAACTTAGACATTTAAATTAGATAAACGGAAATGAGCAAAACTAACTTAACACCCGATTTTACGACTGCAATCTGATTTAATTTTAATACATGCGTTCACATGACCTGGAAGAAATTGCTTTAAGCAATAAAGCTGCCCATTGTTACTACTACCTTATAGTTAAGACAATAAAATGTACTACTTTTCTTATGTTAGGGTACAATAAAGAGGTGCTAACTGGCCATGGCTGCTTCCAGGACTACTTGCGCAGAATTGGGAAAGTAGATATAGAAACATGCCCTTACTGCGAAAAAGTGGACACCGCGGCGCATACTATCTTAGAATGTGAAAGATGGGAAGAGGCGCGAAAAACAGCCGAAACAAATCTAGGTTCCAAAATAGCATCAAGTACAATTTTGGACATAATGCTACAAAAAGAAGAAAATTGGCACAATGTCAATAATATAATATGATAACCTAAATTATGTCCAAAAAGGCTCGTGACGAAATAGAAAGGAAAAAAAATATCCCTCTCTTCCCCGCTGCAGTGAAGTAATGCCTAACGGTATATCACTGCAGTGCGAGGTATTAAAAAAAAAGGGTACAATAAAGAGTATTGTTGTTGTTGAGCGTAGATTCGGTTTATTACAGAATGCCGCAAAAAACCCGATACAGAAAGTTGAGTGGTGGGCGCACACGCGGTGTTGTGGTAAGATACTTACAAATGGTAGTAAGAGAGCGTTTTCCTGCAAAAAACCGAATGGTATACTCACAAGGAGACACAACATTCGGTTTTTTATAGAAAGACAAAACCGAATTGCGTGTGAACAGAGCATTCGGTTCTGCCGTATACGGTAAAATAACTATCCGGCAAAACTTACTAACGATTCCGTGTGAACGTGGCCTTTGTAATTTTCTGACCTAATGTGCATATTGTTACAATGACAATTACCATTATTCAAATACAAATGTCAATTATTTTAATATTTTACATATAATCGAATACAATGCAAGAAAACTTAACTTATTTGTATTGTATTCTACTCATAGTCCCTCAAGACTATAAGTAGAATACTGAGCCTAAATCACCGTGCTTCTATGGGTAAGGTGCCCAGAAGGCTGGCTACGTTCCCTCGCTGGATCGCCCTACTGATCCGTTGGCCGAGGTAAGCACCAGCCCTCTGATCACCTGAAGAGTCAATGAGTCGTTTCGATAAATTTTGATAGAGGCTCATGGCCTCACGACCCCACGGTCCAAGCGTTTCTACAGCAAATGGCACAAACATATAACTCTCACTGAGGGTTGCATATTTACGTCGCTTGAGTGATTCAGCTGTTTCCGCCGCCGAACCGGCTTGTTATAATTATGATGCTAACAACGCCGAAGGAAAACATCGTGATGAAATCTGCACATCGAGTTAACCGATTATGGGCTGTTATGTTTTATAATTGTAAGTATGAATTTATTCAATAAGCGTTTAGCAACCAATTTAGCGGTTTTGAGTCTGAACTATTATCTTCCTTGAGCTCAAACTTTACTCTCTCTGTATGACTATGTTCATACTCTTCTTTCATCCTTCTTTTTAGTTCTTGTTCTTCATCTTTTAGCTTCTCGCGCAACATGTTTTCTGTAAAAAAAATATTTAAGTACTTTTTAGTATTTTCTTGTATTTATAGATAGATTATAGATTTATAGATATATTTTATCCGTGCAGGAACGGAGAAAGAATACAATTTCCTGCGGCCAGGCGGCCTGTCGTAAGAGGCGACAGAACAACCCACAGCCAGGTGGTAGGGCATTTGCCCGACTGGATGGCTATCACCCCTGGTCTAAAGCATGTCGCCATAACAACCTTGAGTTGTGTTCCGGCATTAGTGACCAGGTGCCAGTCTCCCTTAAGAGAGCAGCAGCGCATTTGTAGCACCTTTGGTGTTGCAAATGTCCATAGGCGATGGTAACCACTTTCCATCAAGTGGGCCGTCTGCCTGTCTGCTGAACTCCTGCAATAAAAAAAAATGTAAAGCTAGACCAAAAAAAGAGATGGATGGATTGTCTGAAGGAGGATGTGATGCTTTGTGGTGTGACAGAAGAATTATGTCGTGTCAGAATAAAGGAGTGTGGGAGGAAAAGACATATTGGTTACGTTCCACAAGAGAGTCACAATGACCACGTTCATGGCCGCGATTTTCCCGTTTCACTTGCTTGCCAGCGTCACAATCGTAAACTCATTTGAAACGGTTCTTCGACCCACTTCTTGACATGGGTCGTTGTGAGCGCTGTGTGAGCGAAAATCGTGACGTTTTTGCTACGACCAAAGCGACCGTGGTCGCCATGTGGAACTGCAAACGGAGCATTATGGGCGTTGTGAGATACTAAAGGACCGCGCTCATTGCGCTAAACTCAAATAGTTGAAAGAAGGTGTAACAAAAGAGGGCGTAGGTTCTGTATTTACCATTTTTGTCTTTTTCACTTTCCTCGTGATTCCTTAGCCTGTTATCAGGTTTTGAGCCAGTAGTCGACTTGCTTTTAAATAATTTCCTGGGTAAAACTTCGATAACGTGTATCATGGAGTCAATTTCCTATTAAGAAAATTTCATCTCATCTTCCATGCAAAATTAATTTTATGCAAAACTAGCTGTTGCCCGCGACTTTGGTCATAAATTCCTTAATGACAAATTTGAAACATAATATCAATACATAATTAATAATAATATTTAATTAAGGAAATTAAATAATTGACACATATACTGACAAGAAAATATCAATCAATATAAAGAACTGTAGCGGGATTCCGACAGGGCTTTTGGTGGAAGCCTGTAGGAGGTGCTGGCGGTATATGCCGCTGGAAAAACACACCAGTCACTCTTACGGTTCACGTCGTTTATTGGAGCGCTACTGAGTTAGATTTGCAATGAAATTACCATTGGTTATATTAAAGCCGTAATCGGTATATTCATGCACTGACTAATGTATACACTTCTCGCTGATTATCTTTAACACACGCTGACTATTACATACACTCTGTTCATACACTGACTAACACTGACTCATTTTGGCTGATCACTCACTATTTAACCAACAAATTCATAAAAAAAACTAACATTTGAGGAAGCTTTTTTTTAAGGCGGGGGAAATGCATTTCGCACAATACCGGGTCCTTTGCTAGGGATTAGATCATAGTCGATTATGGAGGCAATCCCCTGGGGGCTGCCAAACTCTAATCGACCGGCTTGTGTGGAGACTCGAAACCAACCTACCGACCAACTCAATACTCCACTAAAACCACCCTCCTCCCATGTGCCCCGCGCATAAGGCAGGAAGAGCGTGAGACTTAGAACGTAGTTACGCCCACGCTGAACATTTGAGGAAGCTTCCAACAACTTTTTTTTTTATTGCAGGAGATCAGCAGACAGGCAGACGGCCCACTTGATGGAAAGCGGTTACCATCGCCTATGGACATTTGCAACACCAAAGTTGCTACAAATGCGCTGCTGCTCTTTTAAGGGAGACTGGAACCTGGTCACTAATGCCGGAACACAACTCAAGGTTGTTATGGCGACATACTTTAGACCAGGGGTGGTAGCCATCCAGTCGGGCAATAGCCCTACCACCTGGCTGTGGGTTGTTAAGTCGCCTCTTACGACAGGAACCGACCCAATCTTTCTGGGAAGATGCGACCCCTGTCTATAAACTAATAAATTGTTTTAAATCAAAACATGCAAATAAATTACAAAAGTACTTTCTAAGATCAATGGCAGATGTCAAGATCATCTTTCTTTGACTCGAATAGGCTCACAAGGGGCGTTATTTTGAACTATTGCCGAAATTCTTTAAAATATAAAACAATGGAGGACATTACGGGGGAGGTCATAAATTATTCCATATCCCAGCATCTGCACTGCCTTTGTGGGACACAACTTTCTAAAAACTATCTACGAACTATTTTGGCATCGTTAACAATCAATAATTCCTTATTGTGCACCAATACAAAATGACATACAGACTAAAACTATGTCTCTTTATGCACAAAGGGCGGTCTTATCGCTAAAAAGCGATCTCTTCCAGACAACACCAGAAATGAATTGAGATTATAACGACGATGGTGGTATACATAGTATAATATCTTACATTCTAGTAATAAATATAAAATGCAATATATACAGATGTTTTATATAAAAGTATGATTACCCTTTCTTTAAGTCGTATCATTTCCATTGATATAATGGGATAGATGGCGACGTAGGGTTGGAACCCAGGACCATAAAATCCGTTTCGCCCATCCATTCGGTCATTCATATCCCTATAAATCTCCATCATACGTTTGTACTTCTCTCTGCATTTACCTGAAGACATAATGTACTTATTTAATAACGGAAAACCTTCAGCTAATCCGTGCAAGACCGGAGAAAGAATACAATTTGCTCGTGCCAGCCTGTCATAAGAGGCGACAGAACAACCCACAGGCAGGTGGTATGGTTTTCGCCCCTGGTCTAGAGTGTGCTGCCATAACATCTTGAATTGTGTTCCGGCATTAGTGACCAGGTTCCAGTCTCCCTTAAGAGAGCAGCAGCGCATTTGTTGCACCTTTGCTGTTGCAAATGTCCATAGGCGATGGTAACCGCTTTGCAACCGGTGGGCAGTCTGCCTGTCTGCTCATGCAATAAAAAAGAAAGTAGTTTTCACCTGACGCTCAACAGACAGACAAAAATTCTTAATATTGCATTTCTTAGCTGCTACTCAAAATTAACTCCCCTGTAGGATTATTCACAAACGACGGAAACGATTCTGTGCAAGAACGGAAAGCTCTCGAACGAATCAATTTGCAATACGACGGAACGTGAAGCGAACACATTCGAGAATGTGTTTCCGACAGGATTGTTAACAGCGTTTCACCATCTGTCGGATTGCAAATTGATTCGTTCGGGAGCTTTCCGTTCTTTCACTGAAACGTTTCCGACGTTTCTGAATAACCCTACTGATCATCACTCGACAGTGATTACGACTGAAGTATTATTTACCTACCAATCGCTGCTACAATATATTATACATTAGTTATGTGTGTCGTGGAAGACCATAACGATGGGACCGGACATTTGGAGCACTTGTGTAGGGCCATAGGAAGGTCAACACGTAGAGGTCCCTTAACAAATTTGACGTAAATGTGGCGTGACACTGACACAATGTAGGTCTGTGTAGGAATATTTTAGGAAATGAGAATAAAAAAAGTTGCAGACGGTAACTCGCCACTCGCTGAATGGGCCACAAAAAATGCCTCACAAGATTGCCGAGGGGCAACGTGGGTATGAGTGGCTAAGGGGCGTGGAGAGGTGGGCTGCAGGTTCACCGAAGCTACTTCCGACGTTATGCGATTTATCACTTCCACCCATGGAGCTTAAGTCTTAGCTCTAGCGATCTAGCCAGCCGGCATGAGTGGACTGGCTGGCTAAAGCAAGCACGTAGGCGGGTGTCTCGCCTTGTCCCCTCAGAGTCGCGTACGAGGTGTCGCTATTCACCTGAGGTTTCGGCACAAAGCCCCTGCGGGTTATATTATTATTTTTTAGTAAATCTATAACTAATACCTATGATAATGCCAATTTGGAAAGGCAATTCTTTAGCATACTGATCTCTTACTCCCCTCAACTGTCGAAGTCTGTACTTGGCCTCAATGTATATCTCCTTAGTCATGTTCACCAGCTCTCCCTTGTCGGATCTGGGCACGTAGTCGTGGAACTCGAAAGTTTTGTTCTTAGGTTCATACTTGTTGTCAGCGAGTATTGAAATGGAGACGTATACGCTATCATACATTGTTGGATCCATATTGGAGACAATGAGATTTTAAGATTTTTTTATTATTTGGATATTGTTCATAATTGTAGTGGGTTTAGTTATTTTGAATGAATTAACAGACATGGACATAGACAACACTTTATTGTTCACCAAAACAAAAATTACAAAAATGCACAACAAGACAATAGTTACTTCATTAAACAAAAGGCGGCCTTATCGCTAAAACCGATCTCTTCGTGTGGTATAAATGTTTTAATATTAGGAATTCATGAAATTGATCGTATATCGCCATCATCGCCTACATCGCCAGATTAGGTTAAACTATTCCTTAAGGTAGGTTGCCTGGAAGAGATCACTTAAGCGATAAAGCCGCCTATTGTTTCTAGCATGACAATATTGTAATTTTGTATTTTTGAAATTGTATATTTGGTGAGCGTTGTCTATCTATCTAAATTCATTCACATAAGTCGATTATGGTAATCGATAACTTATTTTATTTGTAACTTTATTTTTAAGATATCTCGTCTTCTAAATAGAATTTAGAATTAATTTTCCATTTTGTAATAGAAAGATATAACGCTTTTTTAAGCTATATCTCAACTCATTACTTTTCTTTGGCCGAGAAGTCTGTATCTCCTTTGGCATAGACTTTTTTTTTATTTATTTTTTATTTGGGGGGCTTACAGGTATCATTATTAATAACTAAAAATAAGATAGATTTAGAGAAGCTATTAATAAGCCTCCACTTATTGTAGTATATGTTCGCATTTGACCAAAATCTCGTCTGGTACTAGGCGAAGATATGGGCTTAGTTGGAGCACCCTTACCTAGAAGACACTGTGCACGTGGGACTTGAAGACACTTGAAGACTCAGGTTGTGGGTATCAGGAAAAACAGACTCTGTGGAACAGAGGTAATCAACCCAGAATACCACGGTCTTTTATGCCGCCGTATGCAGTGCCGGCAGATGGTCACGCCACGCTGCTTTGAATGACGTCTTACGGAGGGCGCTTCCCACTGCTAATGTGCCGGCTTTATTGAAGCCGAACGGTATTGCACGTGAGGATGGTAGGCGTCCTGACGGAATGACTCTAATTCTCTGGCAGCGTGGCAAGCCTTTGGTGTGGGATGCGACCTGCGTAGACACGTTATCCGCATCCCATTTACCAAACATGTCTAGATTAGCCGGTTCGGCGGCGGAAACAGCTGAATCACTCAAGCGGCGCAAATATGCACCAAAATTTATCAAAACGACTCATTGACTCTTCAGGTGGTCAGAAGGCTGGTGCTCACCTCGGACAACGGATCAGTATGGCGATCCAGCGAGGACGCGTAGCCAGCCTTTTGGGCACCTTATCCATAGAAGACGGTCATCTAGGCTCAGTATTCTGCTTATAGTCTTGAGGGACTATAGGTAGAGTACGATACAAATAAGTTTTCTTTTATTATATTCGATTATTTATAAATTTCTTCATTTTTTTTAATTTTGGATGTCAAACGTTTGATGTTCGTCCCGTCGTTCAGAAATCAACGATTTTTATTTATTGATTCTGAGGCGGTACGAAGTTTGTCGGGTCAGCTAGTATGTAATAATATAAGGAACCTGCAGTCTGTTTTTGGGTTCCGAACTAACTTAAAAAAATTCTTAATTGACCATCGATTTCGCCAGAGAGACCTTAAATACGACACAAGTATTTTATAATATTATAATACGTCGATTATTACGCTATGACAAACCATTACCAAGTTATTATTATTTTTGTCTTGTTCGCCATTTCTGTCCGGTTTTTTTTTGTTATTTTCTTTTATTTGTAATTAGAATAATATTCATATAAACTAGTAATGTATTTTGGATAATTTTATAACGAATGTTTATTGTTTTAATTTGCTTTGTGGAGCTAAGCCGTGGCATCACTTACAGGTACTTGCGGAAGATCAGCGCTGGTTGTGAAACTAGCAATATGCTGAGCAAGAGCCTTTTTAGGACATCACAATTAATTGTTACATATATTATCATATAAGACTTTTTGTATCTTGTCCTAAATAAATATTTTGTAACACTTAAAATTGCAATAAAACTTGCACTTGTGCCACTTAATTTTTGTTTATCAAAATCTATAAAGTTCACAAAAGATTAATTATTTTTTTAATGACATCGTAATGAATTTTACACGTAAAATGAGTATTACATACATACATACATAACTTCACGCCAGTTCCCTTGCGGGGTAGGCACGAACAACAGAGCGCCATTTAATTTGCGCTACTCTCACAGATACTGCATTAGGTCCATAGACATCACAATTTTTTTTCGCAGCTTGTGTTGCATTTTTACCTTTTTTGTAGCAAAATTTTAAAATGTACAAAACTTGTTGGTGGACCTTAAAAACATGTTTCCTAGCCCAAATAACAGGTCTAGTGTCTATATATAAGGCGTATGTATACCCCTAAACTTAATTTCCGTTAATCTGATGACACTCTGTGCAAAAGTTTAGCCGGCCAACGTTTTATACTGCACAAATGCAAATGTGCCCGCCCGGCAACGTGGACCGAATTTCCTTGAATCAGCTTGTACTTTATAATCCGTAACACCTGGCTAATGAGGCAGCCTGCGAGCGGCCGTAAACGACTACAATAGAACAATAGACTGTTCTTCACAATACTGGAAACGTATGCCAATAAATAAGTAACAAAATAAGACGGTCATAAAAGGATTACAATTAGTTCAAATGCCGACAGGTAATAAAATGTGCTTTTACAGATTTGTACGTGGAATTTATGTCTTTGTCGGCGCCTACGTGGTAACAATATAATCACAGGCGACGGTAACCACCTTCCATCAAGTGAGCAGTCCGCCTGTCTGCCAGCTTCAGGCAATACATTTTTTTATTATAAAACCCTAAAAATGCAATGTCTGTACATTGAAGCTATTTAAAAAAGCAACTGGAACACACTATTTAAAGGATGAAGAACGGGATGTAATATTTTTTGATTTCTTGTCTGTTTGTTCGGGATTCACGTAAGAACTACTGGGCCGATTTCAATGCGGTTTTCGCTGATCGACAGCAAGTTTTTAGACTTAAATTCTGCTTTTTATCCTGGGAATCTCGAGGGAATTTTTCTGGGAATTATTTTAAATGGCCAGAAAAAAAAAATCGAATTCCAATGCGAGTTTTTCCCTGATCAATAGCAAACTTTATGTAGTAAAATGTGTGGTATTTTTTTATCCCGGGAATTTTCTTGGGAGTGGTTTCAAGTTGTTCGGATGCATCAAAATTAGCTTATTCTGACACAATTCCGACTAAAACGATAACTTACATTCTTTTTTAAATGCTGCGATACTTTGTGTACCGGGAATCCCGCGGGAATTTCAAGTCACGCGTGGACGAAGTCGCGGGCATATCCTAGTTATACATGAAAAAGTTAGGTCTACTTCCTATGTAACCACGCTTCGCTACGTATTATCGCTGTGAACGAGCGGGAAGCAACACCCCAGCAATACGTCTAGTAAAAATTTCTTTTACTTCTCTATCTCAGGTTCTTATAAAAAGTACATTAGTAGGAGTAAGAAAGAGAATGTTGAGACGGACAAACTAACTTTCCACTTTTATACATGTGATTGGTACGTAATTAATAATCGAAACGGTGCCTCCAGGCTTCGTTCAGAGTTATTGAATATAGCGGGAGCGGGCGCAATAAGCCTTTTGAAGTGAAACTTCTATGTAAACGGGGGGTCTTGGGATTTTTCTGTCACGAAAAGCGTTACGGCCGCGTGGAGGAGCGGAATAAATTTAGACTAGACGTGGTGGGAGGCGGCAAATTTTAGAGTATACTATGGATGCGTTTTTTGGTTCCGGATCGAAAATAACTCCGACCGAAGCATCTGTTTTAAACGATATTCAGTTTTTTTACATCCTCTTTGACAATATTTGCAGCACGCATTCTGTCAATTCTATGTCAAACGTTATAATCATATATCGTCATAAGGTTACATTAAAAAAGTTTATATTTTCCAAAGCGCTAAGCTTAGATTACAAATAATTGTATATGGTTGTTAAGTATTCTTAAATTTTCAATTTTTCGCGTAGTTTTCTTAATTTTTTCTTTCGTAAGAACTTTCTCCTGACAATAAGAAACACAACAAAAAAAGAATTAGCGAAATCGGTCTAGCCATTCACGCGTGATGGCGTGACCAAGGGAAATAGGGATTCATTTATATATATATAGATTCGCTTTCTTTATGATAGGAGGAGATCTTTGAGCCAACGCCTTCAGGAGCATCAGAAGCGTCTCTGAATTCAAATTCAATAGGTTTTATTCAAAATAAGTTCAATTGGAGAACACTTTTTGAAAGTCATATAACATAAGTTAAAATTTAATTTTACTTTCTATGCTATGTACACCGCTTTGCAAAGCGATAAGAAACTCCCAGCAATTCCTCTCATTTCGCGAGCAATGAAGATGGGATTGGGAAATTAACAGTGCCGTAGATAGCCATTTATGCGCCCTATGCGAGCTTCTATAACTGCACCCTTGTTTTTTAGATATTATAGGGGTACCTAGCTAAAGCAATGCTATGTATAGGCCTACTTTATTTCATTCAAGGTGATAAAATAACGCACAAGGACCTTGGTGTTGGTGGACTAATTATCTAATATTTTAGAAAATCAATTTTTTTAAAGAATCACAACACAAATACGCTCGTGCGCTGCCAAAACAATGAGCAGAATGTTTTGTCTAATTTAATAGACGTTTTTGATGATACTGGCATGTAGGTACGTATGTGTTGGAATGGAGCACTAGGGGCGCAGCGGGAACTATATTATAAGGACTATATAACTTTACGCTTATCTATTTGACGACGCCTTATGGTAGTTTTGTTCTGAGCGCTGTTACTAGTTTGCGACTGTTTTAAAAATATAATGATATTATATTTGAAATGTATAGTATTGAGTAAGTACATAAATTATTATACTAAGAGATTACACAATTAATGAAGTGAATAGAGATTATTTTTAAATAATAATTAATAATAGAGATTATTGTATAAACTGCAAAGATTCAGTTAAGTAATATTTTCTTAAGTTTTCGCGACTTGTATACATAATAAAACTACGTTTTAACGGTTTTAAGCGCGGTAATTTTATTTGATTTTGGTTTTTCCGACGTTTCGGCCACTTTTCAGTGGCCGTGATCACGGAAGACAAAGATGTCAAGTGTCAACGAGTATTGTTAAAGTTTTATTTAGCCTACCGCCAACTTGTTAATTTTAATTATTTAATTTTAATTTTGTTTATGGTTATTATTTACTCTATGGGAGCCTAATCTAATTTACTACCGCTTCGCAACATGTTATGTTATAACATGTTTAAAACTTAAAACCGTTAAAACGTAGTTTTATTCAATTAAGTAATTAAATATCTAAGTTGTGAAGTAAGAACATTATGAAGTTTAATTTTGAGTGTACGAAACTGCCTAATTTCCTGCACATGTCAAGTGATATAAAGAAGTTCAAATAGGAGATGGAGATATATATCCTCACCTCCAAAGTGGTGATTCCGGCATGATTTGAACACGCACTTCTGGCGTAGTGGCGAGTAAAGGCACCACACCGTAAAGAGTTAATGACCCGTTTTGGCAGCTCTTTTTAGATGCTAGGGTTGCCACTTTTTTTTAAAGGAAATATAGTATTTCTGTTTTTAAACTGTAAAGATATATATAATACAAAATTTAAGGTTAAAATAGTACACATTTATTTTCCATTATTTATTTTATACGTGTCTTATTCATTTCATAATTGAATTTTCCACGTGTATTAATTACCACTTGCTTTGGCCAGCAAAGATCTATTATATTTAAAATAATCATAAGAATCTGAACTTAATTAGCGATGATAATAATATAGTATATTACATATAATATATAGTACGATTGGTCAAAATATATTAGGATATTATATATATGCGGTCATGTCTGCCGCAGGACCGATGGCCGATGGAGCAGACAAGTCCTGGAGTAGAGACCGCGTCTCGGTAAACGGTAGTGTCGGACGCCTTCCAGCCCGATGGACTGACGACCTGTGCAAGGTCGCCGGTAGGGGTTGGATGAGGAAGTCAGAAGACAGGGATGAGTGACGCCGACTTGGGGAGGCCTACGTCCAGTAGTGGACTGCGAATGTCTGACAACGACTACATATATAGTACGGGTGGGAACTCTAGTAGAGGCCCATGGCATCTTAATTTAATAACTATCATATTTATTCAGTTTTAGTTCAGTACTGTAGACCTGCGAATGCTGGTAGATGGACAACTATCTGGGACATATTGCCCAGATATGGGATTAATGGCCAACTGATGCGTGCTGTGCAGTCCACTTACGAGGACTGTATGGCATGCGTGCGGGTGGATGGCAGCCTGCCGCCCTGGTTTGACGTCAATATTGGCGTCCGGCAGGGCTGCGTGCTGTCGGCTTTACTGTTCATCCTATACCTGGACGATTGTCTCCAGAGAATAAAATTGATGGATGTTGGGGTGCGGATGAGTGATCTAGTTGTGAGCACCTTGCTTTATGCGGATGATGCCGTGCTTTTAGCCGAATCGCCATCAGAACTGCAAACACTAGTCACAATGATGAAAGGTGACAGAGGCTTACATTTGAATGCGAAGAAAACAAAGGTTATGGTGTTTGAAAGAGAAGAAACCAGAACGAATGCAAGGATAATGGTCGATGATGTTATGCTGGAGCAAGTGAATGAGTTTGTATATCTTGGATGTGCTTTTAGCAGGGATGGAAGGTACACCGCTGATATAGAAAGAAGAGTGAATTTGGGGAATAGTTTGAATGGAGCGTTAGGTAAACTTCTAGGCGCTAAGAACCTCAGCCAGAAGGCCCAGCTCGCCGTACACAACGCGGTGCTGGTACCTACGCTCACGTATGGAAGCGAGAGTTGGGTATGGAAGAAAGAGCATGAAAGTAGAGTAAACGCGGTCGAGATGCGAGCACTGCGCAAAATCTGCGGAGTGACGCTCGCGGACCGCGTTCGTAATACCGAAGTAAGAAAGAGAGTTGGTCTGAAAGAGAGTGTCGGGGTGAAGGTAAGGAAAGGAATGCTCCGGTGGTTCGGGCATGTGGAAAGAATGCATGATAAAAGAATGATTAAACAGATATACAATGCAAAAGTGGATGGATGCAGAAGTCGTGGAAGGCCACGACACACCTTCCATGATCAAATTGATCGTGTACTAGCAGAAGGTGATGTCAGGAGCCTTAAGAACAGACGAGCGTGCATGACAAGAGTTATGAATGTCAAAGAAGCAAGTGAGGTGTGTAAGAATAAGCCTAAATGGCGCTCTGTTGTTCGTGCCTACCCCGCAAGGGAACTGGCGTGAAGTTATGTATGTATGTATGTACTAGCTGACCCGGCAAACTTCGTACCGCCTCAGAATCAATAAATAAAAAACGTTGATTTCTGAACGACGGGACGAATGTCAAACGTTTGACATTCAAAACCAAAGAAATGAAATAAAAACTTCACTTTTAAATTTAATTTGATTTCTGAACGACTTTTAAATTTAATTGATTACTAAAGGACGGGACGAACATCAAATATTTGACAGGTAAGAATAGTTTGTAAGGGAAAGCGGAATTGTTGTTTGTACTATATTCCAAGCATGTTCTTCATATTTACTCACCTTTTAATAATTCAAAACCAAAATTAGCCAAATCATTCCAGCCGTTCTCGAGTTTTAGCGAGACTAACGAACAGCAATTGATTTATATATATATAGATTATAAAATATAGTACACTATAATGTAATATAGTACGCTTCAATACTGTTTATTGTACATCAACACGACAGAAAAAATATACACAATATATGTTCTCAAATTATATTTTTTGGTCATTTTGGTCTGAAATTTGATTTTGATTTAAATAGCAATACCCAATCGAGGGCTTCCATCTACCCACTGCCTTTTAAATGGAGAACGTGGGCGGATCTGTTAACCCACGAGCACTTGAGGAACATGACAGTAGAACTGCTTAAAGGTACTTATCTAATATAGTTCTAATAGCTCCGGTGGTTCGGGCATGTGGAAAGAATGCACGATGAAAGAATGACTAAACAGATATACAATGTAAAAGTGGATGGATGTAGAAGTCGTGGAAAGCCACGACACACCGTCCATGATCAAATTGATCGTGTACTAGCAGAAGGTGATGTCAGGAGCCTTAAGAACAGACGAGCGTGCATGACAAGAGTTATGAATGTTAAAGAAGCAAGTGAGGTGTGTAAGAATAAGCCTAAATGGCGCTCTGTTGTACGTGCCTACCCCGCAAGGGAACTGGCGTGAAGTTATGTATGTATGTATGTATCTAATATAGTTATACTTCTTTTAACTATAGGAAATCCAATTGAGAACAAACCCCCGCGAAAGTAACGCGGCGGGGCGTGTGGGATTGGCTATGTTGGAGTGGCAGTAGCATCTTCGAATAGGTATTATTGCAACCCGAGTCGGGGATACCCATTAAAACCCCTCGGTGTTCTGTAACGGCCGGCGGTTTCTGAGTTGACCGGGTTCTTAAATAAGAGACTGGTTCAGGATTTAAGCTTATATTAGCAATGAAGAGACACTTTTACATTCACATGTCCTGCTCGCGGCCCGATACAATTCTGTCTTCTCTTGTTTTAGGAGGCGTTCTACGATTTTAATTAAAAACATTTTATTTCTTAATATATGTCACGACTAAGGAGGTTAGTCTTTACTGTTCCTTCTTTCGCATTTTTTTATTGCACGAGTTCAGCAGACGGTCCACCTGATTGAAAGCGCTTACCATCGCCTATGGACACTTGCAACACCAATGGTGCTACAAATGCTGCTCTCTAAGGGGAGACACCTGGCCACTAATTCCGGAACACAGCTCAAGGTTGTTATGGTGGCATACTCTAGAACAGGAGTGGTTGACTCGCTTCGTAGCATGGTGGAAGCGATGCTCCAGGGTCAACATTCCTGGCTTGCGGTTTCCTCCTTCTGTGAATCGCATCTTCTCCTCCCTTAGTTACCGTCACAGGGGGCCGCTGTCACGGGGGTGACAGTGGACTTCCCCCCCCTGCTGTACGAAGTGGGTCACTCTGCTCCCCGGGGTGGCCTAGTTACAGAGCGTAGGGGCGTTACGGTGCAGTTACTCTGAACGAGATCCCGTGACGCCTCGTAAAAGCGCTATAAATGTGGCGCAGGTTTAGGTTTAGTGGGTAGTTTGGCGGCCGATTCTCGCAACAACTTCGTTTTAGAAGCAAGCGTGGAGAACCGGTCGCTGAGAATCCCACACACCCTCGATTAAGGCCTTATGCCTGCATTCAGACCCTTCCCCCGAAGGGTCCGAGGGTGGTGTCCAAAAATATTCCCCCTGCGTTGTCAAAAAAAAAAAAAAAGACCATGAGTGGTAGCCATCCAGACGGACAAACACCCTTCCACCTGGTTGTGGGTTTGTTTGTTTGTTGCCTCTCACGACAGGCCGCCTGGCAGCTGGAAATTGTATTCTTTCTCCGTTCCTGCATGGATAGGTCATTTTTTGATAAGCAGGCGGCTACGGCTATATCCACTGCTAGCAGACAAATGTCTCACCCAACGCGAGAAGCCCTCCTCTCAACGGCATTATTGGCGGGAGGCAACCCTTCGGCCGAAGCTCGAAAGACGTCCTCCGGCACCGGTGCATCTTCCTATATAATTATACTAGCTTAACCGTAAAAATGAGAAGAAGGAGGTTAAGTTTATATGGGCATGTAATGAAGAGGGATGAGGATGAGGAATGACAGTCATTTTTCTTTTTTTTTATTGCATGAGATCAGCAGACAGGCAGACAGCCCACTTGATGGAAAGCGGTTACCATCGCCTATGGACACTTGCAACACCAAAGTTACTACAAATGCGCTGCTGCTCTCTTAAGGGACACTGGAACCTGGTTACTAATGCCAGAACACAACTCAAGGTTGTTATGGTGGCATACTCTAGACCAGGAGTGGTAGCCATCCAGTCGGGCAAATGCCCTAACACCTGGCTGTGGGTTGTTAGGTCGCCTCTTACGACAGGCCGCCCGGCCTCAGGAAATTGTATTCTTTCTCCGTTGCTACACGGATAAAAAGTCATGTGACAAAATAAATGTTAAACTGAAAGAACTATGGATACAAGTGAGAAGGTTGACATGATGTTTTTAGGTGTGGAATGTGGCAGGAGGGTATACTAGAATAGAGGAGTGTGGAAGGAGAAGACAAGTGGACATATTGTTCCAACTTAAAATGATAGGGAGAAAGTAGAAAAGTGAGAATATCAGATATTTCTCAAACCCTAGGCAGTGGCTTTATTGTACTTACATAAATACTTAATTCGATTTTTTATATTTTTAAACGTTTGGTTTATATTCAGATACGATATTGAAACTGACACATGCGAAGAAACTTCAGGAATTCTATGAAGGAAGCATTACTTATGAGCTCGGGACCATATCTGCAGGTAATTTCGATAGTCCTGACACCAAAATGTATAAAAAAAGCTATGGAAATCATAAAGATTAATTACATACATACATAACTATTATAGATATAGATATATAGATTATAGATAATTTATTAAACAACTAAAACTAAAGCACAAGTACATGATTACTTACACTTTATAGCCAGGTTATCTGCCAAGTGTTATATCCTATCACTTCACAACACAACATACTTAATTTCTATAAGTTTAATTTCAGCCAATATGGATGCCATTCAAGAAGCCATGAATCAGCTCTCTGCCACTTTTGCTGAGCGTATGGATACCCTAGAAAGTGAACTACACAAGGGTTCAGCTACCAGCACCACTACTTCTGCCTTAGCTACAGACTTTTATAATTTCAAAACATTTATAGTGAAGTCTCTTCGTGCCCTACAGGAGCAGATAGATCTTATCCAACAGTCTGTCGATCAGGTCGAGATGAGGTCCAGGAGGAAGATTCTTCTGCTTCATGGGGTGCCGGAGAAAGCTCAGGAAAACACTGCAGCTGTTGTCACTAGCATCATTAGCGAAAGGCTCAAGTTGGTTAATTTCACGGAAACCCACATACGCCGATCCCACAGGATGGGTAAACCAGCAGTTTCAGGTGAGCGACCCAGACCCATCTTGTTTAAGCTGTGTGATGCTGATGATCGCAGTAAGGTCTGGTTTGCAAAGACTCAGCTCAAGGGAACCGGGATCACGATGTCGGAGTTTCTTACAAAGAGACGACACCGCCTTTTTACCCAGGCCAGGCAGCGTTTCGGGGTGAGGAACTGCTGGACGCGGGACGGTACGATTTATGTGCTGGGCAGTGATGGCACTAAACATCGTATTGAGAAACTGAGGGATCTAGACAGTCTGCCTTCTACGTCTCCTGTAGACCAGCAAGTACCACCGCCAGGGCCTAAAGAACCGGTTGTTGCAAGTAAACCCCATCGGCCAGCGTCACGTTCACGAAGATAACCCTTAGGCCTCTGTAGCAGGAACATTAGCTGTATTAAACTCTATTTCTTGTTACTTTCTTTCCACAGTGTATATTTTCGTCTATTATTATTCTTATTGTTGTAGTTGGGCCGTTGTAAGTACTCATTTAATATTGTTTTTTTTTCATAACCTCATTACTGTCTTATTATTGCATGTTTATTTTATTTCTATTGTTAGTGGCTCCATCACCTTACTTTGATTTATTTTAATTGTCTATTATTTACATTTAGACTGTTTAAAATGTTTATATGTTTTTTTTTTTAATCTACTGGAAGGTACACTGAAATATGTAGGTAAACATCGTAAACATAAATACTACACAACCGTCAACTACTGTCAATGTCAATGTTGATTGTCATTACTTGTACTGTATTTATGGTCCGGTAACAAGATCTTTTGGGAATGATGCGTTTTGCTAATTAATATTGTTTAATGTACTGTGTTGTTAACATTTATAACCGCTCACTATCTCATCCACACACCTGGCAGATGAATTGCGATTTAATCGTATATTGAATTACATTTATTTGTTTATTTATTTTTCAGTACATATTTTTATTATTTTATATATACCTTTTTTTTGTACTATTTATACTTTATGGCTCTTCATTACGACAGTGTTAGTGATTCTGAATCAGATTTTTGTTCTTGTTCTTCTACCTCTGATAGTATATACGACAGTGTTTCCAGTTTAGTACCACTCCAAAATGTTACAGAAACTCATTTTTCGGGGTTTTCTCATAATTTCAACATAGTACACATAAATGCGCAGAGTATTCCAGCTCATTTCCCAGATATGTTGGCGTCATTTAATCAAAGTACCTTGCACGCTATATTAGTGTCAGAATCCTGGTTAAAACCCTGCCTTTCCTCTAACTCATATACCTTACCAGGATTCCATCTTATCCGTAATGACCGTGTCGGGAGTGGAGGTGGAGGCGTTGCTATTTACCTCCGATCTCATATTCCCTACAAAATTATAAGCACGTCTCCACAACTCCCAACTTCTGATGCTGGGGAGCATTTACTCATTGAAGTAGAACTTGCTCATGCCAAAATTCTACTTGGAGTCTTTTATATTTCTTCACTTCGTATCAATTACTTTTCTTCCTTTGAAACACTTTTAGAAAATATCTCAACTTCATTCGCGCATACCATCATCATGGGCGATTTTAATACCTGCCTTCTGAAACGAGACCATCGGTCATCTTCCTTAGAAACTTTAGTTCGATCTTTAAATCTCAATATTCTTCCGCTGAGTGCTACGCATCGCTTTCCTAACTCGACCCCTTCTCTTCTTGACTTGATGATGGTCTCGTCACCTTCTCACGTCTCCAAACACGGCCAGTGTTCGGCGGACGCTTTTTCATATCATGATTTGATCTACCTTTCTTACAATGTACGTCCGCCGAAAGTGAAACCCAAAATTATCCTGCAGCGAAATTTTGGTGATATGAATTTGGACGCACTTCTCAAGGATGCTCGGGAATTCGACTGGTCTGAGGTGGCTAAGGCCGCTACCGTTGATGAAAAGTTGCATATGTTTAATACTGCTTTACTGAGGCTTTATGACTCACATGCACCTTTACGCCGTATAAAAATCAAACATCTGCCAGCGCCGTGGCTGACCGATGACATCAAATCACTGATGCACAAAAAGTCCAAGGCTAAAACCAAATTCAAAATGAAACCTACCGAAGTCAACCGAATGGCGTTCGTAACTATTCGTAATCGCTGCAATAGAGTGTGTAGGGACGCTCAACGCCGCTACATTCACGAGTCAGTTGAAAGTGAAAGCCCAGCTAAAGTCTGGAAATTTCTACGATCCCTGGGAGTTGGCAAGCAAACAAATAGTGTAATTCCCAAAGAACTCAACATTGACGATTTAAATCGACATTTCTCAGCTACTTCTGACTTTGACGTTGTAACTAAGTCTAATACTTTAAATACTCTTTCCGGCCTGCCAACACCCAATTATCCTCCATTCTTATTAAGTCGATTTACTGATAGTGATGTTAAGAGCGCTGTGAAATCCATTACATCGAACGCTGTCGGTAGCGATGGTATTAGTCGCAACATGATTCTGCCCATACTGGATGTCATCAATCCTATCCTCACCCATATATTCAATGCCTCTGTAGTTTCTAGTACCTTTCCAGTCACCTGGAAGGAAGCCCAGATTATTCCTCTTCCTAAAAAACCTAACCCTGTTTCTTTCTCTCAATTCCGTCCCATATCTATTCTGCCATTCCTTTCTAAAGTCCTGGAACGCCTAGTCCACCAACAGTTAAGTGTTTTCCTTAATCGACATTCTCTCCTTAATCCCTATCAATCTGGTTTCCGTCCTGGCCACAGCACAACTACTGCCCTCGTGAAAATCACCGATGACATCCGTTATGGTATGGATAATGGTTTATTGACTGTGCTATCGCTACTGGACTTCAGCAGTGCTTTCAACAATGTTGACTTTGAAATATTACTTGGTATTCTAAGCTCTATTAACATATCTCCTACAGTAATCGACTGGTTTCACAGTTACCTGTTTGGCCGCCGGCAGCGGGTTCGCGTCGAGGATGATTATTCGTCATGGTGTGAACTCTCTGCTGGTGTTCCTCAGGGCGGCGTGCTTTCTCCCTTATTGTTCGCTGTTTTTATTAACTCCATCTCTAACCAACTCACTTCAACCTATCACCTCTATGCAGACGATTTACAAATTTATACACAATCACCTATCGCCACCTTAGACAAAGCAGTTTCTATCATAAACGTAGATTTTGAATGCATTCTGCAGTGGGGCAAGTCTTTTGGGCTTCATGTGAACCCTGAAAAAACTCAAGTCATCGTCATCGGTAGCTCACGGATGCTTAATAAGGTCGACTGGAGTACCATACCTAATGTGATGTTTGACGGAACAATCATTCCTTTTACTGATAAGGTAAAAAACCTTGGCGTTATATTTGACAGCGAGCTGTCTTGGCGACCTCATATCACCGAATTAAGCCGGCGGCTTTATGTCTCATCCAAATCCCTTAGAAGGTTGAGGAATTTCTTACCCACTTCCACCAAAATTAAGCTAGCAGAATCCTTATTACTTCCTCTCCTTGATTATGCTGACGCCAGCTATCTAAATTTAACCCAAGAACAACTTAATAAACTTGAGCGCCTCCAAAATTTTTGTATAAGGTTCATATTTGGACTACGCAAATATGACCATGTCTCTGAATTCCGAAAAAAACTCAAGTGGTTGCCAATTCGATTTCGCCGGAATACTCACATCCTTGCTTTACTCTATAGTATTTTATTTGTCCCTAATACTCCTGATTACCTTAAACAAAATTTTGAATTTCTTTCGTGCTCTCATAATTTACGCCCTTCTACTAAACTTAAATTGAACACTCCTGCGCATAACTCAACTTTTTATAACAATTCTTTTACTGTTAAGGCTATACAGCTCTGGAACGCGCTTCCTGTTACAATCAGACAAGCAAAATCGCTAGCGATATTTAAAACTATGATCAAAAAATACTACCTGTCGTTGGAATATAATATTTAAATTCACTTATAAACATTTATATATTTTGTAGATATGTATATTATGTATATTAAGTATATATCTATGTAATATCTGCATATATATATATCTATATATATATATATATATATATATATATATATATATATATATATATATAATGTATGTATTTATTATTAAAATGTAAGTATTTTGTACTATATGTTACGTATACCACCATCGCCATTATCATCTCAATTCATTTCTGGGGTTGTCTGGAAGAGATCGCTTTTTAGCGATAAGACCGCCCTTTGTACATAACTAGATATAATTTTAGTCTTTAAGTTCATACTTGTATTGGTGTACAATAAAGAGTTATCTATCTATCTATCATTGTATATCTGTTTAGTCATTCTTTCATCATACATTCTTTCCATATGCCCGAACCACCGGAGTATTCCTTTCCTTACCTTCACCCCGACACTCTCTAACAGACCAACTCTCTTTCTTACTTCTACTTAAAGATTAATTGTAAATAAAAATATGCTGCTATAGATGTGTGGAGTCATGGGCCATAAAACGCCGTGGCAGCGTTCTTATATGTTCATAGTAGACTGAAAGAAATTCAGCATTCTATATTCATAGAACGTCCTTCCTCATACGATTCTTAATAGTCCAACGGAGAGCGGCTCTAAAAGAAGGATTAGAGTATTAATTTTGATATCATCTCATGGAAAGTGGTTACTGTCGCATATAGACATTTGCACCAAAGGTGCTACTATTGTGCTGTCGGCCTCCTAGGGAGGACTCAAGGACAACTCAAGATTGTTACGGCTGCATACTTTAGACTAGAGCCTGCTGGCTAGCCAGGCAAGCAGATGCCTTCCACCTGGCTGTGGATTGTTTTGCCGCCTTCTACAATAGGCCATTCTACAATATGTTCTCAATTCTTGCACGTGCAAGTATGTATGCAATTAATTTTTCCTTCTGCTGTTTAGGTATTCGTGAAAAATACATGGAAATGGTGAAAATATATAAGGAAAATGCTAATGTATCTCACTTTAGAATTGATTCCTCGAGTGACACAGTAACTAATTCTTTACACCAACTCGCAATTGTTCGTAAGTACAAATTACTATCTTTAACTGACTTCCAAAAGGGGGAGGTTTTCAACTCGATTATATGGTTTTTTTTTGTTTGTTACTCGATTTCTCCGTCAATTGTGGACCGATTTTCAAAAAGTTTTTTTTAATCCAAAAGAGCATACTCCTGGGGTGGTCTTATTGTCACCAAGTCAGAATCTGCTTAGTGGATCAGAGAGCAACCTTTTTCGTAGAGCGCCGAGCGCTTGCACTCTTTCTTAAATATACATATAGTTGTATATAGTAGAAGCAAAACAATTTTTTATGGATTTACAAGAATAAAATTTAATTAAGACAGAATAACATTGTCGTTCTCAATATAAACCCTAATGCCAATCAAAACCATAAAGTAGACATATGGGTGTATTACATAACAGACACACATACACAAACTTTCGTGCTCAACCTCACCCATATACCACATATATATTTTTGTATTTATTATTCATTATTCACATACACACAATTATATAATATATGTAATTTCATAAATATTAAATATAAGTAAGTGGGCCTTCCCCTTCGACCGGAACCTGGCGGAAGCGGCATGGCTAGACATTTGTTCCCCACATAATTGCTGGTCTCCGTAAAACGTGGCCGTACCAGCGTAAGCAACACATGAAGTTTGTGTGCTATGTCACGGACATGAAGACTCGACTATTCCATCCCCCCTATCTCATCCTAAGGCTGACAACGCGTTGAGTTCGTCCCTGGTGTCTTGCTAATATCTACAAGCGACTGCAATCACTTTTCAGAACACAGCCCCCCCCCCCCCAAATCTGCCTCGCGGAAGCCCACCCCCACACCCTTTCCCTAAAATCCACCCCACGAAACGTCGAAATTATATATACCGAAACTCTCCCGCAAGTACATAAAAATTGTATTAGTCTATACTTCTATACTACTTACTAATCTATACTAATATTACAAAGATGTAAAGTTTGTGAGTTTGTGACGTTGTAGGGGGTAATCTCTGGATCTACTAAACCTGTCGTCGAGATGGGGGCGCGAGTGTTCCGCGCGCTCACCTCTCAGCCCGTGGGGCGAGTTACAGACCGCCCCACGCCTAGAGAGCATGATGATGCCGGGGGATATGGTAGTCCCCCGGCAGTACGGCGTGGACGTAATTACATTCTAAGTCTCATGCCTTTCCTGCCATATGCGCGGGGCATCGGAGGAGGGTGGTTTTAGTGCGTATTAGCCATTTGGGCTCAAGTCTCCACACAAGCCGGTTGATTGCTGTTTGGATTGCCCCTTCTGGGAATGCCTCCATGATCGAGTATGGTCTAATCCCTTGCAAGGGACCCGGTATTGTGCGTAAATAGCATTTCCCCCGCCTGAAAAAGAAAAAAATATAAATAAGTCCCCCGGCAGTGCAAGAGGCCTCGCGAGGCCCACGCCTGCTAGGACTGCGGAGAGGCTAGGTCATATTGTATATCCGTAGCTCTGGCATAAGGCGAAGGACGGAACACCCAAGAGTTTTAGTAGGGTATACCTAACCGGGGAGTGGCAATGGATCTACTAAACCGATTTTAAAAATTCTTTTACTGTTCGAAAGCTACGTTAACAGGGAATTTCATAGGCTATATAACATGACGCTATATACCACGGGAGCGGGACAGAGAGTGGGTCAAACCGCGCCGGGCCGCTAGTATAAGATAAATGTAATAATTATAAGATTTTTTATAATATTTTGTAAATTCAGTGAGTGAACAAATCACAGTGCCAGTGACTCTGACTAAAACTTCATTAGAGTACATCAGTGCTTACAAAAAAAAAAAACACTTTTCAGAAGGTGGGCCCTACACCACATTGCCAGCTTGGCGTTAAAAAAGAATAATTAGTTATTATTCTGGGGTGTTTTTATTATACTATTGGCATGACTTTTTCTTTCACACTTCTAGAGGGAAACTACATGGAAATAAAGCAGGAATATCAAATGTTCACTGCGATTGTGGAGGCTTACGAGCGTAAAGCGTTGGAACAGCAAAAACGTCTTAACAAGAAATCGGGAAGAAGTCGCTTGAGGATGCAGATTGGAAGAACTGCAGGATACTCTAATATCAGGTGAAATTGACATCATTAGCAGTGTTCAGCAGAAACTTCAAAGATCGGTTAGACACGCACTTGGTTGGTTTATTGCAATTGGATATTTTGGTGAGCAATAAAATATTAAATAACTAGCTGTACCCGGCAGACGTTGTCTTGCCCTTAGAAATAAAAATCTAGAATCCAATTGCAGCGACATTTATTGGGACCAATAGTTAATTTAAACCATTCTCGAATCCACTTTAATAAAAATAAAAAAAACATCGAAATAAGTCCCACGGTTTAGGAAGACTTTAGCGGTGCCAGCTACCGGTAGATCTATAATCTTAACCATCCCGGAATCCACTTGAATACACACAAAAATAATTTCACCTAAATATTGGAACCCGATTACAGCGCCATCTACCTGGTTCAAATTTGAATCTATACCGTCCCGGGACCCACTTTATCACACACAAAAATAATTTCACCTAAATATTGGAACCCGATTACAGCGCCATCTACCTGGTTCAAATTTGAATCTATACCATCCCGGGACCCACTTTAACACACACAAAAATAATTTCACCTAAATATTGGCTCCCAATTACAGCGCCATGTAACTGGTTCAAATTTGAATCTATACCATCCCGGGACCCACTTTAACACACACAAAAATAATTTCACCTAAATATTGGAACCCGATTACAGCGCCATCTACCTGGTTCTAATTTGAATCTATACCACCCCGGGACCCACTTAAACACACACAAAAATAATTTCATCTAAATATTGGAACCCGATTACAGCGCCATCTACCTGGTTCAAATTTGAATCTATACCACCCCGGGACCCACTTGAACACACACAAAAATAATTTCACCTAAATATTGGAACCCGATTACAGCTAAATTAATTATTTTACATGTATTTTATTAATAAAATAACTCCGATCAAAGCATCTATTTTAAACGATATTTAGTTTCTTTACATCCTCTTTGACGATATTTGCAGTACGTATTCTATTAATTTAATGTCAAACGTCATAAGGTTACATTAAAAAAGTTTATATTGTCCAAAGCGCTAAGGTTAAATTAGAAATAATTTTATATGGTGGTTAAGTATTCATATATTTTCTAATTTTCCGCGTAATTTCCTTAATTTTTTCTTTCATAAGAACCATCTCCTGACAATAAAAAAAACAACAAAAAAAGAATTAGCGAAATCGGTCCAGCCGTTCACGCGTGATGGCGTGACGAAGGGAAATAGGGATTCATTTTTAACCGACTTCCAAAAGGAGGAGATTATTATATATATAGATAATAACTAACTAAACTGTTGCGAGTCAGCGACCGAAAACGAGCTTTGGCCTCCGTACCTAACGATAATGCGCCACTCCTTTCTGTCTAGGGCTATTACAGGCCTGACGCTCACGGAGGTCAGTCTACACCATCTCACTCCAGCGATATCTGTTGCGATCAATTGGTCGGCGTCCAGTCTGATACGCTATCTTTACTCCACGATGCTTCCTCATTCTTAACAGGTGGCCAAGCCGGTGCAAGTGATGCGCCTTGCTCTCACCTACACCTAATATTGGGTTCATCCACCAGCTCTTCGATTTCGGCATTTTTTGTATCCGCCAATTACCATTACTCCCCTTATCGGACCCTTCTCTTTAACAACTTACTTTCCTCCTCAAAAGCTGGTGTACAAGCCTCACAAGTATTAATATAACGTGATTCTATTGATTGCTGTCTTTGATATCCCAGAGCATTAACGGAGAAGAAAAGCGCTCGTAGATACAAAGATATATGGGAAGAAGATTGGAAGAAAAAGCACGATATAAAGAAAAATTGAAACTAAGAGACGATTCTTTAACAAGGCTGGGACAAGGTAAGCTTTGAGTAGGAATACTACAGTCATTTTTAGAAAACCCTAGAGTGGTTAAGGTCATGTCAGGTCACCAGTTTGTAGGGGTGACCAGAGTTATCATGTAAGTGTAACCTCTGATATCTGATGATCACACCCACACTTATGTCTGATAGCGTGATGATGCACTAGATGTATAGTGGTTGTGAAGCGTCTTCTTACTCATCGGTATCGGGTTCAATCAGATACGTGGATTTATTACGTACGGTATTTATTACTAATAATTAAAATGCTTGATATGCACTGATTTTTACGTTAACCAAGGGATACTGGATTTGATTTTAAAGAACCTCAACGGGCGGAGTGCCGCCGTTAGATTTCGCGATTACTAAGTAGCGTGTGGTCTCGATGGTGATCTTGCTCTGTGCCTCTGCATGCCGAGGGCGCCCTTATATATTGCGTCGCTTGTTGTTGACGATCCAGGTGGCCCAGCAGTTGAGTCATCGCACCACAGGTCCGTACTCGCAGCAGGGCCGTCTTCGGTTTGTTGCTATAGAGAATGATTTGATATGATCATGATTAAATTGATTACATGGTGGATGCATGGTACACCACCATAGTTTTTAATTGCTAAAAGCTGGCAAAGAGCCCAGGTGATGGAAAGTGGTCACCATTTCACCGTCACCTATGAACTTTTGCAACAGCAAGTGCGCTGCCAACGAGTTGTCGGCCAAGAAGAAATGTTATGACGTCCCATGTCGTAGCGTAGTCGGAAATTCTCGGAGGGAAGTTCTATCCAATTGGTTATTGTACGAAAAATAAATGTTCTAGAAAATCAACTTTCACACGAAGGATATCGCGGGTACATCTACTTAATATTATAAGTTCAAAATGTTTTTTATTACAAGCTTTTATTTAACTTGCAATAGATGTGCCTATGTATGTATGTAAGTTCGGATGGAATCTTGCAAGTTAAATTTGACCAACTTCCCGGTTTCCGATTGAGCTGAAATTTTGCATGCATATGTATATCGCATGACAATGCAATAATATGGTACCAAGGGGCTGATCTGATGATGGAGTCGGAAGGTGGCCCTAGGAACTCCTGTACTAAACAAGATAGACCCGTTGTGTTTAGGCTCGTTTTTCTTGTCTTGGCTAGCACTCTGCTGCTACATGATATCCAGGATCTCAAAAGCTTGTATTTAAAAACCTTTTTAAAAAAGCTTTTTTATTTTACAGATGAAAATAAGAAACCAAATAGCGAAGATTTTTTAGGACGGTCTTCAAGCTTTAACGAAAAAAGGGAAACGAGTAAAAGTGAGATGGAGACCAAAGGAAGATGGAGAAGATGATAATACGAGAAGTAAATGGAAGAGCGGCGTCAATTTTGGAAATGAGGGCATAGGATTTGACGAATGAAATTAACTTAAAACTATGAAAGAATTAGGAACTATTAAAAACCAAGACAGAGCATAACTCTGAAAAGCTGCTTCTACATAAGCAGATTGCTATAGGTCTCCTCTCGCTTTTTGACTTTTATTATTGTGAAATTAATATAATTTACTAATCATTAAAGTAACATTTATATTTTTACTAGACTCTGAGGTCGGTGCCGCGTTTGCGCCGAGCCTTAAGTTCACGAAGTTCACAAGTGAGGGTAGTCAAGCTGAGCAAGTGTTAGATTTTTAATTGCGTAGTATAGATAAATATATACACATAGTTAATGCTTAATACATATATTGGCAAAGCATTTTATTCATTTTACAACATTGAAAGATATTTCGTGGACATTTTACTTAAGTTAGATGTTTCTATTAAAAGCAAGTTAAACCAAGAAGGTCGTAAGTACATTATTTATTTCATAGAACATGAAATCTTTCTACCCTAATAATAAGGTAACAAGAATCTTATATACACACCCTTCGTACTATTATCTAGTACCAGCAGTCACAATAATTACTGCATGATTATATTGAACGGAACTTTCACTCCGTTCGATCGACAAACCTAGAATTTTTATATTTAGTGTATTATCTATGCCTAGAATGAATCGCATTAGCAGATTTCGGCTCCTTTTATATTGTTGAACCAACAACACCGGGTCACATTTCAGCAATCTTATAACCTAAAACTTATTACAAAGGTTATCAAAAATCTTAAAAAGTTTTATCAAGTACTTAACAGTATAAATCTTACCATATAATACTAGTTTTTATTTAGCTAAAACACACTACTTACTCAATAAATAAAGTGCAGGCATTTTAAGAAAAACATAAATACCTTCAGTTCAAAGTCACAGTGTGTCTTAACAAATAAAAACACAACTTCTTTTATTAAAAATAGCTTCATATTACCTATTACACGCGTACTTACTCGCAAATCTATCGCCAGATTTACAGTAGTTGGAACATAATATAAAAATAAATTAAAAGATTCATTTAAATGTGATTATAAGTGGTTTTAATTACGTCTATTGTTTTTTATTGCATAATGATTCAGCGCTAATAAATTTCACTATTGCAGTGAATATTTAGCTGGTAGTATAATTGTAAAACCAAGGCTTGGAACTGATTTAAAATTAACCGGTTTTAATCGGTTATAACCGCTTTTAGTCAACTATTTCTTTCGGAGTGATCCTTAAAGTGTGTTGTATAAACCTGCATTAACCGGTTTATTCTGCGAGAAGTACTTTTTCGTTCTATCTGTCTCGACGTGTGTTTGTGTACCATTGAAAAGTTGCTGTAGGCAAGGCTTGGAACGGGTTTAAAATTAACCGGTTTTAATCGATTATAACCGGTTTTAGTCAACTATTTCTTTCGAGTGTAAACCTTAAAGAGAGTGTTATATAATTTTTAATAATTACCTAGCAAATAAGGCTATAAAATTCTATGGACATATAATTGTCAAACTAATTAGAAAATTCATAATAAAACTACGTTTTAACGGTTTTAAGTGCGGTAATTTATTTGATTTTTATTATTCCGACGTTTCGGCCACTTTTCAGTTGCCGTGATCACATAAGACAAAGATGTCAAGTGTCAATGAGTATTGTAATAAAACTTTATATTTAGCTTACCGCTAAGTTGTTCATTTTAATTATTTAGTTTTAATTTAGTTTATGGTTATTATATAGTCTTATGTGAGCCTAATAATAAAGTTTTATTATGTATACTAGTCCCGAAAACTTAAGAAAATATTATAGAAAATTTATATCTAAACCGTGATAAGGACTTAATTCGCCATTTTCGCAAGTTAACTATCTGTTTACAGTTAAATTAGCTGGGAGACGTTTTTGCGTTTGTAGTAGTGTACAGTCAGCACATAAATAAATAAAGTAATACTTTTTATATATTTTTAAAGGCAGGTACTTAATATGAAACTAATAATATTAAACGATATTAAAATAATAAATATTAATATTAAATATAATTTTTAATACTACATTTCAAGTAAATTTATTTTTTAGGTTTTGAAGTCCTGCAAAATGTGGATTAGTAGTTCTCACACAAAATCACTTCGATTATCCTTCTGAAAATTGCAATTTATATTTTTACTTTCAATAAACAAGAAACTCATATGAAGTAAACACATATCACTGTCTGACAACTTACTTGTAACGTGAATCAGTCTTGTGCACAGGTTATATATACAGTGAAAATAATATATATTAAACATTTCATATCTTAACAGTAAAATAACACAATCAGTATTTTATTGTCATTTGTTGCTTCATGCCAGTGACGTGGCACACGGAATGTGGTAATTAATACTCGGCAAGCACTAGCGAATTGTATTCGAATAAATGATTCGATACAAGTTGATACACGAGTATTTATTTTAATTTTGTAGCAACGTATTTATTGTTGGTTTTTTATTAAAATTTATTTATTTGTTTTTTTACAATTTAAATATTATATAAGTAGAATTAGTTTTTTTTATTAATTATTATTCTCATTTATTATTTAATTAACAAAACTGGGTCATTTTGGTCTTACACCTAAAGGAAGGTTTGCACTGAAAATCAGCGTTGTGTCGGATATTATTCCGGCACAGCAATATGCTGAGTGCAAACCTTGTTTGCTGAAAATGCGGCGTTCAAATTCTCAAAATATGCTTTTGTGTATAGAAATGTATTCAAATAAAGTTTTTCTTTCTTTATATTATAAATTTGCAGTTATTACAATATGTTAAATTGAAGATGTTGAAATTCTTTTTATTAATCGGTGAGTGTGAGTATATATATTTAAATAATAAATTGAAAGTAAGAAAGAGAGTTGGTCTGAAAGAGAGTGTTGAGGTGATAAAGGTAAGGAAAGGAATGCTCCGGTGTTCGGGCATGTGGAAAGAATGCATGAAGAAAGAATGACTAAACAAATATACAATGCAAAAGTGGATGGATGCAGAAGTCTTGGAAGGCCACGACACACCTTTCATGATCAAATTGATCGTGTACTAGCAGGTGATGTCAGGAGTCTTAAGAACAGACGAGCGTGCATGACAAGACCTATGAATGTCAAAGAAGCAAGTGAGGTGTGTAAGAATAAACCTGAATGGCGCACTGTTGTTCGTGCCTACCCCGCAAGGGAACTGGCGTGAAGTTATGTGTGTATGTATGTATTTAAATAATAAATTATTTATTTTTGACACAAAGATCCATAATAACAGTTCGAACAATTAAATTCACATGTGTACATTCGCGAATCTAATAGTGACGGACTTTGCGCGTTTTATTGAATTACGACCTTCTGCATTACGTTTGGATTGTTGTGTCCGGTTATATTTGTACCTGTGTTATATGTGTTTGTATAGTTCTAATAAACTCTATAGTAATTCTAACGGTATTTTAATTCGAGTCCCGCTAACCTCGTAACAATATTTATTGAAATTCGATTCAAATATATCAATATATTTGTTGTTACCCTTATTTATTCCTCCCTGCGGGCTTAATGCTGTTTTGGGGTTTTTGTATTTTTATTTTGCTTTATGTCAAAGAAGCAAGTGAGGTGTGTAAGAATAAGCCTAAATGGCGCTCTGTTGTTCGTGCCTACCCCGCAAGGGAACTGGCGTGAAGTTATGTATATATGTGTCGGGTTCACGCCGGGAGCGAACGAATGACGCTTCGAGAATAACACAATAATAATCTGAAATATTATAATCAAAGTTTATTGCACTAGAAGTATTACAATTACGATATTAAATATTGCACAATAATATAACTGTTTTGCATTCCAACAAAACAGGTATTATGTGTTGACTGAGACACACAGTGTTGTTAGAAGAAAGCATATAATAATTTGCCACTATTTAATATCTATAGTATAATTACTCACCAATTTCATCATGATTTTATACCTTTCTCTTTTACTCACCAGCATGACATCTCTTTCCTTGATGTGACAGATTTGTGATAGCTGTCAATTCATATTGTCTTCAGCACACCAGCAAGAAACTTGCTGCAACACGGTGTGTCTCAGTCAACACATAATACCTGTTTTGTTGGAATGCAAAACAGTTATATTATGTGTCTCTGTCGACACACAGTGTTGTTAGAAGACCTGTTTGTTATCTGCTGGTGAAAACACAAGTAATACAATGCATATGATGATTAGAGATTTAAAATATTTCTCAAAGTATATCCGATTTACTTTAAGAATTTTAATTTGTCTGTGAAGGAAAATAAAAAATTAATACTAATAACCTCACAATTTATCAATTTCTAACAATATTGATTTATATTATTATATGGATAATAGTCTCTCCCTGTCTCCCTAGGTTTGCTGGAAGAAAACTCTCTTTGGAGTTGTTAATCTTGTTTTGGTACATCACCACTCTGTAGTTTTATATGTAACTACTTTGTGTACAATAAAGAAAGAAAAAATAATAATCCTCCTATCTGAAATAAATTATTATTTTAAAGAAAATGTTGATTAGATGATAAGATCTCAAGGTTCCTTGGTAAAGAACTTATCTTATGAATCTTCCATTAAAAATGGAAAACCTAAAGGTAAACATAACTAAAGAGCCTTAAATAACAACTAAAATTAGCTTATAGCTAATCTTGACTAGGTCTGATATCATTAATAGAAATATCTGTATGTTTCAATACTTATAAGATTCCTCTAATATCTCTTGTACTGGTCTTATAAGATTCCTCTAATATCTCTTGTTCTGGTCATTTTATAACTAACATCTTGTATCAACATCTAGCTAATAGATATATATGTAGAGTAGTATTAATCTCTCCCCCCCCCCCTTTTTTTTATAGAGTACTATATTGTATATTTACAAAAAATATTATATACAATGTCTCTGAAAACAGTAATTATGGTTCTTTAAGCAATTTTTATCTTTCAAGATAATGATAGAAATGTATAAACTTGTACTCATTCTCTATCTAGGCTTTTTGACCTTTCAGATACTGTTATAAAATGTTTAACGTGTGTTACAGGACAAAACAATAATTTCGGTGTTTCCGTAACATCCAGCTATACTGCTTATTATTTTATTTATAATCTTGTTATTAAACAAAGTTGTGGCTACCAGCCAATTGTTTTGATTGTCTGGGGATGCCTTGGTGTCAACAGATCATAGATTCTACAGCCTGAGGCAAGTAATAGTAGTGACTATCCAGCTACTAATATGACATTATATATACTTATATATATATATATATATATATATATATATATAATTTTATTTATTTATTTTAATTTTGTCAAATAGAAATGCTAATATTCTAGACAAATAGCATTTCAAATTTCTGGTTTAACAAGTGAAATGGTCTTAAGTATATGATGATCATTTTACATCTCTGATAATGTTATTATATGATAGATAGAAAACACTTTAATTTACACCATTTCAAAAAACTTAAGAACTAGTAATATATGTTAGCCTTTTAAAATTTATTTTTGGCAATGTCTATTGTAGATATATAGTAATTGTAGTGGTAAGTATTATTAAGTAGGTGTCTGCCAACTACTTTGATAAGTCTTGCCATTTGTGATTCAGTAAGAGACTTGATCATTCAAACTCTAACTTTCTAAGCAAAGAGGGGCAATCTGTCTGTCTGTCCGTCTACTGAGATCTTCCTCCTGTCTTAAACGAGAATTGTTAATAATCTTTGCTTTCAAGTTTGGCCTCCGAAAACCCTTGATCTATTCTGGTATTAATAAAAGGAAATTTCCTTTAACCTGATTCAAGTAAGACAGTATTCTATTAGGCTGGGTGGGGAAAATTGCCAAGCCCAGCCGAAAGTCTCATTTCTACCGAATACATTGTAGAAAAATGAGCACACCTGTCTGGGGCCACTCATCACATACTTTGATGAAAATAAGTTCATGCCTTGGACGCTCCAAATTTTGAACATAGCCTCCATAGCCTGGAGCAGAAGAAGCCACTTCAGAACTTTAGGACCATTTGACATCTGGCTTCTTGTTCAGTTTAGCTTCCCTGAGAGCTAAGTGGCAGAGAAAGAGAGTTATGCTCCATTGTTCTGTGAGATTCGACAATCTGGTAAGCATCTTAATTTATTTACTTTTTTAGGTCAATGGATTACGTCCTTTTCTCACCATGTATTACAATATGCACCTCTTTGAGTCATACACTGACTATTTATTGTTACAAACATAGTATACATCTCTTTCCTCTTTGAACTCCAAGAAATTGATTACAGGCCCACTTTCCAATCAGTGAGCAAATCCTGTTTAGCTGAGCACCTCAATCTGAATTTGAGGTCAAAAGACTGAATAATACACCTATTTGAGCACTGGTTCTGAGCCCTGCTCTCCTTTGATCAACTTTATTTCAGGTCTTGCTAAACAGTAGGGTTAGATATTCCCTCTTGGCCTGCTCTGTTTGAATAATTTTAGGAACATTTGCACACAGTGGTTGTGAAGTCAATTCTTTAAAATTGCATAGTATGCAAAATCTCAATTTAGTCATAACCCCTTTAGGAGTAGTAATATGTCTACTCCAAATTTTTGAAATCAGAACTGTTATTTTTAGTTATGGTTTTTATGACCATTTCACTCTGCCTCGCCTGGTGTCCCCGACAGTTATAACAATAGGAAAACAGACCTTAGACATTGGAGCAAATAATTTGATCACACCTGAGATTTAATGCTCACATGATGGCGATTGTAAGATAGACTTTTTGATAACTTATATGCCATCCTCGTATCGAACATTCTCAGAGTTTCTGCAACCTGAGAATCAAGGACCTTCCGTCCTGACTGATTCTAGAGTAACTGGATATGGTGTCTATAGGATTTCTGCAATCCAATTTGCTATAATAGCAAATATTTTTGTGCCAAATGTTAAGCCACAAAGCAAGAGCAATAAAGAGGGGAGTTTCCAATCTTTAAAGATCAATTGAGATACTATTTATCATCTTACAGAATGTCACAGTCTCATAGCATAGACACTTATGATATTATATGTCTGTATAAATAAGGTTTAAAATTAGTATACAAATAGACCACTACTTTGCTGTCTTAAGATTAATCAAACTATCTCTTATGTTATTATAATAGTAAGATGATAAGCTGTTATTTTAACCCCTGCTCTCTTATACGTAATTAATATAATTACTTATTGTAATGTGTAACTAAATGTTTGCTGGAAATCTTACTATAAACCACTCGGAGGAATGTCCGGATGAGGTTTAGCTATTGGTAAGTGAAAATATGCCTGTTGAATGTTTGTTGTTACTAACCACTATGTCTTAACTTTAATTAATCTCATTATTTGTAATATAAAATGTTTTACAATATATTACATATGAATTGAGACCTCTGAGGTCCAAGAGGGCAGAAATCAACATCTGACTTCTTTATCAAAAACCATCTGAATGCAGCTCTTTGGATGGAGTCTGTTATATTCACTACTTTTAATAGGTGAACTATCTTTTTTCTCATTAAGTGTATTGTGTAGTCTAAACAATTTACACTAAGATTTATAGGCTTGGCTGTATAATTAGTAAGGCTTAGATCACTTGTCATCTAAGACATTAGATGTGTTACTTTTTAACTTAAAGTAGGTACTTGTCTTTAAATTTTAATCACCCTTGTAAGCCACTCAATGATGCTTTAATAAGTTGTACAACATCAGGACAAAAATATGGTCTTGACTACAAATAATTTGCAATGTAGTCTCTAATATTTAATTATGGGACATTGGTCCCACTGATTTATTAATCCTGTCAATGAGTAGTGTAAAAATTACTAGGCTTTGGTGAAAATCAGTTGTGGTGCCTCCTGTGAGGACTTAATTTACAAGCCCTCGTTTACGAGACCAATGTTCAGTTGGGTTATAGTCACATGGCACACCTATGTACCATGAACAGATCCAAACTTTCTTTAATATAGGTTAGAAGGCTATAACCACCCAAAGTTATCTTTATATCTCAAATAATAAATAAATGGGCCGACTATCTATACACACCCCAGTGTTTTATCACTGAATTAAAGAAGCTGTTCAACTTCAGCCAGCAGCAGCTGGATGTTTATCCAGCTATAGCCTTTGTTCAGAAATTGTCATTGTTCTAGAATATTATAAAAAACAAATTTGTCCACAATGGTTCTGCACCGATAAGTGGTCTTCTTTTACAGTGAAATGACAAATGTTATGTCTTAGTACAACACTATTAGCAAGACAAGTTTGTGATAAATGTCCTTTCAATCATATTAATCAAAAATCAATTTAATTTTTGACACTAACTCTTGGTTAGCTTAAGTAAACAACCGGTTTACTAATCTCGGTGTTTTATTTCCCCTACTGAGATTTTCAGTTAGGTGTTAAAAACAAGTTCAATCCTGTTTGAAAACTCGTAATTGTACTTACATCTCATGTTCAGTAGAATAAGGTAAAATACTTCCCCCTTCGTCCGAACTTGAGAAACGAAGATAACTTATCGTAATTTCACTCGAAATGCTAGTAATAACAGAAATCACCAAAGGCTTAAAGATTTCGAATGTTGCACATTCCACTTGGAACACTTGCTTGTCGTAGTTTGTACTTATTATAACACAATTAAAAGAAGAATGGTAAGTGTTATAATGAAGTACTATATTATTTTCTTGGCACTGTGTTGTCAACACTTCAAAATTCTATTAATATTGAATAGTTTTAACACTTTGAAATAATTTACAAATTTTGCAATGTTTTACCGGCAAAATTTTACAATGCATATGAATTGACAGCTATCACAAATCTGTCACATCAAGGAAAGAGATGTCATGCTGGTGAGTAAAAGAGAAAGGTATAAAATCATGATGAAATTGGTGAGTAATTATACTATAGATATTAAACAGTGGCAAATTATTATATGCTTTCTTCTAACAACACTGTGTGTCGACAGAGTTCCAACATCCGGTTACACCATTTCCGATATCCGTTAGCTTAATAATAAATGCTTCTACGTTGACATCCGGTTAAACGACTTCCGATTGACTACTTCCGTCATATGGTTACTTTATAATAACAAATACGAAATCGATCTAGCCCTTTCAAAGATTAGCCGGAACATCCAAATGAAAATTTTGTTACAATCTCTTTTTACAGGTCTTCTTCATTCGTGTTACACCCAAGAAACAGAAGAGTCGAGTGAAGATGATGGGAGTGAATATAATTACGAATTTGATGCCAGTTACGAAGTACTAAATACGACCTTAGAACCTACAACGGTGAGTTTTTTTATTGCTAGAGAACATCAGACTGACGACCCACCTGATGGAAAGCGGTTACCGTCCTGTGGACATATGCAACACCAGAGGAACTGCCAATGCGCTGCCGATCTCGAAGGAGACATTGAAACTTGACCACTGATGCCGGAATACATCTCAAGGTTGTTACGGTATATGCCAGGGGTGGTAACCATCCAAAAGGGCAAGTAAAACTAGTAAGTATTTAGATTCCATAGGCAAATAATCAATAATATTAAAAAACTAAACATGCCGTGTCTGTCATTAAAGCTATTAAAAAAAAACAACTGGAATAGACTATATAAACAATGGAGCGTCCTCCATTGTTTATATAGTCTACATTACAGTAGTCGGTACATTTTCATTCGCCCGCTGTCGTTCGTCGCGCGCGCACGTCTCCCGTTCCGCCTCGGCAGTCCGTTATTCGTGTTCGTTGTGTTCGTTCGTTCACCCGGTCGATCTGTGTTTTTTCTGTGACAGTGCAGTGAAAGTGCATCATCAGGTGGTTTTTCCACCAAATCGTTCGTCCCCCTCAGGGACAATGGACGACGTGGAGGCCTCTCCATCGCTGTTAGAGGGTTTGCTGTCGTTTTTACGACAGCAATTCCCTCAAGCACTCGACCAATTTTTGAGGACTCCGGAGTCCAAATCAATGGCGTCCGTTGTTATCTCGGAACTTAATTCCGAGAAACCTGTGTCACGCGAGTCACACGTGCAAAGGGCCCCCGCGCAGGCCCCCCTCCCCGCGCCCGCATCTGCCGCGACCATCGCACCCCCCGCGACCCCCGCAGCCGCGCATACCGCAGACCACCTGCGCTCTGCCGCAGCGCCCGCGCCCCCCGCGTCCGTACCCGCCGTGCTTCCGGAGCGCCCGCCGCCCGCACCCCCGCTCAACGACGCCCACCGTGTGGCACCAAAGTCGCGCGCCTCGTTTTCTCGCGGTCCCGCACCGGGAAAACCGCATTCGAGCTCCGCGAGTTCGACGACATCGCGTTCGCGTTCGCCCATCCACCGTGTAATCGATTCTCGTCGAGAAATCGACTTAACCCCTGAAGGTTCGCAATACCTCAGGGTTGCCCCTCTTACACCGGCCGATGAAATTACCCCCATGGATGTCGCGCCTCCTGCGAATATCCCCTTAGACCGCGAAGACTATGACGGTTTCATAACCGTCAATCGTAGTAAAAAACGTAAGACCCAGAGGGAGGTCCCCCCCAACCCCGCCCCCACTGCGGGCACAAAACCGACAATGGCACCTTCCAGCCGCCCTGGGCCACCTTCACAGCGCCCGCCGCCACCCCTGATCATCCGCGAGAAAGCTCATTGGCTTCAACTCGCTAAGGAACTGCCAGGTAAGGCAATCTCCATAAAAGAGGCCCGTGATACCCAACACGGCATCAAAGTTATGGTCACATCTTCAAGTGACCACCGCGCCCTAACTACTCTATTATGTGACCGTAAAATCGGTTACTACACTTACGCCCTGCCAGAAGAAAAACGCCTTCGGGCTGTAATTCGCGGACTTCCTCAGGAAATTGAAAGTTCCTACATTCTAGAGGACCTTAAGTCCCAAGCCCTACCAGTGCACGAAGTGCACCGTATGCACAGAGGCGACGCCACAAAGTCGCCTCTAAACCTAGTATTGGTTGTCCTCGACCTCTCCCCAGAGGGGAAAAAGATCTTCGAATTTGAGAAGGTCTGTGGCCTCTCTGGCCTTCGTGTGGAACGTCCACACGAAAAACATACATTACGGCAGTGTCATCGCTGCCAACTTTATGGGCACTCTGCCCTTCATTGTCAATCCCGTCCCAGGTGCGTCAAGTGCCTGGGCGACCACGGGACCTCGGAGTGCACTCGCACCCGGGACTCCCCGGAGCCACCCAGCTGCATCCTCTGCGGCCAAGCGGGTCACCCTGCTAACTACAGAGGCTGCCCTGCCGCCCCCCGACCCAAACGTAAGGTCGGAAAGGGCAATGCCCAAAAAGGCACTAGAAAAGTGCCGAACAAACCCGCATTCGTGGCGGCCCCCCCTCCAGTGGTAAACCACTGGACGGGTCTTCCCACGACGGAAACGTTTCCTCCGCTGAGGACGCGTGCCCCAGTTATGGCCAGCCTACCCTCGGCCACCCTCTCCCCCGCCCCCATTTCTAATGCACCTTCTGGGCCATCGGCCCACCACTCTATAGCGGAGGACTTAGCTTTGGCGACTAAATTCGCCAAGAACTTGCCCTTCGACCTGGAAGAGGTCCAACTCTTGGCTCGGAAACTGAGACAAGTTTCAGAGTCAACTCAACCCTCCCTCCGGGACCAACTCGTGATCGAAATGGATCACGCGTACCTCCTCCAAATACTTAGATCGTTGTAACTAAACAACCTAGTACAAATTATTGTTACCGGTAACAAATGGCGCATGTAGGTAGAAATAAACCACGCTCATTGACTCTGGCGACTTATAACGCCAACGGCCTTCGAAACCAGCGCGACTTGGTCCATGACTTCCTGGTTACCAATCAAGTAGATATACTACTAGTACAGGAGACCTTCCTGAAACCGAGTAATAGAGATCCAAAGATCTCTAACTATCGGGTCACTAGACATGACAGGGTAGGCCGTGGTGGCGGCACCCTGATCTATTTCAGGAGATCCCTACACTGCATGCCTGTAGTCACCCCTCCACTAGAAGGTATGGAGGTATCCGCCTGCAGACTAGCAATGACTGGCCACCAACCTCTAGTCATAGTCTCAGCATACCTCGCATGCCAAAAAACCCTTATTAAAAAAGACCTAGAAGCCCTGTTCAACCTAGGCCCGGCTGTTATAATAGCCGGAGATCTGAATTGCAAACACGAGCAGTGGAATTGCAATACCACTAACACCAATGGCAGAGCCCTAATAAATATATCAGACAATTTTTTGTTTGATATACTAACGCCCATGACCCCCACAAGATATCCCCCCAACCGCGACTGGGGGACCCCAAACACTCTCGACCTAGCATTACTGAGGGGCGTAACTCTTCAGTTCCATTCGATCGAAACGTTGGACGATATAGACTCGGACCATCGTCCGGTTATCCTTAGATTAGGACCACAGACAGACCAGACATCTGAAACTAGAACCTCTGTGGACTGGTTGAGACTTGGGGACCTCCTCAAGGCAACCAGCTCACAAGACCTGGACCGCATCCCAGATCACATCGGGTCCCGCCAAGACACGGAGACGGCAATCGAGGCCCTCACCAGCCACCTTCAATCCGCAGTGCGGAACTCGTCCAGGCAGGTGCCAGTGGAGGATGACCGCCACTTATGCCTGCCGGACGAGGTGAGGGTACTGCTGAGGGAAAAGAGAGCCGCCTCCAGAGCTCACGACAGATATCCCACCGAGGATAACAGAGTCCGACTCCGCGAACTAGAGCGCGAGGTTAAACTACGTATCCGGGAAGTCAGGGAACAACGTTGGGACAGAACGTTGAGGGATATCGAACCAACTCACCAGGCGTACTGGAAGCTGGCTAGAGCTCTCAGATCAGACACCCTTACTGTCATACCTGCGCTAGAAAGAGCCGACAACACCGAAGCGTTCGATGACGAGGAGAAGGCCGAGTGCCTTGCTCAGAGTCTAGAGCTTCAATGCTCCCCCACTACGCAAAACGTCGACCAGTCACACCTGACGGAGGTGGACTCCGAGGTCGAACGTAGATCCTCCTTACCAGCGGAAACCACACTCGACCCGGTCACGGTCGAAGAAGTGCAAGATCTGATCAAGTCTCTCAAACCGCGAAAGGCCCCAGGGACCGATGGCATAAACAATCGCGTTTTAAAACTCCTACCCGCCCATCTAATTATAATCCTGGTGAGCATCTTTAATGCCGCCATAACAAACTGCTCCTTCCCCGCGATCTGGAAGGTGGCAGATGTCATTGGTATTCACAAGCCGGGAAAACCGGCTAATAAACCGTCCAGCTACCGTCCAATCAGCCTACTAAGCGCACTCAGCAAGCTTTACGAGAGAGTCATCCTCTCACGACTTAGAGATTTTGCCTTCAGCAAACATCTATTACCCGATGAGCAATTTGGCTTCCGTGCTAGACACTCATGCGTGCAACAGGTGCACCGCATCACGGAGCACATACTATCTCACTTTGCCCATCGCCCCCGCCCTATAGGAACAGCCGCACTGTTCCTAGACGTAGCAAAAGCCTTCGACAAGGTCTGGCACAACGGCTTGATTTACAAGTTGTACCAGTTCGGTGTGCCAGACAGACTCGTGCTCATCATGCGAGACTTCCTCCTAGGCCGAAGCTTCCGTTTTCGAGTGGAGGGAACGCGCTCGTCCCCTCACCCACTCGCAGCCGGTGTACCACAGGGCTCGGCCCTGTCCCCACTACTTTTCACGCTGTACACCAGCGACATCCCAAAAACTCCAGATGTGGAGTTAGCCCTCTTCGCGGATGACACCGCACTCTATACATCAGATCACAACCGACAAATGGCTTGCGTCCGGCTGCAGGCAGCTGTCACAGAGCTAGGCCAATGGTTTCGCAAATGGAGGATAGAGGTAAACCCGGAGAAAAGCGCAGCAATGTTCTTTTCCCCGGGCACGCTTCGCTCCCCCAAACGCGCTTGCCTTCGCCTAAAAACCATTTCGCTCTACGAACAACAAATTCCCTGGGAAAAGCACACCAAATACCTGGGTGTCACCCTAGATCGGAACTTGCGCTTCAACGAGCATATCACTATAATCCGAAATAGAGCGCGATTTGTGATGGGTCGTTTAGCACCCATGATAGACAAACGAAGCAAAATGTCCCTCAGACACAAGCTTACTTTGTATAAAACATGCATCCGCCCGATCATGACATACGCGAGTGTGGTATTCGGCCATGCCAAGCCTGCCCTTTTAGATAAATTGCAAATCGTGCAAAACAAATTCATGCGCAGAGCCGTCGGTGCTCCCCTCTATATGCGTAACGTCGACCTCCACCGCGATCTGGAGCTTCCCTCCATCAAAAACTACATTACGTCGCTCTCGCGTAAGTATTTCGATCTCACGCCGCACCATCAAAATCCACTCGTCGTGTCCGCGTCCGATTATAAGCCTCGGCGAAAGGCTCTCGTGTGACGACCGCGTAACGTCCTCACGGACAGGGTCGACGTTATCACAAAACGGCTGGCCCGGATCAGCCCGCCCGCGGTTAGGACGGCAGGCTGGCAGGCACGGACAGACAGACACAGACGGCGGCGTCTCAGGCGCCGCCAATCAAGATCTCTCCACGTCCCTGCGAGGGACGCTAGGAGACATAGCCCCCCCCCACAGGATAGACTAGGCGTGTTGCTGGGAAGTTTCTTTTGCCGTTTCTTCTCTCCCAGCCATAACACGTTGCGAAACGGCAGTAAGATAGCGTAGGCCGCCGCAAACCACCGATCCCGGCCCGCCGGAATCCTTCCCCTCGGGCTTTATATTACCCGTCGCCCGTTCTCAATTAGTGCTTGTGTCGCCCTATGGTGGGCATCATTAAATTCATCCCCCTCTCATGGCAACAGTTCAGCCGAGGTAAAACTCCTTAGGGAGCTCCCTCGAGCAAGTTGCCCCCCCGGGCTCGAGCGCCTTCGCTTCGAGAAGGCACTCGCCCCAAAAACCCCGGTAAAGTTGTAAGGTCTTCGGACCAACAACATAAAGTCAAGTCCAATAAAAAAAAACGGTACATTTTATCTTAGATTTCTTGTCTGTTTGTTCGGGATTCACATAAAAATCTACTGGGCCGATTCCTATGCGGTTCTCTCTGATAGACAGCTAATTCTTAGACTTAAACTCTGCGCTACTCTTTATCCCGGAATCCTGCGGGAATTTTCCCGGAAGCGATTTGTAGTTGTCCAGGTGCATAAAAATTAGCTTATGCCTACATAGTTTTCAATAACGTTAGCTTACATTCATTTTTAAATGCTGCGGTACTTTGTGTCCCGGGAATCCCGCGGTAGTTTCAAATTAAACGTGGACGAAGTCGCGGTCATAGCCTAGTATCATAGTGCCTATGCTACAACTCATACAATTGACATATTCTGAGAAACTAAAATTTTCTGAAGCTAAATTCTGAGAAGCTTATAAAAAAAATTTAACGATTAATATACATACATACATACATAACGTCACGTAACATTCATAACAACGGAGCGCCATTTAGGCTTATTCTTACACACCTCACTTGCTTCTTTGACATTCATAACTCTTGTCATGCACGCTCGTCTGTTCTTAAGGCTCCTGACGATTAATATAGTTTAATTATTTATTGATAATAATTTTCAAATTAATTAAGGAATTTGTTTATCGAGTAATATGATTTTTGATACAATTTGCTTGTTTATGCAGAATAGTATTTTGTGCTACGTTCTAATATATTTATATATAGCGAAATGAAGTTCGGTCCAACTAGATGTTACAAAGTCACCTCATTTTTGTTTTAATCTTTACGTTTTATTACTATACAAAATGAAGGACAGAAATAACCTCGTTTCATTTCGACGTAAGCAATGCATACTTTTAGGCTGGGATTCGAACCCAAGTCAATACATTGAATAGCGTATGCGTTGGCTACTATGCTGTCACGTGTACCTCTTTATTGCAAGTTGTGGTAGCGTAATGGCCAGCGCACGCGTCCCAAACTCAAAGGACGCGAGTTCGAATCCTGACCAGAACGCATGCACCACTTAGGCAGTTCTCTGACCTAATATGCCTATTGTTACAATTATCACGTGCTAACAACAATGAAGGAACACATCGTGATGAAAATATTAATACAATTAATACCAATTCAAACACATCACGTGATTAAACGCATAATAGATGGCAGTAGCGTAAAGCTTTAGTTTTAGTATGATTTTTACAGAGTTTATATTACACGACGCTTGCGGAAAGCGATACAACTACAGCCGTAGAATTTACGACATATGAAACACAAACCGATGGTGGCCTCTGGACCGTATACACAGAGGAACCTCCGGTTGTATTTCCAGAAAACTCTACCAACAGACCTGTGGGTGAGTCAACTATTGTATTTTAATATGATGGAAATGAAACAAAACTTAGAATAGAATATTCTTTATTGCACACAAGAAAATAATACACATGAGTTAACAATCATATAACTAGTACAATCGGCGGTCTTATCGCTAACAGCGATTTCTTCCGGACAACCTTCTGGAGATAATTTTACATATCTAATAATGGGTCGGTATTCAGTGCGCATAGTTTAAAATATATACATACTAGCTGTCCCGTCAGACGTTGTTCTGCCCTGAAGAAATTAAATTTAGAACCCGATTCCAGCGCCACCTACCGGGTCCAAACGTAACCTATCCTATCTTTCAAGTTGGATCAAACTGCACACGGTGTGCAAATTTGATTAAAATCGGTCAAGTAGTTTAGGAGTCCATCGCGGACAAACAACGTGACACGTAATTTATATATATTAATATATTAATAGTAAATAAAAATACACATACATATTTATATACAAATATATGTACATAGAGTTACATATACATATATAAATTACTGTTTACAAATTTAGATAGTGATCTTTGAGGAGTTTATTAAAAGATATAAGTGACTTGGCACTTCTGATGCTCATTGGTAATTCCATTCCACAACCTTACAGCCTGCACAGTAAAAGATGTCTGACAAAATTGCGTAGAATGTAATGGAGTTATTAGTCGCAGATTTGCTGATGATCTCAAAACTTATGTGCGAGTCAGATTTTTAGGGTCACAGACACAATTCACGAACTATTTATTATACATGTTTTTGCGAACCAATACTGACTAATTAATTCTGTACAGGTGTTTTATTGCTCCTTCGAATTTCAGCGATCTATTGCTCGTGCTAATCCCATTGTACGGCTACCGGTAAGATGTCATAAATCCTTCTTTCTTTTGTTTGCATTTCGTTGCACATTCTTAGAAGCCATTAAGTTTACAAGTTCAGAATCAAAGAAGTAGTGGGCATGTTGCTAGGAGGCCATAACTAATTTACAAATATATAAGACCGGTCCGGCAGGACGCAGTCAGTTGAAATTCAACTACGATCGAGGCGTTACCTAGTGTACCTTTAGAGCGAATATCTTATAACGAGGGATTTGCGCGATTTATGTCATAGCGATTTTCTGATTTGCGTTTTGGACTTGTTGTATTTGTAAGAATTGTGAGTTACGTGTGTGCACTTATAATAAACTTTATAATATACGTATATAACATATTTCTGTATAGAATTTATTAAAAAAAAAAGAAAAGTGTGAGTTAATCAATTTTTAGCTAGACGTGTAGCTGGGGAGTTTCTTGCCAGTAGCGGTCTACCTAGGCTAGGAAGTAAAATTAGATTTTGACTTATATGTATTGAACTTCAAAAAGTGTTCTTCAGCGGAATTTATTTTGAATAAAAACTTTTGAATTTGACTTGAATAATTCCAACGGCATTTTATCCGTGCAAGAACGGAGAAAGAATACAATTCCCAGCGTTGGGGCGGCCTGTCGTAAGAGGCGACAACACAACCCACAGCCAGGTGGTAGGGCATTTGCCCGACTGGATGGCTACCACCCCTGGTCTAAAGTATGTCGCCATAACAACCTTGCGTTATGTTCCGGCATTAGTGACTAGGTTCCAGTTTCCCTTAAGACAGCAGCAGCGCATTTGTAGCACTTTTGGTGCGACAAATGCTTATAGACGATGGTAACCGCTTTCCATCAAGTGGGCCGTCTGCCTGTCTGCTGAACTCCTGCAATAAATCAAAATAAAAAATTCATATCTCACAAATTCGTAACAATATAAACGGTACCGCCAAGGCTTTTTGATGTAGTATAGCCATGCTGGAATCACTATCTTCATTACACCTCGCAGTGGATGCTCGATTGGTGCAATACCACGCTCTCACAGAATATTGGCCGTGTTTCGTGTGATGAGCATAATTGAACATTATTAATAAATATATCTTTCTTAATTAATACTGTTACGAGTCGCGAGACTCGAATTAAAATGCCGTTGGAATTATTATAGAGGATGTGGCGGCACAACAACTACTAACAAGTGCAATGTGCCCGCCCAGCATGGACGTGTACTTTAAAATCCGTACCGAATTTCCTAGAATCAGCTCATAAAAGTACTTTAAAATCCGTAATAAATGTGCTTCTACAAATCTGTACCTGGAATTTTTCTTTGTCGGCGCCTAGGTTGTAACAATACCTACAAGTTATTTATTCTTATGTTTTAATTATGTTTAAGTACTTATTGGTATGAATAAATTAAGTAATAATAGGCTGTACTTTGGCTATTATACCATCCGTATCTGGCTGGTTTTGGTATCATTAAAAAGTTTTAATTTTAAAGAAGACAATTCCAAATTCAAATTAGGAAAATGTGTGATTTTGATTTGTTTTTCTTATTGTTAAAATGAGTGAATCTAATGAATAAATTCGATACATTTTAAAATTTTACTACAAAAAAGGTAAAAATGCAACACAAGCCGCGAAAAAAATTTGTGATGTTTATGGACCTAATGCAGTATCTGTGAGAGTAGCGCAAATATGGTTTAAGCATTTTCAATCCGGAAATTTTGATATCAAAGATGCACGTCGCTCTGGTCGCCCTGTTACGGAAAAAATTGCTGCCATTTTTGAAAAAGTAGAGCAAGATCGACATATTAGTAGTTACGATGTAGCTGGAGAACTGGGAATTGACCACAAAACGGTTTTGGCGCCTTTCAAAAAAGCTGGGTACACAAAAAAGCTCGGTATTTGGGTGCCTCATGAGCTCACTGAAAGAAACCTAATGAACCGTGAACGCATTTATGATTCTTTATTACGACGTAATGAAACCTAACCATTTTTGAAGAAGCTGATAACTGGGCATGAAAAGTGGATCAAGTACGACAAGAACGTGCGAAAAAGATCGTGGTCAAACGCCGGTCAGGCTTCACAGACTGTGGCGAAACCCGGGTTAACTTGCAACAAGGTGATGCTGTCCCCCCCCCCCAGGGGGTGTCCCCCGCGGTCCTCACCCCCTCCGACCGCGGTTGGCACACGGGGAAGCGTTCCCGGGGCCCCAGCGGCCGCTGTCACATTTCCCCCTTTCTCTCCGTGATAGTGGTGTCCCACCTTCGTTCCGATCCCTAAAAGGTTCCCTTGTGTCCCTCCTTCACAAATACCCATCCCTTCCTTGTTAGACGGGCCACTCGCACCTCTCCGTTCAGCGGAGAGGTCCCTGGCGATGTGGCGGCGACGGGTCCGGTGGCCGGTATTTTGCCAATCCCCGGGCCGGCGACGGAGTGGGTCTAAGGGCGGTCCGCCCCCTTTCTACATTCGCCACCGTCGCGCGATGTGGGGTGTGGTGGCGGCGGTTCTACCCGACCGCACCCGCACCGCGGAGGATGAATCATCATTCAGATGGTCTTGGGTGGAGGTCTCGACTTACTCGCCCTTAGGGCAGGTTGATTCCCCCACCCACCCGAAGCTTGGTTGGCGTGCCAGTAGCTGCATGCCGGGCGGGCTGTCCCGGCTGCTAGCGCCCTGTGGGCGGCGTGTGGGGCGCCTTGTATATAGTCACCTCGCATACCGCTCACAGTTCTGTAGTTTTAAGTCATTCAGATGGTCTCCCGTAGTGGAGACAAATTAGTTTTTAATAACTCCGTAAGGAGTTCGAACGAAATATGGAAGCGCAAGTTCAAGAGAAGCTACCCCAGGTGGGTCGATCTTCCGCCCAAAAAAAAAAGGAAGGCAAATCCCACGCCGATGCCGGTACCTGTGGTAAGGCCAGATGTTCCCCATCGTATTCTGGGGGGGGGGGGGGACGTCCTTGCACTCTACTAAAACTGTCTGGACTAAGTACAAGGAGAAGGTGCCCGAGATGGGCGGTGAAGTAACTTTCGCGCGAAGCAACAGCAGAATGAGCGGCCGCACTTGTGCTGCTAGTGGCGCCATAAGCGGTTATATGAGCGGGGCCTTGAGTGGAGCTGTTGATGAGTCGGACAGCAACCTCTCAATGTTCTCCATTCGGTCCCGCTCTAGGACAGGTTCGCGTTCGCGGTCGCGTTCACCGACGCGATCGCGTTCACCGATGCGCTCACGCTCCGGATCAGGACCCGGCATACGCACCGCACCGGAGGCCGGGCCCTCGAATCGAGTCAGTGGCGCGTCCAAAAGAAGAGGAGGAGGCCAGCACCATATCGCGACCCCCAAAAAATATTACTCGTGTCAACTGACGAAGAGACGGTGGCGTCAAAAACCTCCCGTAGGGTGTCTCTACCTTCTACGTGAGGCACAGCAGAAGACGAAAGTCTGGAACGGGCTAAAGAAGCCGTTGCCTAAGCGGGTCGGGCCACCGACCTTGAGCTGGACCACGAGGAGAGCACCGTCGTGCTGATTAGAGCCGCCGAAGAGGCGCGTATCGCTCGACGGGCCCCAGAACTCTTGAGTCGCTCAAGGTCGGTCTCAGTCACGGACGAGGCCGGAGCTAGAACCGCCCAGGCCATAGAGACCGACGTCCGAAACGCCCTGGGGGTCATCCGCCATGTGGCAAAGGTCCCCAGGGGGTTAAAAGGGACTTTTATGAAGTCCCTTAACGACTCGTTCTCCATCATCAGTGACGCCTTCGAGGTGTTGCGTGGCCGCACCGAGTCCGAGGAGATCCGGCGACTCGAAGCGGCCAATAGACGCCTCGAGGCCGAGATGAGTCAGATGAAGAAAGAAATGGCTAGTCTCCGAGCCGAGTTCTCCCGACCCCGGCTAGTACCCGCCTCTAGATCCCCGATGCCGAAACCCCCGCCTCCGCCGCCCCCACCACCGTCGACGTCTGTAGTGGGAGGGCGGTTCAAGGACCAGGACGAGCTGTTGCGCCATCTGACCCTATCGCTTGGGGCCATGATGGACGCAAAGCTGGCCGCTCTGGACGATCGCCTTCTCCCGGAAAGGCGAGTTCGTCCGCCGTTGGCTGTAGATGCCCGGCGGGCGAGTACACAGCAGACTCCTGCATCCGGGAGAGAGCAGGCCAACCGCCCTCCCGTGGGCTCCCCCATGGATTTTCCTCCGCTGCCCGTCAAACGAAGACGAGGCGGCGTTGAGTCGAATAGTACAACGAGTACCCCTAGGGATCCAATCAGAACTGGAACATCGGCCTCAGAGCCACCCCCTAGGACTGAAGAAGGTTGGTCGGTGGTGGCTCGTAAACCTAAAAAGAAGAAGCCACCGATCCAACCCAGCGGCGCAGGCAAGACTGCCCAGTCCAAAGAGAAGCCAAGACCGCCGACCCGTTCGGCGAAAAAGGGTCCGCGTATGCGGGTGCCTAACACCACCGCGGTGATCCTCACACTGTTACCCGCGGTGGTGGAAAAAGGCATCAGCTACGCGGACGCAATGCAGAAAGCGAAAGCTAACATAAAGCTCGGCGATCTTGGCATCGCTGGGGTTAAATTGAAGACCGCGCGGACGGGAGCCCGTATGCTCCTTCTCCCTGGCATGGACAGCGGGGAGAAGGCCGATGCCCTCGCCGCGCGACTCAAGGCAGTCCTGCCCGAAGATGAAGTTAAGGTGTCCAGGCCCGAGAGGTGTTTGAACGTGCGTATTTCGGACCTGGATGACTGCACCACAATCGAGGAGGTCGTGGCCGCCGTCGCCCGGGTCACGGACGTTGCTGCTGGGTACTTCAGTTCCAGCGCCATACGTCTGGGCCCGGACCTCAATGCAAAATCCGTGGCTTGGGGATCTCCGAGTACTTGCGCACGCGGCGAGGCGCTCGAAGAATGGGTCATCGAAAAGGGTCTCGTAGTTCTCAATCGGGGCTCCGTACACACGTGTGTACGCCAGCAGAGCGGCTCAATTGTCGACGTCTCGTTTGCCAGCACTGAATTGGCGCACCGTGTGCGGGACTGGAGGGTCGTCACGGACGTGGAGACGCTCTCCGATCATCGATATATTCGGTTCAGCGTCTCCGCCCGAAATCCGGTCCCGCCGTCCCGAGAGCCCCCGGTAGGAGACTGTCCGCGCTGGGCGTTGAAAAAGTTGAATCGGGAGGCGTTCAAAGAGGCCCTGATTGTCACCACCTGGGTATCAGGGCCGGAGGTGAACCCTCCTGACGTAAATGTTGAACAGGAGGCAGAAAACCTACGGTCGCTCGTCACAGGCGTCTGCGATGCGGCGATGCCGAGGAGGGGTCGGTTCCGGCCCTTCCGAAAGGTGTACTGGTGGAGCCCCGTACTCGAGGGGTTAAGGCGCGCGTGCAATTCCGCGCACCGCCAGTACACCCGACACAGACGACGGCTACGCCGCGCAGCAGACGCAGCGGCCGTAGAGGCTCAGCTGTACGAGGGGTACAGAAGCGCCAGAAAGAACCTGCGCATCGCGATCCGCGATGCGAAGAACGCCGTCTGGGGGGAGCTCTTGGAAAGCCTAAGCCAAGACCCTTGGGGGCGCCCTTTCAAGATGGCACGGAACAAGCTCCGTGCCTGGGCGCCCCCGCTAACCGAGTCTCTCCCCAGGAACGTAGTACGTGATGTGGTTGGCGCTCTGTTCCCTGCACGGGCTGAGCACGTGCCTCCTGCAATGGCCCCACCAGAGGCGGAGCCCAGCGCGGATAGAGACCCTGTGCCCACTGTGGACCGGGTAGAGCTGGGGGTGGCTATGCTACGGCTAAAGGCCAAGAATGCCGCCCCCGGCCTCGACGGCATTCCAGGGCGTGCGTGGGTTTTGGCCTACGACGCCCTCGAGCCCCGACTGATGAGGCTTTTCAGCGCATGTCTGGAGCAGGGCCAGTTCCCGCAACGGTGGAAGACCGGAAAACTGGTCCTGCTGCGTAAGGAGGGGCGCCCTGCGGACTCACCGTCCGCCTACCGGCCCATTGTGTTGCTGGACGAGGTCGGCAAGCTCTTTGAGCGTATCATCGTCGACCGCCTCGTCCAGCACCTATCGATGACGGGGCCGGACCTGGCGGACAACCAGTTCGGTTTCCGCACAGGGCGCTCCACGATCGATGCTGTCATGTGCCTGAGAGGCCTGGCGGAGGAAGCAGTTTCCCGGGGCGAGGTATTACTGGCGATGTCCCTAGACATCGCCAACGCTTTTAATTCCTTGCCCTGGCCTTGTATCATGGAGACACTCCGGTATTTCGGGGTGCCGTCCTATCTCCGCCGTATAGTCGGGGAATATTTAAGTGAACGAGCCGTCATTTACCCAGTCCACGAGGGATGGAATCGGCGAGCCATGGTGTGCGGTGTTCCACGGGGTCGGTTCTTGGTCCCCTCCTGTGGAACATCGCATACGACTGGACTTTACGGAGTAGGGTCCTCCCCGGCGTCAGCATCTTATGCTACGCAGATGATACTTTGATCGCAGCCAAATTTTATCCGTGCAGGAACGGAGAAAGAATACAATTTCCTGCGGCCGGGCGGCCTGTCGTAAGAGGCGACAAAACAACCCACAGCCAGGTGGTAGGGTATTTGCCCGACTGGATGGCTACCACCCCTGGTCTAAAGTATGTCGCCATAACAACCTTGAGTTGTGTTCCGGCATTAGTGACCAGGTTCCAGTTTCCCTTAAGAGAGCAGCAGCGCATTTGTAGCACCTTTGGTGTTGCAAATGTCCATAGGCGATGGTAACCGCTTTCTATCGAGTGGGCCGTCTGCTTGTCTGCTGAACTCCAGCAATAAAAAAAAAAAAAAAAAAAAGCACGAGGGAGGACCCACAGGCAAGCGTGCCTCTTAGGCACGGCTGGGGTGTCTTTAGTAGTAGGCAGGATCCGGCGTCTTGGACTGGAGGTGGCACTTCAGAAGACCGAGGCCGTGTTTTTCCACGGCCCTCGGAACCGTCCACCTCTAGACACCGCTATTATAGTAGAAGGCATCCGAATTGGCATCGGGGGGACCATGAAATACCTTGGATTGGTCCTCGACAGCCGGTGGGATTTTTCAGCATATTTTCGGCAGCTGCTCCCCAGACTCAAGGGGGCAGCGGGTGCGCTGTCGCGCTTGTTCCCCAACGTCGGGGGGCCGAATGCCACGTGTCGAAAACTCTTCGAAGGCATCGTACGGTCGATAGCCCTTTACGGAGCCCCTGTATGGGCGGATCGCCTGACGGCCCGCAACGCTTCACTGTTGCGTCAAGCTCAGCGTATAATGGCCGTCAGGGCGATAAGGGGATACCGTACGGTGTCCTTCGAAGTGGCCTCGCTACTCGCCGGATCCCTCCCATGGGACCTGGAAGCCAGGGTCCTGGCGTCACTGTATGTGTGGCGCAAAGAGGCCCTGGCCAGGGGCACCAGACCCGCGCCTCGCGAAATCGAGGCGTGCAGGTCGGAGCTCCGCCAGGTCGCCGTGAGAGTCTGGGAAGATCGCCTCAGACGCCCCAGCGCGGGCCCCGCCACCATCGAGGCGGTGAGGCCGATCCTGCGAGAATGGACAGGACTAACCCAGGCGACGAGGATACGGCGCTGCATACCCTACAGGAATGTCCTGCATGGACGGAGCAGCGCCGAGAGCTCGTCGCCTTCACCGGACTGGACCTTTCGCTCCCGGCCGTGGTTCGCACCATGGTCGGGAGCCGCACCGGATGGGACGCCGTCTCCTCCTTCTGCGAGCACGTCATGTTTGCGAAGGAGGAGGCGGAGCGGGAGCGTGAGCGTACGTCTTTGCTCCGCTCCCGCCAAAGGAGGACGCGCCGACGCCGGAGGTCCGAGCTAGACCTTCGGCCACCGTAAGCGGGCGGCGCGGGTGGGGCCCCTAGGGGTATAGGGGTTCTCACTCACCCGCACATGCCGTCGAGATGAGAGCGCGAGTGTTCCGCGCGCGCTCATCTCTCTTCCCGTGGGGCGCGTTACAGACCGCCCCACGCACGGAATTGACTAAGAAGTAGCCGGGGGACACGTCCCCTGGCATAGGAAGAGGCCCAGTGAGGGGGGCCCACGCCTGCCAGGGCACTGCGGAGTCGGGCAGCCCATTTCCCGTAGCCCTGGCATAAGGCGCAGGACGGAACACCCAGGGGTTTTAGTGGGTATCCCTAACTGGGGAGTGGCAATAGCGTGGCACCGGTTCTGACCGGGCACGCTAGTGCCACCCCCGATCAGGAGAATCCCACACACTCACACAGGTCGCGAACATCCCCCTTAATCAACAGGAGGGGTGTGGTTTTTCACCATGATAACGCTAGACCTCACACATTTTTAGCCACTCAGCAAAAACTACGAGAGTTTGGTTGGGAGGTGTTAATGCATCCGCCGTATAGTCCTGACCTTGCACCTTCAGATTTTCACCTGTTTCGGTCTCTGCAGAATTCCTTAGGCAGTGTCAGGTTAAAATCATGAGAGGACTGCCAAAACCACTTGTCGCAGTTTTTTGATTAGAAGCCCCAAAATTTTTATAGCAATGGGATCACGTCCCTACCTACAAGATGGCAAAAAGTTATCCAACAAAATGCACCTACATACTTTAGTCAAATGTAAATAAACTTTATAAAAAAACCTTTTGAATTTTTATATAAAATGCGAAGAAACTTTTTCCCCACCCTAATATATGTGATATTAAGAGGTGGGCACTGAAAATCAGTGCTGTGTTGGATTAACTCCCGGCACGGCAATTCACTGAGTATATACATACATAACTTCACGCCAGTTCCTTTGCGGAGTAGGCACGAACAACAGAGCGCCATTCAGGCTTGTTCTTACACACCTCACTTGCTTCTTTGACATTCATAGCTCTTGTCATGCACGCTCGTCTCTTCTGAAGGCTCCTGACATCACCTTCTGCTAGTACACGATCAATTTGATCATGGAAGGTGTGTCGTGGCCTTCCACGACTTCTGCATCCATCCACTTTTGCATTGTATATCTGTTTTGTCATTTTTTCATCATGCATTCTTTCCACATGCCTGAACCACCGCAGCATTCCTTTCCTTACCTTCACCCCGACACACACAATTATTATACAATTTATAATAATAATGATTACAATAATTAGGATTTCTCATGTCACAGAGGACTGGGAGACTTGGTCCGAAGAGCAGTTGGTAAATCAAATAAAGTACGAGTGGTTAGCCAACCCATTTATGCAGCGCACGTCGGACTATCAGTTCAAGATTCTATGCTACCTGATTTCGCACACATTCCGGAGTGCATAAGTATACATGTACTGGACTGGACAGTGGCGTAGCGTGGACTGTGCACGAGGGCGAAGACGCATCAGTGAGGCCCTTTACTTTCAATACCTCTTCCCAAGATCAATGCAGAGACCTTAACATCTTTTTGTGAATAAAAAACGAACCCAGGATATATATTATCATGATAATGAAATAAAATATGTAAAACAAAAGAGTTTTGCCACTTATTCGTTGCCATTCGTTTTTCCACTTGTCCGTTGAAGTTTCACTTCTACTATGTGTCCCAAGCACACATTTCGATTTTTCGCAGGTTTACTGTAAATTATTATTTCGTTAGGTTAGGTACATTTTAATGATGCATTTTTTATTTAAACATATTTTATTTTATTAAAGAAAAAAACTGAATTCGTTCCGGAACCAATAAAACATCGATAGTCTACTCTAACGCTATGCCGCCTCTCACCACGTCTACTCTATAATTATGCCGCCTTTCACCACGGCCGTAACGCTTTTTCGTGTCAAAAAAAATCCTAATACCCTCCGTCTATACAGAAGTTTAACTTCAAAAGGAACAAAGAGGCGGTGACCAAATAGGTCGGCTTTATAGAACGGCCGAACTATAAGAATAACAATGCAAAAGATTCATTATCTACCGCAGCTCTGTGACGCTATAGTATAGAATTTTCTAATTCCAGTAATAAAGATCTAAAGCGGTATTATAAAATTAGAACCTTATATGAGAATAACGTTGAATACGAAATCGGTTACGTCAGCCAAAAAATAATACACCGCTATTCGCATGTACTGGAGTTGTTTCATCAGGTACGTATATTTGAAAATAACTTATAATTTGAAGTGAAAATCATTCTATTCAGGACAAATTACAGTAGATACAGTGTAATTGCTAACATATTTACGAACTAAAGTCATATAATTTTGTCCCAAAAGGGGCATCAGTCTCAGCATAATGTTGGTCTGTAAACCAGCGCCGATCTTCCGCTGTGCCCTCGCTCCTCACGGTACACATTACATCATTACATCATCAAGTGCTTTTGCTTAATCCAGACTAGGTCCATAATAAATTAATTGTTTATTTATTTACGTAGTGGACAAAAATACAAAAAATATTTTTATTTAAATAAAATTACATATAATGGAATACAATGCAAGAAAACTTAAGTTATTTGTATTGTATTTTCTATTCGTAGTCCCTCAAAACTATAAGTAGCATACTGAGCCTAGATCACCGTTTTCTATGGGTAAGGTGCCCAGAAGGCTGGCTACGTTTTCTCGCTGGATCGCCATACTGAGCCGTTAGCCGAGGTAAGCACCAGCCCTCTGATCACCTGAAGAGTCATTGAGTCGTTTCGATAAATTTTGGTAGAGGCTCAATAAATTAAATTTGATAAATTAAATTATTGCTATTTATATACGTGAAGCAAAAATGTTTTTACCCCTTTTTACGAAAATTACGCGGACGCAGGAATATGAAATTTCGCACACTTGTAGTTTACTTTAGAAGGAGTGCAGAATGCTAATATTTGTTATAAATCATGCATAAAAAATACATTAAATCAATAAAAAAAATCATTACACACACTACCATGTGTTTGACGCATACACGCATATATACTCTTTTGTTTATTGTTAAAGTCAAATTAACAGTCGAGCCTTGGCGAAATCTGTGATTATAGAAGTAGTCTTTGACATTAATTATTATGGTTTCATTTCGACCACGGGCGACTACTAGTATACCTAAATCTTCCTGATTAATCACATGAAGTCACATATCACATAAAAATATTAAGTTATCCTATTTCTATTACGTTTTTTTTTTTTTGTTTTGAGGCGAGGGAAAATGCTTAACCGATTTACGCACAAACTGGGTCGTTGCTAGGGGAACGACACGCGTCGGTCGGGGGCGATAACACTGCAGCAATAGTATGCTCTTGGCAGCCCTCCGTCCGCGATCGACGTCACAGAATAGTGTGGAAGACTCCGAGCGTTGCTGCACGGGCGAGCAACCCCAATACCCACTAAAAACCCCCTCCTCCCTGACGACCCTGCGCTTTGAATGTGTTGGAAAGGCTGAGATTTAGAACGGCAGTCAGGGGAAGGCAAGCAGTCCACAATGCGACACAGATACTTATCGAAACATCCGTGTCCGGTAAGTATCTGTGTCGTCCTGAAGGTCAGGGTGCCGCTGGTGCGGTTGACCTATTCCGTCAGCTGTAGCCTGATTGCATCCACCGTGTAACCGCCATAGGCCGCAGGGTTGTCGAGCTCTTGAGACCAGACGGCGATCATGGAGGCGGTTTCCCGCTTCCTGATTGCCTCGATTTCGACCTGACAGAAGGTCAGGCCTCTAGCTAGGGCATCCTGCCGGGTGCGGCGCACCACTGTCAGGACGTCCGCCTGGAGATGCCAGGGCGGATCGCCTGCCAGGAGGGTGGCCGCCGTCCGCGACACTGTGCGATACCCCCGTATGGTCCTCACGGCCAGAACCTGCTGCGCCCGATGCAGCAGGGTTCTGTTGTGGCGGTGAAGTGCAATGGACCAGACGGGTGCACCGTACAGTGCCATACTCCTCAGGATGCCAGAGTAAAGTTTCCGCGTCGCACCTCCCGGGCCCCCTACGTTGGGAAGCAGCCTCGAGAGTGCGCCCGCGGATTTGACGAGTTTGGGAACTAGCTGCTCAAAGTGCGCTTTGAACAGCCATTTCCCATCGAGAACTAGCCCCAGATATTTCATCTGGGGCCCTACTCTAATGGCCACCCCTTGGACCGAAACGGTCAAGTCCGCGGGGGGATTACGAAATTTCCTATGGAACATGATGGCCTCCGTTTTCGCGGGGGAGACCCTCAAGCCCAGCCTAGCTATTCGATCTACGACAATCGCCAACCCGGCGTTGGCGACGTCCACGGATTCCGCAAATGACGCAGCGCGTGCCGTGAGTAGGGTGTCGTCCGCAAAGCAGATCAGCCCTACCCCGGGCAGGAACGGAACCCGAAGGATCCAGTCATAACCTACGTTCCAAAGAATCGGCCCGAGGACCGACCCCTGTGGAATGCCGCACGCGACGCGTCGCCGGCCTAACTCGGGATTGCCGGACTCACCGCCCTCCCAAAGGATATGTCGATCCTGCAGGTACCCGCCCAACAGCCTCGTGAGGTACGGGGGGACTCCATGCGCGCGGAGCCCCTCCCTGATCGTCTCATGGGGGAGGCTGTTAAAGGCGTTCGCTATGTCTAGCGACACCGCAAGAACGACATCCTTCGCTTGGACGGCTTCGTCCGTTAACGTTCGCAGCGTCTCGAAGGCGTCCATCGTGGAGCGCCTCCGCCGAAACCCGAACTGCGTTTCTGAAAGCCCCGGCTCCACAGCGTCGAGATGCTTCACGAGCCGCTCCGCCAAGATCTTTTCGAAGACCTTAGCGACCTCGTTCAGCAGCACTATGGGCCTGAAGGCGGACGGATCGTTGGGAGGCCGACCTCCCTTGGGAATCAGGCACAAACGACCCTCCTTCCATTGCGACGGGAACCGACCTGCGCGAATACAGGTTTCGAACAGTTCCCGCAGCTGGCCGCGTAGATGTTTAGCGGCCAGGAAGAGGAGTCGATCTGGAACCCCGTCGGGTCCCGGTGCCGTCTTCCTGCCCCGGAGCCGGTCCAGGGCAACGTCTAGTTCCCCCTCGGAGATGGAGTGAGGCTCCTCGTCCGTGGGGGTGTCGGGAACGGGTGGACCCATACTGGGGGGAGTAAAGTTTCCCGGATCCGGGAAGAGCCCGTCGATAACCGACCGGAGCACCTCGGGTTCGAGCGTTTCCGTGACCGTGGATGTGCAAGGCCGCAACGTGTTGCAGGCCCCACGGTACGGACGCCCCCAAGGGTCCCGATCGAGCGTCTCGAGGAGCCCGGCCCGAGCCCGGGCTTTCGCTTGCAGTATTGCAATCGAAAGGGCCTTTCTGGCCTCCCTAAACTCGCCCACGAGTCCATTTTCCGCGACGTAGTCCGGAGGACGGCGCGCCCTGCAGCGTTTGAGCCTGTGGCTGATGATGCGAACTGCCTTTCGCATCTCGCCCAGCTCCTCGGTCCACCAGTGGACCTGCTTGCACGGAGGCTGCCGCTTGGAGACGCGAGGCATCGCCGCGTCGCAAACCCTCGTCAGGGTCTTGCGCATGTGCTCTGCCTGCGACTCCAGGTTCGCGAATTCGGCTGGGTAGGCCCAGCTTTCCGTGAGTGCCCACTCCTCGGTCTGCTCCGGATCGAGCTTGGTAAGGGCCCAACGCGGGAGGAGAGGGGGGCGATGAACTGCACCCGTACGTTGTTTCGTCCTCGGATGGACGAATTTGCCCTTCACGTAGGGAGACTGGCAGAACCTCGCTAACGTGGGGTGGGCAGCGTTGAGTCCCCCCGCCGCGCACGCCGCGCAGTCCGGCATCTTGTGTCCGCTCTTACCGCAGCGGAGACACAAGTTAGTCCGGTCCAGGTATGTGTCCGGACAGGTTTGGGTACCATGGCCGACGTTGTAACACCGGTAACAACGTATCGGTCTGGCTTCCAGTGCCTCTACGCTCGCCGAGGTGAAGCCTACCACGAGGTAGCCCAGCTCGTCGATGGCTTTGGCAGCAGCGACGGGGCACATCACGTACGATGCGCCCAAACCGCCCGGTCCTGCACCGATGTGCTTCATGCGCACGTCGTCGCGCCACGCAGCCCATCGACCGTGACTGATTCGTCCAGCCCAGAGACGTAAAGCTCCCCACGGTTTACGGGGCGGACGACCTCAGCCATCCCTACAAGGGCTCCGCGCAGAGCCTCGACGACGCGGTCCGCCTTGGCCGCGCTCTCGGGTCACGGCTGGAACTCGAGGAGACGCGCGTCCCTGACGGTCCGCACCACCTTCAGCCCCTCGCGGAGGCCCATGGCCGCGATGTCGACCACCGTCGAGGCCTTTGTGAAGACCTCGCGATAACCGACACCCTTCGCGGCCGCTGCCGGCAGCAGTTTAATGATAACTGCGGCCGACCTCGGCTCGCGGAATACGACCGCAGGCTTCGCAGCCTGTTTCCGCTGTTGATGCCCCCGCCCCGTCGGCAGGGGAGCAGCTTGCGCCTAGGGGGGGTGGGGGGGGGCGTCGGCCCTCGCCCCCTTACCCTTTTTACGCCTGACGACCGTGGACTACTCCCCCTCCCCCCCGGAAACGGGGGCGGGGCGGGGGCCACGGGCGCCGGCGGTGGCGCGAGCGACGGGGGCCGCGACGACCGGTGTCGCGGCAACCGGTTTTGGCCCTGCTACCGCAGCAGGGGCCGGATGCGGTTTTTTAGCCGCAGCGAGCGCGGCGGGCGGTTCCGGAATCGCCGCTACTTCCGCCGCGACAGCCCGGGCCTTCCGCTTGACGGGTACGGGGGGCGGCGTCGCCACAACAGCGGGCGCCGGCTCCACAGCCGGAGCGGAGGCCTTTAGGGCCTTGCGCATTTCCTCAAACTCCTTACGGTAGGAAAGATTTTCCCCCCGCAATGAGTTCAATTCCATGCGCAAACGCGCATTTTCGTTTCCGAGCCTCCATGCCTCGGTTTCCGGATTCCGCGTGGCCAGGGTGTCGACAATGTCCGACAACCTGTTCGCGGCATCCTTCAGCCGACGCACGTAGCCCCCCTTCAGATTGCCCGACGTCTGGGCAATTTGAAGGATTTCGGCGGCCACTTGGGCGCTCGCCGTGAGGCGGAGCTCCCCTGGGCCGAAGGACGAGACGTCCCCTACGAGGGCAGCGCACTGGCTAGCGCGCGCGCGCTGGGGTGGAGGCACCCGACGTAGCGGCCGAGTCGGCGTCGCTGCTTTGGGACCGGTCCCAAAAGCGCGACCTCAATCCGGCCACAAAAACGGGGGAACACGATATGGGCACGGTTACCACCGAAGCCGTAGACAGCGTAGCCGAACCCGAGCCCGATGGCATCGATGCTGGAAACAGGAAGCACGAAGACGCCGAATCCGCCGCCGCTGCTGCTGCCGAAGACGGGGACGAATCCGCCGCCGCTGCTGCTGCCGAAGACGGGGACGTAGCCGTCGTCGCCGCCGCCGCAGCCGCTGCCGCTGCACCCGCAGACGCCGACATCGCGACAGCGGATCCCTTCCCAGTAGGGAAGGAAGACGAAGGGGCCGCCGCTGTCGCGCCTACAGAGTCCCTCCACACGACCCCGGTTGTTGACGCGAGTGAAGCCCGCTCGGCAACCGGTGTCGTGGAGCGGCCGTCCCCGACGCTGCGACCCGATATGTCGCAGACCGATGTCGTCGGCATGGGTGAAGCCCATGCGCTATTCGACACCGTCGTCGTGGGGCACCCGTTCCCTGCCGCCGCCGATCCGGCCGCCGTATAGACCAAGCTACAGGCAGGCGAATTGGGGCGGGAACAATTGAACGCGCGAATCGCACCGTCGAGCGCGTTCTCCAGCGAGTCTGGGACTCTACCGGATGGTGGGATGTCTTCGTGCTGTACATACGCGCCGTCCCCGTGCACGCGTGAAGCTCGCGCAGAGGTCGACGGCGCCATGTATGCGTACACGACTATGGTGCTCGCGGCACTCACAGCCAGGCAAACAGCTGAGTTTGCCGCGAGCAGCACTTTCCTATCTATGTCTGGGCGTGCCGCACTGTTACGTGCCGCACGGCCAGATGGAGCCCTATGCGTGACGGGTGCCGCAGGTGGCCCCATCACGTTATTCCTAGCCTCGGGGGCGTCTATGGTGAGATCCACCACCGACGCCGCCCTTCCTAGCGATTCAGGTGCCTCGGTTGTCGCCGTGATAACGGCATCAGCCTGGCACCGCGGGCGGGGCCCGGCAACAGACTTGCTGCGTCGGGCTGATAATTTAGGCGGGACTTTTTTCCGCCGCGTTTCACGTGTCCCCTTTTACAAGGGGCACCCGAAAGCCCAGGGGCCGACTTGGAATCAGGGGCATCCATTACTGGATGCCCTATCACCCGCCAAGACCAGGAAAGCGCACCGGTGTGCCTGACAACACGAAATAACCGTTAAGTATTGCGTAATGCGCCGAAGCGCGCGAAAACAAAGTGAATAGAGCATAAAAACTCACCTCAGTCGAAAAACAACTGATTCGCGCCGGATTCGAACTAAAAAACACTGTACACTGTCACTACACAACTATTATCGCAATTTATCGCTTTTCGGGGGAGAAAAAGCGCGGAAAATTGCAATTTTCGAGAAGAGCACGGGCATTTGCGACTGCTTCGCACGAATGCCCTCCAGGAACTGTATTTCTATTACTTATTCAACCCTCAGCAATAGTTTTATTTTTCATTCTTTAATAACCTCAAATTCGCGTTTGCCTACGGCAGGAATAAACGCGTTGATCCCCGAGCACACAATCTACAAATTACAGGAAAAAAAAGAAGGAATAGTTGTAGTAATAAGACACTAAGGTAGAATCTTGCCAAGCATGTATTATCCGCAAGAGTTAACTTCAGACCTGAGCGGAATGCGCGCTCGCCTCCCGACCCCCGCCTTCTTACCGCTCTCGCCGTCGACGCGTCACTACCTCATACTTACGTCATCCGAGCGAAGTCTCAAGTTAACTCTTGCGGGTTGTAACGAATTTATGGAGATATGTTGCAGTATAAAATTTTAGTACGTTATGTCATTATTATAATTATAATTATATATTTTTTCTTTTTATTGTCTCTTTGTCTTACTGAGTATGCACTGTTTGCTACAACTTCATTAATTCTTCGAAAAGTGATTGTGTAACATATTTCTGTATAAAATTTATTTAAAAAAGAAAAGTTTAAGTTGAACGATTTTTAGCTAGACGTGTTGCTGAGGAGTTTCTTGCCGCTTCTTCTCCTTAACAGCAATAACACGTTGCAAAGCGGCGTATATATATTGCTCTTCAAAAAGTGTTCTCCAGTAGAACTTACTCGTATTTTAAATAAAAACTTTAGAATTTGAATTTGACGATAGTGCACAAATCATAGTTTCAATTTCATTGTAAAAAAAGTAAGGTATCGATTTGTAGAGGTCGATGGAGGCAGCAAAACTTGAATAGTCTACAGGCGGTAAATATCTAAATCCACCCCTGGATTTACGTTTGGTAATGTGAATGAAACGTTGCTGTAAGTACAGTGTATGGAACCGGTTCTTAACGATAATCCGCCCCTACATTAACGTTTGATAATGTGAATGAAACGTTTCTTTAAGTACAGTGTAGGGAACCGGTTCTTAACGGTATGTCGCTCATGAACTACACAAGACTATTTGTTATAGAATTATTGTAATATAATTTTATAGGTACGAAAACTATACGATGAGAGACCAACAACAATGTTTGCGCCGATCAAATATGTTTTCAATATGTATGCCACTGTATTAGAGGAATGCAAACATATAATTCATCTATGTCACATGATGAATGTTATAGAGAAGAAATATATTGCCAAAACTCCAGACTCCATATTGAAAGAGCCTGTCACAGGTAAAAGCTTTATATAAATAACTAGCTATACCCGTGACTTCGTCCGCGTGGCTTTTTTTCGTGGAACCCTAAAAAAAAGTATCCTAAGGTACTCCTTATAACATCAGCCAGTGAAAGTTTCGTCAAAATTGGTCCAGCCATATCAGAGATTACAAGACTCAGACCAATCTAAAAGTATAGACAGAGTTTTAGTGTACAAACGCGTCCAATGAAGCATTGAGTTATATGTACTACGTACTATATTCGACGCATTTTAAACTGAGTCGTCGGGCAATAAATGTCAATGACAGTAGGAATGTGCAAGCAATGCAACCCTTTATCGATACTTAGCTACCTGCGCACGCGGGATTGATGCGTCATGGTGACCTTCATTAGCACTCTGACTTCTGATTGATCGTTACGAGGAAGGGTTGTTGTTTTTCTATAAATATAATATTTTTTTTGTTATGACACTCATTACATTACTTACGCTTCGTTACGCAATACGCACAATGGAGAATTATTTTCTAACGTGGTGGTGGTATACAGTTTCTCTATGAGTACATCGAAACAAACATTTTATCTTACAAATTAAAAACATTTATTTTCGCGAAAAATTATTCCTATTAATACTTACACACTTTTTCAATTTAGCTATTTGAAAAACCATTTCGAGGAATAGTCTTCCTAATCATTTCTGTCTAGTTAAAATTAAAAAAAAACGTATAATCCCCTTGTATTTTGAAAGAAATGTGTTTGACCTTTGTTTGACCTTACTAAATCCTATGACGTCATTAGCATCTGGTGAAATGCATATGAATACCGTAGCCATTCAGTTTTAAAACACAAAACGACCGACATTTTCCTTTTTATGTCATTGTTATGTCATACAACATAAACAAACATTTCATTCGGCGTATTCCAGAATAAAATTATGTAAATTAGCTCTTCAGACCAATATTTAGCAAATATCTGTATACTAAATACTTAAATATGATCTTAAACTAAAAGTCAAAGAAAAGTGCATTATGTAAACGAGCGTTTTCGTAAACTGCGGTTGGAACGATGTCGAAACCTTTTCAAGAGATACGATCCAAAAGTAACCTGTTTACCAATAAGAAGATCATCATAGTGGAAGAAAAGTTTAATACGGTAATACGCCTTACGCCAGAAGTTAATGCGTTCAACCTTCTGTACACAATGTCCACCACATTCATCATCAGGAAGTGTAATGGTTTGATGAGGTGTTTCCTATGAGGAGGTCACTTCAAGGCGCAACATTTCCAAAATCACATATAGGAAGCAACGATTTAACCATTAAGTGATACTCTATTCCCTGGATAGCAGTGGATTTTCCAACAGGACTCTGCACCCTCCCATAAAGCTAAGTCTATCTAAAATTGGTTGCAAACCAATTTGCTAGGCTTTATATTTTCTTAAGTTTTCGCGACTTGTATACATAATAAAACTACGTTTTAACGGTTTTAAGCGCGGTAATTTTATTTGATTTTGGTTTTTCCGAAGTTTCGGCCACTTTTCAGTGGCCGTGATCACGGAAGACAAAGATGTCAAGTGTCAACGAGTATTGTTAAAGTTTTATTTAGCCTACCGCCAACTTATTAATTTTAATTATTTAATTTTTAATTTTGTTTATGGTTATTATTTAGTCTATGGGAGCCTAATCTAATTTAACCAATCACTACATCAGATTCGATAACCCACAAATCCTCGCGAAAGAGAATCGTTTCATACCTAGAATGATGCGTGAGGCTATTGAAATCAAAAAACACCCAAATTTCAATAGAGAAGATGGTTGGCAAGTACCACCTGTTTGGGATCCAATTATCAAAACTATTAAGACCCAAACCCAGCAAAAACCAGCTGCCAGACCTCAAGACACTGTGAGCTCTTTCTGCGTACAACGGAACACAAACCAACTTGACTGATAATTACTTTTATTTTTCCTTCCACCCATTTTAATATTATATGAAATTATTAGAGCTAGGCATGTTTGCTGAAGAGTTTCTTGCGCCGCTTCTTCTCTTCAAGCCATAACATGTTGCGAAGCGGTAGTAAATTAGATTAGGCTCCCATAGATTAAATAATAACCATAAACAAAATTAAAAATTAAATAATTAAAATTAATAAGTTGGCGGTAGGCTAAATAAAACTTTAACAATACTCGTTGACACTTGACATCTTTGTCTTCCGTGATCACGGCCACTAAAAAGTGGCCGAAACGTCGGAAAAACCAAAATCAAATAAAATTACCGCGCTTAAAATTGCTAGGCTTTGTTCGGAGCGAAGATTGGCCATTGTTGAACTCTGACTTGAATTCTTTGGATTATTCTTTATAAACTGTATTAGAGCTAATGGCATACAGCAAAATTTACTAGAACCTGAATTTATCTCAAGCGAGCCCATACCAATAAATCAAAAATTATTCCTATTGAAATGATTTGAACCACCACAGAAGAATGGCTCACACCTTTAAAGCTTATTAATTAATTAATTGAAAACAAGGATGGCTATTTTGAATAATTTAATTTTATATATACATAAATCTAGATGTTAGTAGTTATAATTCATGTAAACAATTATGAATATTTAACATTCCTCCATAAAATATTTCAGTTTTATTTTGTCTGAAGACTTATGAACATACATATAAGATAATGACTATATAGCTTAAGAGTTCACATTAAGAGTTATAAGAATTCGATGATTTTCTATACTGAATACAAACTATTGTGAGTTATAAATATGTGAGTGCCATATATTTATATATGAATTGATTGATATATCTTTTGACTTGTTATTTTGTAAGATGAAATATTAAATAACTTTTAGCAGTTAAACTTGTTTATTTACTTAAAACACTTATTAATAATAATTTAGGACATATAATCTTTTCAGAAATGTTCGGTTTTATCCATTTCTTTTTTCTGCAGGCTAGTATTTGGTATTTTCTAATGTTCGAATGATGAGTATTTGGTATTTTCTCTATGTTCTTAAAATTTTCATGTAAACTGCAGCGCATAACTCATATAAAGATCTATGTTCAAGCATAACCCTTGCTTGTACAGAAAAGTTGTTGTTGCTAGTTCTTTCCGGATGACCTGAAATAACAATTGATATAAATTGTCTGTTTAATGATTTGCATAGTCATTATTTCACTCATAAATCTACATATTAGTAACTATGTTACACATCAAGATTATTAAGATAGATAAGATATTATTAAGAGATTTACAATGAATAAGGTGTTTGTCACAAATCTTCATATTCCATGAAATCCTTCAAGCTTTAGAAGATGTGCTTGATTAGCCACTTTTTAAGCTGTATGTGTAAGTGAATATATTTAAAAGTACTGGAGAGTTTAATATTTTCCGGTAAGTTGTTGTATATGGTCAGACCTATAAGATACCTTAGAAATCAAACACACTGTACAATGGTCAGGACAGTGGTGCAATCCTATGTCTGTTCCTTTATTTGTATGTATTTATATGAGATACTTTACTTGTATTATAAATTAATAAGAAAGTAATATAGGTTGTTAGTTATTTGATTGTACCATATTATCAAATAAGTAATTAATATTATATTAATCGTTTTGTAATAATCGGTCAGTTTCTAATTAATTAGTGACATTTTTGAATAAAACAGGTGCACATTTTAGACGAATTTCGACTCCAACACAAAATATACATCTATCATCATCTATCAGTTAAATAAGTAATTAATATTACTGGTTTTATTACATGGATGAAATTTATAGACAGTAATAGTAATAAAATACACAAGTTCTAAAAGGAAGTAGCGGCGTCTGATGAAATCTTGATATGGACGAACAGGATGAATTTAGACACGTTCGCAAAACTACTTACATCAGGATTTTAACTCTTATTTCTCCAATATTATGTACTGGAAGCTATGTACTCTAATAACATTACATTGTCAACTTTAGGTAGGTTTTGCGAATCAGCTTTTACAAAGTTGACACTCGTATGCGAAGATCCGGCCATGTTGACAAAGAAAATATTTCATATATTTTCAACATTGAGATATAACATGTCTAGAGAGAGCATTGCTAACAAACAACATCGCCAATAACGGCATCAAAAACGCGAAGCGTTGCTAAATTCACTCTGCGTTTTCGGGATATCAGGAAAAAAATATTACCCCAATTTTTATAATTAAATATTTTTTTATGTAAGTGAAAAGTTTAAATGATCGTTATGATTTAATCGCTTTATGTGTTATAATTTAATATTACTCAGATGTTTCAGTTTTTTTTAAATAAAGTATTAGAAACAAAAGTTGTGTTTCTTGGAACGAACCATAAAAAAATACATGCACAAATAAATTCATAACACATTCATAGCACATGTAGTAATTTTAATTCGCAATAAAATGTCTGTACAGACATTAGTACATATTTATAAGTCTGTTAATTACCAATACTAATGTAATAATTCTAAAAAAACTATTCATAATGGCAAATTATTTTTGTGTTACACATCATGTTCACGAAGGTTATTAGATGACTATTTATAACCCAAAGATTATCCTGCGCTAAAAGCCAGTGAAATTATTTGTAATAGTAGACTTGGAACGATTCGATAGGTTCATATTGGGTAGTAGGCTTTATGTATAATCCAAAGTTTATATCAGTAGTAGGAACTATGGGTAGGTACATGGGATAGTTTAATGCAGGGACTTAAGAGCAACTAAACCACTTGAAAAGGGCTATTATGGAAATAAAAATATTCATATCCAAATGTTTTTATTCAAACTAGTTCAGTTTGATTATTTTCTGAACTGAAATTTGTTTTTTATCATATTAATATATTAAATTATTTCTTTATTAGGAATTAATGGAGATGCAGGTAACAGAATATAGACAAAATTAATATCTTAATTATGACAATAAAGAGTTTTCTATAATATTACTAGCGGCCCGGCGCGGATTCACCCGTGGTCTGTCCCGCTCCCGTGGTATAAAGCGTGATGTTACATAGCCTATGACACTGCCTGTTAACGTAGCTTTCCAACAGTAAAATAATTTTTAAAATCGGTTTAGTAGATCCCGAGATTACCCCCTAAAACGTCACAAACTTACAAACTTTACCTCTTTATAATATTAGTACAGATAACTCCGACCGAAGCATCTGCTTTAAACGATATTCAGTTTTTTTTACATCCTCTTTGACGATATTTGCAGCACGCATTCTGTCAATTCTATGTCAAACGTCATAAGGTTACATTAAAAAGTTTATATTGTCCAAAGCACTAAGGTTAGATTAGAAATAATTTTATATGATGGTTAAGTATTCTTAAATTTTCTAATTATCCTTCACACAACTTACATCTTATCGGTCACGATCATATATAATTATTTTAGGTACTTTATTTCAATACAATTGTGCCGTTGATAAGAAAATATAAAAAACATAGTGTAAAAATATCTCCGAAAATGATTTAAAATACTTCCTTTCAAAATCCATCTCTTTGTCCAACAATATGCTACAATTGGATCCGTAGGAAGTCTAAAACGTAATATAAACTAGTTTAAGAAAACCGGACACACAAAAATTACACGTCTGTTTTCTATAGATTTTTTCAATTATTCATATTTCATAAATAAAAAAAATCGTAACACAAGTCCCCAAATTTTGGAAAATAAGTCACACGTCTCACCTGACAACATCAATCAGTTGGATAACCTTCAAAATGTCGAAATTAAATTTCACGTTTTTACAAAGAAATCATGAGAAAAGTGTTAAGTTTTCCGATTAAATGACATCTCATACTTATCCTTTCTCGTTTTAAAATAGTTCCGACACATTTTAATAGCGCAGGCCGGCATAATATTTTTTTTTGCGAGAGCTCTAACCAGTAAAGTAATCGAAACGACACTAACAAGCGTAGGAAGCCATTGAAGCCAGTGCACCAATTTTGGTGCACTGTTTTTGGGCCGTTTTTGTGCAATTGATGCGTGATCTAGACGTTTATATGATCTAAGATTTTCAATAATAAAACACTTCACTTTTTTGTTGCATGATTCCAAAATTATTTTCTAAGGACGAAATGAATTGTAATTAATAATATTAGCATTCAGAAATGTCGCATTAACCGCTGATCTGAATCCGATCACTGAAGTAGGAAACCTATGGAAATGAAACGTCAATAAAAAATGCGTGCCACTGTGACGTAATGTGGCCACTAAACATGGCGGTTTTAGTGCTGCCCAGAAGATTTTAATGTTATTAGGTTTTATCGATAAACGTCCTTGGCTCATTTTATTTTAAATATTATTGAGTATTAATTATTTGTAGAATTTATACTTTAATAGGAAGTAAGTATATTGTTATGTGCAAAGATACTTTGATTTAGATGTGTGAAATCTAAGACAAGTTCATGTTTCAAATTATTATTACGTGTTTTTCCTAAGAAAAACACGTACTCTTATTTTGATATCCAAAACAGATTAATTAGATTGTAATAGAGAGGTAAGCAGTCTAAACTACTTACCTCTCTATTACAATCTATTTTAATTGTGTTGCTGACTTTAAAGTCCGTAACACATTACCGCAACGCACCTCAAGATAGGTGCGCTGCACCATAAGTGAGAGTGATTCAAATTTTAAACTTATCAAGGGACCGCGTGATAAAAAAAAAACAAAACACCTTCAGAACATTTATTTAATTACAAACGTCATTCCTTATGACTTCCGCTCTAAAATCACTTAATTATTAAAAATTTAACGAATTTACAATAGTTTTTATTAAAGTAAAACTAATAAAGGCATAAGTTTATAATATGAGTTTTATTTGTACCTTAGATGTTTTACATGGAATACAAAATTCAAAGAAGTGACACCATCAGTTTTGGTTTATTCCTCTAAAGATGGCAAAGCATATTACTTTTATCTAAGTAGGTTCAATAGCTTCACTATAAAGAGTCTGTATATACAAAATCTAACATCTTCTCTTGAAGCTAAGGAACAGCAGAGTCCTTAAATGTGCAGCATTTACCAAGGTAGAGGTGTCAGGACCCGCCAAAACAGGAATTGTTTCCAACTGGTTTTCTTTTAATATGCCAGTTTTATGTTGGCTGGCATGTCGCTGCAAAATATTGAAATATTAGTTTAGAATAATTGTGTCCACAGTATTTTTTTCATAAAATTTGCTTAAATTATGACATTATCATTCAAATTGGGCAAATACATTTCTTGGATGGAATCACAGCCACAAAACCCATAAGTTTTTCTAAAATAGTTATATAGAATGAGAATGACCTAGACTACAACTAGTCGTAACTAGCATATCAGTAATAATGTAGCAGCAACAAGTATATCAAAGGCTAAAAGTAAAAAGTACAAATTTCAATTATACGAGCAGTCTCCATGAGGGTGAGAGGCACGAAAAGACATATTAAGGCCTTCGACTGCGAAGACGGAGCAGGGATTATATAATAAGCCGACAGTCCAACGACTATCCTGCTGATCATCGTCCTACCATACAAAACTTGTATATTAATTTTGATCCTTTCATAGCACGTTTTATTGTAAAATAATATGTATGTATTAAAATATGTATATAATAAAAAAAAGTATATCAATACTAACTATAAAAGTATATACAATATTAACTTACTCTTACATATTTGAAAGGCACGGCATCATCTCGTAGTCGAGTCACATCCAGAGTTTTGTTGAAACATTTATCATCAAAATGTAGCGAGCAAATATAAATATATTTTGCATTTGGCTTTATATTTTTCATTCCAATGGCGTCCAGCCAGTTTTTCTTTATACGCTCATTTCTTGGGATCCTATAAAATATGTTTTAATTATTATTTTTGTATGTTTTAAGCGGGATAGCATGATAAAATAAGAAATTTTATATAAGCAATCATATTATATCGATATCAAAGTCGATAAATAATGTACAACCCCAGCTAATAAATTAACATTATTTAAGCGTAAAAATATAGTTAAATAAGTTAAATCCATTCATGACCTATAACTGCACATAAGAACCTTACTAATTATAATGAAAATCTTCCTTTATTTTCCCGGCAACATTAACAATAAGCAATATTTTTAATGTTATTTATAGCGTACCTGTGTATGGTTAAAGATGACTGATTTGGTGTTTTTCTTATGCCGCACCCTATTACACTGCACACGGGCATATCTGCGACGTAATTATATATATTTGGCTTCAGTTATTTTAAATCACAAGCAAAATATTGAAAGATAATTAGTTATTTTTATTTATACCACGACTTTTTGACAAGACAAGTACCGGCTGCACTGACTGATAATGACATTTGGTGCGCTAAACATGGCGGATTTTCGGCCTCATTAGGTATTTACGTATATTCATGTTCCACTTCATGTACGCACTGAAATACTGTTATATTGTTTTCCTGCGAGTTACAGTGCTGAGTAAGAACGAGATAGATATATGTTTATGTGTGTGCCTTCAAAATGGATGCTATTTGTATAAGCAATTGTACGTATAGAACAATATGTCGCATCCCTATTATAGAGGTCCATGAATCCGATATACCCAATGTTGCCAGGTTGCTAATAATGAAATCACAAAAATTTTGAATTTTTGTAGATAGACACACGTGTGTATATGAAACTAACTCCCAACGCATTGACTGAAAAAAGGCTTTATCGAACGTCGCAATTATTTTTGAAGTTAAAAACTTCTGTGGGCACTTTTGGGGTGGGGAAAATGCACTGAATCCCGTGAGCGTCACTCTGAGATACTAAGTTTTTACCTCTGAAGTGCCGTCCCAACATCTGAGAGATTTTTAAGTCTTACTAACGACACCCCCCCCCCTCCCCTTAATTGAAACTGACAATACAACCTTTTTATTCTAACTGTATTGACAACATCATTGGATAATGAATCATGTATAGGCCAGAGATTAAAAATGATAACCTAAATGTGATACCAAATCAAAGTATTCTAATGGTCGAATGTTTTAATTGCGAAAAGAATACTTTATTACAAATAAAGAAAGTAATGTCATTGCGATGTCTAATAGAATAACTGGAATTTTTGCCTGGTAATCAATGAATTACAATATTACTTCGTAATGCCGAAGTAGGAAAGAGAGTTGGTCTGAAAGAGTGTCGGGGTGAAGGTAAGGAAAGGAATGCTCCGGTGGTTCGGCCATGTAGCAAGAATGCATAATGAAAGAATGACTAAACAGATATACAATGCAAAAGTGGATGGATGCAGAAGTCGTGGAAGGCCACGACACACCTTCCATGACCAAATTGATCGTATACTAGCAGAAGGTGATGTCAGGAGCCTTAAGAACAGACGAGCGTGCATGACAAGAGCTATGAATGTCAAAGAAGCGAGTGAGGTGTGTAAGAATAAGCCTGAATTGCGCTCTGTTGTTCGTTCCTACCTCGCAAGGGAACTGGCGTGAAGCTATGTATGTATGTATGTAATCAATGAATGGTATCAAATTATAGCTGTATATTTTTCAATATAAGCTCTGTAAGATTGATTTTTCTCTAAAGGTCACTTTAAATAATTTACCGATAACTTTGGAAAATAATAATAGTTGAACACGAAAAATTATAAACATAGCGACAAAATTGCTAAGCTGGCCACACTAAAATGATCACGATATGTCATAATGAATAATGACAGTAATATTTAAATAGTAGCACGAAAAGTGACAGATGACATTCCCGGTAACACACGTTTTGGCGGATTTCTCCTGGTTTTTCTTTTGATTTTTCTGTTTTCCTGGCTATTGTGTTGTCCTTTTTTGTTGGTGGTGGATACTTTTAAGACAATAATTATTGGTGAGTACTTTTCTTTGTAATGCCGCAGTCGCTAGGTGAGAATGTTCCTCCTGACAGGGGGAGAAATTCTTTGGAATCTGAAATGACAGAACCAGACGCTATTAGTCATACTACAGAAAAATTGCTCAAACGTTCCAGAGATACTCCTTCAGCCGTCCCTGAGAAAAGACCTGCCTCTTCATTACCTGCTTCAGCATCCATCCAACATATATATACCAGACCTGGATATGAATTAAATACAGAACTTAGGTACTCCGAAACTGATTTGGGCCCTTTTGTCGTCCATGTTTCTCGTCCTGATGGTGACCTACCTAAAACATCTAACAATATGAGAGCACTTAAAATAGCACAAGCTATTTATCATAGCAATATTTCAGGTGTTGTAGAAATTAAAAATATAGGTAGGAACAAAGTCTCAATTTACTTTAAATCATTCTGTGAAGCCAACTCCTTCTTATCTCATCCTGTCCTGCAATCGAACAACCTTACAGCTTTCATTCCCAGGTTCCAACTTACCCGAATGGGAGTAATCCACCAAATTCCTTTAGATTGGACTATGGAAGACTTGGTATCTTGGACTGAGTGCCGCCCAGAGTCTTGTGTAGTCATCAAAGCAAGAAGAATGAATAAGAAAAAGCGAATTGATGGCACAACCTGTTGGGAACCTACAGGAACTGTAGTTCTCACCTTTTTAGGCCAAACTCTTCCCACTCATGTTTATTGCTGTAACCTCTCCCAACCTGTCGGTACTTACACCCTGCCTACAATACAATGTCTGAAATGCTGTAGATTTGGTCACATCCGGGACAAATGCAGGTCTAATCCACGCTGCTCTCATTGTGCCGGCCCACACGAAAAGATATCCTGTGAAGTACCCGATGATAAAATCTCTTGCCTGTTCTGCTCTGGTAACCACGCAGCCACAGACTCAAGATGTCCGGAGCACTCACGTCAACGAAATATTAAAATTGTCATGTCTCATGAAAATATAGGTTATGTTGAAGCAGCTCGCAGATTCAAACCAGTTCGTACCTCATATGCTGACATTACTTCCACAATCGCAAACAAACTTGTTTATATGTCCCACCCTGCTCTTAATTCTAAACCAGTGACTAATTGCACTGAAACATCCTCAGGTTCTCCTCAGTCTGCTCCAAGTTCTTCCTCCTATAGGAAAATAATCCATGTCCAGAGAAAACCTAGACAGGAGCTAGGTAAGTCCTATGATCGCATAGCACACACTAATATTACTTCTTCTCCCCCATCCTCCTTACCTAATGGTTGTGCTATTGGGGAGAATTCCCCTAGTAGCTCTTCCCCCACTGATAATTTAGCCCAAATTTTATCATTGGCTTTTGTTAATATGTTCTCCAAATTCGGTGACATTCAACCGTACAACGTCATAGAAATGCTACAAAAAGTTATTACTTCCATTGTAAACTCATCTGTTCAAAATGGCGAAGGTCCTTCAATGGAATTGTCGTAGTATAAACAACAAAAAATCTGAATTAATCTTTCTAATTAACCAGTATAATCCTATCCTTTTTGCCCTCTCGGAGACATGGCTGAGCCCTGGCTCTCTATTTCGAGTGCCAGGGTTTTCATGTCTTCGGGATGACAGAGGGGATGGCTGGGCCGGATGTGCGATTCTTATTAGAAGAAATATTACATTTTCTCGTATTTCTCTTCCCCAACACTCCCCTGACCTTAATATTGTAGCAATTCGCTCATTTAATATAACATTTGTTTCTGTTTATATTCCTCATCCCAATTCTACAATTCTTCAAGAAGTTTTCTCTCTCTTGTCTCAACTCCCTGTTCCTCTGCTCATCCTAGGGGATTTTAATATCCGCCATACTTCGTGGGGTTCTGCTTCCTGTGATCCTATTGCCCCAGCCATTCTTGATATTTTAGATGACTTAAATTTGTGTATCATTAACGATGGAACTCCTACTCGTAGGGTGTCTCCCATTCAAAACCCAAGTGTCCCCGACCTCACTTTATCTTCTCCTTCCATAGCCTACTCTCTTTCATGGACTGTTCTTGCCAACTCTCATGGCAGTGACCATCTACCTATTTTATGTACCTTGCCTGACTCTTCCCCCCCTGCAACCACTCCATCCCCTCTTTTGAAATTCAGATTAGATCAAGCAGACTGGCATAAGTTCTCTGCAATTCCTGATATTTCTACTCAAAATTTTTCTTGTATGACGAATTTATATCAACTTTGACATTTGCTGCAGAGGAATCAATCCCTATAAAAAATGCTGTAAAAAATAAAATTCCCTCCCCTGCCTGGTGGGACAATGAATGCTCGGTAATAGTAAAAAAACGCAAGGAAACAGAAAAAAAGTTCACTAGAAATCTCACAATGGAAAATTATTTAGAATTCCAGAAAGTGTCTGCCTCCTCCAAAAAACTTTTGCGGCTTAAAAAAAGAAAAGGATGGCAAGCTTTTTGTGAATCTCTTTCCCCCAGGACTCCAGCTTCTGTTGTTTGGAAGAAAATAAAATCATTTAGAAAATCCCAAATTGATAATAACATTAGTTCTAATAATACCACTTCCTGGCTTCCCAATTTCATGCAGAATCTTGCTCCCTCTTTTGTCCCCCTTGAACCTTTGCCTTCCATTAACTGTTCTCCCGCTGAGGAGCTGGATCCCATGAACTCGATGTTTTCTTTTGCAGAACTCTGTGCTGCCCTGGATCACCTCCGTGACACATCCCCTGGAGTGGATGGTATTCCTTACTCGTTTATCATCCAATGTAGTGAGCCCTCTAAACATTTTCTACTGAGTCTCTTGAACCACATATTTCTCTCTAGTTCTATCCCAGATGCTTGGAAGAAGCAGTTAATTATCCCTATATTGAAACCTGGCAAGGATGCTTCAAAGGCTTCAAAGGCACAATGGACAGTCTTAGTCTTATAACTTCTGATATCCGATTAGCTTTCTCCCGAAATGAGCATGTCGTAGGAGTCTTTTTAGATATAACCTCTGCATACGACAATGTCAATCTCCAAATACTCAGGCAGAAAATGCTCAAGCTGAGTTTCCCTGCGAGGATTGTCAACATAGTCATCAAAATGTTCACAGAGAGATCAATCTCAATCCGTGTTTCGGGAAACGACACCTCTCCTCGTCTTGTATGGAAAGGTCTACCTCAAGGTTCGGTCCTTAGCCCTCTCCTCTATAATATTTATACTGCAGACCTTGAACTATCTGTTAACTGCTTTTGCAAAGTCCTTCAGTATGCCGATGATATTGCTCTGTATGCCTCCTCTAACTCTTTCATTGATGGTTGTAATCGCCTTAATTCTGCTCTGTATTACCTTAATACATGGCTTTTAGAGCATGGTCTGTCCCTGTCTACTTCAAAAAGTTCAGCTGTAGTTTTTTCTCGCAAAAAAATCATCCCTGATCTAGATATTCACATCAGTAACCAACCTGTGCATATTTCAAATTCAGTCAAATTTCTAGGGGTTATCCTCGATTCTAAACTTTCCGGTCTCCCCCATCTTAACTATATTTGTGATAAAGAAGAAAAAATTCTTAATGTAATTAGAGCTCTATCAGGTGTTAGATGGGGATCTCATCCGTACTGCCAAAAGTTACTTTACAATGCTGTTATCCGTAGTCATTTCGATTATGCTTGTTTTATTTTGGAGCCCTGCAACAAAGCCGCTCTAGCAAAGTTGGATCGAATACAAGCCAAATGCCTCAAAATGATCACAGGCGCAATGAAATCCTCTCCAACGAATGCCCTTCAGGTTGAGTGTGTTGAACCTCCTCTCTCTCTTCGCAGGCAGTTTCTGTCGGATAGATTCTTTTGTAAAGTGATTGAGCTTTCAGATCATCCCCTTTTAGGCATCCTTGATCAACTCTTTCAAATCTCTTCTACTTCAAGTTATTGGACCCACAAATGTTTCCCTCTTCTTATAAATTCATATAAAAAGTTAGTGGATCTTCATCTCGGCCTCTTCCAAAATTATAAAAACCCCATTTTTGAAACTAGTTTCGAAGGGCTTACCTTCAAACCTAACGCTTATTTAAATCTAGACATTCATAAAAATACTCCAGGTGCTAACCAATTATTTAATCAAATCATGCAAGATCGTTGGCCAGATCACCTTCAATTTTTCACTGATGCAGCAAAAATAACGCAGAGTGGACCTGTTGGTGCAGCAGTATGGATCCCAAAATACAAAATTATTTTAAATTTCAAAATTCCGCCCCCCACCTCTGTTTTCACCGGCGAAACAATCGCGATTCTGGAAGCCATCCTTTACATTGAATCACATAGCATAAGTAAATCTGTCATTCTCACTGATTCCTTAGGCTCCATTCAGGACATTTTAAAATCACCCTTTCATTCCAAAGATAACTTTGTTGTTACCCTCAAGATAAAAGAAGCACTCTTCCGCTGTCACTCCTCTGGCCTAGAAATAGTCTTGGCCTGGATCCCAGGTCATAGTGGAATCAGTGGTAATGAGATTGCCGATTGCTGCGCCAAGGAAGCTATCTGCTCAGGTACTACTAAATACAATAAATGCTTCCCTCGTGACATACGCTCCCTTGCAAGGCCCCAGATGTTTAATACTTGGGACAGTATCTGGCAACAGTCTCGTCTGAATGTTGGCAGATACTACGGCAGTTTACAATCGACAATACCTCCCAAACCCTGGTTCTTTGCCCACAGAAAAATACCAAAAAAGGTCCTGTCATCTATTATTCGTCTGCGACTTGGCCACTGTTGCTCACCAGTATTTTTGGCAAAAATAAGAATACGCGATCATTCTGTCTGTGAGTGTGGCTTAGCTGAAGGTTCAGTTCACCATATTTTCTTTGATTGTCCCAAAATTGTTAGACCCCTTTACAACATTTTACCTAATAACTTTCCTCGCCCTGTCAATGTGAACTTTCTTTTAACCCTAGATGATAAGAAACATGTAACTATTTTATCGAAGTTTTTAACGTCAAATAACATATATTTATAGTGTAGTTAGTTTAACATTCTATGTCTGTTTTGTCCACAGGATCACAGAATTTGAATTTACCGGCCAAATTTTTCTCTTTCTTTTATCTCAAATATATGCACCTGACATTTTATCAACTACTGTGACACTGGCGAAATCAATGCTAATTGCGTTGGAGCCATAATCCTTCAAAAAAGAAGAAGAAATAGTAGCACAGATTATTATGATTAGTAGGTTTTATTTTCGTTTTATAGGCAAAGGAATTAATGTAAAGTTGTCCCCAATGACGTCATCGGAGAATTTTTTTAAATATCGAATTTAAAAAAAAACTAACTCTTAAAACACAAAAATATTCTGATAGATTAAATGAAACTGCAGTGGATAATTTGATTATCTATAATGAGTTTAAGCAACGTACGTTTATATACATTACACAGTTAATACTACGCTCGCACTACCGAAGGCACACAGAGAGAAGAAGGCAGACATGAGAACCCGATTCGAGCAAAAAGGTTACCGGAAGTGTCATGAGTGACATTTATGTACCGGATGCTTTTTACTTTTTAATATTAACAACCTTGACACACAAATAATGTGTTGGGTGATATTCTCATATTCAACACCCCCCCTCAACACATTATTTATTAAAAATCAAACAAATTTTTTTTATAGTAAATTAAATTAAACAAATATCTTATAATAGTCCACACTCTCGACTAAATTTACAAATTAAATCTTTACTTAAAGCCTTGGTAAACATATCTGCCAATTGGTTCTCACTCTTAACATAATCAAGTTTAATTTTTCCCTTTTTAACAATATCTTTAATGAAATGAAATCTTATATCAATATGTTTCAAGCGTTTCACACTATCTGTACTGGCTACCATGATAGCAGACTGATTGTCACATAAAATACTACATGAATCTAAATTTTGAATATTAAAATCTTTTATTAAATTCATAAGCCCACATGCTTCACTAACTGTCATACTGAGTGCAATGTACTCAGCCTCTGTAGAGGACAAACTGACTGAATTTTGTTTCTTTGAACACCAGGAAATCAAACAACCAGAATAACTTATACAATAACCAGTTGTTGATTTTCTATCAATTAAATTACCACCCCAATCTGCATCACAATATCCTAGCAGTAAATTATCAGTACACTTATAAATCAATTTATAATCAATAGTATTTTTAACATATCTTAACACTCTTTTTAAACACATCAATAAGTTAATATTTGCACTATTTTGATATCGACTTAACATGGAAACAGCAAAATTTAAATCTGGTCTTGTACCAACAACAGCATACATTAAAGAGCCTATTATTTGTCTGCACATATTTTCTAAATTTTTATCTTGTTTACAAATTTCACTTTTTAGTATTTTAGTATTAAAGTTTTGATCTAAAGCTGTTGACATTGGTTTGCAATTTGACATTTTATATTTATTTAAAACATTTTTTAAATACTCCTTGAGTGACAGATGACATTCCCGCGGAATCACGTTTTGGCGAATTTCTCCTGGTTTTCTTTCGTGTTTTTCTGTTTTCCTGGCTTTGTGTTGTCATTTATCTGTTGGTGTTGGCTATTTTTAAGTTTATTATTAGTGGTAAGTACTTTACTTCATAAATGTCGCAGTCGGTGGGAGAGAAAGTCCCTCCTGATAGGGGGAGACATTCTTTAGGAATGGAAGTGGGCGAATCTCATGCTATTGGCCAAACTAAGGAGAAATTACGGGCTAAACGTTCTTTAGAGGCTCCTTCAAATACCCCCGAGAAAAGAATTTTGCCCCCTTCAGTCTCTATCCAACACACATACACCAGACCTGGATTTGAGGCAAACTCGGATCTCAGGTATTCTGAGTCTGACTCAGGCCCTTTTATTGTTTACGTTACGGGTCCCGATGTGGACCTGCCCAAATCTTCCAACAATATGCGCGCCCTCAAAATAGCCCAAGTTATTTACAACAGCAAAGTCTCAGGGGTTGACGAAATAAAAAACATAGGAAGAAACAAAATTTCTATTTATTTTAAAACATTCTCTGAAGCTAACTCATTCTTATCCCACCCTCTCCTAGAGTTAAATAATCTTACAGCAATAATTCCCCGTTTCCAACTTACCCGTATGGGTGTAATTCATTCAATCCCTCTAGATTGGTCTTTGGAGGACTTGGTTTCATGGACTGAGTGCCGTCCAGAGTCTTCTATAGTAATTAAAGCGAGAAGACTAAATAAAAAAAAACGTGTTGAAGATACAACCTGCTGGGAACCCACTGGTACTGTAGTTCTCACCTTTTTAGGCCAATCCCTCCCAAGCCATGTTTATTGTTGCAACCTCTCTCAACCTGTTGGAACATATACCCTTCCCACTATACAGTGCCTAAAATGCTGTCGTTTCGGACACATCCGTGACAAATGCCGATCTAACTCACGCTGTTCTCGCTGTGCTGGCCCGCATGAAAATGCCACTTGTCAGGTACCTGAGGATAAAATTACTTGTTTGTTTTGTTCTGGTAACCATGCAGCCACTGACTCTAGATGCCCCGAACATGCACGCCAAAGAAACATTAAAGTCATAATGTCCACTGAAAATATTGGATATGTTGAGGCAGCCCGTAGATTTAAACCTGTTCGGACTTCATATGCTGACATTTCCTCAACAGTTCCAAACAAATCTGCCTACATACCCTATCCCTCCCCTAATTCTGTTCCCTTGCCTATGTGCCCTGAACCTTCTCCCAATACTATTCAATCTGCACCAAATTCTTCATATAGGAAAACCATCTATATACATAGAAAACCTAGACAGGAGCTAGGTACAACATATGATCATCTAGCCCATGCTAATATTGTCTCCTCACCACCTTCCTCTTTACCAAAAGGTTGTGCTCTTGGCGATAACTCCCCTAATATCTCTACCGCTAATGATAATTTAGTACAAATTTTGTCAACAGCTTTAATTAATATATTTTCTAAATGTGGTGATATACAACCGTACAATGTCATAGATATGCCTCAAAAAATTATTACGTCACTTATAAACTCTTCTATCCAAAATGGCGAAGGTCCTTCAATGGAACTGTCGTAGTGTTAATAATAAAAAACATGAAGTATCTTTTTTAATTAATCAGTTTAATCCTTACTTTTTTGCCCTCTCTGAAACATGGTTGAACCCTGGTTCTTTATTTCGAGTGCCTGGGTTTTCATGTATCCGAGATGATAGATTGGATGGTTGGGCTGGTTGTGCTATTCTTGTTAGAAGAAATATTACATTCTCCCGTTTCACCCTCCCCCCTCACTCCCCAGATATTAATATTGTAGCTGTCCGTTGTCTTAATATAACATTTGTGTCTGTCTACATCCCTTACCCCAATGCTCTCCTCATACAAGAACTTTTCTCCCTCTTATGCCATCTTCCTGTCCCTCTCCTCATTCTAGGAGACCTAAATATCCGCCATACTTTGTGGGGTTCAGCTTCCTGTGATCCTATTGCTCCAGCATTTCTTGATATTTTAAATGATCTAAACTTATGCATCATTAATGATGGAACCCCTACGCGTAGAGTCTCTCCCCTTCAAAATCCGAGTGCCCCTGACCTTACTTTATCCTCTCCCTCCATAGCCTACTCTCTTTCATGGTCTGTTCTTTCTAACTGTTATGGAAGTGACCATCTCCCTATTCTTTGTTCCTTGCCTGATTCTTCACCCCCTCCTGTCACTCCAATCCCTCTCTTGAGATTTAGACTCGCACTAGCTGACTGGCATAAGTTCTCTTCCTTGGTACAAAGTAAATTAAACTCTCTTCCTGATGTTTCTTCTCTGAATTTTACTTCCCTATATGATGAGTATGTATCTGCATTGACATCTGCTGCTGAGCAATCAATCCCCTTAAAAAACTCTGTAAAAAATAAAATTCCCTCCCCTGCTTGGTGGGATTCTGAATGTTCCGCTATAGTAAAAAAGCGCAAAGAAGCGGAGATTAAATTTACCAGGAGCCTCACATATGATAATTACCTAGAATTTCAGAAAGTCTCTGCTTCCTCTAAAAGACTGTTGCGTTCAAAAAAAAAAAAAGGTTGGCAAGCCTTCTGCGAATCCCTTTCTCCCAGGACTCCAGCTTCTATGATATGGAAGAAAATAAAAGCCTTTAGAAAGTCCCAAAGTGACGATAATATTAATTCCAATAATCCATCTTCCTGGCTTCCCAATTTCATGCACAAGCTTGCACCTCCTTTTGTTCCCCTTGAACCTTGTCCCCCCATCAGTTGTTCCCCTTCAGATGAGTTGAATCCCATGAATTCTAAATTTTCCTTTGGAGAACTATGCGCTGCCCTAGATCATCTCCGAGACTCTTCTCCTGGAGTAGACGGCATTACTTATTCCTTTGTAATTCAGTCCTGTGAATCTTCTAAGCATTTTCTACTGAACCTTCTGAATCAGATTTTTCTCTCCGGATCTATCCCAGAGTCTTGGAAAAAGCAAATAATTGTTCCAATATTAAAACCTGGCAAGGATGCTTCAGACCCTGATGCTTATAGACCTATAGCCCTATCTTCAGTCCTTGCTAAAATTATGGAGCATTTAATTAAAAATCGACTCGAGTGGATCGTAGAAAGCAAAGGCATATTAGCCAACAGCCAGTTTGGTTTTAGACGAGGTTTAGGTACAATGGACAGTCTCAGCCTTATTACCTCAGATATCAGATTAGCTTTTTCCCGAAATGAACATGTCGTAGGAGTCTTTTTAGACATAACGTCTGCATACGACAACGTCAACCTTCAAATACTCAGGCAGAAGCTGCACAATCTGAGTATCCCCCCGAGGATTGTCAACATCGTTTCCAATATGTTCATGGAGAGATCAATCTCCGTCCGCGTTTCGGGAATCGACTCCCCCCCGCGTCTTGTATGGAAAGGTTTACCCCAAGGCTCTGTCCTCAGCCCGATCCTCTATAACATTTATACGGCTGATTTAGAATCTTCTGTAAGCTGCTTTTGCAAAGCCCTTCAGTATGCCGATGACATTGCTCTATATGCCACTTCTGACTCTTTCAGTGATGCTTCAAACCGTATCAATTCTGCTCTTTTTTATCTTAACTCATGGCTTTCAGAGCACGGTTTGTCACTTTCTGCTTCAAAAAGTTCGGCTGTAATATTCTCCCGCAAAAGAGATATTCCTGCCCTAGACATTCACATTAACAATCATCCAATCCAAATTGCTAACTCTGTTAAATTCCTAGGTGTCTTCCTCGATGCCAAACTTTCAGGCCTCCCCCATCTCAATTATATTTGCGCAAAAACAGAAAAAAACACTAACGTAATTCGAGCCCTGTCAGGTGTTAGGTGGGGATCTCACCCCTATTGTCAGAAGCTGCTTTATAATGCCATCATCCGCAGCCATTTTGACTATGCCTGCTTCATATTGGAACCCTGCAGTAAATCCGCTCTCATGAAACTGGAACGCATACAAGCCAAATGCCTCAGAATCATCACAGGCGCAATGAAATCTTCTCCAATAAATGCCCTTCAGGTTGAGTGTGTAGACCCTCCTCTTGCTCTTCGCAGGCAGCTTCTGTCGGACAGATTCTTTTATAAAGTGATAGAGCTCTCAGATCATCCCCTTCTAGGTATCTTAGATCAACTCCTTCAAATATCGTTCACATCTAGTTATTGGACTCACAAATGTCTTCCACTTCTTATAAATTCGTATAAGAAACTAGTAGATCTCCCTCTTGGCATTTTCCAGAATTATAAAAATCCTGTTTTTGAGTCAAGTTTTGAAAGCCTTATTTATAAACCTAATGTTATTCTAAATCTAGATATTCACAAAAATTCTCCAGATGCTAATCAATTATTTTGTAAAATTACGCAGGATCGTTGGCCAGACCACCTTCAGTTTTTCACCGATGCATCACGGCTATCTCAAAATGGCCCTGTTGGTTCAGCTATTTGGATTCCCAAATACAAAATTATTTTAAATTTCAAAATTCCTCCTCCTAGTTCTGTGTTCACTGGCGAATCAATCGCTATTCTAGAAGCCGTCCTTTATATTGAATCCCATAACATAAGTAAATCTATCATTTTTACTGATTCCTTAAGCTCCCTACAGGATATCTCAAAATTACCTTTGCATGCTAAACATAACTTTGTCATCTCCCTAAAAATAAAGGAAGCCCTCTTCCGTTGTCACTCGTCTGGTTTAGATATAGTACTTGCCTGGATCCCAGGTCACTGTGGAATTGGTGGAAATGAGATTGCCGACTGTTGCGCCAAGGAAGCTGTCTGTTCGGGTAGTAACAAATATAATAAATGCTTTCCCCGCGATTTACGTTCTCTCGCGCGGCCCCAGATGTTTGAGACTTGGAATGGTATCTGGCAACAGTCCCGTCTGACTGTTGGCAGATACTACGGTAGTTTGCAACCAACATTACGTCCCAAACCTTGGTTCTTCAACTATAGAAAACTACCCAAAAAAGTTATATCAACTATAATTCGCCTGCGTCTTGGCCACTGTTGCTGTCCTGTATTTCTTGCAAAATTAAGAATTCGCGATAATTCTCTCTGTGAGTGCGGCTTAGCTGACGGCTCTGTCCATCACATTTTTTTCGAATGTCCCAAAATAGTTTCTCCCCTCTACAGTATATTACTCAAAGATTTTCCCCGACCGGTCAATGTGGACTTTCTTCTTACCGTAGCTGATAGTAGACATGTACATATATTATCAAAGTTTTTAACAATAAATAACATCTATCTCTAATGTAGTTAGTCTAACACTCTATGTTTTGTGTTGTCCTCAGGATCTCAGAAAGTGATTTGGAAGATCACCGACCAAATTTTTCTTTTCGCATTTATACTCTTATATGCACCTGACATTTTACCACCTACTGTGACATTGGCCAAATCAATGCAAACTGCGTTGGAGCCATAATCCAAAAAAAGAAGAAGAAGAAGTAAATACTCCTTTTGACTCAACTCGGTAACACCTGTTTCCAAATTTTGTTTTACATGTATACCTAGAAAGTTTGACACATAGCCTAAGTCTTTAATATCAAATTTGGCACTTAACTTTGATTTTAATTGATTTACTTGAATACTACAAGTTCCAAAAATTAACAAATCATCAACATAAAGCAAAACATACATTTTATAATCATTATGAAATTTAGTATAAAGGCATGAATCACACAATGATCTTTTAAAACCCTCTTTTATTATTACTGAATTAAATTTCTCATTCCAATATTTAGGTGACCTTTTAAGCCCATATAAGGACTTTTTCAATTTAACAATATTGTTGTTACCACTATAAGCACCTTCTGGTAAACTAAGATAAACATCCTCCAAAAGATCTCCATATAAAAATGCCCCCTTTACATCTAATTGATGAATAGGTAATTTTAACTTAGTTGCAATGACTACAAAAAGTCTAAAAGTTGTCAATTTTGCTACTGGTGCATATAAATCATAAATATTTAAGTTATCATTTTGTTCAAAGCCTCTGGCAACTAAACGTGCCTTATACTGAATTTCATCATTTATATTTTTAATTTTAAACACCCATTTACTACTTATGACATTTTTATTTAAAGGTTTTTCACAAAATTCCCATGTATCATTACACTTTAAAGTTTCAAGTTCCCTAGCAATAGCATCTTTCCACTTACTTGAATCGTTCCGAGCCATAGCATCACTGTATGTCATCGGAGATATATCACTACTAACACAAGCACTATAAACATATGAACTTGGTGGTTTCCTCACTCTCTTACTTGGCCTTGTCTGACCAACTTGAACATCCAGGTCTTTATAAAATGACTCATCACATGACATCATGTCATCATCTGTTTCTTCACCTGACTCACTTGGTGAATAACAACTTTCATCAGACTGCACCTGCAGTTCACTGCACTGACCTTCCTTACCCTCTTCTGTTTGTTCCTTCATGCCTTCTGGCATTATTACTGGTAAGTTTTCTGTATTTTCTAGTACATTTTCACAACCAAGAGTCATATCATTCTTTTCTATGAAAATCAAGTCTCTTTTCACTTCAACTTTGTTCCTGTGTTCAAAATACACCCTGTATCCTTTGACATTTTCTCCATAACCAACCATAATTCCTTTTTCTCCTTTAGAATCCCATTTACTTCGCTTTTCTTTAGGGATATGAACTATAACCTCTGTTCCAAACCTTTTTAAAGTTTGTATGTCAAAATCTCTCTTTGTCCAACTCTGGTATGGTGTTTTTCCAGTTTCCTGTCCTATTCAGTACATAAGCAGCTGTATGAGTAGCCTCTGCCCACAGTCTTTTGTCTAAATTCTTTGAACAAAGCATAGTTCGGGCGGCTTCCACCAATGTTCTGTTTTCCCGTTCAGCCTTACGATTTTGTTGTGGCGTGTAGGGTATTGTATTTTGGTGTATAATACCATGCATTGTCACTTCTTAAATATTTAATTTTCTTTCCGGTTATATTCTCTGATTTCTTTATAAAATCCATAATACAATCTTTAACTTCATCCTTGTTCTTTATAAAGTATAAATTTCGATAATTCGAATAATCATCCTTGAAAAGAACAAAATATCTTGAGCCTCCGAGGGATGTCACTTCCATAGGACCACATACATCTGTGTGAACCAGTTCACAGATCCTTGTACTCGAACTTACACTGTTCGTAAATGGAAGTCTATGTATTTTCCCCTCTAAACAGGATTCACACTTAATATTGTTGCTTTGCTGATCATACTCAATGTTATTTTTGTCCAGTATATCCTTTACTTGCTTGAAATTCTGGTGTGCTAACTTTTCATGCCATTCCTGCAAGGATGTTTGTTTTGTACCTGCCACCCATGCTTTTCCTGACTTATATCGAAGATCCAAGTAATATGAACCACCATCTCGCATTGCAATTGCACAAACTTTATTGTTTTTGTAAAATTTACATGAATTTTCATCTGTCACTATATAATAACCTCTGTCAGTTGCACAGTTTACAGAGAATAAATTGATTTTAAGGTCGGGAACATATAATACATTCTCCATGGTTGTATCAACCCATTTAGTTCCATTATAAACTTGTGCTGACAATGTTCCACAGCCTAATGTGCTGATTGACATTCCATTTCCTATAATGACGGATTTTCCAGAAACATTTTCAAATGTTTTGAACAGTGTCCGATCACAACACATGTGTTCGCTTGCTCCACTGTCCACTAACCATTTTGATGTTTGTGCGTTATTGTAGAGGGATCTTGAAACAATAAAGGCATTACTATCCTTGTTCTTTTTATATTTACAGTTAGCTTTATAATGTCCAAATTTACCACAATAAAAACATTTATTATTATTTATATTCATTTGGTTGTTTATTTTACTTTTACACTCAATTTTATAATGCCCTAATTTATTACATTTGAAACACTTTATATTATTTTTATTATAATTTCTTTTTGCAAAAAATGCCACTGAGGTTTCTCCATTATCTAAATTTTTCTCCTTTAACCTTTCTTCTTCTATTAGTAACCTCGCAACCAAATTATCAATAGTCTGTTTGTTCTCCGGAGCAGATTCCCATGCCGATATAAAGTGTTTATATTGGTCAGGTAGTGACATTAAAATTTTTGTTATTATGAACTTATCTGATATTTCTTCTCCCATTTGTTTCAAACTGCATTGCATCTCCTGTATTCTTGACAAAAAGGTGGACATATGTACTCCTTCTTCAAATTTGAATTGAAAAAATCTTTGTTGCAAGATGTGTATACTGGTTTCTGTCTTTTGTTCATACACGCTTTGAAGTTTTCGCCACATATCCGCAGAATTATTGCAGGATATTATATGCAACATTACGTCTTCTGACATTCTTGTAACAAGCAATGTCTGTGCCTTCGTATCCTTCGCTTCCCATGTCGTACGGGACGCTATTTCATCGGGCTTTTTCGCTCGACCTTCGACAACCTCCAACAACCCATGACCACGCAATAATATGGATGTCTGGAATTTCCAAATATTCCAATTTTTAGCCCCTTCCAGTTTAATTACTGTACTATTTCCTTCCATTTCGTGTTTTATTTTTGCCTTCACGAATTGTATTGCGTCAACGCACGTTTTGACCACGCGTTTTTAACACGGCCCGGCGTAATGGCGTACGCTTGCGAATGCGATTCAGATAATCTATTACCAGGCTATGAACTTCGCTGTGGCTGGGCCCATAACCTGATAGATTAAATGAAACTGCAGTGGATAATTTGATTATCTATAATGAGTTTAAGCAACGTACGTTTATATACATTACACAGTTAATACTACGCTCGCACTACCGAAGGCACACAGAGAGAAGAAGGCAGACATGAGAACCCGATTCGAGCAAAAAGGTTACCGGAAGTGTCACGAGTGACATTTATCTACCGGATGCTTTTTACTTTTTAATATTAACAGCCTTGACACACAAATAATGTGTTGGGTAATATTCTCATATTCAACATATTCAAATTAGTATCTTAAAATACCCTATTTTACGTAATAAAAATATAAAATCAGAGGGTAATTTTTTTTTAACAATCCCCATTCTTACGTTCATCACTACACCTCTCCATAAGACCTGTAAGTGCGAGCGAGACAGACAGATAAATATGATTTATGCCCGAAGCCTCAGTTCATAATGCGTCGACTATAGTACTTTATAGCTCATGGAAATTAAGTGAAGCAGTTTTTAACGCGTAAACTTGTGTAGTATACACGTGGTTTCAGTCTTTGTGGGTATTGGTTTTTTTTTTTTTGGTTTTGAGGCGAGGGAAAATGCTTAACCGATTTACGCACAAACTGGGTCGTTGCTAGGGGAACGACACGCGTCGGTCGGGGGCGATAACACTGCAGCAATAGTATGCTCTTGGCAGCGCTCCGTCCGCGATCGACGTCACAGAATAGTGTGGAAGACTCCGAGCGTTGCTGCACGGGCGAGCAACCCCAATACCCACTAAAAACCCCCTCCTCCCTGACGACCCTGCGCTTTGAATGTGTTGGAAAGGCTGAGATTTAGAACATAGTTACGCCCAGCCGATCCAGCGCAATAAAGTGCCTGGAGTGTGCCCTGGGAGAACACACCCCACTTCGTTGTGCGGGGGTAGAAGGTCCTTTGCTCTTCCTAGCAAGCTAAAGGCCCCCCGCGGTAAACGGAACCTAACTCAGGGAGGGAAGTAATGCGCGTACCTGCCTCTCCGGGTGCCAGCTGAAGGCCGGCGACCTCGAGAAGACGCATTGGCACGCGCTGCAGGACTTCTCTCCCTGTCTCGTTCTGCGGCCTCCTTGAGTGACATTACTGTCTCGCAAAAAGTAACCGCAGCCCCCCAATTGTCGCTGCTCTGCAGCATGGCCTTGACCAAGTCGCAGAGCGAGTCGACTGGACCTACGTGCGTCTCAAGTTCGAAACGCTGCGGCGCCCATGCGGCGCACTCGACAAGCGTGTGTAACGCCGTGTCGGGCGCGCCGCACTGGCGGCAGTCCGGGGAAGGCAAGCAGCCCACAATGCGACACAGATACTTATCGAAACATCCGTGTCCGGTAAGTATCTGTGTCGTCCTGAAGGTCAGGGTGCCGCTGGTGCGGTTGACCCATTCCGTCAGCTGTGGCCTGATTGCGTCCACCGTGTAGCCGCCATAGGCCGCAGGGTTGTCGAGCTCTTGAGACCAGACGGCGATCATGGAGGCGGTTTCCCGCTTCCTGATCACCTCGATTTCGACCTGACAGAAGGTCAGGCCTCTAGCTAGGGCATCCTGCCGGGTGCGGCGCACCACTGTCAGGACGTCCGCCTGGAGATGCCAGGGCGGATCGCCTGCCAGGAGGGTGGCCGCCGTCCGCGACACTGTGCGATACCCCCGTATGGTCCTCACGGCCAGAACCTGCTGCGCCCGTTGCAGCAGGGTTCTGTTGTGGCGGTGAAGTGCAATGGACCAGACGGGTGCACCGTACAGTGCCATACTCCTCAGGATGCCAGAGTAAAGTTTCCGCGTCGCACCTCCCGGGCCCCCTACGTTGGGAAGCAGCCTACCGGCAAAAACGGCATCAAAAACGCGAAGCGTTGCTAAATTCACTCTGCGTTTTCGGGATATCAGGAAAAAAATATTACCCCATTTTTTATAATTAAATATTTTTTTATGTAAGTGAAAAGTTTAAATGATCGTTATGATTTAATCGCTTTATGTGATATAATTTAATATTACTCAGAGGTTTTAGTTTTTTTTTTAAATAAAGTATTAGCAACAAAAGTTGTGTGTCTTGGAACGAACCATAAAAAAATACATGCACAAATGAATTCATAACACATTTTAGCACATGTAGTAATTTTAATTCGCAATAAAATGCTTGTACAGATAATTAGTACATATTTATAAGTCTGTTAATTACCAATACTAATGTAATAATTCTAAAAAAACTATTCATAATGGCAAATTATTTTTGTGTTACACATCATGTTCACGAAGGTTATTAGATGACTATTTATAACCCAAAGATTATCCTGCGCTAAAAGTCAGTGAAATCATTTGTAATAGTAGACTTGGAACGATTCGATAGGTTTATATTGGGTAGTAGGCTTTATGTGTAATCCAAAGTTTATATCAGTAGTAGGAACTACGGGGTAGGTACACGGGATAGTTTAATGCAGGGACTTAAGAGCAACTAAACCACTTGAAAAGGGCTATTATAAAAATAAAAATATTCATATCCAAAAGTTTTTATTGAAACTAGTTTAGTTTGATTATTTTATGAACTAAAATTTGTTTTTTATCATATTAATATATTAAATTATTTCTTTATTAGGAATTAATGGAGATGCAGCTAACAGAATATAGACAAAATTTAATATCTTAATTATGACAATAAAGAGTTATCTATAATATTACTAGCGGCCCGGAGCGGATTCACCCGCGGTCTGTCCCGTTCCCGTGGTATAAAGCGTCATGTTATATAGCCTATGACACTCCCTGTTAACGTAGCTTTCCAACAGTAAAAGAATTTTTAAAATCGGTTTAGTAGATCCCGAGATTATCCCCTACAACGTCACAAACTTACAAACTTTACCTCTTTATAATATTAGTACAGATAACTCCGACCGAAGCATCTGCTTTAAACGATATTCAGTTTTTTTTACATCCTCTTTGACGATATTTGCAGCACGCATTCTGTCAATTCTATGTCAAACGTCATAAGGTTACATTAAAAAGTTTATATTGTCCAAAGCGCTAAGGTTAGATTAGAAATAATTTTATATGGTGGTTAAGTATTCTTAAATTTTCTAATTATCCTTCACACAACTTACATCTTATCGGTCACGATCATATATAATTATTTTAGGTACTTTATTTCAATACAACTGTGCCGTTGATAAGAAAATATAAAAAACAGTGCAAAAATAATTCCGAAAATGACTCAAAATATTTTCTTTCAAAATCCATCTCTTTGTCCAACAATATGCTACAATTGGATCCGTAGGAAGTCTAAAACGTAATATAAACTAGTTTAAGAAAACCGGATACACAAATATTACATGTTTGTTTTCTATAGATTTTTTCAATTATTCATATTTCATAAATAAATAAATAAAAATCGTAACGAAAGTTCCCAAATTTTGGAAAATAAGTCACACTTGTCACCTGACAACATCAATCAATTCGATAACCTTGAAAATGTCGAAATTAAATTTCACGTTTTTACAAAGAAATCATGAGAAAAGTGTTAAGTTTCCCGATTAAATGACATCTTATCTTTATCCTTTCCCGTTTTAAAATAGTTCCGACACATTTTAATAGCGCAGGCCGGCATAATGATTGTTTTTGCGAGAGCTCTAACCAGTAAAGTAATCGAAACGACACTAACAAGCGTGGGTAGCCACTGAAGCCAGTGCACCAATTTTGGTGCACTTGTTTTGGGCCGTTCTAAGAAGCAGTATGTACTCTTCATTGTCATTTTCAGGGACGCGAATGTCAGGCATCTCCTTTACTGAGTGTCTATCTGTTACTTTACTTGTCAATGTCAAAAATAACCTCAATAAGTAAAAAAAACCTCTATGTGTGTGTGTATGTGTGTGCGTGCGTGCGTGCGTGCGTGCGTGCGTGCGTGTGTGTGTGTGCAGTCCACACGCAGTAGAAGTGAAAGTTCTGAGAATATACTCACAGGTAATTCTTCTCTAACTTTTATTAATATAAATATAATTCCTTTAACCTACATCCAAGAAGCTTACACACAATGGAGATTGCAATGCTAACATTTTTTTGAAGACCAAAAATATGAACTCCATTGACCTTTGTTATGTCTTCCATCTCACTCGCTCTATCGTTCGGGTTACCAAGACATACGGTAAATTGCACCCAAATAATACTTTTTTCGTTTATCTTGTTATATATTAATAACGAATAATTAGCAAAATATAATATTAATATCGAATAAATTAGCATAATATAGAAGCTGTAGGTTTACTTTTCTGCAAGAAAATTAGATCTCATAATAGAAAGGGCGGTAATGGGTTTTTTTAAAGATAAGGAACGTCGGCTTTTAAAGCCAAAGTCAGTAATTCCTTAAATAGTAATAGTAGAGTAGTTTACTCCTTCCAAATAATAAATCATAAGAACATTTGAAATAATCTATTAAAGATTACAATTGTTACAAAATAATTTTCAAATAATAATTATAAGTTGACAAAGTAAATAAATGAGTGAACACTGACTAGAATTCGGGGCTCTCTGCTCCAAGACTCGAGGCACAGTGTCCATTGCATCTGGTCCAGGTCGGTAATTATTAAACAAATGCTCAATAATTGATATAAAATTAAAGAACCTGTTATTACTTTATGTTATCATTTGATAATTTGCACCGACTAACATAAAAGCAAACTAACACACATGCGCTGTACAAAGTAAATATTTTTATTATTGTTAATCAATTATTTGTTCATACATACATACATATATATTATCACGCCTATTATCATGCCTATTATCATGGGGGTAGGCAGAGACTATGGATCTCCACTTCGACGATCCTGACAATTAGCTTTCACTTCATCTACTTTCATTAAACTCTTCATATACGCACGTTTATTTGAAATGCTTTTTACCTGACCTTTTTTTAACACTTCTATTTGATCATGATGTGTACTTCGTGGTCTACCAACACCAACTCTGCTATTCACAATGCTGTCATACGTTTGCTGATTTTAGATCAGAGAACTTAGATTATCCTTTTTCTTACGTTATCTATAAATTAATTAACATATTCGCGCCGACATATATATATAAAGGTAAAAAAAAATCGTCAATTTCCATCAGTTCTAAGAAATTGTTATAAAATTTGAAAAGTTTTTATTTTATTTGCAAACAATAGACAGAGATGTGTTCTATGTAATGGAATCTTTTATTAAATAAAAAGGAAATTTTCCTTTGACTCAAAATATTATAATAATATTATTTCACAAGTTGTCCCCAGCATTCGTCAAAAATTAAAAACCTACTTTGGCAACACTGGAACTAGATATGGCTTCCTGTCAAAAAGTTAGTTTGTGAGTTTCGTCTAATTCGATCGTATAAATGAGATTTTATATGATAAATAGTGTGTTAAAGTAATATTCTAGAATGAGTTGTGTAGTTCGTGGTTGCAAAAGTGTTTGGCATCCAACATCAGGCGCGAAATTCCATAAGTAAGTTGAATTACATTCTTATTGAGTTACATTAACATTTTAGGGAAATTAACACTAAAAGTCTTGCTATTTTATAATAATACATACAGAAATTAACGATACTTTCTTTGCATCAAATCCCACAGCGAATTATTCTACTAATATGCAGTTAAATACGATTTATTGTATTGTAAACTATACATAAACAAGAGGAGTAGGGTGACAAGCTTCTTATTCTAAAAAATAGGTCTAATGATAAAAACTTCCTGTTTAAAGTATTGGTAAATTTGCATAAAGGCGGAACCCGAAAATTATGCGTTTTTTTTATATACAAGATTATAATTATGGTTTGCTATGGTACAATAACGAAATTAAAATTGTCGGAAAGCCTTCATTTAGGCACATAATTAATAAACAATACAATTACCTTAGAATATACAGAGACTGCCTACTATGCTAATATTATTATTGTAAAGTAATAGGGCACGTTGCTAAACACTTATGATTTTGAGCACAAACACATAAGTTAACGTAAAAACAATCAATATCTTACTTTATTAAATTTTAAAGCACATTTTATTAGGTTAAAAACTACAAAACACTTCCCAGATAAAACCGCCATGCTACATAAAGAAAACTGCTAAAGACAAATCTTTTTGTTGTAATTTAGTTCATCAGAGTGGCAGGCAAAGGAAATAAATCCATACAGCGTTGTCTGATGTATTCTTAATAAAAAATAGGCTGTTTGGATTTATTTCCTTTGCTTGCCACTCTTTAGGTTGGGTTAGCTTCACACTAGAGCTCAAATATGCAATGCCAATGTTAGCAACACAAAAAATAGGTTGTGAGGAGCAGTTGAAGGTTGCGACCAATGAGAAGGTCAGTGGGTTAGGTTAGGTTAGCTTCAGACCAAAGCCGCAGGCAGAATCGACTTTAACCATAATTAATGGTAAGCAGTCGGTTCTGCCACTTTGCTACTTGTTAGGCAAAAACACTAAATCCATATAGCATGAATATCAATATTTTTCAATCAATCTGAAGATCATTGAATGACATGAAAGTATGGAATTTTAGATTTTTCACATTATTGTAAATACTGACTACATGCAATACCAATGTAAGCAGAACAAAGTATAGGTGTAAGGGGTGGTCGAAGGTGTAACCAGTGACAAGGACAGTGGGTTAGGTTAGGTTATCTTTAGACCAAAGCCCACGAGCGGGGCGGGCGAAGCGAGGGTGCCGCGGTAGCGGCCGGCGAATGGCAGAACCGACTGGTTTCCATTTATTCGTTGATAATTTCAATAAAAGTTAAAGTCGGTTCTGCCACTCGCCGGCCGCTGCCGCGGCACGCTCGCTTCGCTCGCTCGGCTCGTGGGCTTTGGTCTAAAGATAACCTAACCTAACCCACTGTCCTTGCCATAACCTTCGAACACCCCTCACACCTATATATTGTTTGTCTAACATTAGTATTGCATGTTGTCGGTAATTATATATACAAACTACAAAAATATAATAATGATCTTAATCACAATAATGTGAAAAATCTAAAATCCCGTATTTTTATGTCATTCAAAGATGTTCAGTTTGATTGAATAATATTGATATTCATGCTGTACGGATTTAGTTCCTTTGCCTGACATTTAGCAAAGTGAGGTAAAAACTTTGTCTCTCAATATTATTAATCTGAGGTTTTACTTACAAATTACAAAATGTCGTGATTTTTTAGCAATGCCGTAATATTTGATTTTATAATTGTTAATTATTTTGATCATGTCATATATGTTACATTTGCAGACTAATCCCAAAATTAAAATAATTGTGTTTTTATTATAATTAGTAGGTAAGTCGTCACGCTAAAATTGAACATTATTTCTAGCGATATAATGCACGTATTTCGTACCTAATTAATTGTATTGTTTATTAATTTTTTGCCTAAATGATGGCTTACCGATGATTTTAGTGTCGTTATTGTACCATAGAAAACCATATGTAAAGTCTTTGAATACAAAAAATGCGTAATTTTCAGGTTCCGCCTTTATGCAATTTTGTAGTACCAATAAAGGAAATTTTTTATGAATCTGCGAAGATTTCTAGTCTTCATTTTAAGAATGCAGACTATAACTAGCAGGCCAGGTTGTCTGCTAAAAGATGCTGTACCATTCTACTCATATCAATTGTGTAAATGTTGCAATGTGGTGGTAAGTGTTGGATAAGAACATTTGTGATCTTTATAGTATATATTATGTTCTTATGAAAAATGTATACCTCTATAAATCATTTTTAATTTCAGGATTGTGTTAATGTCCCATCAACTTCATGGAATCAATCACATACAGCTGTCAATGATAATGTTCCCCTAATGCTATTTCCAAAACAAGATATTGTAAGTGAACAAACTTTTATATTAGCAAATTATCTTATTAGATAGACAATTCTGTGAATTACATTTTTATAAGTTTCCACTCATGAAAATAAAAACAATGAAAGTGAAATCTCCATTGGACATTTTTGACTCTAAATTAATTTTAATTTTCGACAGGATATTGAAAATTAACCACCATACAAACAGCGTGCTTTGAAAGATTTTAATGTTCAAGTAAACTTCAAGACATCACGTGAACAATCTTTAGAGAAGAGTAGAAAAATATTGCAGCAAAAGGTGAAGAGACAAGATCGAAAAATTAGTGATATGATATCGCTCATAAATGTGGTCCAGGATTATACACCACAGTCTGAAATTGAAAATATTTTGCGAGATAACTGCTAATATTTGTGAAAAATTTCAGAAAGTTACTAGAGTAAACAAGAAAAAAAATTACTTATAGTGTTGACATCAAAGCTTTTGCATTGACTTTGCACTTTTATTCGCTGAAAGCATACAACTTTTTAAGAAAAATAAGTCTACCTGTTTCTTGATCAGCACTTCTATATAACCTACCTTGTGAACATAGGGTTAACGGTTTTGCAGCGAAGGGTTCCTACCACTAGATGATTACGATTTATGGCTAATATTATATGTTTTATTCATTTAATAAATTTTATTAATTTTCACTATATAAATTCTTTTATTCCATATCCCGCTCAATGCTTCGGCTTCGGTATGTCATTCCTAGACCTTTGGATCAGGGGGTGAGCGTCACATATTCTATCAATTAAATCTAGAAATAGCAAAAACTAATTGTAATTTTATTTACCGAAACTCTCTATTGTTGATTATTATAAATAATTAGAAGTTTTAAAAATTATAAAGTATTCAATAAATAAGTAATCCTAAAGTTTCGACAATCATGTTTGGTATCGACATTTGGGTAGATATTTTCTAAAGAATATCTATCAGACAGTATGACGAGGTACTGAACAATGTATTCCGTATCCTCGTATAAAAAGTATAGAGGGATGACATGTTTGTTAGAAAATTAAATAAAAAAAACCCAACAAAAAAGAAAAGTAAACATTTAAAAAGTCGAAAATAATACCTATCGTTGAGCCATCAAATTCGATAGAGATTGGTACGATAAGGTTTGCTCGTTGAAATGGCGTTATAATGTCAAGGCGGGATACAAAAATTGTAATCGAATTGGTTGACTCGTTCAAGAAATACGGTGCCACAGACGGACAGCGGTCAAACTTATAATTTCTCTTTTTTCGTCGGGGGTTAAAAAATGGCAGCTATCAGGTTTTTGTTAATTGTTAAGCAAAATCAGTCATGGCAAACGTGATACAAAAACGAAAAGTAATTTATTATCCATATTTTTAAAAGAAAGTATTGTCACCCTAAAGAAAGAGATAAAAGACATAAGTGACGTCATTCAAGGACAAATTATTGGTCTTCAGTTAGGAATTCGGAACGAAATCTCTATTGTGTATAAGCTTCTTGCCTACATCCGTCAACATATTATAATTTAAAATAAGCTTCTTAAATATCACTTTCAATTTTTTTTTACTGTTTTAGTCTAAAAATATTATTATTAGTTTTATTTCGGTCCAAATTGGACCTATGTTTAATCGTCGGTCTTATTGACTCTCTAATCTATGCTGCACAATGTAAAACTCTTATCTCATTCTCTTGCAGGCTTAGTCCTATAGATTTATGTGTTTATCTCTTTTTAGTGTTGCTTTTTCGCTTCATCGATTTTCAAATCACAACGATTCTAAAGAAGTTTCACTTCAAAAAATAATAATCTCTGCTCTCTGTTTTTCATTCTAAAGTGGTGCTTCATCTGCGTCAGTGTTGAAGATTTAGGCCGTTTTACGCAGATACGGCGATGGGTTTTATGCGTTAAGTTGCGAAATTTTAATGACGTAATATATTGGCACATAACGTACGTATATACACTAATGTAGCTATGCATTAATGGCGTTTTTTAACGGTTTTAATAAAACGCATTGGGCCACAGTCTAAATTTTTAACCTTAACACAGATGAAGCCCCAATCAGCATTACGCGGAAAATTGGGCGGGTCTTTCAATTTGTGCAGAAAGGAGATTTAACGGTTAACAACGTTTTAACGGTTTGAAGTGCGGTAATTTATTTGATTTTTATTATTCCGACGTTTCAGCCACTTTTTAGTAGCCGTGATCACGGAAGATGTTAGTGTCAATGAGTATTGTTAAAGTTTTATTTAGCCTGCCATCAATTTATTCATTTGAATTATTTAGTTTTAATTTTGTTTATGGTTATTATTTACTCTATGGTAGCCTAATCTAATTTACCACCGCTTCGCAGCATGTTGTAGCTTGAAGAGAAGAATCGGCGCAAGAAACTCTTCAGCAAACATATCTAACTCTAATAATTTTATTTAATATTAAAATGGGTGGAAGGAAAAATAAAAAGAAATTATCAATCAGGTTGGTTTGTGTTCCGGAATAATAAAAATTAAATAAATTACCGCGCTTAAAACCGTTAAAACATAGTTTTATTACGTATGCTAGTCGCGAAAACTTATGAATATATTACGATCTTAATTGTTAAATATGGTTTCACAACTGATTTTTTAACTGCTTTTTCGATATTCTTTTTATAGTCAAATGTTCCAAATTTCATATATACATACATAACTTCACACCAGTTCCCTTGCGGGGTAGGCACGGACAACACAGCGCCATTTAGGCGTATTCTTACACACCTCACTTGCTTCTTTGACATTCATAACTCTTGTCATGCACGCTCGTCTGTTCTTAAGGCTCCTGACATCACCTTCTGCTAGTACACGATCCATTTGATCATGGAAGGTGTGTCGTGGCTTTCCACGACTTCTGCATCCATCCACTTTTGCATTGTATATCTGTTTAGTCATTCTTTCCACATGCCCGAACCACCGGAGCATTCCTTTCCTTACCTTCACCCCGACACTCTCTTTCAGACCAACTCTCTTTCTTACTTCGGTATTACGAACGCGGTCCACGAGCGTCACTCCGCAGATTTTGCGCAGTGCTCGCATCTTGACCGCGTTTACTCTACTTTCATGCTCGCTCTTCCATACGTGAGCGTAGGTACCAGTACCGCGTTGTGTATGGCAAGCTGGGCCTTCTGGCTGAGGTTCTTAGCGCCTAGAAGTTTACCTAACGCTCCATTCTCCATTTCGTTATTTCATAACTGTTTTAATAGAATATAATAAAATTTATTGCATAAACTGTCACATACATAATCATAATTTAAAGATAGAAAAGATGTGTTCTCTATAGAAACGTTAATTTATCTTTTATAACGTACAATACGATGGAATGGACGAATATAACACGAATACGAATGGAGTCAACGGGCTATGGAGCAAGCTATGTTAGGTGTTTCTCTTATGGATAGAATCAGAAATGAGGACATCCGTAAGAGAACGAAGGTAACCGATATAGCTCGCAAAATTAGCAAGTTGAAGTGGCAGTGGGCCAGTCACGTCTGTCGCAGGACCGACGGCCGATGGAGCAAACGAGTCCTGGAGTGGAGACCACGTCCCGGCAAACGTAGGACGGATTGACGACCTGCGCAAGGTCGCCGGCAGGGGCTGGATGAGGAAGACGGGAGATCCGGATATGTGGCGCGTACTTGGGGAGACCTACGTTCAGCAGTGGACCGAGATGAGCTGAAAATAAAAAGAAACGAATGGAGTCAATAGGAGACGAGTTTAGAATGGAATAGAATATACTTTATTGCATAAGATTAAAATACAAGTCAAGAAGTTACAGAAGACAATAGGCGGTCTTATCACTAAAAGCAATTTCTTCCAGACAACCTTAGGATGGATTCGAGAAAAATTGTGTAACATGTCGACATGTTATGTCTCAATGCATGTGGGTTTTGCAATATAACTATAGTAAAAAAGTATATAATATATACACAATTTTGAAATGGAAAGTATAATAGACATAGAAATAAGAGAAACTTATACATATATTGATATATATAAATAATAATTAATGATAGCGTAGCCGCAGACGTCCGATCACCACGGCGGCCGTTCGCAAATGATCGTCATGCGCGCCGTTTCTAGTCGGGGCCCCCGTGTTTCCCTCCGCGCATACCTCGCCTCACCTCACCGCGACACGTGTAATCGTTCCATTGCACTTATTATTATTAAATGATATATTTTGTTTAGCAGCTAAATGTGTGATGTAATATAAAATATTAATCGGTATTTTTACCCAATAAATACGCATTTCTAAATTGCAATTCAAACATACTATTAGTATTTCATTTCCACCTGAAGACCTCCAAAATAGTAATATTGTATAGAATTAGGTAAATATGGGAGAGATAAAGATGTGATAATAGACTAGAACCCGAGGTAATAATCCTTCACGAGTCCGTTGAACGCCTGTTTTTCACATGTAGGTAGCGCATTCCACAGGCACGCTTCATGAACTGTGAAAGATTTATTGTAAACTCGCGAATGATTTACAGCTGCCAAAGTCGTGAAAATTGTTTTTTTTTAATCGGCAGACAAACACACATATTGTATATCACCAAATTAAGCAAGTTACGCTTGTGTATGTAATGTGTGTAATTGTGTCCTCTTATAAACTATAAAGTGGAAAATTCCATATAATATAAAGGGTATAGAGCTTAAAATATATTCACAAAGAAAATTATTTTGATCTGAATTACTTTAAATTATTTTTTTCAGTCCCTGGCCACTATTATATGGATGGAGCATTGAAGATTGGTGAAAATGCAAAAATTTGTCACTCTAAATAATATTGGTGTCATTCATATTGAGTTAGTGTAAGTTTGTAGGATTCTTTAAGGTTATTAAAGAACTTTAACTCAGTGTAAACAAGAATGTAATTCTTTTTCTTTTTATTAAACTTGGCTATGTACGATTACCGTATCTCGCTTTCTTTTTTTATATTGAATAGTTTCGCATTTTTAGAATTTTATAATATTATAGATAAACGATATTACACAATTGGGGGTCATGTCAGAAGCGTGCTCGTCGCGATCCCCGCTGGCCCAGAGGGCCACAATTCTGACCACAGTTCACACAGGTGCAATGCACAATAGGGCGTCCCCCGCAGGCGACGCTCACCGATGCGCCCCCGTCGCTGTGAACTCTCGCGCATGCGGCGAAGGGGGCCGCCACCCTTCACGCAGCGCCAAAGCTGGCGGGTCGAGAGGAGCAGAGTGCCGTATAGGCACGTGGAATGTGAGAGGTGGAATGAAAGATAAGATGGACGAAATGATTGATATAATGAATGAGAGAAGCCTGGATGCCTTATGTCTGACAGAGACAAAGCGGAAGGGGTGCGACGTCGATGACCTCCCCGGTGGCATACTTGCTCTGTGGTCCGGCGTGGACCTGGACGAGCGTGCAAGTGGGGGGGTAAGCGTCTTACTCTCATCCCGCTTTGTGTCTGGAGTAAAAGCTTATTGTCTGGTGAACCCGAGACTTCTCTGGGTCCGCCTAAAACTGGGGATCACGCGAGTTTTTCTGGTCGCAGCTTATGCTCCCGTAAGCTCAGCGGATCCCCAAAAACTCGAGAAGTTTTGGGAGTCTGTGAGAGAAATTCTGGATCTGGCTGAAGGGAACGAAAGACTAATTATGTGTGGTGATCTTAATGGCTGGGTGGGGACCAAACGAGACGGCCTTGAGGCTGTCCTTGGACCCTATGGTGACAAGAGAGTGAACGATGCTGGTAGGCCAATCATAGACGTATGCATGGAAAGAAACTTGCTTGTGTCGAACACCCTATTCCATCATAAGGATATTCACACGTATACATGGAGAATGAATGATCAGAAAAGTATGATTGATCTGATTTTAATTGATAGTCGCCTCCGAAACACAATAATGGATACAAGAGCCTACAGAGGCCCCACTCTTGAAACGGACCACTACCTGGTGATAAGCCGGTTTGTGGGCCTTTTCAAGAAGTGGAGACACTGGCGAGTGCGTACCAATTTCGGGGAGCTTGAAAGAATAAAGTGTGAAAAATTGGAAGATGTTAGTGTAAGGAGTATGTATGCGCGCCTAGTCGAAGAAAGGCTTGCAAAAGCGGACTTCTCCGACTTAGATGTGGATAATGACTGGGATAGTATGAAAGAAAGTATAGTGGAAAGCGCAAAAGAAGCATGTGGATGCGCGAAGAGGCACATAACAACGAAAGGTGATGAATGGTGGGACGCGGATGTTGAATCCAGCGTAGAGAGAAAGAGAAAAGCCTGGCTGGATTATGTTGCTTCCTTGCAACAGAATGACAGTATGAAAGAGATGTAGAAAGAAATTTATCGCCTCTGCAAGAATGAAACCAAAGCTTTAGTGAAAGAGAAGCGTGAAAGAATAAAATTGAAAGAAGAAGAGAAGCTGACGGAGAACTTCGAGGCGAATACCAAACTCTTTTGGAGAGAGGTTAAGAAGTCTCGGGGTTGTTCGTTAGCTTCCAGAATGGAAAGAATAAAATCTAAAGCAGTACGTTCTTGCTAACCCACAAGAGGTATTAGCGCGATGGAGTGAATATTTTAGAGAAATGTATGATAATATCCCAGATGCTGGCACCACGACTGAGTCTGTGACCGACTCCGAGGAGTCAGCATCCGAGATCACTTTGGAAGAGATCGAATGGTCGATAAGAAGTCTGAAAAATGGAAAGGCAGTAGGAATCGATAGTGTGTCTGCTGAGATGATCAAATATGGTGGAACCTGCGTCCGGGACGCTTTCCTGTCCTTATGCAACTTGTGCTGGAGGACGGGAAAGGTTCCCAAGGACTGGAGGCGCGCTGTCATCGTGCCCTTGTATAAAGGCAAGGGGTCACGTATGGAGTGCGCCAGCTACAGGGCCATCAGTTAGATCAGCGCAGCATCTAAAGTGTATGCGAAGATTATTGAAAAGAGAATGAGAGTTGTATCCGATGGATTACTGTGGGATGCACAAGGTGGCTTCAGAAATGGAAGGGGATGTATGGATCAAGTTTTCTCTCTCCGCAATATCGTAGAGAAGCAGCTGGCTATGGGCCGGAAGGTTTTCTGCGGTTTTGTGGATCTAGAGAAAGCATTTGACAGGGTTGTGCGGAAGGACCTCTGGGACATATCGCCCGGATATGGGATTAATGGCCAATTGATGCGTGCTGTGCAGTCCACTTACGAGGACTGTATGGCATGCGTGCGAGTGGAAGGCAGCCTGTCGCCCTGGTTTGACGTCAATATTAGCGTCCGCCAGGGCTGCGTGCTGTCTGTCGGCTTTGCTGTTCATCCTATATCTGGACGATTGTCTCCAGAGAATAAGATTGATGGATGTTGGGGTGCGGATGAGTGATCTAGTAGTAAGCACCTTGCTTTATGCGGATGATGCCGTGCTTTTAGCCGAATCGCCATCAGAACTGCAAACACTAGTCACAATGATGAAAGATGACTGTCAGGCGAGAGGCTTACATTTGAATGCGAAGAAAACAAAGGTTATGGTGTTTGAAAGAGAAGAAACCAGAACGAATGCAAGGATAATGGTCGATGATGTTATGCTAGAGCAAGTGAATGAGTTTGTATATCTTGGATGTGCTTTTAGCAGGGATGGAAGGTACACCGCTGATATAGAAAGAAGAGTGAATTTGGGGAATAGTGTGAATGGAGCGTTAGGTAAACTTCTAGGCGCTAAGAACCTCAGCCAGAAGGCCCAGCTCGCCATACACAACGCGGTGCTGGTACCTACGCTCACGTATGGATGCGAGAGTTGGGTATGGAAGAGAGAGCATGAAAGTAGAGTAAACGCGGTCAAGATGCGAGCACTGCGCAAAATCTGCGGAGTGACGCTCGCGGACGGCGTTCGTAATACCGAAATAAGAAAGAGAGTTGGTCTGAAAGAGAGTGTCGGGGTGAAGGTATGGAAAGGAATGCTCCGGTGGTTCGGGCATGTGGAAAGAATGCATGATGAAAGAATGACTAAACAGATATACAATGCAAAAGTGGATGGACGCAGAAGTCGTGGAAGGCCACGACACACCTTCCATGATCAAATTGATCGTGTACTAGCAGAAGGTGATGTCAGGAGCCTTAAGAACAGACGAGCTTGCATGACAAGAGTTATGAATGTCAAAGAGGCAAGTCAGGTGTGTAAGAATAAGCCTAAATGGCACTCTGTTGTTCGTGCCTACCCCGCAAGGGAACTGGCGTGAAGTTATGTATGTATGTATGATATTACAACGTCATCTAGTTGTTTGTATAAAATAGGAAATAATTTGGTTCCGAGTAAGGTAAGAGCATATGTCCTAGTTTGTATAGATGGCACTGTTTTCATTAACTCCATACTTTATATAAAGCTACAAAATATAAAAAAATGCATGCGTATTTCGATAACACATTGGTGATTATATTATAAAATTAACTATTTTTTCTAAGTACATGAACGAATATATGAAGTTATATATCTACATATGCAAACATGGTAATATATTGACAAGGAAAATTAATAATGCAGCAATAGAATTATAATAGTATTCTTATAATAATCTAAAAGTTACAGGTGCGCTAAATATTATTTTCTCACTCTTAAACATTAAAAAATTTTAAATTTAATTTTTAAAGACCATGACGCCATCTTGCTATTAGGGATGTATTTCAGATCACCTTAACAATGTTTAGAAAACGACAATCATGATAGAAATTAGGTAAATGTACAATAATGTTTCTGTTAATGAGTTTTTTAATACAATTACTCCCCTTCATTCCAGAAAATAATAATACTGCCATCTATTATGGAATAGTAAAAACTATGATATTATTTTACAGAAAACTTCGCAAAACCTTGTGAATTAACTGTTTATCTAATTAAATTGATAAACAAAGATCTTGTTGCCCCAAAACCTGTCTAGATATCATTATCTGGGTGTTATCAAGTATTTATTGGTTGAATGTCGTCATCACTAGTTACTTAGTGCTTGATATTTTATCTGTCCAGTCCGTTTCGATCGCTCTTCGCGCGCGTTTGCTACATATTATAATCCTATCAAATTCAGACTGTATTAGTTTCCATACATTCACGTTGTAAACACTGGTATTTTGAACATTGTCGTGTTTTCATAAAGTTTGTTTACAAAAAAAATAACATTTTTGTTTCGTGAATTTTTTTAACAATATAACATTTTTGTGTGTGTTTAAGTGTTTTAATTTTGGATTAGTCCCTTTAATATCACGTGAGTATTGTTATTGTAATATTTTTACTAAGAATATTGTATTACGTAGTTATACTTGTCTCACTCTTTCAACGTATGCATGAGCGAAAAGGTTGTCATTGAAACGTAGTGGAGTAGAAAAACGTCATTTCAAGTGACGATTGTAATTTGAATATAATAAATCATTCCTAAAATTCTTTCTGCATATATTTTAATATTATTCTACATATTTGTTTTTTATTTTGAACAATCAATCACAGAGATTGACATATCTGTGCGTAGAGAAATAGTGACGTGCACAAAGTAAAGGGAAATAAAAGAAAAAAACTTTAATAAGGATTGTAAGTAATGCTTATATAAGCTGCATTTCTCCCAAAAACGTCATTAAATTAGCATTATGGCAACAAGACCATTCTTACGGTTCAAAGTTAAAAAGTTTAGGAACCTTTCTTTACATTTTGGCGTGAGGAAAAGTTTAAAGTTTATAAAGTTTAGTTCCCTATTACGTAAGGGGATTATTATATTAAGTTGGCATCATGGCATAGGAGAGTAAAATGGTTCGTCATTTGCGGTCTCGGGTTCCCGAGGTCCTGACATGGCTATAAGACGGAACACAGGGGTGGTTTAGTTGGTAAGTGGTTTAGTTGCCATTGGGAGCCCAACACTATCTTACTGCGAGTGTCTGTGATGGATTATAGCTCTAAAAAAAGTTAAAAGACATAGTTGCGAAATTGGGATGAACTTGAACGAGTCATGAAGTTTCTTCGCTTCTGAAAGTTTACGTATTTGAGCAAATTTCTTGTGCGCGTCATTGTTAGCCACGACGTTTTTTAACCGGCTTTAAAAAGGAGGACATTCTCAACTCGTCAAGGATAGTTTCATATATAAACTTATTTTTTATAGGATAAAATATAAGTAATAATAAACTTAAAAATGAAAAATAAAAAAATTCTACGAAAAAAAAACCTACTTCAAGAGTAACTAAAACTCGAACTATTAGCGCCCTCAGTACGCTCGTGCGCCAAAACATCTCATGCCTAAATAGGTCACATTCACCTCTCGTGTAACAATCTACTATTATATTTAACACGTTTTTGCCCTTTCAGGCATGCAAATATTAATTAAAAGTTGAAAATCAACTAGTTCACAAAACAGAATGCAATCCACTCAAACCACAGACATTAAGACCCCCACTCGTATCAAGACTTTCTCGTATTATGTAACGAACATAGAATCTATTATTTAGTTTTTTGTGATTTCACTCCACTATTATGTAGTACTATATTGATGGCCGGTTCCTATATCTTGCCGATCGTTCATTTGTCCTATTATCGATTAAAATTTGAGATAAGCTCCATATAACAAATGGTAAAAGGTAACAGATGGTAAGACAAGTGATGGTTGTTTCTTATATCTTACCAATAGTTTATTTGTGAATGAATCTTGTACTAATATATAAAGCTGAAGAGTTTGTTTGTTTAAACGCGCTAATCTCAGGAAGTACTGGTCTGATTTAAAAAATTCTTTCAGTGTTAGATAGCCCATTTATCGAGGAAGGCTATAGGCTATATATCATCACGCTAAGACCAATAGGAGCGGAGCACCAAAGAAGAATGTTTCAAAATCGGGGGTTTTTTAACTTACTTTTTTTAAACTATTCCACGCGGACGAAGTCGCGGGCAGAAGCTACGCACCCACGTATCATAAATATATAGACCGCATTGAAAGTGTGCAAAAGCGTTTTATTCGACATTTATGCTATAGGAAAAAGATTCAGTACTCTAGTGATTGATATTTTGATCTTTGCAAAAGTTTCACCTCTTGCCACTTAAAGACCGACGAGTTATTGCTGACTTTTTACTTCTTCTAAAAATCATCTCCTCCGATATTGATTGTCCAGATTTTCTAAGTAAGGTCCACTTTAATATTCCTGCGAAGTCTATACGATTTAATCAAACTCTTTTCTAGTGCGAGCAAGTAATTATTTAAATAATGTAAGTTAATACGATGACATCGACCCATTTGCAATCAGTATTTCAGGAGCCGAGCGGTGTCTAAGCCTTAAATTTTTCAACTGACTAAGCATCTCGGTGCCTTTTTTTCTATCCGCATGTTACTTTGAACCAATAGCTTATTCGTGAAAACTTGTCATTGGCTTCCCAAACCACTGTCACTTACCGGGAACGTTCCCAAAAGGCTGGCGGCGTTACCACGCTGAATAGCAATGCTTAACCTTTAATTAATTAATTAATATGTCCAGCAACTTGTTAATTCCTGTTACACAGTCCACCAAAGCGTTTAGTAACTATTCGTTTAGTGAATACTAATATATAATATTAGTATTCACTGACTGACCTTGTTATCCACTGCAACAGAATCAATAAACACTTGCCTTAAAATAGCTATTGTTACGTGATATCTAACAAAATCTATTAAATTATACATACATACATAACTTCACGCCAGTTCCCTTGCGGGGTAGGCACGAACAACAGAGCGCCATTCAGGCTTATTCTTACACACCTCACTTGCTTCTTTGACATTCATAACTCTTGTCATGCACGCTTGTCTGTTCTTAAGGCTCCTGACATCACCTTCTGCTAGTACACGATCAATTTGATCATGGAAGGTGTGTCGTGGCCTTCCACGACTTCTGCATCCATCCACTTTTGCATTGTATATCTGTTTAGTCATTCTTTCATCATGCATTCTTTCCACATGCCCGAACCACCGGAGCGTTCCTTTCTTTACCTTCATCCCGACACTCTCTTTCAGACCAACTCTCTTTCTTACTACTTATTAAATTATGACCATATTATACGATGAATTACTACAGCTGTAGCTTCATAACGTATATAAATATATGTAAGCTGTCATAAATTTAGGTTCCCAACACATTTTTCTATTACAAAATTGAAAACGCTCTAAATTCTCTCTGGAAGCCAAGAAATCTTAATAATAAGGGCACACTAATAGCGAAGAGTCTTGACCGCCACCTTGAAAGGCTCTCGCTTGATATCTGGGTGAAGGGCCGGATGCAGAAGGCAGCCTTGCTGGACACGGCCCGTATCGTGGGGAGATTCCCGTCTCTGGAGCCTTAACCACCGGTAGCTTGGACCCTAGGCCCCGCTGCCAGCGGACATCGTTTTATTTAATATGATTTTTTTGTATAAATGTGGTTGTAATGTTAGTCTGTACCTAAAGAAAAATGTAAATAATTGGAGGCCAATTAAATATATGAAATAATAAGGTCAACAATTAATAATATGGAAACACTTACACTACACGATTAATTCATTCAAAAGAACTAAACCCACTACCAAAAATAACAACATAATAAAAAGAAATCTTAAAATCATTCTCTTCTTTTTGCAATCTGGGCCCAAGAGTATATAAAAGCGTGTCCGTCTCCTTTCATTGACATAAGAGTTTTTGGTGGTAACAGAATGGTGACGACGTGATGAAATGGCGTTAGCCGAAATGAATATTGAAAAGCTACCAAAATTTTAAGCCTTTATTTCGTGAGTTTTCGCTTATAAATATTTATAGAGGTAGAGTGGCGTGCCACGGGAACGCTACTGGTATTAACAGAATACCGAAATCAGGTAAACCTACGAAATAGTAATAGCAGAATTGGGCCCAGGTCAGCCCTTTGGTAGTTATTCAATATATTCACTTAAGCGTCATATTATAAAATTGATGCACTTTGTATGACTCAAAATTATAATAAACAATTCCAATAATGGCTAATACTCATGAATAATAGGAAAACCCAAGTTTAATTGCGAACAGCTTGTAAAGTTATCGGGTTTAGAAAATATGGGTTCCAGAGTGATTTTGACAAAAACAGTTTAGCCGTGAGTTACTCGTGTTTTGTACAAGTTTTCCTTAATAAATACATATTGAAAAATAAACATTATACATTTTATTAATAGGTGAAGCAAAAACACAGCAAATACTTTGTACCTCTTTATATGAAAATTGCGCGGACGGAGAAGTATGAAATTTCGCACACTTATAGTTTATACAGAGGAGTGCAGAATGCTAATTTTTTTTTTAAATTATGCATAAAAAATAAATTACACACACTACCGTGTATTTGACACACACGCATATATATACTCTTTTGTTTATTGTTCAAGTCAAATTAGCAGTGTAGCCTTGGCGAAATCTGTGATTGTAGAAGTATAGTCTTTGACAACAGAACCTCAATAATGTTCAAACTTATAATTTAAATTAATTATTATGGTCGAGGATTAATATTAGGGGGTCATGTCAGAAGCGTGCTCGTCGCGATCTCCGCTGGCCCAGAGGGCCACAATTCTGACCGCAGTTCGCACAAGTGCAGTGCACAATAGGGCGTCCCCCGCAGGCGACGCTCACCGATGCGCCCCCGTCGGTGTGAACTCTCGCGCATGCGGCGAAGGGGGCCGCCACCCTTCACGCAGCGCCAAACCTGGCGGGTCGAGAGGAGCAGAGTGCCGTATAGGCACGTGGAACGTGAGAGGTGGAATGAAAGATAAGATGGACGAAATGATTGATATAATGAATGAGAGAAGCCTGGATGCCTTATGTGTGACAGAGACAAAGCGGAAGGGGTGCGACGTCGATGACCTCCCGGGTGGCATGCTTGCTCTGTGGTCCGGCGTGGACCTGGACGAGCGTGCAAGTGGGGGGGTAGGCGTCTTACTCTCATCCCGCTTTGTGTCTGGAGTAAAAGCTTATTGTCTGGTGAACCCGAGACTTCTCTGGGTCCGCCTAAAACTGGGGATCACGCGAGTTTTTCTGGTCGCAGCTTATGCTCCCGTAAGCTCAGCGGATCCCCAAGAACTCGAGAAGTTTTGGGAGTCTGTGAGAGAAATTCTGGATCTGGCTGAAGGGAACGAAAGACTAATTATGTGTGGTGATCTTAATGGCTGGGTGGGGACCAAACGAGACGGCCTTGAGGCTGTCCTTGGACCCTATGGTGACAAGAGAGTGAACGATGCTGGTAGGCCAATCATAGACGTATGCATGGAAAGAAACTTGCTTGTGTCGAACACCCTATTCCATCATAAGGATATTCACACGTATACATGGAGAATGAATGATCAGAAAAGTATGATTGATCTGATTTTAATTGATAGTCGCCTCCGAAACACAATAATGGATACAAGAGCCTACAGAGGCCCCACTCTTGAAACGGACCACTACCTGGTGATAAGCCGGTTTGTGGGCCTTTTCAAGAAGTGGAGACACTGGCGAGTGCGTACCAATTTCGGGGAGCTTGAAAGAATAAAGTGTGAAAAATTGGAAGATGTTAGTGTAAGGAGTATGTATGCGCGCCTAGTCGAAGAAAGGCTTGCAAAAGCGGACTTCTCCGACTTAGATGTGGATAATGACTGGGATAGTATGAAAGAAAGTATAGTGGAAAGCGCAAAAGAAGCATGTGGATGCGCGAAGAGGCACATAACAACGAAAGGTGATGAATGGTGGGACGCGGATGTTGAATCCAGCGTAGAGAGAAAGAGAAAAGCCTGGCTGGATTATGTTGCTTCCTTGCAACAGAATGACAGTATGAAAGAGATGAAGAAAGAAATTTATCGCCTCTGCAAGAATGAAACCAAAGCTTTAGTGAAAGAGAAGCGTGAAAGAATAAAATTGAAAGAAGAAAAGAAGCTGACGGAGAACTTTGAGGCGAATACCAAACTCTTTTGGAGAGAGGTTAAGAAGTCTCGGGGTTGTTCGTCAGCTTCCAGAATGGAAAGAATAAAATCTAAAGCAGGGGACGTTCTTGCTAACCCACAAGAGGTATTAGCGCGATGGAGTGAATATTTTAGAGAAATGTATGATAATATCCCGGATGCTGGCACCACGACTGAGTCTGTGACCGACTCCGAGGAGTCAGCATCCGAGATCACTTTGGAAGAGATCGAATGGTCGATAAGAAGTCTGAAAAATGGAAAGGCAGTAAGAATCGATAGTGTGGCTGCTGAGATGATCAAATATGGTGGAACCTGCGTCCGGGACGCTTTCCTGTCCTTATGCAACTTGTGCTGGAGGACGGGAAAGGTTCCCAAGGACTGGAGGCGCGCTGTCATCGTGCCCTTGTATAAAGGCAAGGGGTCACGTATGGAGTGCGCCAGCTACAGGGCCATCAGTTTGATCAGCACAGCATCTAAAGTGTATGCGAAGATTATTGAAAAGAGAATGAGAGTTGTATCCGATGGATTACTGTCGGATGCACAAGGTGGCTTCAGAAATGGAAGGGGATGTATGGATCAAGTTTTCTCTCTCCGCAATATCGTAGAGAAGCAGCTGGCTATGGGCCGGAAGGTTTTCTGCGGTTTTGTGGATCTAGAGAAAGCATTTGACAGGGTTGTGCGGAAGGACCTCTGGGACATATTGCCCGGATATGGGATTAATGGCCAATTGATGCGTGCTGTGCAGTCCACTTACGAGGACTGTATGGCATGCGTGCGAGTGGAAGGCAGCCTGTCGCCCTGGTTTAACGTCAATATTGGCGTCCGCCAGGGCTGCGTGCTGTCGGCTTTGCTGTTCATCCTATATCTGGACGATTGTCTCCAGAGAATAAGATTGATGGATGTTGGGGTGCGGATGAGTGATCTAGTTGTAAGCACCTTGCTTTATGCGGATGATGCCGTGCTTTTAGCCGAATCGCCATCAGAACTGCAAACACTAGTCACAATGATGAAAGATGACTGTCAGGCGAGAGGCTTACATTTGAATGCGAAGAAAACAAAGGTTATGGTGTTTGAAAGAGAAGAAACCAGAACGAATGTAAGGATAATGGTCGATGATGTTATGCTAGAGCAAGTGAATGAGTTTGTATATCTTGGATGTGCTTTTAGCAGGGATGGAAGATACACCGCTGATATAGAAAGAAGAGTGAATTTGGGGAATAGTGTGAATGGAGCGTTAGGTAAACTTCTAGGCGCTAAGAACCTCAGCCAGAAGGCCCAGCTCGCCATACACAACGCGGTGCTGGTACCTACGCTCACGTATGGATGCGAGGGTTGGGTATGGAAGAGAGAGCATGAAAGTAGAGTAAACGCGGTCGAGATGCGAGCACTGCGCAAAATCTGCGGAGTGACGCTCGCGGACCGCGTTCGTAATACCGAAGTAAGAAAGAGAGTTGGTCTGAAAGAGAGTGTCGGGGTGAAGGTAAGGAAAGGAATGCTCCGGTGGTTCGGGCATGTGGAAAGAATGACTAAACAGATATACAATGCAAAAGTGGATGGATGCAGAAGTCGTGGAAGGCCACGACACACCTTCCATGATCAAATGATCGTGTACTAGCAGAAGGTGATGTCAGGAGCCTTAAGAACAGACGAGCTTGCATGACAAGAGTTATGAATGTCAAAGAGGCAAGTGAGGTGTGTAAGAATAAGCCTAAATGGCACTCTGTTGTTCGTGCCTACCCCGCAAGGGAACTGGCGTGAAGTTATGTATGTATGTATGTATGTATTATGGTCGAATTTCGACCACTGGGCAACCACTAGTACATTCTGTTTTGTATATAGTGCATAGTTTTATCCGACTTCAAAAAGGAGGGCTTCCCTAATTCGTCTGTATAGTTTTTTTTTATATGTTCTTTACTCGATTTCTTCGTCAATTATGAACCAATTTTCAAAACTTTTTTTTAATCGAAAGATTATACTGTGTTTCCATGCTCACTAAGTCAGGATCTGGTGAGTGGATTCGACGAAAATCGAGAACGCCGTGCGCCTAAATTCATGGTAAAAAACTTGTATACGTGTGTAGGTATTATATTTTCTACAGGCGCTTAATTTTTTTGTATGCAACACCGAAGAGTGATATACCTTGTATACGCCTGCCAGTAGTACATTTTATATATGCTCTTAATATATTATTTCTAAAGCTATTCAAGGCTTGGGCAACTAAAAAGTGAAAAATGTTATTTTTTCAACAAAGTAAAACCGACTTCAAACTAAAAAGGAAAAAAAAAATTTAACCGCCGTCTTTCTACAACATCTTGAAGTTTAAATATAAGATTTTGAAATGTGACGTGACACAGGAAGAGCGTGAGACTTAGAACGTAGTTACGCCCACGCTGATCCTGCGCATCGTGGCATACTTACCGTTTTATTTTGGCCAGGGGAAATTTGTTTGAGGACTAAGCCGCGACAGGCAGAAGCCTGGGGGGATAATTCGTGACCCGTGAGTGTGGGATTCGCCAGATCGGGGGTGGCACCAGCGTGCCCAGTCAGAACTGGTGCCACGCTATTGCCACTCCCCAGTTAGGGATACCCACTAAAACCCGTGGGTGTTCCATCCTGCGCCTTATGCCAGGGCTACGGGACAGCGGGATTCCCAACCCCACGTGCCCTGGCAGGTGTGGGCCTCCCTTACTAGGCTTCTTCCAATGGCATGCTTACCTCTACTACAACCCTTAGGCTTCGCCCTCACCGAAAGTGGCACGCTTAGCGGCAAAAGATTAGTTGATCGCCTAGATGACACATCCTAATGAACCAACACATTGCATGTAACTTGCGCGGCCACACCGCGCCCTTAGTGGGACGCTTGGCACCTAGATTGTAGCCTAGCGGTTAGCCACACGAACAGACGCGGCGTCGGTTATTTGCTTGGATAACTGTGATGCAATGGAGGAATCATCAAACATGTTCGATAATTTTGATTAAGTGACGAAATTTTTTTTTTATTGCAGGAATTCCGCAGACAGGCAGACGGCCCACTTGATGGAAAGCGGTTACCATCGCCTATGGATATAGTTATGCATCCTGCCCCGGGCCGCGTCGTCATTGTGCGAAACTGAATGCTGACACTGCCCGTTCCCGGTCAAAAGGATGTTTTTGTCTAGAGCCCACAGAGGTGGCCGGGGTTGGAATGATGTCACCGCGGGAGGATGCATGGCCAAGGCAGTTAGCAGTGTACATCAGGCCTGCATATACTCATTATTAATAAGCGTAGATTATCATTAGTTATAAATTAGGTTTCTGATAATTAAAATTTAATAATAAACTTACATACATACGTAAATACATAACTTCACGCGAGTTCCCTTGCGGGGTAGGCACGACCAACAGAGCGCCATTCAGGCTTATTCTTACACACCTCACTTGCTTCTTTGACATTCATAACTCTTGTCATGCACGCTCGTCTGTTCTTAAGGCTCCTGACATCACCTTCTGCTAGTACACGATCAATTTGATCATGGAAGGTGTGTCGTGGCCTTCCACGACTTCTGCATCAATCCACTAATAATAAACTTCATAAATAAATTAATCTTTTATTAATTTTATCCGTGTAGGAAGGGAGAAAGAATACAATTTCCTGCGGCCGGGCGGCCAGTCGTAAGAGGCGACTAAACAACCCACAGCCAGGTGGTAGGGCATTTGCCCGACTGGATGGCTACCACCCCTGGTCTAAAGTATGTCGCCATAACAACCTTGAGTTGTGTTCCGGCATTAGTGACCAGTCTCCCTTAAGAGAACAGCAGCGCATTTGTAGCACATTTGGTGTTGCAAATGTCCATAGGCGATGGTAACCGCTTTCCATCAAGTGGGCCGTCTGCCTGTCTGCTGAACTCCTGCAATAAAAAGAATTAATATCGCTCCCCCGAACTTGACTAGATTGTCAATAATTAGTTTTTGAACTATTCCTTCATTAAAAAGGTTTATTATTATTTATACCTAAGTAAAGTTTTAAAGTAAAGGTATAACTGTAAAGTAATAACTGTATTTCCAGTTCCCGCTATTAACTTTATTTTAAAGTAAGTAACTAAATACAGCCTAGATATTGAAATGAAAAACGATATGAGAGCTATCGACTGCATTTATTGAAAGGAAGTGAGTGTATTACAATTGACAGATAATGTCACTCGAGTTTGACACTTGGGCTTACGTTCACAAACATTGTCATATTTCAACATCCTCTCTTGAACGTAAGCCCATGCTCATTTGGAGCTTATGATGTCTTGGCCGGGGCAGGGCCTTCGTCAGGCAGTCAGCGACCATCAATTCTGAAGAGATGTATTGGACCTGGACATCCCCTTTTGATGTTACATCCCTTATATAGTGATGCCGGACATCTATGTGTTTGCTTCTAGGGTGATATGCTGTACTACTTGTTTCAGTCCATATATTGACTTGTTGAGTTTACAGACTTGGCTTGTTTGATCATCATAGTGAGGTGGTTGTGTCATATATAATTCTACATCTAAATCCCCTTGTAAAAATGCTGTTATTGCATCTAATTGCTCTATTTGCAGGTTATATCTGGATGCAATCGCTAGTAGACATCTGAGGGATGACAGGCGCATATACCATAGTATAGTCAATACCAGATATCTGTTTATAACCTTTGATGACTAATCTTGCTTTATACTTCTTAATGTTTCCATCAGCATCTTCTTTGGTTTTGAAAACCCATTTACATGGAATTGCATTCTTTCCCGATGGCAACTCACAAAGATTCCATGTATTATTTTCCAGTAATGACTCATATTCACAGTCCATGGCTTCAATCCACTCCTGTGCATGTTCACTTGACAGAGCTTGTTCGACAGTTACAGGATCTGGTTCTCGCATTCATAGGTTCATATTTGACTCATTTTGGCAAAAGAAAGAAGGTGCTTTTAAGTTTCTTCTTGTTCTTGGAGGTCTAGGTGGCGGAGTGCTCAAGTTACTTGAAATATCTGAACTATATGGACTATTTGGCACATACTCATTACTAATATCGTTTTCTTCACAGCTAGAAAAGCTCTCTTCATACATAACTTTGTTCTTAGTTTTATCAGACAGTTCACAAGAAACATCTGTATTTTTATTTTCTTTATTGTCAGTTAATGACATTAATGTAAAGTCCTGACTTACATTTTCTTCTATAAATACAACATCTCTGCTTAGAAAGTGACAGGTGACATTCCCGCGGAATCACGTTTTGGCGAATTTCTCCTGGTTTTCTTTCGTGTTTTTCTGTTTTCCTGGCTTTGTGTTGTTATTTATCTGTTGGTGTTGGCTATTTTTAAGTTTATTATTAGTGGTAAGTACTTTACTTTATAAATGTCGCAGTCAGTGGGAGAGAAAGTCCCTCCTGATAGGGGGAGACATTCTTTAGGAATGGAAGTGGGCGAATCTCACGCTATTGGCCAAACTAAGGAGAAATTACGGGCTAAACGTTCTTTAGAGGCTCCTTCAAATACCCCCGAGAAAAGAATTTTGCCCCCTTCAGTCTCTATCCAACACACATACACCAGACCTGGATATGAGGCAAACTCGGATCTCAGGTATTCTGAGTCTGACTCAGGCCCTTTTATTGTTTACGTTACGGGTCCCGATGTGGACCTGCCCAAATCATCCAACAATATGCGCGCCCTTAAAATAGCCCAAGTTATTTATAACAGCAAAGTCTCAGGGGTTGACGAAATAAAAAATATAGGAAGAAACAAAATTTCTATTTATTTTAAAACATTCTCTGAAGCTAACTCATTCTTATCCCACCCTGTCCTAGAGTTAAATAATCTTACAGCAATAATTCCCCGTTTCCAACTTACCCGTATGGGTGTAATTCATTCAATCCCTCTAGATTGGTCTTTGGAGGACTTGGTTTCATGGACTGAGTGCCGTCCAGAGTCTTCTATAGTAATTAAAGCGAGAAGACTAAATAAAAAAAAAACGTGTTGAAGATACAACCTGCTGGGAACCCTCTGGTACTGTAGTTCTCACCTTTTCAGGCCAATCCCTCCCAAGCCATGTTTATTGTTGCAACCTCTCTCAACCTGTTGGAACATATACCCTTCCCACTATACAGTGCCTAAAATGCTGTCGTTTCGGACACATTCGTGACAAATGCCGATCTAACTCACGCTGTTCTCGCTGTGCTGGCCCGCATGAAAATGCCACTTGCCAGGTACCTGAGGATAAAATTACTTGTTTGTTTTGTTCTGGTAATCATGCAGCCACTGACTCTAGATGCCTCGAACATGCACGCTAAAGAAACATTAAAGTCATAATGTCCACTGAAAATATTGGATATGTTGAGGCAGCCCGTAGATTTAAACCTGTTCGGACTTCATATGCTGACATTTCCTCAACAGTTCCAAACAAATCTGCCTACATACCCTATCCCTCTCCTAATTCTGTTCCCTCCCCTATGTGCCCTGAACCTTCCCCCAGTACTGTTCAGTCTGCACCAAATTCTTCATATAGGAAAACTATCTATATACATAGAAAACCTAGACAGGAGCTAGGTACAACATATGATCATCTAGCCCATGCTAATATTGTCTCCTCACCACCTTCCTCTTTACCAAATGGTTGTGCTCTTGGCGATAACTCCCCTAATATCTCTACCGCTAATGATAATTTAGTACAAATTTTGTCAACAGCTTTAATTAATATATTTTCTAAATGTGGTGATATACAACCGTACAATGTCATAGATATGCTTCAAAAAATTATTACGTCACTTATAAACTCTTCTATCCAAAATGGCGAAGGTCCTTCAATGGAACTGTCGTAGTGTTAATAATAAAAAACATGAAGTATCTTTTTTAATTAATCAGTTTAATCCTTACATTTTTGCCCTCTCTGAAACATGGTTGAACCCTGGTTCTTTATTTCGAGTGCCTAGGTTTTCATGTATCCGAGATGACAGATCGGATGGTTGGGCTGGTTGTGCTATTCTTGTTCGAAGAAATATTACATTCTCCCGTTTCACCCTCCCCCCTCACTCCCCAGATATTAATATTGTAGCTGTCCGTTGTCTTAATATAACATTTGTGTCTGTCTACATCCCTTACCCCAATGCTCTCCTCATACAAGAACTTTTCTCCCTCTTATGCCATCTTCCTGTCCCTCTCCTCATTCTAGGAGACCTAAATATCCGCCATACTTTGTGGGGTTCAGCTTCCTGTGATCCTATTGCTCCAGCATTTCTCGATATCTTAAATGATCTAAACTTATGCATCATTAATGATGGAAACCCTACGCGTAGAGTCTCTCCCCTTCAAAATCCGAGTGCCCCTGACCTTACTTTATCCTCTCCCTCCATAGCCTACTCTCTTTCATGGTCTGTTCTTTCTAACTGTTATGGAAGTGACCATCTCCCTATTCTTTGTTCCTTGCCTGATTCTTCACCCCCTCCTGTCACTCCAACGCCTCTCTTGAGATTTAGACTCGCACTAGCTGACTGGCATAAGTTCTCTTCCTTGGTATAAAGTAAATTAAACTCTCTTCCTGATGTTTCTTCTCTGAATTTTACTTCCCTATATGATGAGTATGTATCTGCATTGACATCTGCTGCTGAGCAATCAATCCCCTTAAAAAACTCTGTAAAATATAAAATTCCCTCCCCTGCTTGGTGGGATTCTGAATGTTCCGCTATAGTAAAAAAGCGCAAAGAAGCGGAGATTAAATTTACCAGGAGCCTCACATATGATAATTACTTAGAATTTCAGAAAGTCTCTGCTTCCTCTAAAAGACTGTTGCGTTCAAAGAAAAAAAAAAGGTTGGCAAGCCTTCTGCGAATCCCTTTCTCCCAGGACTCCAGCTTCTATGATATGGAAGAAAATAAAAGCCTTTAGAAAGTCCCAAAGTGACGATAATATTAATTCCAATAATCCATCTTCCTGGCTTCCCAATTTCATGCACAAGCTTGCACCTCCTTTTGTTCCCCTTGAACCTTGTCCCCCCATCAGTTGTTCCCCTTCAGATGAGTTGAATCCCATGAATTCTAAATTTTCCTTTGGAGAACTATGCGCTGCCCTAGATCATCTCCGAGACTCTTCTCCTGGAGTAGACGGCATTACTTATTCCTTTGTAATTCAGTCCTGTGAATCTTCTAAGCATTTTCTACTGAACCTTCTGAATCAGATTTTTCTTTCCGGATCTATCCCGGAGTCTTGGAAAAAGCAAATAATTGTTCCAATATTAAAACCTGGCAAGGATGCTTCAGACTCTGATGCTTATAGACCTATAGCCCTATCTTCAGTCCTTGCTAAAATTATGGAGCATTTAATTAAAAATCGACTCGAGTGGATCGTAGAAAGCAAAGGCATATTAGCCAATAGCCAGTTTGGTTTTAGACGAGGTTTAGGTACAATGGACAGTCTCAGCCTTATTACCTCAGACATCAGATTAGCTTTTTCCCGAAATGAACATGTCGTAGGAGTCTTTTTAGACATAACGTCTGCATACGACAACGTCAACCTTCAAATACTCAGGCAGAAGCTGCACAATCTGAGTATCCCCCCGAGGATTGTCAACATCGTTTCCAATATGTTCATGGAGAGATCAATCTCCGTCCGCGTTTCGGGAATCGACTCCCCCCCGCGTCTTGTATGGAAAGGTTTACCCCAAGGCTCTGTCCTCAGCCCGATCCTCTATAACATTTATACGTCTGATTTAGGATCTTCTGTAAGCTGCTTTTGCAAAGTCCTTCAGTATGCCGATGACATTGCTCTATATGCCACTTCTGACTCTTTCAGTGATGCTTCAAACCGTATAAATTCTGCTCTTTTTTATCTTAACTCATGGCTTTCAGAGCACGGTTTGTCACTTTCTGCTTCAAAAAGCTCGGCTGTTATATTCTCCCGGAAAAGAGATATTCCTGCCCTAGACATTCACATTAACAATCATCCAATCCAAATTGCTAACTCTGTTAAATTCCTAGGTGTTTTCCTCGATGCCAAATTTTCAGGCCTCCCCCATCTCAATTATATTTGCGCAAAAACAGAAAAAAACACTAACGTAATTCGAGCCCTGTCAGGTGTTAGGTGGGGATCTCACCTCTATTGTCAGAAGCTGCTTTATAATGCCATCATCCGCAGCCATTTTGACTATGCCTGCTTCATATTGGAACCCTGCAGTAAATCCGCTCTCATAAAACTGGAACGCATACAAGCCAAATGCCTCAGAATCATCACAGGCGCAATGAAATCTTCTCCAACAAATGCCCTTCAGGTTGAGTGTGTAGACCTTCCTCTTGCTCTTCGCAGGCAGCTTCTGTCGGATAGATTCTTTTATAAAGTGATAGAGCTCTCAGATCATCCCCTTCTAGGTATCTTAGATCAACTCCTTCAAATTTCGTTCACATCTAGCTATTGGACTCACAAATGTCTTCCACTTCTTATAAATTCGTACAAGAAACTAGTAGATCTCCCTCTTGGCATTTTCCAGAATTATAAAAAGCCTGTTTTTGAGTCTAGTTTTGAAAGCCTTATTTATAAACCTAATGTTATTCTAAATCTAGATATTCACAAAAATTCTCCAGATGCTAATCAATTATTTTGTAAAATTACGCAGGATCGTTGGCCAGACCACCTTCAGCTTTTCACCGATGCATCACGGCTATCTCAAAATGGCCCTGTTGGTTCAGCTATTTGGATTCCCAAATACAAAATTATTTTAAATTTCAAAATTCCTCCTCCTAGCTCTGTGTTCACTGGCGAATCAATCGCTATTCTAGAAGCCGTCCTTTATATTGAATCCCATAACATAAGTAAATCTATCATTTTTACTGATTCCTTAAGCTCCCTACAGGATATCTCAAAATTACCTTTACATGCTAAACATAACTTTGTCATATCTCTAAAAATAAAGGAAGCCCTCTTTCGTTGTCACTCGTCTGGTTTAGATATAGTACTTGCCTGGATCCCAGGTCACTGTGGAATTGGTGGAAATGAGATTGCCGACTGTTGCGCCAAGGAAGCTGTCTGTTCGGGTAGTAACAAATATAATAAATGCTTTCCCCGCGATTTACGCTCTCTCGCGCGGCCCCAGATGTTTGAGACTTGGAATGGTATCTGGCAACAGTCCCGTCTGACTGTTGGCAGATACTACGGTAGTTTGCAACCAACATTATGTCCCAAACCTTGGTTCTTCAACTATAGAAAACTACCCAAAAAAGTTATATCAACTATAATTCGCCTGCGTCTTGGCCACTGTTGCTGTCCTGTATTTCTTGCAAAATTAAGAATTCGCGATAATTCTCTCTGTGAGTGCGGCTTAGCTGACGGCTCTGTCCATCACATTTTTTTCGAATGTCCCAAAATAGTTTCTCCCCTCTACAGAATATTACTCAAAGATTTTCCCCGACCGGTCAATGTGGACTTTCTTCTTACCCTAGCTGATAGTAGACATGTACATATATTATCAAAGTTTTTAACAATAAATAACATCTATCTCTAATGTAGTTAGTCTAACACTCTATGTTTTGTGTTGTCCTCAGGATTTCAGAAAGTGATTTGGAAGATCACCGACCAAATTTTTTTTTTTTTCGTATTTATACTCTTATATGCACCTGACATTTTACCACCTACTGTGACATTGGCCAAATCAATGCAAACTGCGTTGGAGCCATAATCCAAAAAAAGAAGAAGAAGAAGAACGTCTCTGCTTCTTATTATTTTATTTTGCTTTTCATCATATAATCTATAACCCTTTGATTCTAGACAATATCCAACAAAGATTAATTCTTCAGATTTCTTGTCCCATTTTAACCGTTTCTGCTTAGGTACATGTGTCATAGCTCTGCAACCAAAAACTTTCATATTACTGAGGTTTGGCAAAACACCAGTCCATATTTCTTCAGTAGTTTTATAGTTGATAGACTTTGTCGGAGAGCGGTTGATCACATAAGCAGCTGTAGCAACGGCCTCTGCCCAGAACTTCTTTGGAAGTTTAGCATTAATAAGCATACACTTTGCTCACTCAACCAGTGTGTGATTCATTCGCTCACTCATACCATTCTGTTCAGGATTGAATGGTATAGTAAATTCATTTACATATTCCTTTCCGTTATCGGAGCGTAAGATTTTTATCTTAGCATTTAACTGATTTTCTACAAGTGTCTTAAACTGTTGAAATTTTTCAAATACTTCTGACTTAGCCTTCATAAAATAAACCGACACTTTTCTGGAGAAATCATCTATGAATGTCACATAATACCTGGCACCTCCGAGGGACTTTTCTTCCATGGGCCCGCATACATCCGAGTGTATTAGCTCCAGAAGACCGGAAGCCCTTGTGCCCACATGCTTAAACGGCTGCCGAGTTTGTTTTCCCTGCAGGCATGTGTTACAGATGACATTCTCATCCTTCTTTATTTCTATATCTACTCCATCGACACATTCATTCAATTTCTGCAAATCTTTATAATTAATATGACCTAACCTTTGGTGCCATAAATAAACGGAGGTTAACAGAGCAAATTTTTCATTATGTACTACATACAAATCATTTTGGATATGTCCAGTCATAATTAACTTTGAATCTTTATATACTTTGCACAGATTTTTATCAAATTCAACCTGGCAGTTATTTTCAGTCATTTGTCGAACTGAGAGCAAGTTTACTGATAGGTCAGGGACATATAAGACATTTTTCACTTGTATGGTTCCAATTTGTTGTCTGTTCAGACCATTATAAGCAGTTATGTTAATCTTACCGCAGCCTTTTACACATAAAGTTTTGTTATCCGCAACCTTTATAGTTGTCACTGTTGAAGGTTGAAAATCATACATCCATTCTCTTTTGTATGTCATATGCAACGCCGCTCCGGAGTCAATATACCAACATATCTTCTCGAGGTCTGGAGAAGCAGGGAATGCCGCTACATAGCTGGAAACATTATTAGATTCATTAGCATGTTTCACATATTTTTTTTGACTTGAGCGCTGACAGTATTTTGAAATATGACCATAATTATTACATTTATAACATCTGGGACCTTTGACATTAAATTTATTATTATTAAAATTATTATGGTACTTATTTCTTGAAATATGTCTAGATTTATTAGAGTAAAAGGCTGAAAAACTATCTGTGTCTTTGACTTCTTGCAGTATCTTTGTCTTAACTATATCGGTACTTATTGCCACACCCGAGCTTTCCATTGCCATAATCATAGGTTTGTATGAGTCTGGCAGTCCGGAGAGGAGTAGTGTACAAACCGTTTCCTTTATTACTAATTTAATATAAATTAGCATTAAATAACATTAAATAGTTCAAGTTCATTTTGTATTTGATAAATTAGCGACAATTTTGTTTGAATTAGCTTAGTATATTTTTATTTGACGCGTGAGCCAGTGAGGGTAGAAATTGCGGCGAGAGTCACTCGCTGCGCTCGTCGTGTACGGACATATGTCGGAAGTCGTTCGTTGTTAAATCCACCTCATAAGAGACTCGTTTCGTATTTTGTGTAAAATATTCGCAATTGTCGCCAACCAGTGCATCAGTGCTGCATCGTCGTCACGAGTGTTGTGAAATTACTCGTTTTAAACAAAATTGTGTTCACGAAGAAAGGAGTCTGCGCCGACCAGTGGACTCGAACCCGATCTTAGCAAGGTGAGTTGACCTACTCGTTGTAAGATTTATTCTCACTGGCCAACTAACCGTTTTTCGCAAACAATTCGCAATAATACAGTCCGCTTAGGTGCAATCCCAACATTGGGGATTGTACAAGTAGCGTTCCAAGCCACTCATCATCGACTAAAAATCCAATAGGTTAAACTTTACAATAGTGGTCACTGAATTTTAAGTACTGGGGGGGGGCGGAGGGGGAAGGGGGGGGAGGAGTACTTCTTCCTTCTGCAACTCCCATGTCTAGGAGACATTTAGTTTTTGAGATATGATTTTTTTTGTAAACATTACTAATTTCTAAATCGTGTACTTATTTCTTATGTCTAAAGATGAGAAATATTGAAGAAAGGTAGTGGTCAATGTAAAAAACATTTAAAACAGTCTAAACACGCAGACTAAAGCCCACAAGCCGAGCGAGCGAATCGAGTGTGCCATAACAGCGGTCAGCAAATGTCAAAACCAATTTGTAACCATCATTTAAATAGATATCAATGAATAAATGGTGACCAGTCGGTTCTGGCACTCGCCGGCCGCTGCCGCGGCACGCTCGCTACGCTCGCTCGGCTCGTGCGCTTTGGTCTAAAGACTAACCCAACCTAACCAATTTACCGTTTTAATCACTGGTAGCGACTTTCGATCACCCCTCACAACTTTAGTGGCTATAAATAAACTGTAATGATATCCTTAACTCAAATCACCATTAATTTACCTCCCGTTTATCTATATCAGACCCAAAATTTAAGATAGAGGATTTCGCCAAAATCCAGAGTTCAGTGAGAAAGCCAGTTAACATAAAAATAATCAATATAACCGAAACAGGGCAAGTCGTCGAAAAAACTAAAAGAGAAATGGAATAAAAAAGGTGGCAAATAGAGTATGTCAAATTATACATCGTTTTTTTTTAATGAAAATAAATAATTTAAAAATATACTACTAAAACAGACTCGCAATACATAAGCAAAAAAAAAAACAATTTTCGTATTTAAAAATATTATTGACATATCGAATGGTTAATATTTTTTTTCTTATGCCTATTATCGTCGTCAAGTAAAAAAAAAAAGTGACAGTACTGTGATTTATTATTATGAACGTTAAAATTATAATAACTAATTTAAAACTCGTTTACTAAATTAAAAAACCGTTTTAGTGTTTATATATCAGGTGTAAGTGTATTCCTAAACACAAATCTAACTTTCTTTGAACAAAAGTGACATAACCTTGTTTATCAAACGTATTTTTGTTTTTCCCATTATTCGTTCAAAACTTGTTGGTGGACCCTAAAAACATGTTTCCTAGCCCAAATAACAAGTCTAGTCTCTATATATAAGGCGTATGTATACCCCTAAACTTAATTTCCGTTAATCTGATGACACTCTGTGCAAAAGTTTAGCCATCCAATATTCCTGAGCTCGTGTGCACAAGTAATTATTTTATTTACATAGCTCTCAACGTTTTCACATCCGTCTAGGTTAGTTGTTATTAATTCACGAAGTAAACCTACCTTTCTTGTCAAGCCTGAGTAATCAAATGCCTTGCGCAAATTGCACCATACCTGTTTTGCAGTTTTAGCGTCCTGCACATGGACGTATATAATGGGATCCACAAGTAAAATTATTTTCGATCTTGCCTTTGTATCGTCGCTTTTTGGTATTGGCGTGTTATTTTCGTTATCCACACATTTCCACGAGTACTCGTGTTCGAGGTACGTTTGTACGGCAAAACTCCATGTTGGGTAATTTTCACGGCCTTTAAGGCGCTCGATTTGCGCTATATTATTGCTAGACATCTTCGTGAATACTAAAATAAAAGGCTGAAAAATAAAATATGGCGTGTGCCGATACCGCCGGTACGTGGTACTTTTATCTTTCGCAATCTGCGTGAACTTTACGTATTCTCGTTTACTTTTATAATCTAATCTAACCGGGCGTCTGGGCCCATAACCTATTAACTTTATTTTAAAGTAAGTAACTAAATACAGCCTAGATATTGAAATGAAAAACGATATGAGAGCTATCGACTGCATTTATTGAAAGGAAGTGAGTGTATTACAATTAACAGATAATGTCTCTAGAGTTTGACACTTGGGCTTACGTTCACAAACATTGTCATATTTCAACACCCGCAAATAAATGTTGTTACACGCTGATATTATAATGGCTTAACTTTTACATTTTTGTTAAACTTAATTAATACGCAGGGACGGATTTAGAAGTATGACGCTTGTAGGCTATTCAATTTTTACCGCCCCTACCGATAAATCGATACCCTAATTCACAATCATATTAATTTAGATCATTTTTTTGACAATGAAATTGTAATTTTATGATTTGTGTGTTGAGTCTTGAATTAGACCTCCTTTTTACCGTAGTTTGGAGATTGTGTAAGACATAATATATAAAAAAATTGGCCCCAAATTTGCCGCACCTCCAAAATCTGCCGCCCTAGGCTCTAGCCTACTCAGCCTATTGGTAAATCCATCAAAAATGTTAGTTTTTGATTTTTTAAGAACTCCCTCCAAAGGACAGCTCAAAAAAATTTTTTTAAGAGGTCGCTCCAAATTTTTTAAGTTTTCATATTCGCCAAAAACCGTTTTTTTATTCAATTTTTTTTCTCGTTACGGTATAATTTTATAGGCTAAAAAATAATACGTGTCTGACAGTTTCAGTTCAAAATTTGAGTCTGTCAATCTGTAGAGAAATGTAAAAAAGGGAAAATAATAATGGTTTCATTTGGACGAATACATTCAAAAAAATTAATATTGTTACGAGTGCGATACTCGAATTAAAATGCCGTTAGAATGACTATAGAGTTTATTAGAACTATACAAACACGTATAACACAGGTACAAATATAACCGAACACAACAAGTCCAAACGTAATTCAGAAGGTCGTAATTCAATGAAACGCGCCAAGTCCGTCACTATTAGATTCCCGATTGTAGTACACACATCTCGCTTTGATCGTGGTTCTCGCTCATCTGCCACCTCCCTCAATCAGGCTATCGTTTTATACTGCACAAATGCAATGTGCCAGTCCGGCAACGTGGGCCGAATTTCCTAGAATCAGCTTGTACTTTAAAATCCGTAACACTTGGCTAATGATTACAATACAACAATAGGCTGTTCTCTAGAAACGTATACCAATAAATAAGTAAACAAAAGAAGGCGATCATAAAAGAATTACAATAGTTTCAATGTTATTAGTTCAAATGCCGACGGGTAATAAATGTGCTTCGTGCTTCTACAAATCTGTACGTGGAAGCTGTCTTTGTCGGCGCCTAGGTTGTAACAATATGTTGAAAATCATAAATGTCATTCCTTCTTAAAGAGTTGGACAGTGACGATTTCTGAAATTTTATGAGAATGGTTCACGAATTATTGAATTTATTAATTATCTATATAATTAAGTAACAACTTGATGTGCACGCCACTCTGCTGACGACTAAATCAAAAATTTACCAACTAGCGTCCACACCACCCGATTTGATTGAACACAATTGAATCGAGCGGTCCCGATCAACCAATGACCTTGGATTTCATATATCCACACTACACGATTCGATTGTCAATCTATTCAAATTAGTCGTAAAATTGTATCGTGTAGAAGCCACTTAACAGCTGTAATCAAGATAACAGTAATCCCAGATTCCAACGTGGCCCTATCACGTGAGATATGATATAATAATGATATAGAACTTACAAAAATAAAAAAACTTCGTTTAAAAAAACCGACTTCAAAAACTAAAAAGTATTAAATAACTTATTTCTAAAACTATTATTATTAATATATATTATCTAAAACATCTTGAAGTTGGAGTAAAGTAAAAAATAAAAATGACTATATTTTTTTGAAAATTACTAATACTATACTTTACACTACTATACTTTTTAGTTTTTGAAGTCGGTTTTTTTATTTTATTTGTTACTTTTTAGTGTCTAGCTATGTATGGGTAGACCTACGAAAGGTGCCGCGCTCCTTAAAATATATAGGTCCCAAGAAACGGGAACAAAATATGTTCGTAAAATGAAAACTACTGGGTCAAACTATGTCAAATTTTTAGGGAACCAAATGCCAGCTATTCCGCGTCGAACAAAAAAAGAATCACGTAAATCGGATTATAAATCTCGGAGTAATCGGTGAACATACATAAAAAAAAAGATCCCGACGAATTGAGAACGTCCTCCTTTTTTTGAAGTTGGTTAAAAATACATATTCACATAAACGATATTTTTTTTTGCAAGAGTTCAACAGACAGGCTGACGGCCTATCTGATGGAAGGTGGTTACCGTCGCCTATGGATATTTGTGGCACTAAAGAAGAAAGAAAGAAAAAACGTACATTTGGTCTTCACATAGGAGACACATGGCGATGAATTAAACAATGTATGATGGTACCAAATAGGTGCAGTTAAGCATGTGCCAGGCAACAGATGCTTGACGCTGGTTTTCAACTGCACCCTAGGATCTAGGCAAAGGTTCTACCAATGTGCTGCCGCTCTAAAGGGAGACTGGAACCTAGCCACTATTTGTTTTTTTTTGAGCCGAGGGTAATGCATTTCGCATACTACCGGGTCCTTTACTAGGGATTAGACCAAAGCGACGAGAGGTGAGACCACGAATGGGCACCAGAATCAAATCGCCGGCTTGTGTGGAGACTCGACTACTCAATACTCCACCAAAACCACCCTCCTCCCATGTGCCCCACGCTTATGGCAGGAAGAGCGTGAGACTTAAAACGTAGTTAAGCCCATGCTGATCCTAGCGCATCAGTGCTTGAGAATGCCCCGGGAAAGGCAAACTCACTTCGTCAACAGGGGTGGAGACTCCTCTGCTCCCTAGATGCTAGAGGGCGCCCCTGCAGCGATATTACGGGAGGAGATCTTGCATAAATCTGCGCCTCCGGGACCCCGAATGACGTCGGAACCCGCGAGGCGCTTGCGCACCCCTCTCCCCCTCTCGTTCCACGACCTACTTTTGAGACATGACAGTCTCGCAGAAATTGGCCACGCTCACCTAATGATCGTCGCTATGCAGCATGGCTTGCACCAAACTGCCCAGCGAATCGATCGGATCTACGAGGGTCTCGAGTTCAAATCTGTGCGGTGCCCATGCTGTGCACTCGACCAGCGTATGAATCGCAGTGTCTCGTGCGCCAAACCTAGCCACTAATGCCAGAACACAACTCAAGGTTGTTACGGCGGCATATCACGGACCAGGGGTGGTAACCATCCAGACGGGCAAATACCTTACCACCTGGCTATGGGTTGTTTTTTCGCTTTTTATGGCAGACCGCCCGCTGCACGGATATAAATATATTTCTTTCTCACTTATGGTGTTAACAGTGTGTTGGTAAGGGATCCGTATACAGTCACAGATTTGTTATCTTTCTAGTGATATGTCAGGCCAAGTTTACATTTTCAATACGTTTATTATTAATATGTAAGTATTTAATAAGTTTGTTTGTATATAAATGTATATAAAAATGTTTTTATGTATTTAATAACAAAGATATTTTTAAATTATTATATTATATAGTAATTAAAATGGACTAGACTTAGGGCCGCTTGCATAACGATCGCCTTTAAACAAAGTTAGTTAATCATATTAAACTGCCTAAATACGTTTAACACGAAACGTATTGACAGTTCTATATATATAAATATATTTAGCGGCAAATTTTGCGTTGTGCGAGACGCTAATTGTATTGTGTTAAATTCGTTTTGTGTTTCTTAAATAAATTTAAGCAACGTTATGCAAGCGGCCCTAAGTTATACAAGAAAAAAACTAAGTTATAAATAAATTACAATAAGTATAGCTTACAATTTTTTTTAAAGTAATCCAAGTTATAAAAAACAAAATTATTTCTATATATTAATACGTGAAGCAAAAACATTGTACCCCGTTTTACGAAAATTGCGCTGACGGAGTATGAAATTTCGCACACTTATATTTTATATAGAGAAGAAGCGACGAATGCTAATATTTTTTTTAATTATGCATGAAAATACATTAAATCGATAAAAAATCATTACACACACTACCATGTATTTGACACACACACGCATATATATATATGTATGTATATATACTCTTTTGTTTATTGTTAAAGTCAAATTAATAGTGTAGCCTTGGCGAAAACTGTGATTATAGAAGTATAGACTTTGACATCAGAACCTTAATAATGTTCAAACTTATAATTTAAATTAATTATTAATTTCGACTACGGTCGACCACTAGTCAAATAAATAATAACATTTAAATGTTCTTAGAATATTGTACAAGCCTGCCCTTCTGTACCATAATTCTTTTTTCTTTCTCTCTTCATCCTAAGGTTGTCTGGAAGACACTGTTTGTGGTAAAATAGCCATTTTGTACCTAATTCTAAGCTGCTTTTATGTATAGTTTTGTATAATAAAGTATATTATATTCTATTCCATTTTATTCTATTCTACGTTTAATGGACGATTATCGTTCCTATGGCCGCTTCCTAAGTCAAACTACTGATGGCAAGGCAAGTGGATGAATAGTGAGCTAGTTAATTATAGGAATCGGCCACTAGACTTCCTTAATTAAAGGATTTGTTCGTGTAACCGTATGACGTTACTAATCTGTATATCATAATAATGACGCACGTGACCATTTTTTATATATGTACATTTAAATTAGAACCTGTAAAAACGCCTGAAGAGTCAATGAGTCGTTTTGATAGTTTTTTATACAGGCTCATGACCTCAGGACCCCATGGTCGAAGAGTTTTAACAGCAAACGGCACAAACGTATAACTCTCACTGAGGGTTGTTGTAAATCATTATCATAATATCAACATATTTAGTTATAACAATAAACATGCGTATAAATATTAGAACATTTATTTTTTCCTTGTTTATAATTTGTGTTAAGTGTCTTTTATTTTTTTTATTTACAATATTTAATAATTTGCAGAATTTATTTTACATATTTTGCCTATTCTAATGGTGGTCTAATGGTGTCGAAACTCTCGGGCCATGGGGTCCAGAAGCCCATCGCCTTTATCGAGACCTATCAAAACGGTTGATAGATGTCTCACGAAACCAAAATGCTGGCCTGTATTTTGGGCAACGCATAAGCATTGCCATACAACGTGGCAATGCGGCCAGCGTTTTGGGAACGTTCCCAACTGACTGTGATTGGGACCTATTTACCATTTGTAGTTTTTATCTTTTATAAATTAATCATTAATTAAATTAATTATTAAATCTTTTATTAATTAATTAAATTTTATAGATTAATTAAATCTTTTATTAATTTTATAAATTAATTATTAATATTATATATATATATATATTTATATATATATTTTAGTGTAAGGAGTATGTATGCGCGCCTAGTCGAAGAAAGGCTTGCAAAAGCGGACTTCTCCGACTTAGATGTGGATAATGACTGGGATAGTATGAAAGAAAGTATAGTGGAAAGCGCAAAAGAAGCATGTGGATGCGCGAAGAGGCACATAACAACGAAAGGTGATGAATGGTGGGACGCGGATGTTAAATCCAGCGTAGAGAGAAAGAGAAAAGCCTGGCTGGATTATGTTGCTTCCTTGCAACAGAATGACAGTATGAAAGAGATGAAGAAAGAAATTTATCGCCTCTGCAAGAATGAAACCAAAGCTTTAGTGAAAGAAAAGCGTGAAAGAATAAAATTGAAAGAAGAAGAGAAGCTGACGGAGAACTTCGAGGCGAATACCAAACTCTTTTGGAGAGAGGTTAAGAAGTCTCGGGGTTGTTCGTCAGCTTCCAGAATGGAAAGAATAAAATCTAAAGCAGGGGACGTTCTTGCTAACCCACAAGAGGTATTAGCGCGATGGAGTGAATATTTTAGAGAAATGTATGATAATATCCCGGATGCTGGCACCACGACTGAGTCTGTGACCGACTCCGAGGAGTCAGCATCCGAGATCACTTTGGAAGAGATCGAATGGTCGATAAGAAGTCTGAAAAATGGAAAGGCAGTAGGAATCGATAGTGTGTCTGCTGAGATGATCAAATCTGGTGGAACCTGCGTCCGGGACGCTTTCCTGTCCTTATGCAACTTGTGCTGGAGGACGGGAAAGGTTCCCAAGGACTGGAGGCGCGCTGTCATCGTGCCCTTGTATAAAGGCAAGGGGTCACGTATGGAGTGCGCCAGCTACAGGGCCATCAGTTTGATCAGCACAGCATCTAAAGTGTATGCGAAGATTATTGAAAAGAGAATGAGAGTTGTATCCGATGGATTACTGTGGGATGCACAAGGTGGTTTCAGAAATGGAAGGGGATGTATGGATCAAGTTTTCTCTCTCCGCAATATCGTAGAGAAGCAGCTGGCTATGGGCCGGAAGGTTTTCTGCGGTTTTGTGGATCTAGAGAAAGCATTTGACAGGGTTGTGCGGAAGGACCTCTGGGACATATTGCCCGGATATGGGATTAATGGCCAATTGATGCGTGCTGTGCAGTCCACTTACGAGGGCTGTATGGCATGCGTGCGGGTGGAAGGCAGCCTGTCGCCCTGGTTTGACGTCAATATTGGCGTCCGCCAGGGCTGCGTGCTGTCGGCTTTGCTGTTCATCCTATATCTGGACGATTGTCTCCAGAGAATAAGATTGATGGATGTTGGGGTGCGGATGAGTGATCTAGTTGTAAGCACCTTGCTTTATGCGGATGATGCCGTGCTTTTAGCCGAATCGCCATCAGAACTGCAAACACTAGTCACAATGATGAAAGATGACTGTCAGGCGAGAGGCTTACATTTGAATGCGAAGAAAATAAAGGTTATGGTGTTTGAAAGAGAAGAAACCAGAACGAATGCAAGGATAATGGTCGATGATGTTATGCTAGAGCAAGTGAATGAGTTTGTATATCTTGGATGTGCTTTTAGCAGGGATGGAAGGTACACCGCTGATATAGAAAGAAGAGTGAATTTGGGGAATAGTGTGAATGGAGCGTTAGGTAAACTTCTAGGCGCTAAGAACCTCAGCCAGAAGGCCCAGCTCGCCGTACACAACGCGGTGCTGGTACCTACGCTCACGTATGGATGCGAGAGTTGGGTATGGAAGAGAGAGCATGAAAGTAGAGTAAACGCGGTCGAGATGCGAGCACTGCGCAAAATCTGCGGAGTGACGCTCGCGGACCGCGTTCGTAATACCGAAGTAAGAAAGAGAGTTGGTCTGAAAGAGAGTGAGAGAGAGAGGGGTGAAGGTAAGGAAAGGAATGCTCCGGTGGTTCGGGCATGTGGAAAGAATGCATGATGAAAGAATGACTAAACAGATATACAATGCAAAAGTGGATGGATGCAGAAGTCGTGGAAGGCCACGACACACCTTCCATGATCAAATTGATCGTGTACTAGCAGAAGGTGATGTCAGGAGCCTTAAGAACAGACGAGTGTGCATGACAAGAGTTATGAATGTCAAAGAGGCAAGTGAGGTGTGTAAGAATAAGCCTAAATGGCACTCTGTTGTTCGTGCCTACCCCGCAAGGGAACTGGCGTGAAGTTATGTATGTATGTATGTATATATATATTGTGTATATATATATATATATATATATATATATATATATATAAACAAATTAAAATTAAACTATAAAATCTAGTGCCAGACCGCTGCCAGTTGGAAATGTTTCCAAAAGACTAGCTACATTACCTCGCTGTATCGCAATGCTAATACGTTGTGCGAGGTATAGACCAGGCGTTTCACTGTCTCGATAAAGTTTGTGCGCCTCAGGTCCCCATGGTCCCAGGGTCTCGACCCCAAAATCCGCAAATATGTAACCATTTCCGATAGCGGAATATTTGCGGCATTTTAGGGCGGCGAGAGCGAAATGGAGATTATGGAAGCGAGAGTTGGGTATGGAAGAAAGAGCATGAAAGTAGAGTAAACGCGGTCGAGATGCGAGCACTGCGCAAAATCTGCGGAGTGACGCTCGCGGACCGCGTTCGTAATACCGAAGTAAGAAAGAGAGTTAGTCTGAAAGAGAGTGTCGGGGTGAAGGTAAGGAAAGGAATGCTCCGGTGGTTCGGGCATGTGGAAAGAATGCATGATGAAAGAATGACAAAACAGATATACAATGCAAAAGTGGATGGATGCAGAAGTCGTGGAAGACCACGACACACCTTCCGTAATCAAATTGATCGTATACTAGCAGAAGGTGATGTCAGGAGCCTTAAGAACAGACGAGCGTGCATGACAAGAGCTATGAATGTCAAAGAAGCGAGTGAGGTGTGTAAGAACAAGCCTGAATGGCGCTCCGTTGTTCGTGCCTACCCCGCAAGGGAACTGGCGTGAAGCTATGTATGTATGTATTTTAGGGCGGCTTATAACCCATAAACGTCCCACTGCTGGGCTTAAAGCTTCTCATTATGGGGCGAGTTTCGTTATGGTGTTTCCTTCATCCAGGGCCGACCGCGGTGCGATATAATAAATTGTTACACGAGAGATGAAGGTGACCTACTTAGGCATGAGATGGTTAAGCGCACGAGGGTTAGCCAGGGCATTGCTTAAAAAGGGATATTACACTATTGAAGAATATTTAAATGACAAACTTAATTCAAATAGTAGCTCGCTCTAGCTTCTCATACTATCGTCTTTATAACGTTTTAATCTTGACAAACATATAAGAAGGAATTTATGGAGATATGTTACAGTATATACTTTTAGTAGGTACGTCTCGGCATTATTATAAGGGCAATAATATTCTTCTGTAGTATTTGTATTTGTTTGTTAGTAATAATAGTCTTTGTCTTACTAAGTATGTAGTTTGCTATAACTCCATTAATTTTGTAATATATTTCTGTATGAAACTTATATAAAAAAGATCTTGAAATATAAATTAAGTAAGAAATATAAAGAAAAACAATTTTTAGCTAGACTTGTTGATGGGGAGTTTCGTGCCGCTTCTCCTTATTTGATGAGAAAGATATATGATTACTTATACTATACTAAAACTATGTACTTATGCATAACTTAAATGATTTAGAGAAGTAAATATAACGAAGACAATACAATAAAACATATAAGGAGCAAATTTATGATGCAAGTGCGATACCCACTAAGCTACCACTACTAACTGTTGGATTACCCAACATTCACAATATTTAGTTTACTTGCAACACTGATTCTGCACAAGCAACCCTAAAAACCCCATCCGTTGTTACATCCCTTTTGTCTCCCACCCCTTCTCCTTCTGCCTCCAACCGTTGAGAGCAATACACGCAATTTACAGTTCGCTCCGTGCCTTTTTTATTTATAATCAGCCCTTAATTTAAGTGAAATTAAATTAAAATACAGTCAAATCTAACACTAACTGTTTACATAATAATAAAAAAACATTATCATACTAGAATGATGCAATATTTATTTTTTATTCTCAAATGTTTCAATAAGATTGCTTTGTCATTGTGTGTGTCAGAAGCGCAGAAGCTAGCAATGCGGTAGATGGTACACCTAATGGAAAGTGGTTACTGTTGCCTGTAGGCGGGAAGCCAACACAATGTCATACTTTAAAATGGAATGACGGGAATGGGATAGAAAGTTGGGATAAAGGCCATGGAATATAGGAGTCAGAAGAGAGGAATAGAATGACATGGAGGTGATCGAATAGGTATATAGAAGTTAGGATAGAGGCACTAGGGCATCGGAACTCTCACACGCCGCACGAAACACGATTAGCTACCTACCGTTTGACTACAGTTTGATTGGCTACCATTTGATAACTATAATTTGTGAAAGTGTGGTATCGTACCGATTGAGCCCTAATAGCTATAATCAAGACAATAATGATACAATCACTAAGCTACCACTACTCGTTAACTGTTTATATAATAATAATAAAACATTATCATACTACAATGATGCAATGTTCATTTTTTATTCTCAAATGTTTCAATGAGAGATTACTTTGTCATTGTGTGTGTCAGAGGCGCAAGATTACTTTAATGTTTTCATTGTGATGCTAACAAACTGGTAAATAGTACACCTAATGCAAAGTGGTTACTGTCGCCTGTAGGCGGGAAGCCAACACATTGTCATACTTAAAAATGGGATGAAGGGAATGGGATAGAAAGTTGGGACAAAGGCCATGGAATATAGGAATCAGAAGGGAGGAATGGAATGTCAATGAGATGATCAAATAGGTATTTAGAAGTTGAGATAGAGGCAATGGGCTGTTGGAACTTTCACTAACTGCACGAAACACGATTAGCTACATACCGTTTGACTACCGTTTGATTGCCTACCATTTGACAACTATAATTTATGAGAGTGTGGTATCGTACTGATTGAGCCCTAATAGTTACAATCAAGATAATAATAATACAAGTGCGTCCATCCACTAAGCTACCACTACTCGTTAACTGTTTACATAATAAAAAAGGACATTATCATACTACAATGATGTAATGTTTATTTTTTATTCTCAAATCTTTAAATGAGTCATTGTATGTCAAAGGCGCAAGATTACTTGAATTTTTTCATTGCGAATCTGGCAAACCGGTAGATGGTACATCTAATGCAAAGTGGTTACTGTCGCCTATAGGCGGGAAGCCAACTCCTTGTCATGTTTTAAAACGGAATGGAGGGTATCGGATAGAAAGTTGGGATAAAGGCCATGGGATACAGGAATCAGAAGGGAGGAATGGCGACATCGAGATGATTGAATAAGTATATAGAAGATGGGATAGAGGCAATAGGCCGTCGGAACTCTCAATCACCACACGAAACACGATTAGCTACCTACCGTTTGATTGTCTACCATTTGACAACTATAATTTGTGAGAGTGTGATATTGCATCGATTAGGCCCTAATAGCTATAATCATGATAATAACTCCACCATTGCTCTACCACATAAAAAAAATAGACAAAGTCGCCCGCAGCTGGTAGTATTTTACACTGAATTCAAGTAATACTTTATTGCCCACCAAATAAACAACTACAAAAATTACTATTTCAATACTATTTATTTTTTATTCTTTTAATTGAAAGGGGCTTCGAATTTCGGTTATGTCAGCCCCATCGTACCTATTCTTAATTTATTATACTTACATTCAAGTAACATAAAATTTGTATGAAATTTAATGTGTCTGTGACAATGTTTGTGATGAGTTCCCCGCAGACAAGGAGCTCATCACAAACTTGTACATCGTTCTAGCTTCTTGAGAAGCAGGAGATACCAAAATATTAAATACTAGCGGCCCGGCGCGGTTTCACCCGCGCTCTGTCCCGCTTCCGTGGTATATAGCGTCATGTTATATAGCCTATGGCACTCCCTGTTAACGTAGCTTTCGAACAGTAAAAGAATTTTTAAAATCGGATTAGTAGATCCAGAGATTACAACGTCACAAACTCACAAACTTTACCTCTTTATAATATTACTAGCTGCTCGGCGCGGTTTCACCCGCGCTCTGTCCCGCTCCCGTGATATATAGCTTCATGTTATATAGCCTATGGCACTCCCTGTTAACGTAGCTTTCGAACAGTAAAAGAATTTTTTAAATCGGATTAGTAGATCCAGAGATTGCCCCCTACAACGTCACAAACTCACAAACTTTACCTCTTTATAATATTAGTATAGATTATTATAAGTACAAGTATATATGTATAGATTGTACACAAGTCCAATCTCTCCCGATTTAATCCTGCGCATAACTTAATTCTGGCTGCCTCGTTCCGAACACATTCCATGAGAATGTGGATTACATCTTCAACTATATTGCCAGTTAAACAATTTTCGGAATCAGACTTTTTCATTAAGAATCCAAACTTTTTCAGTGGCATCTGTCCGAAAATTAACCTGTGTGCAACTTTAGTTTGGTGCCTGCTTAATGTGTTATGCATGTACCATGAAACCTGAGAAGGCTGATTACAATATTATCTTGGTAAAAATAATAGACAGAGTATTCTCTTCAAAGGCAACTACTTTAAAGAATAATCTAAACCATAATTTCTCAACATGGTCGCGTTTGTATTTGACGGGGGTCGCAGTCTCTTAAAAAAATTAGACCTGTGGCGTTCTTCGACGCAACTATTAATATTTAGTACTGACAACACTAGGACGGCCATTTTAGGCAACACAGGGTTTCAATACCTCAATTTGACAGCTGCACACAAGGGGCTTGATCAAAACAATTCAATTCAATTTATTTAATGCGAAAATGGGTATACAAAAGGTGTTAAATTTAACAAAGTACAGCTCTCCAAATTCCGCCTTTCGGCATGCATAATTATGTATAAGTATCCTGCTTACAAAGTCAATTATAAAATATTTATCTTATTATTTATTTAATTATTTACTTAATAAAATGTCAACCAATAAATTATAAATTTGTGTATTAAATTATGATTATGTCAATTAAAATTCATACAATTTATATTATAGTTTTGTCATTTATTATTATGTGGCAATGTTATTATTGTGTTCGTAGCATAAAAAGATATGTAAACCAATCGGAATAAATTATACCTAGTGATAAATCGTGTGTTTAATATTTCCTGTATCGCATAACAAGTAAGGGAGCCCTCAATAACCAAAACGTCGTATAAACGTCCTTTGAGGTTCCAAAGACCTATATACAAATGAAATGTACAAATAAACTATTAATCAAAATATTATTATTAATTCGCAGTGAAGGGGTCACAAGACTTTTCACGTAACTTTTTGATTTTTTCGTGGGTCGCGACCTTAGACCATTCAACCAATGGACGAGCCTCGTATGAGCATACCCCTCTGCCAAGGTATAAGATTATAAAATCTCACGCGTTTATAAAAACTAGTTCAATAATCGATTTCTAACAGTCTTAGTATTGTTATCGCTGTGTGAGGAGCTCCTCAAAAAGCCAACATGTGCTGTTAACGTGTGCGATAAGAAGTCAAATACCTCAAATCTAGAAAAAGATGGTGTAACATTTCACATGTAAGTATTTTTTTGTGTAATTATTGCTTATTTTTAATAAAATAACTTATAGTTGTTTATTAAACTTGATGTCTAGAACATCGATTCTATAATCGAATTAATGAAACATTTCGCATCGACTTCCGCCGAATCTCTGTTTTACTTTGAACTGTTACTGTGAAGAAAATGAGTCTATATTTGTATAACAATGTCCAAATAACAAAATATTGATAAGTGTTACGCGTCTCTAGCGCACTCCCCACGAGACTAATGCGAAATCCTTAAAGAAATTATAGCCCTTATTGCGTTTGAGACTAATTTGAAATTTGAATATCGAAGTTTGTTTTTTTGCTACACGAGACTACGTATAGTGATAATAATCTGTACATATAACTCCGTGTCGATATCGATAAAACTACCTTTGATACAGTTAGTCGAAAATATGATTACGTTATACTAATAATGACCCATTTTTAGGGTTCTATTGTAAAATAAGGAACCCTTATAATTTCGTGGTGTCCGTCTGTCCATCTATTTTGCGAGATTAGATCTACACTGCTGAAATTTGGTACATTTAACTATAACCGATACTAGGAAAAATATTTAAATGCTGTGGGGTATCGTTATATGTATTATTAATAGATTTAGATAAAAAAATCAGGTAGAGTAATCATCTGCATTAGTTTGTTACATTAAACAAAAATAATATAACTTGAATATACTTCTATATTTTGCAGATTTCCAAAAGATACTGTATTAAAAAACAAGTGGACACAATCGTGCAAGAGAAAGCGAAATTGGGAACCTACTCGTACAAGCACTATTTGTTCTGTACATTTTGATCGGTCTCAATTCCAAAGTTTGGCTAATAAACGACGAAAATTGATAGATAATGCAGTACCGACACTATTTTTATCAGATACCAAAAATGAAATCCTAGAGGAAAGCCAACTTCCAGGAACTTCGCAATATGTACCATCCATTGTAAAAAATGATGTAAATGTGGAGAGCAATATTGAATTAACTCCAAGGAAAAAGAAAATGAGAAAGAAAATTGAATTTCAGGCCAAAAAAATAAAAAGTTTGCAATCAAAAACTAGATATTTGAAAAAAAAAGTAGCTTCTCTACAGGAAATTTTGAAGACATTAAATGAAAAATCTCTCATTGACAAGGAACAGAAACTATTATTACAGAATATTGGAGTAACTAACGAAGAACTATTGAAAAGACAGATGACTAATGCAGTAACAGGAAAGACATCACGAAAACCTTTTTCGCCAGAGCTACGTTGCTTTGCGCTCAACTTGAATTATTATTCACCAAAAGCCTACAAATATATCAGAAAGGTTTTTACGACCGCATTACCGCATCCTCGAACGTTAACGAAGTGGTATGCTACTGTAGACGGGAGACCTGGATTTACTCAAGAATCATTAAACGTTTTAAAACATGTGCAGGAGAGCAGCCCGGATAAAAAAATTTACTGTTCACTTGTCATTGATGAGATGAAAATCAAACATAGTCCTGAATGGCATCCTAAATCTGAACGGTATTACGGTTACGTTGACTATGGTTTTGATAATATTACTGAAAATAACGAAGAAGCTACAGATGCTTTAGTGTTTTTATTAGTAGGTATAAATACTACTTGGAAGTTACCATTAGGTTACTTTTTAGTTAAAGGAACACCTGCCGTTCTTAAAGCCCGATTGGTAACTAAAGCATTAGAGCTCGTTGGTAATACAGGAGTCGAAATTAAAGCACTGACCTGTGACGGAACTAAGTCCAATATTGCTATGGCTGAAGAATTGGGCTGCTGCATAGACCCTGATAATTTACAGACAAAAATACTTGACCCTACTTCTGGTCAACAAGTTCATTTCTTTTTAGATCCTTGTCATATGTTAAAATTAATACGAAACACGTTTGAGCATTACAAATATTTCATAAACAATTCGGGCGAAAAAATTCAATGGAATCACATATTAAAATTACATGAAGTACAAGAAGAGGAATTATTTTATTTAGCGAATAAATTGAGATCAAATCATATTTATTTCAAATCAAAAATTATGAATGTTCGTCTAGCAGCTCAACTCTTCAGTGAAAGTGTAGCCGACGCTATTACGTTTTGTGAAGATCTCAAATTGCCCGGTTTTGTAAATGTTCACCCAACGGCAGAGTTTTTGAAAATCATAAATGACGTTTTTGATATTTTGGACTCCAAAACGCCCGCCGTTATGCCGTCGAGATGGGGGCGTGGCGTGTTCCGCGCGCGCTCACCTCCTCCCACGCTCGGATTAAATATTTTTTAAACATTACTAATTGACATGTAACCTCGATAACTCGCCTCGCAATAACCCCGCGAAAAATACCTTTTGAAAACATATACAACTAGAGGCAAATAATAAATTAGCTTTTCTGGATGTGCTCATCCTAAGGAACCCTGACAATACTCTTGGTCATACGGTGTATAGGAAACCTACCGTGGGCAAATCTTTGTTTCAGAGAGCACAGAAAATTTGTGACGAGAACCACATAGCTGGAGAGCTTCAGCATGTCAAGCGAGTTCTACAACGCAATCAACTGAAGACTCAACACCAACGTCACAAAGGCCCCAAACCACCTTCAGTTGAGCGGTGCCCTGCTACCCTACCCTACATCAAGGGGGTCACAGACAGAATTGGCCACATCCTCAGGCGAGCTTCAATCAAAACATATTTCAAGCCGCAGAAAAAGATTACCCAATTTGTGAGACCTGTGAAATGCAATATCCCACTCCAGGATGCAGGGATCTACAAGCTTGATTGTGAGTGTGGATTGTCATACATTGGGCAAACAAAGAGGAGCATAAAAACACGAGTAAAAGAACACATTGCTGACATGAAACACACAAGGTCTACGAAGTCTGCGATCAGTGAACACACGCTGGATAAACCCAACCACTACATCAGATTCGATAACCCACAAATCCTCGCAAAAGAGAATCGTTTCATACCTAGAATGATACGTGAGGCTATTGAAATCAAAAAACACCCAAATTTCAATAGAGAAGATGGTTGGCAAGTACCACCTGTTTGGGATCCAATTATCAAAACTATTAAGACCCAAACCCAAACCCGGTAGTAAATTAGATTAGGCTCCCATAGAGTAAATAATAACCATAAACAAAATTAAAATTAAATAATTAAAATTAACAAGTTGGCGGTAAGCTAAATAAAACTTTAACAATACTCGTTGACACTTGACATCTTTGTCTTCCGTGATCACGGCCACTGAAAAGTGGCCGAAACGTCGGAAAAACCAAAATCAAATAAAATTACCGCGCTTAAAACCGTTAAAACGTAGTTTTATTATGTAACTTCGAGTCAAACCGTGATCATAGCTGCTGTAAAGTAGCCGAAACGTTGGCAAAATAAATAAATATCGCGCTTAAAACTGTAAATAATGTAGTTTTATTATGTGTAATAGTCGCGAATTTCTAAGAAAATACTATAAAATAAACAAATTAAACTTATACTTTAGTTTTATTCCACTGTCATCATATCTGTAGTATTCAAAATTATTATTCCTAGTAAAAATATCGACATTAAAGTATCGATATTTAACTATCCCTATGAAAGTCACAGTTTTGTACAGTAGTAATACCAGCATTTTTACCACAAAATATAGGGCATTTAAATTACGTTGCAAGTAAATATTTGAATTATATGTACATAATTATATATTATGTTCATGGATGTTTTTAGCGATTAGGATTTACGTAAAACTGTGAAAGTGTTAATATCACACATCACAATTTTCATCACACAATAACTAAGATCTTATTTCCGACTAGTGCTAGTTTAATAAATCATCAATGTGGTACTGTTTAATTATTACAATATTCAAATTTATTTCATAATCCAACATTATAATAAACATTCATAATGAATTTTTAGTAAATTATGATTAAATTACGAGGAAAATTGAATAATGATATGGCATTCTCTTGTATTTTGAAATGTGTGAGTCGTCTTTGTGTGCGTAATGAGTGTAAATATACGCTGTCTCTAAACTAGTGTTGAAGATTTGTACATGTATGCGTTTCTGACAACACAAGTAATATTATGGTGTGATGCGATTATTTCAATGTGTGCTTTACTCTTCCCCCCGCAGCAAATGACTGAACTGTTTGTTAGCAAAATTAGACGCGAACCTTGTCCTTTGGTTGAATGGTCTAAGGTCGCGACATACAAAACGTTGATTTAAACTAATCTTGCGGTGTAGGTGGTCCAGTGTAAATATGACATAAATACACAAATTAAATACATATAAACAATGAGGATGCCTGCTATCTTATTATCAGCCAAGGGCCACTGCGATCAATAATAGTGCTGTTGATCGAAGAAGGGCCAAGAGCAAGTCATCAAACTTGAGCGTCTTTAAAATGTTTGTATTAAATTCATATTTGGATAAAAACAATATGACCACATTTCTGAATATCGCAAAAACCTCAAGTAGCTACGCCGCGTAAAAACTCTAGGTACTAGTAGCTCTGTTACATACATAAAAATGTAATTAGGTGTTTTATAATATATAAACCTTCGATACTTTAGTTTCTTATTCAATTCACTACAATGAAACTAAGTCTATTATTTTTATGTTTAAGGCTTGGCAACTAGGCCTTTAAGCCAGGCGCCGTTGTATTGTGGGCTACAATCGACATCATTCAACGGAGTTTTTGTGAAAACTTGAAAGGCCACATTTGGCTATATAGTTCACATTTCTCGCAAAAACACATAATTACTACTCAAAAACTATCAATATCCTACAACTATTGTTCATGTTAGAGTAATTTTACACATTTTTAGAAAATAAAACTGCACAGCACAACGTCTCCTTTCAGTTCCCGCCAAAAACTCTAAAACTAAGTCTATATAGCACTGCTGCACAGCAAAACATAAAGAAAAGTCACAGCCGACCTGATTTGACGTACCTAATACGTAACGAATGACATGTGGGCAACGTGACAACGTATTTGTTATTGACTTACAGCGATGGTTGTCTATATTGCGATTGCAGCGCCATCTATTTTGTTAATCCGTCTATTCTAAGGATATGTCTTCATTTATGGGGAGAAAAAGTATCCTAAGTTACGCCCCGGGATATAAGACAGCTCTATGTCGAGTTTCATTTAAATCCGTTCAGTAGTTTTCACGTGATGCTCTAACAGACAGACAGAGAAACATTCGAAAAATTGCATTTTTGGAATCTCCTGGTCCGAAGTTCTCTTGATTTTTTTCACATTTTTAAACGCATTGTACAAACTCGAACCATTTACAGATTTATTATAGTATAGAAGATAGATAGATTAGTAAACAGTATAAGAATTACGCATTACTAGTGGTCGCCCGTGGTCGAAATTCAACCATAATAATCAATATTATAAGTTTGAACATTATTAAGGTTCTGTTGTCAAAGACTATACTTCTATAATCACAGATTTCGCCAAGGCTACACTGTTCATTTGACTTTAACAATAAACAAAAGATTATATATGCGTGTGTGTGTCAAATACATGGTAGTGTGTGTAATGTTTTTTTTTATTGATTTAATGTATTTTTTATGCATAATTTTAGAAAAGTATTAGCATTCTTCACTCTTCTCTATATAAACTATAAGTGTGCCGTGTGCGAAATTTCATGCTCCTCCGTTCGCGCAATTTTCGTAAAAAGGGGTACAAAGTTTTTGCTGTGTTTTTGCTTCACGTATTAATATAATGTCAGGAGCCTTAAGAACAGACGAGCGTGCATGACAAGAGTTATGAATGTCAAAGAATCAAGTGGTGTGTAAGAATAAGCCTAAATGGCGCTCTGTTGTTCGTGCTTACCCCGCAAGGGAACTGGCGTGACGTTATGTATGTATGTATTAATATAATTATTCTCCTTAGTAACTGTCGGCTTACTAATAGGGCATTATTGACACAATCTAATTAGCAGTGCTTTTTATATAGCTGAACTAGAAAAGGTTATAAAGGCACGACTCGTTCACACCAGTTAGTAATAAAAACAATCAAACGAAATACACATGGAATATTTTCGTAGACATTCAAATATTTGCAATAAGCCATTTGGGTTGCCAACGTAAGTATAATATTACTATATCAGATAATACAATAAAATGCCTATAAAAAAATAATATGTTAATGTTGCCAGTTATAAAAAATGAGAGTGATTTTGATATTTCTTTAATTATTTTTAATGAATTAATCGTGTGGTGTAAGTGTTTTCATATTGAATGAAATAATAATGAATTGTTGAAAGTCCTTCAGAGAGCTGTCGTGTATCTGTCTCCTTTTGTAGAGCGGCACCAGGTTGGTAGCACCTTTGGTGTTGCAAATGTTCATAGGCGATGGTAACCGCTTTCCATCAGGTGGGCCGTCTGCCTTACTGCTGAACTCATGTAAAGAAAAACATTAAAGCCAGCGAAGCTGCGAGTAAAAGCGACTTCATCATATATGTGTGTGTGTGTGTGTGTGTGTGTGTGTGTGTGTGTGTGTGTGTGTGTGTGTGTGTGTGTGTGTATGTGTGTGTGTGTGTGTGTGTGTGTGTGTGTGTGTGTGTGCGTGCGTGCGTGCGTGAGTGCGTGCGCGCGTGCGCGCGTGAGTGCGTGCGCGTGCGCGCGTGTGCGCGTGTTATGGACATCCCATATACACACGTATAGGATCGACGGGCGCTTCGTTGACCGTCACACTAAAACTAGCAATTAGACTAACGAGACGTGTATCATAAGTTTATATATGTAAAGATATCAAAATAAATAATAATCAAACTAGAAGTCTTTAACTGGCGCATTCTAAGCGGATAAAGGATTTGAAACTTTTAAAAATCAAAAGTTTCCGAAGTTCAACCTCGCTTCAGAATGCGGCTATGGGTTATTTTCCTGTGAGTCTTTTCCATTACTTTTTTTGTGACTTTGTGCTTTATCGAGAACTTCAGTATTAATTTATTAATTAATCATTAATTAAATAAGTGTTAATGCAAATTTTCTGTTTACATAATTTGTTATTAGGGCGATTTATTCGTCTATATAATAAAATACATTTTATGATAACGTTGGATCCGTTTTGTAGAGTTATATTATAATTAGTTATCAGTATATAATACTAAAGAAAACGTTCATTATTATTATTAATTGAAAATTACTAAGGATATTATTGTTTCATTTAATTTTTTTTTATATATTTTATTATTCCATAATAATAATGGAAGCAAATGGTAACCAATTAAATAGTATTAAGGCATCTGTGGAAATTATTCCTAATTATGACGGGAATCCTCACCAGTTATACCGATTTATATCCTCTTGCGAAACAATACTTTCACAGTATTATGACGTTACTGTGTCTGAGAATTTTAACAATCAATACATTTTACATAGCATTCTTAATAAACTTAAAGGTAAAGCCGAAGAAGTAGTTAACATCCACGGTGTTTCATCTTGGGATGTTATAAAATCAGTTCTCCTTAGAAATTTCGCTGATCAAAGAGATGAAAATTGTCTTTGCCGAGACTTAGTATCGATGCTACAGGAAAATGAGTCCGCTCATAATTTTTACAACAGATGTATGCACTTGCTGAATATTATAATTAATCATGTAAATCTTCATGAAACGATTTCAAATGTTATTGACTGTAAAAGACAATTTTTTACAGCTCAGACCTTGAAAACATTTTTAGCTGGCCTTAAAGAACCATTAGGCACTACTATTAGAGCTATGAAACCAGTTGATTTACCTACAGCTTTACAATATATTAAAGAAGAAGAAAATATATACTATCTGCAAAAAAGTAATTTTGCACCGCAAAATAAGCCCAACCAATTCTCTCAATTTTTCAAACCAATTCATAATACAAATAAACCTTTTCGATTCCCTAACTTTAGAAATCAACAATTTTCATCTCCTATGCAAAACAATTACAGAGCTTCTTCGGGTAATTCAAACAGAATAAATATGGGTTTTAGGCCTAGGTATCCGTACAACGGCCAACAGAGACCCCAAAATATACAAATACCGGAACCAATGAGTGGTATTTCGTACCGTTCTGCACAAATGCCGCTGCAAACCTATACCCCGAATATAAATTACCACAGTGTAAACGAACCTCAACAAGTAAAAATTTCAAATTTTAATAATAATCAAGCATCTTTCCGTACCTACCCGGAAGTTTACCAACTTGATAGCACTCAATCGGTAAACGAAATATCTACAGAGCTGTTAAAACCAGTAAATAGCTGCCAAAATTTTCAACAGGATGCGAACAACAGGCACCAATTTTGACGGAAATTAATTTTCATATTAAAAGGCAACTGCCATACATTGAAATTAAAAATCCTCCCCTTAAACTATTGATAGACACTGGAGCAAACGAGTCATTTTTATCCCCAGAAGTAACACAAATGTGTTATCCACATATTGAGTTGAATTATGAACCATTCTCAGTGACGAACATTAATTGCACCACACAAAATTATTACTCTATATACATCCCGATGTTTTTCGAATTTAACGAAAGCAATATTTTTAAATTCTATATATATAAGTTTCACGACGTTTTTGACGGCCTTTTAGGCTATGAAACGTTAAAATCATTAAAATGTAAAATAGATCTGGAAAAAATATATTTAATAACACCTTTTGCGAAAATTCCAATAAAAATTATAGACTCGAATTCAAACAATCTCTTTGAAGCCCTAATTAAAGCAAATTGTTCAAAATTTGTTAAAGTTCCCGTAACTATTCAAAATGATGAAATCTTTGTGCCTCAGATAAGTATAAACAAATGCAACATTCCGTCAACGATAACACAGGCCAAGGCCGGGTATGCACACCTGCAAATTTGCAACCCAACCAACTATGATATCATTGTAAGTTTAAACTCACCACTTAAGGCGCGTACACTTCATAACAACTTTAATATATTTAATATCGAAACTTTTAGTGATAAAAATGCAAATATAGAATCTTTAATTAAATTAGACCATTTAAATAGTGAGGAAAGATATAATATTTTACGTTTATGTCAATCTTATAGCGACATTTTTTATGATGAAAATACTCCTCTAACTTTCACTAATAAAATTAAACATGAAATTAATACTACTGATGAAATACCTATATTTACCCGTTCTTATAGATATCCTTATGTACATAAAATGGAAGTAAAAAAACAGATAAATTCGATGCTAAACCAAAATATTATCAGACCATCTAACAGTCCATGGTCATCACCAATCTGGATAGTGCCTAAAAAATCGGACTCTACGGGCGAACCTAAATGGCGACTCGTCGTAGATTATAGAAAATTAAACGAAAAAACTATTAATGACAGGTATCCCATGCCCAATATTGAAGAAATATTAGACAAATTGGGCCGTTGTCAATATTTCACAGTGCTTGACCTTGCGTCTGGGTTTTTGCAAATTGAAAATAATCCTAAAGATATACCAAAAACAGCATTTAGCGTCGATGATGGTAGTGGATGTCAAGGACATTACGAATACTTAAGAATGCTATTTGGCCTTAAAAATGCGCCTTCGACTTTCCAACGTGTTATGGATAGTGTGCTACATGGCCTTAAGAATGTCATGGTATATATGGATGATATCATCGTTTTTTCAACATCATTGCCTGAACATATTCAATGTTTACAGGATGTTTTCCAAAGGTTGCGAGAGGCTAATTTTAAGCTTCAACTTAGTAAATCCCAATTCATGAAAAGAGAAATTTCATTCTTAGGTCACGTTGTTACTACAGAGAGAGTGAAACCAGACCCTAATAAAATAAAAGCTATCCAACTATATCCTCTACCATGTAACGCAAAGGAAATAAAATCTTTTCTTGGATTATTAGGATACTACAGAAAGTTTATTCCAAATCTCGCGCAAGTAACCAAACCTATGACCGCATGTTTAAAAAAAGGCGCGAAAATAGAACTGACCCCAGATTATATTAACTGTTTTAAACATTGTCAGAATTTACTTATTAATGATCCCATCTTGCAGTACCCTAACTTTGAAAAAGATTTTAACTTTTTTTTTTTATTGCTGGAGTTCAGCAGACAGGCAGACGGCCCACTCGATGGAAAGCGGTTACCATCGCCTATGGACATTTGCAACACCAAAGGTGCTACAAATGCGCTGCTGCTCTCTTAAGGGAAACTGGAACCTGGTCACTAATGCCGGAACACAACTCAAGTTTGTTATGGCGACATACTTTAGACCAGGGGTGGTAGCCATCCAGTCGGGCAAATGCCCTACCACCTGGCTGTTGGGTTGTTTTGTCGCCTCTTACGACAGGCCGCCCGGCCGCAGGAAATTGTATTCTTTCTCCGTTCCTGCACGGATAAGATAACTTACGGACAGACGCATCAAATTACGCCATCGGTGCAGTGTTATCGCAAGGCGTTATAGGTTCGGATAAGCCAGTCGCCTATGCGTCACGCACACTTAATAACACTGAAAGCAAATACAGTACTATCGAGAAAGAACTACTCGCGATAGTCTGGGCTACAAAGTACTTTCGGCCTTATCTCTATGGCCGACGATTCAATATTATTACCGATCATAAACCTCTCGAATATTTATTTAACACAAAAGAACCTAATAGTAGACTAACTAGATGGAGATTAAAACTCGAAGAGTTTAATTATAAAATAATTTATAGAAAAGGGAACTCTAACTCTAACGCAGACGCTTTATCTAGAATTGAAATACATAATAACAATATTGACTCAGTTTCCAGTTCTAGTTCTGAAGATAATTTGCCATTGGCTACTTGGAGGAACTGCTCAGAGTTACAAGAGCTAGATAGCTCTGACGATGACAATATACCCTTGTCTACGTTTCAAAATCGCCCCGATTCAGAAAACAAGTATAGTTCTGATGAAGGTAATACAACCTAATATACCGCCAGGTTCAAAATCCCCAGAAAATAGCGATCTAGCTTCATCTATGATAGTAAATCAGTCTGAAGTCCAGCACGTATGTGAGACTGTCTACGATGATATTAATAACACAGTTCACACCGAACTTGAAAATCCTATTTTAGAAATACCAATAACTGAAAAACAAATAAACAAATTTGATAATCAATTATTTATAACTCCGGTATATCATTCACCTTGTACACCTAAAACTATAAATATTTTTACTGGTAAAAAAAGAGTCCTAGCCCAAATTGATTTAAATAATATCGATAGTAGTATAAAACAACTGTTTACCGAATACATTAAAACCGGCGTTAAGTATGGCATTTATGTTTCAGACAGTAAGCTTATTTCAATAATTACAACTTCTCTCCAAAAATCATTTCAAAGTTCTTCCTATTCATTAACATTTTCCAAAAATTTCGTGGAAGACGTAGTTGACTGCGATAAACAATTTCAAATAATTAAACATTTTCACGAAGATAATACGAACCATAGGGGAATATTGGAGGTAGAGCAAAGAATAAGACAAAATTACTATTGGCCTAATATAAAAAAACATATTACGGAATATATAAACAACTGTGAAACTTGCCAAGTTAATAAGTATGAAAGGATTCCAAATAAGCAACTATTTCAAAGTTCACCAATACCAGAAAAGCCATTTGATACTTTACACATAGATACGCTTACAGTCGATCGACAAAAATTCCTTACTATTATTGATGTATTTTCGAAATATGCACAAGCATATCCTTTACAGTCCTCGACTGGTATAAGTGTTGTTCAGGCATTATCTCAATTTATATCTCACCACGGAATTCCCATTAGCATTACTGTAGATCAGGGAACAGAGTTCAAAAATATGCCAATTAAGGAATATCTAAAACTACACAAAATTAATTTACACTTTATCAGTGTGAATAATCCCCAATCAAATGGAATAATAGAAAGATTCCATTCCACAATTTTAGAACACATAAGGATATTAAAATGTACCAATTCCGAAATACATATTAATACTCTAATGTTATATGCTATACTGGGCTACAATAATAGCGTTCACTCGACTACAGGACATAAACCTAGTGAAATAATTAATGGACATATAAATACTCGCAACCCTTTCGATATAAATACCGAAAATATATTTTTGCAACACTATGTTGATAGACATAAAGAAATTACGAAGAATTTATACTCACATATCAATCAAAAACTCAGAGATAATCAAGAAAGAACATTAGCACAAGCTAACCTTTGCCGATCAGAACCAATTGAGTACGAAACTAACCACGCTCTTTATGTGAAAAATCCTTTAGCGGTACGTCATAAAACAAAACCTAGATATGTAGGTCGTAGAATTAAGAAAAATTTAGATTTAAAAGTAGTAGATAGTAGGGATGTTAGTCATCATAAGAGAATTTTAAAGAAGCCCCTAAAATTATAAAAATCTTTGTTCCAGAATACTTCACATGAGGCCAGGTCAGGGCCAACTGAGGTTGACTGAACTTAAAGATAACCCTGGTATCCTACCCTTTAAATTATGTTCAGCAAAAATTGAAAAATCTGAACATGTTTTTCTGCATTATTTTGATTTAGATTTAGTCAAGGATAGTATTAATAATATAGAAAATTACGTAAGTAGATATATAGAGTATATTAAGTCCGCTGATCCTATTTACTTTAATGATTCATTAATAACAGCAAATCAAATACCATTAACAATCAATATTGTTAACATGCTGCAAGAAATCTATAATAAGTTTAATTCATTAAGTTTTTCACCTCGTAAGAAACGCGGCCTTATAGACGGCCTTGGTTCCATTATCAAATACATAACGGGTAATCTTGACCACGAAGATGCACTCCAATACAACAATGCTATAAATGTTTTACAAAAAAATCAAGATCATCTGATTAGTAATTGTAATTCAGGCATTAGTTTGAATAAGCAATTATTACAGACTTAATATAACTCTTACTAAAATCGTATCCAACGAATATCAAATACATATAAAGTTAAATGAAGTCATAAATGAAATTAATATGAGCAATTACCATTTAAGAGATTATATAAAAATAAACAGCGTTTTTAACTTAATTAAAATAAACCTACAAAATATTCTAAATTACTTAATTATGCTAGAGAATGCAATTGCCCTTTCAAAATTAGGCATAATACATCACAGCACAATCGACCAAAACAGCATCCGATACATGTCAGACATTTTATTAAAACTTTATGATAGACAGGAACTACTTATAAGTAATACATCTGCAATAAGGGATTATTATGACATAATAAGTAGTGGTTCTTATTATGCAAACAATATGGTCGTATTCATAGTGAAGTTCCCTATATTGTATAAAGACACATATTCCTATTATCACCTTTTCCCCCACACCAACCACCAATAATGTCTTATTGATGCCACCAAAACCCTACATAGCCATGAATAAAGAACAACACCAGTATATGGAAACAGAATGCAACAAGTTTCAAGAAACCTATTATTGCAAAGAAAAAGACTTCGTCTCAGCCTCCGGTTCTAACGACTGCATATTTCGATTAATTCAAAACCAAGAAATATCGACCACATGCAAATTTACTCTTTATAAAACTTCTGAAGAATTATTACAAAAACTAGATGATTATCACTATGTCCTGACATGTTCTCAAAAGACTAACATTAAAATCCTTTGTAACAGAGAAATTTATAAATCCATTCAAGGCACATTTCTGATAGAAGTGCCCAGCGGATGCAGCTTAGTCAGAAAATGGAATTCTATAAAAAATTACAGAAACAAAATTAACGGACAACCTATAACACTATTATCATTTCAACTATCAAATATTACAATAGAAAACCATATGAGGCCACTCAAACTACAAAATATACCAATGGATAAACTCTACATCATGAAGTCATTAATTGAAAAAGAAGAAATAATAGAAAAACAGGATACTGAAGACTACCCATACCATATTTGGATAACACCATTATATCTCATACTTTTAATAATGGGCTGCTTCTTCTTATATAAAAGGATCAAAAATAGACTACAAACGACTGCCAGCGTAGAAAACCCCGATGACGATGCGGAAACGCCAGCGATCACCAATCAGCCCTTCTTCTCTGGACGAGAACTGCGTGCTTTTAACTAGTACGGGGGGTGTTATGGACATCCCATATACACACGTATAGGATCGGCGGGCGCTTCGTTGACCGTCACACTAAAACTAGCAATTAGACTAACGAGACGTGTATCATAAGTTTATATATGTAAAGATATCAAAATAAATAATAATCAAACTAGAAGTCTTTAACTCGCGTGTGCGCGTGTGCGTGTGTGTGTGTGCGTGTGTGCGTGTTTGCGTGTGTGCGTGCGCGTGCGCGTGCGCGTGTATCATAACAAATAAATAAAATATCTCCCTTTAAACTGGTATAATTAAATAACACAATAAATAAAAATTACAACACTCGCTTGACATCCTAAGCAATCTGTTATAAAGTTCTGTATATATAGTTATAGTATTGTAGATTAATATTTTTTGACAATAGCAACACTAGTTCAAACACACGTTCGCAATCAAGAAATATAGCTATCAAGGCTGCGCAAGATAAAAATACAAAATACTCCGTCGTGTGTATGTACATCGATTAGATTATCATTCATTTTTTATCGTTCACTGTGGCGCTTTTTTGACGCGATTTGCCTTGATTTGATTTACTCTGCAAAAAGGAGTTTTATAATTTTATATGTTTTTTTTAAATCTTATATATAAAAATGAATCGCAAAATGTGTTGGTATGTGCATAACTTGAGAACGACTTTACCGATTTTCATGAAATTTTTGTGTGTGTATTTGAGTGGGTTCCCGGATGGTTTAGATTTGCAATTAGAACCGGTAGGTGGCGCTGAGATCGGGTTCTAGAATCCTCCTAATCACCTGGACCGATTATGGTGATTTTGTTTTTGTGTCGTGAAACAAAGTCTTAGGAATTAAGAAAGTATGGCGGTACGAAGTTCGCCGGGTCAGCTAGTTTCTTATATTTTTTTTAGGTATACTCATTTCACTTTTCTTTATCTCATTACGACGAAACTAATAGTTTCGTTTTTAGTAGTTTTAGCTTATGTTTGTTTATATTTAAATGTTTTTTGGACTTTACTGAACTTTACTCCTTAATAACCGATTTTCGATTTTAAAATTTATTTGACGTGCAATAATACAAGCGTTAACTCAAGTGTGATATATTTTTTATTATACGATTTCAAACTTTAATGTAATAAAATAAGGTCCAAAATAATAGCTATCGGTGTAAGGTACGGTGTTTTCAAATTAGAAAGTCTTGCTACCGCACTTATACGGGCGCTATCGCCTAGCACGTCCGTATCTTATACTAATATATAAAGCTGAAGAGTTTGTTTGTTTGTTTATTTGCTTGAAAGCGCTAATCTCAGAAACTACTGGTCTGATTTGAAAAATTCTTTCAGTATTAGATAGTCCATTTATCGAGACAGGCTATAGGCTATATAATCATCACGCTAAGACCAATAGGAGCGGAGCACCAATGAAGAATGTTTCAAAATCGGTGGGTTTTTTAACTTCCTTTTTTTTACTATACCACGTAGCCCAAGTCGCGGGCAGAAGCTAGTATTTTATATAACTATTTTAATTTAATTTTTTTGTTTTCCGGTCTGGCACGTATAATAAGACAGACAGCTTTCTGGCGCGTGAGCGATGTTTTGTTAAGGAGTAAACTCATGTAATGTTTAAGGAGTAAACTCCAGTCGTGCGTCGGAGATGACACAGACTTTTTTTTCATTATGATCATTATTAAATAGGGGCTGTCTGGTGCACCACCATATCGTCACGTTTTACCTTGCAGAGCCATGTTGGAATCATTATCTTAATTACAGTTCTTAGAGCCGGCTCGGTTGGTGTAATACCACGCTTTCACAGAATGTCAGCGTGAAACGGTTAGTTTTGAGCTAGTCGTGTTTCGTGCGATGAGTGATCTCTCCCGTTGGTCCACTTCTCCTTCCCGCTATCTCCTCCACTTATTCCAATTCCATACTTACTATCACATTCCTGTATCTCATTCTCCTTTCTTTTCACCAGAGGAAATCCGATTGAGAACATAGGCCCGCAACGGGGACAAATCGCGACTCGTGTGTGGGATTCACCAAGTCGGGGTGGCACTAGCACATCTATGCAGAACTAGAAGGCGCTATTGTTGCATCACAGTTAGGAATACCCACTAAAACCCCTGGAGTTTCTTTCCTGCGACTTATGCCAGGACTACGGGAAAGCGGAAGATCGACCGACTCCACGGGCCCCGGTAGGTCGGGGCCTCGGAGGCTACAACCACTGCCGTTTGCAACGCGACCCACGAGAGAGGTGAGCGCGAGCGGTTGGTGAGAACCCTATCCCCAAGGGACTCACCCGCGCCGCCCGCTCACAGCGGCCAAAGGTCGGAAGCCGCTCGGAATCCTCCTATGTCGACCTACAGGCTGCCAACACTTTGGCCTCGCCCCTGGTGTTGCAAACCACTTTCCATGAGCTGGGCCGTCTGCTTCTTTGCCAGCTTCGCAATAAAAAATCGTTCGGCTATTCTTAACATGCCATTGTGTTCTTGATTTCAGGTTTTTTGAGCCGGCAATATGTTGGAAGACGTGCTGCCAACCATGCGAAGTTTGAGTCCAGACCCCGTCGATATGGCGGCCGCAGAAAAGAGGTATAATAACATACAGGTACGTACGTAGTTTTGAGAGTAAAGCGAATAAAGCTTATTATCACCTACTGGTCGGCAGGCCAGTTTCATATCTTTATATATATAATTCTTCTGTACGTGTGTTGACAGTGAACTCCTCCTAAACGGCTGGACCGATTTGAATGAATTTTTTTGTGTGTGTTCAAGTGGATTCGAGGATGGTTTAGATTCACAATTGGACCCGGTACGTGGCGCTGCAATCGGGTTCTAAATTTTATTTCTTCAGGGCAGAACAACGTCTGCCGGGACAGCTAGTATATGTATATATATACACACACATATATATATATATATATATATATATATATATTTTAAGGCGAGGGAAATGCATTTTGCACAGTACCGGGTCCTTTGCTAGGGATTAAACCATAGTCGATTATGGAGGCATTCCCATGGGGGCAATCCAAACATTAATCGACCGGCTTGTGTGGAGACTCGACTACTCAATACTCCACTAAAACCACCCTCCTCCCATGTGCCCCGCGCTTATGGCAGGAAGAGCGTGAGACTTTGAACGTAGTTACGCCCACGCTGTAGACTATGTATATTGGCTTGACAACTGTCAATACATGGAGCCGTTCCCAGGGAGAGGAGTATTATTGCGCGTACTAATGCGACTCCGCGCGGACGCCGGCGGTTGGCTGGCATCCGGAGACGCAGGTATGCGCATGACTTCCCACCCTGAATAATACCGCTTCGGGGGGCCTTTAGCTATCAAGGGAGCAAAGGATTCATCACCCCCGCTGACGAAGTGAATGTGTTCTGATTCCCGGGGCACATTCAGGCACTTTTTGCGCTGGATCGGACTGGGCGTAACTACGTTCTAAGTCTCAGCCTTTCCTACATAAAAAGCACGGGGCACATGGGAGGAGGGTGGTTTTAGTGAGTAGTGGTTGTTGCCCATGCAACTTCTCTGAGTCTCCACACAAGCTGGTTGATTACTGTTTGGATGCCCCTTATTAAAGGGTAAAGCCTCCATGATCAACTATGGTCTAATCCCTTGCAAATGACCCAGTATTGTGCGTAAATAGCATTTCCCCCGCCTTAAAAAAAAATGGAGCGTAGAGAGAGCCACGCGGCCGTAACGCGTTTTCGTGACAGAAAAAATCCTTATACCCCCCGTCTATATAGAAGTTTCACTTCAAAAACGACTCCCCTAACAGATATATTACGAAAAGATAGATAGATTATTTACTTACAAACCCATTGTATTTAGTTAAAACTGGATAGCCTAGAAAGAGTATGCCCTCTAAGACAGCCAGACTCGACAATGTTTTTGGATAAAACAAATATGAATGACATAAATTTGCTCAAGTGACGATATCACCTGTTTGCCAATTTTTAAATGTGTAAATTGACTCTAATATTAGGGTTGTCATATCTTAAAATGCTTTCGCCCATGTATATAAAGACTGTAAGATATAGCGAAAAATACTCAGCCACGGGAGCGGATTTTTATGAAAACTAAAACGGCATCATCATATTTTTGAAAGATATATCAATAGGCTGTGGAATTCATTGCCCGAAAACGTAAGACAGGCAAAGTCACTTCCCATTTTTGAAAAACTGATACGAGAATATTATCTCACTTTATAATAAATATTTAATACCTAATTACATGTACGTTTACTTATTAATTTGTATATTAGTATATGTAATATTAATATATTATGTATTAATAGTATTATTAATATTATATAGCTATTGCTGTTGCTATACATATATTAATGATGTATATAATAGTATATATATAATACTAGCTGTCCTGGCAGACGTTGTTCTGCCCTGAAGAAATAAAATTTAGAACCCGATTCCAGCGCCACCTACCGGGTCCAAATGTAAGCTATCCTATCTTTCAAGTCGGATCAAACTGCACACGGTGTGCAAATTTGATTAAAATCGGTCAAGTAGTTTAGGAGTCCATCGCGGACAAACAACGTGACACGTAATTTATATATATTAAGATAACGTGTTATTGTGTATTCTCATTTTTTTTAAATTCATTTTAGGTATATGTTGTGTGATATTTTTATATGTATTTAATTTGCACACCACCGTCATACACTTGCGAATCTCCCCTTCATAAAATCCATAGCCCGGGTTGTTTGGGAGAGATCGCTCTAAAGCGATAAGGCCGCCCATTGCTCCTACTTTTACTGTTTAATGTGACTACTGTAAATTGTTTATTATATGTATACATGGTGAACAATAAAGCGGTTGCTCCGCGACTGTGCCGCGGGTCAACCTCCAGTGCGTGCCACTTATTTAAAGAGGTTACAACAGTGGTTATATTATATTAATTTTTTATGTTAGTGCTATTTGGCCCGGAAGATTCACTTCATTTTATATTGCAAACTATCCCTCTCCCGGAAGAAAAGTATCTATGCCTATTTTCGGTATTTAAACTCCATATGTACACCGGATCGGTTCGGATCGGTCCGGATCGGTCCGGATCGGTCCGGATCGGTCCGGATCGGTTCGGATCGGTTCGGATCGGTTCGGATCGGTTCGGATCGGTTCGGATCGGTTCGGATCGGTTCGGATCGGTTCGGATCGGTCCGGATCGGTCCGGATCGGTTTAGTAGTTTTTCCGTGAAAACAAAACAGACCAAACCATACCGCGATCTATTATTTGACTAGCGCCATCTATCGAAGTGTAAAATAACTTTTTCTCAAGATTCAATCTATTTCCATAGTATTCTACAAACTCGCGTTAATAGTTATTTTCGCATTTTTAATAATTAATAGGGATTTGAAGCGATGCTCGCAACGGACTGGTGGCGCCAACTGTGATTGCGGTGTGCGTTACGATTTATGTTTTTTACTAAACTGTTCTTCTGATTGTTTGTCAGCCCTATGTATGTACGGCTGGTGAATTTGCATATACAGCTATGCTATTTAACGTCACTAAGTGTTTGAAGTTTCGAGAGTAAAAAAAATATTGCCAATATTTGGAAATGTTTTGTGTTAGGGGCCATCCAATTTCATGATTCTTTGACCCCTCCACCGTCCTTACCACAGCTGGTCACATTCGTGAGATTCCTCCCTCCCTAGTGTGACATCACATACTTTGCAATTTTACATCAAGAAAGTCTTAGTATATTAATACACGAAGCAAAACCTTTGTAACCCTTTTTACGAAAATTGCGCGGACGGAGGAGTATGAAATTTCGCACACTTATAGTTTATATAGAGAAGGAGTGCTGTTCCTGGTCTAGGAGAGCTACTACTAGGTAAAATAACTAAAAGAAAATTTGGATAAAATTAACTAATATATTGAAAAACCGAAACTTGTCATAAGAGTGACATGTCTGTATAAAACTTATAAAACGAACTATATACTAAAGAGGATCGTTACAAACAAGTGCAGAATGCTAATATTTTTTAAAAATTATGCATCGATAAACAAATCACACACGCTACCATGTATTTGACACACACGCATATATATACTCTTTTGTTTATTGTTAAAGTCAAATTAACAGTATTAGCCTTGGCGAAATCTGTGATTATAGAAGTATAGTCTTTGACAACAGATCCTCAATGTTCAAACTTATAATTTAAATTAATTATTGTCGAATTTCGACCACTAGGCGACCACTAGTTAGCTGACGTCGCGAAATTTAGATTTTCTCCGCTCGCGCGGCTGTTGGTCTGCGATCATATTTCCTTCGTTGAAAAAACAGAAAAGGGGTATACAATAGAGGGATAGAGAAGGAACGGGGTGTAAAGAATGGGATATGTGATCGAAATATGGGGATGGATCAGCCAGAGTGGGCCATCGGAAGCTCTAGGCTAACCGTTTTACGCCGATATTCTCTGAGAGCGTGGTATCACACATATCGAGCCAGCGCTAAGAGCTGTAGGCAAGACACATACTCCAGCATGGCTCTACCACGTAAAGATGCTGTAGAAGTAAGCAAAACCTAAGCATGGGGGTAAATTTTATAGTAACTATCAATTAAGTATCACAATAGCGTGCCGTTTTCAAAATAGCCTTCATGAGATAATGAAACAGTAATTTAAAATTATTACAAGGCTTTAAGTTTTTTTAATGAACAGTTGTTTATTGTTGTTACTATGGTTGGAATATTTCGTATATTTTCAAATTCAAATTTTCATTAATAAAACTAAGTTGCGCTGGAAAAGAAATTATAACTATATGTAAATACGTGAAGCAGAGACTTTGTAACCCTTTTTACGAAAATTGCGGGGACGGACGAGTATGAAATTTCGCACACTTATAGTTTATATAGAAAAAAAGCGATGAATGCAATTTTTTTTTTTAAATAGTGCATAAAAATACATTAAATCAAGTCGCCGAAGTCGCAGAAGCTATGGGACGGGCCACTCAGCAAGCTAATACATGAGAACCTTTTCTCCTCCTGTGTTGGCGAAACTGACTGAGCCCGTCTTTTAGCTGCCTCTAAATGGGAGTCAGGTTTGTGGCTCCAAGCTCTGCCCTCGGCGAATCTAGGCACTCTCTTGGATGACACTACATTCAGGATTGCTGCCTGCATTCGTCTGGGGGCAGGTGTTGTAGTGCTACATCGCTGCCGGTGCGGAAATAGAGTTGATGAGTTAGGCCACCATGGCTTGTCATGCGCAAGGAGCGCTGGCAGAATGTCACGGCATGCTACACTCAATGACATTATCCGTCGGTCTCTTGTTACCGCCGGGGCACCAGCTGTTCTTGAACCAAATGGGCTGTGCCGCGACGATGGTAAGAGACCAGACGGGATGTCGTTACTGCCATGGAAGATGGGACGCCCCCTAGTATGGGACGTAACTTGTGTCGATACTTTGGCGGCGTCACATCTTCCAAACACAGCCGTGACAGCCTCGTCTGCTGCTGCACTCCAGGAGGCTCTGAAATGTCGCAAATATGTGTCCATTGGTAGTGGGTACGTATTTGTGGGTTTCGGGGCCGAGACCCTTGGGCCGTGGGGGCCTGGAGCTCATCACCTCTATCGAGACCTCTCAACGCGTCTAATTGAGGTCTCGCGTGACCAAAAGGCTGGCTTGCACCTAGGACAACGCATCAGCGTTGCCATCCAACGCGGAAATGCGGCCAGCATTTTGGACACGCTCCCCGCCGACAGCGATTTGGAGTCAATTTTTTATTTATAGATTTATATTATTTTGTAGGTATAGCTTTATTTATAGTATAGTTTAGTTTATTTATTTTTAAGGTTTTATTTGTACGTATGTTTAGCTTTAATTTTAACAAAAAGTATGCATAATTGAAAAAATATATTAGCATTCGTCGCTTCTCTATATAAATTAAATCAATAAAAAAAAGATTACACACGCAACCATGTATTTGACACACACATGCATATACCTATATAATCTTTTGGTTATTGTTGAAGTCAAATTAATAGTGTAGCCTTGGCGAAATCTGTGATTATAGAAGTATATAATGTAGGGAATATAATAAGCCAAATATAGGGAACGTTGACGAACCATATAAGTATATAGGTGGCAGCACAAATCAGTCTCAGCGGCTTCCTTGGAGGACATTACTGCCTCGCAAAAGGAAGAAACCGTTGACCAGTGATAGTCGCTGTAGAGCATGGCCTCAACCAGTCCTCACAGCGAATCGATGGCCCCTACGATGGCCTCGAGCTCGAACCTCCGAGGTTGCCATGCAGCGCATCCGACCGGCGTGTGAAACGCAGTGACTTGGGCGCCGCACTCGCGGCACTGAGGGGAAGCAGACACCTCACAATCTGACGCAGATACTTATCGAAGCAGCCGTGCTCGATAAGTATCTGCGTCATCCGAAAGGTCAGAGTCCCGCGTTTCCGCGCGACCCATCGCAGTAGGTAGGGACGAACCGCCTTCAGTATATTAGTGCCGGCCTCAGGAGATTGTAAATCTCTGTACAAAGTTTGAATCATGGTCGCGATTTCCCGCGTCCTGATCGCCTCAATCTCTGCCCGGCAGTAAACCAGGCCCCTAGCTCTGGCATCCTGTCGAAATCGTCGAACCTTGGCAAGTACGTCCGCCTGCAGTTCCCAGGGCCGATCTCCCGCCAAGAGTGTCGCCGTCGTCCATCACACCGTACAATACCCCCGAATGGACCTCGCCGCCAGGGTCCGCTGTGTTCTCCTCAGCAGAGTTGTTAGCATGCGCTAGAATACCAACGTTACGAACACAGCGTCGAACGCGGCGGAACAGCACTGAATGCTGTCGTGAGCGATGCGCATGGTAAAAATAAAAACAACTTGTCATATTTCTAAGCCTGTTTGCCGCAAAAGCTGAATAGATGCGAAAAGCTGAACGGATGCGTACGTATGTTCATATAAAACTGGGGCTGTCTATATGCCAGCTTTTGTCCATAGACTACAAAAGTTTTATCTAAAACTTATTGGACAAAAGCCGAATTGAGCCGAAAAGTTAGTTGTAGTTAGTCCCGCTAATTTATGTTGGTTGGCACTGACTTCCTTTGAATTTGAAATCAGTAGCTGGATTAATGTAAATCAACTTTTACATTGTCTACTATGTGATTGATAATCCTTTGTATTGTTCTTCAATGCTTCTACGGAACTTCTACGGAACGGAATCTCTTGACTGACAAACATCTATCTTACTATTTGCCTATAGACCTCTAAAAAATATTGTTCTAGACATCTTTATTCACTTTATAACTAACCAGCATTATATGCGTTATATTATCTTCTTTACGATTGAGAAACGAATAAAAACATTTTTTTTATCATAGATCCGTTAAAATATACCTACAAAAAAGTGTTAATTACATGATAACATGTCCAAAATCATTGCGCAATAATATTTTGGAAGTTTTTTTAAATAAAAATACAGAGTAGTTCCTCTTAATATATATCTAAAAATATTTTTTTTAACAGATAATTAGTCAAAAATTGCTCAAATTCTATGCTAATTAAGTATATAGGCAAAAATATTAAAAATATAGAAGATAGCGCCATCTATGAATTTAACAAAAGAACTAACATGTACGATAGTTTAGCTATCCAATAACAGATGGGGTACATTATTTATTCATACGATGTAAATTACTATAAGGTATTCAGTACAAGGGTCAATTAGAAACGTTAATTAAATACAATAGACAATGATTGTAAATTATTACATATATCGTATGTAATATGTATATTTTAGTAATAATGAGTAACCAGGTTGTAATCAGCCATATCTAACGCTTATGTCTTTCTTTCTCATAGCGTTGTCTCTATTTAAATGTCAGAATGACGTGTTCGTTTCGTTCGTCTAATCCGAAGTCAGTTCCAGATATATTCGTGTGTAATGTTCTTGTTTTTCCACCTAACAAATAATAATTAAAATAATAAAAACAGTTTAATTCGATACAGATTCCATTTAGAACTTTGAGACAGTGATATAACATCCAACTATAGCGATATAACGTGCCTAAATAAATTCAAAAGTGTCAGTGATGGAATTAGTGCAAAAATATTAAAATTTCGCTATTTTACTTAATGGTTTTAGATCTTTTAGCATAGATACTCCGTTAATGAAGGTAACGAAGCAGAACCGTAGTTCTGCACTGCAGTAATCTCTTAACAACCTAGTACATTATGTTTGAAAATATTAAACTTATAACCTCTACACAACTTATACAACAGTACTTTTTATTAGAATTTTACAATTTATCTGTCCTTTGGATGACTTAGTATTTTTCCTACGGCCATACGGCTTGCCGGTCAAGCAAAGGTTCCCCGTTTACTATCTATATACTACCATGATTTGGAAATTTTAAAGTGTTATCTAAATGTTTATGTGATTGTATGTATATTTTTTTTTCAAATCACAGACAAATGACTACCCCACGAATTGTGTAACTCTAAGCTAGGCAAATTACGCTTGTCATAGGTAATATATAAGAGATAATTCCCGAACCTATCCCAGGCACCTAGACCATAGAAAATAATATATAGTTTACAAAGTTTGTCATGTCGAATCTAACTAGCCAGACCAATATTTCACATTACTAAACTATACTATAGAAACTAATATCTCTTATTTTAATTTAACTATTAAACCACCGAAAATATTGAAGTGAAACTTCTATATAGGGTCTCAGGATTTTTCTGTCACGAAAAAACATTATGGCCTCATTCATTTTTCCACTTGTCTGTTGAAGTTTCACTTCTACTATGTATCTCAGCACACATTTTTATATATTTTGGGACTTTAAATATGTCTCAAATTTAACAAAATTTTAATACTTATTTACAGACCTAAATAATATGTACATACAGTTCATTTTATCCCAGTAAATTATGTTTATATGTACCAATGTAAACTATGTATACATATTTTCAGTGATATAATGTGAATAAAGAAATAAAATTCATGATTCTAAGTATACAGTCATTAACCTTGAGCGCCAAGTGTTCCTCAGTCTTATAAAAAAGACCTATTGCGTTAGGTGTAAAAACCTCAACTGACCTGCATCATAACGTTTATTGGTATATACACCCAAGAGAATATACCCATTTCATACAAATCCTATATAAGCAGAGTGAGACAACAATAATAAATTGTTTCATTTTAAATTCAACCACAAATTTATGTTATGTCTTTGCGAAATTGAGCATGACTGCGAGTGTCACAATGTACAAATTTGTGCTATATGGGAATGTTGAGGTTAATAAACAAAATGAAATTAATTTTTAATAATTAAATGAATATTATGAAATTAATTTTTAATAATTAAATGAATAATAAATAGCTGGGGATGCATCTGGATAGAAGGCTTGTCTGGAAACAACACATCAAGAAAAAGCGAGATGAAATCAATATGAAGTACAGAGGACTCTACTGGCTCCTAGGCAGAAACTCCAAGCTGTCAGTGGATAACAAGCTACTCATCTATGAAATGCTCCTTAAACCAATATGGACGTATGGTATCCAACTGTGGGGTTCAGCATGCGACTCCAGCATAAGTATAATTCAGAGGGCTCAAAATTACATCCTGAAGCAAATTGCCAACTGTCCCTGGTTTATAAAAACCTCGGAGGTCCACGAACACCTGAACGTCGGAACAGTTAAAGAAGAAATAAAGACCTGGTGTTCCAAATACAGGACAAGACTTTTTAACCATCCCAACCAACTAGCGGTACAGCCTACAATCCCGGAGTCCTTAAGGAGACTCAAGAGGCGGCCAATCTAAGACGTCGCCGCTGAATCGTGGAAAGGTCCTGATGGGGATCTTGCACCAAATGAAATACAACACACAACACATTTGCTCATAGTCTGGCTGACTGATTGCAAGATACCCCCTTAAAAAAAAAATGAATATTATTTTATGGTAACCATATTCTTATATGTACTGGCATTTGCTATAAATATGTGTCCTTAGTCAGTTTTCCCATGAAAGGAACTACACATTGGTTATTTTCGTGGTAGATTATACAGTGCAAATAATAGTTTTATTATTTGCTTATCAGATTCTACTGTTTAAACATGTGCCTTCTTTTAACAATATTATGCTACTTATATTACCACACATATATTAAACTAGCTTCTGCCCACGACTTCATCTGCGTGGAATAGTTAAAAAAAAGTAAGTTAAAAAAACCCGAATTTTGATCTCCATTTAGGTAGATCCTTAAATGAAAAAAAAGACTGTGTCATCTCCGACGCACGACTGGAGTTTACTCCTTAAACATTACATGATTTTACTCCTTAACAATGCGCCAGAAAGCTATTTGACTTATTTGTTTATACATACCAGACGGGAAAACAAAAAAATTAAATTAAAACAGTGATAAAAATAGTAGCTTCTGCCCGCGACTTCGTCCGTGTGGTATAGTTAAAAAAAAGTAAGTTAAAAAACACCCCGATTTTGAAACATTCTTCATTAGTGCTCCGCTCCTATTGGTCTTAGCATGATGATATATAGCCTATAGCCTTCCTCGATAAATGGACTATCTAACACTTTTTCCAATCAGTCCAGTAGTTCCTGACATTAGCATGTTCAAGCAATCAAACTCTTCAGCTTTATTAGTATAAGATATCAAACCCATCATGTTATTCTGAATGTTGGGTCACTAAAGTACTAGATCGGAAACATCTCCACTCAGCTGAGATGAGTGTTGAGATGGATGTGTGGTGTTACAACAATTGCTAAGGTGATAAATGAGTACATAAGGGTATCTTCCAATGTTGCACCCACGACTGAAAAGTTGAGAGGAAGAAGACTAAGGTCGAATAGGCATGTTGTAAGGAGGGATGAAAGTCAAGTGACAAGGAATGTTAAACTGAAAGATTAATGGGTACAAATGTAAAGGTAGACCAAAAAGCCATCTCTTCCAGACAACCCGAGGCAGGAATAAATAGATTAAATGTGTCGAATGTGATATATTACGTAACATACAATAATTCAATTAATTATTATTAAATTAATTATTATCAAGCATAACTTGCTTAGCTTGGGAATGTACAGTGTGTATAACCGATTATTATACAAATTATATTACTTATTAGTTATTATTTAATTCATTATGATTATCTATACATATAATAAAACTGTAGAGGTCGAATTTCTGTACAATGAAAAAAAATGCTAAAAACCGAGTTAGGGGATGTAAGAACGAATTTAGATTTTTTTCAAATTTTTTGTTTCTCTGTACGGGTTAATCTCCAAAACGACTGGACCGATTTAAATGAAATTTTGTTTGGTGATAGCTTATATCCCTGGTCAATATATAGGATACTTTTGATCCCGAAAAATTAAAGAGTTCCCGTGGGACAGTTACACAGATAATTAAGCCTCAGTAAATATTTTTTTACAATCAAAAGACCCATATTTAACACCTGCATTCTGCCATGTATAACATATGGATGTGAATGAAACATGGTCTCTAAACAAAAGTCACAGAGACCAACTAAGAACTTGCCAATGGGCCATGGAACGTAGTATCCTGAGCATCAAATTGTTAGATAAAGGCCACATTCCACAAGAAACTCACGACGATCATGTTCACGACCGCGATTTTTCCCGTTCCACTTGCTTGCGGGCGTTACAATCATAAACTCTAGTGGAACGGATTATAGAGCGTTGATGTCATTAACGACGAAATACACAAATGTGATTGGTTGATTTGAAAATCGCGCCTTTTTCGATGTCAACCGATAAAAAGAATTAATGCTCTATGATTAAGACCCACTTCGATACCCCTCCATACCCCTCTTGACATGGGTCGTTGTGAGCGCTGTGTGATCGAAAATAATGACGTCATTGGTGACATTTTCACCATGACCTTAACGACCGTGGTCTCCATGTGGAATGGTTGATGGGGCATTTTGGGTGTTGTAAGCTACTATCGATTCTCAGTAATGGAGATGGACAGGGCATATGCTCTAGAGCAAGTACCCAAAGTGGAGCAAGATAGTAACTCACGGCACCCAAGGATTGGCAAAAGGAGTAGAAGAAGGCAGAGCAAGCACTGGGAGGACGAGATCAGGCTTGATGCTGGACCCTACTTGCGATGTGCTGCCATAGTGAGGCAGCACTGGCTCGAGCTGGAGGAGGCCTTTGTCAGGAGGCACTCTGAGGGGAGAGAAGAGACCTATCTCAGATATAAAGCTATGTTAAAAATAGTTATTTTATTTTTATCTAAGTTGACTATGGATGAGGAAGTTGTTCATTTCCTTCCGTTTACCGCGGGGGGCCTTTAGATTGCTAGGAAGAGCAAAGGACCTTCTACCCCCGCACAACGAAGTGGGGTGTGTTCTCCCAGGGCACACTCCAGGCACTTTATTGCGCTGGATCGGCTGGGCGTAACTATGTTCTAAATCTCAGCCTTTCCAACACATTCAAAGCGCAGGGTCGTTAGGGAGGAGGGGGTTTTTAGTGGCTATTGGGGTTGCTCGCCCGTGCAGCAACGCTCGGAGTCTTCCACACTATTCTGTGACGTCGATCGCGGACGGAGCGCTGCCAAGAGCATACTATTGCTGCAGTGTTATCGCCCCCGACCGACGCGTGTCGTTCCCCTAGCAACGACCCAGTTTGTGCGTAAATCGGTTAAGCATTTTCTCTCGCCTCAAAACCAAAAAAAAAAAATAAGTTGTTCATTTCTTGATGGCCTTTATTACTTCATAGGCTTGTTGCTGTGTCTATTATTGGAAACTGGTTATTATCGCCATCTTTATTCTAAATTAGCACCAGCCAGCGAAACTTCGTTCGCGTTGTCATTATTACTACGTATTTGTTATTTGCTGCAACGGCGACTCTAAGAAAAAGCCACCACAGCGCACTATTTTTCGCTATATTCGTCTCTCCCACGGTAAATGATGTCATTTATCGGGACAAAATGTATCCTAAGTCTTGACCCGGGAAACAGGCTACCTCTGTGTCGAGTTTCATTGAAATCTGTTCAGTAGCTTTCATTTGATGCTCAAATAGATATGCAAAAATTCTCAAACCGCTCTTTTTTATATATTTTTATTACATGAGTTCAGTAAACAGGCAAACTGCCCACCTGATGGAAAGCGGTTACCATCGCTTATGGACATTTGTAACATGAAAGGTGCTACTAATATGCTGCCACTTTCTAAAAGGGGACGGGAATCGGACCACTAATGCCGGAACACAACTCAAGGTTGTTACAAGACTATCTACCACCTGGCTGTGAGTTGTTTTATCGCCTCTTACGACAGGCTGCCCCAACGCTGGAAAGTATATTCTTTCTCCGGTCCTGCACGGAAAGAAAAAGAAAGGATGTTTTAAAATGACATTATAACATTACTCATTGACACTTGACGTTTCGGTTAGCCGTGATCATTCAGTGGCCGAACATCGAAATAAAAGTTAAAAAAAATGTTGCGCTTAAAACCGTTAAAACGTAATTTAAATTACATAATGTATCTTTATTTGAAATCTTCTTTGTTTACGGCTTGGCAGCTTTTGAAAAGTTCCTTTATCTCTTCACACAGATTAAATAATAAAAGAAAATAAAAACACAGGCTAAGGTTATTTTAAACATTCAACCAACTAGCACCAATGTTTTATGCCTTGACCTAGTTTGTTCTGTTTCTATGTTGCCATAATACTTTTATTAACTGTAGTTAGCAATGTAGTAGGTAAACAACGCGTATATTAAAGTGATTTGATTACCTCTTTATTTCAGTCTTATGATATAACATAACCATAGATGGCGCTGATGGTCGATATATCCACATATTTTATGTTAAACGTTGCTCTGCCCTGAAAAAATTAACATCTTGAACGCGATTGCAACGCCACCTACCGGATCCAATTTTGAACCTAAAGTAATGTAAATCATCCCGATAGAAAAAGAATTTTTGACAACCACACCGAAAAGAATGACAGACAGCTGACAATAGGCCCATAATTCAAAAAGTCGATTCCATATAAAATTCTTATCCGTGCAGGAACGGAGAAAGAATACAATTTCCTGCGACCGGGCGGCCTGTCGTAAGAGGAGACTTAACAACCCACAGCCAGGTGGTAGGGCATTTGCCCGACTGGATGGCTACCACCCCTGGTTTAGAGTATGATGCCATAACCACATTAAGTTGTGTTCCGGCATTAGTGACCAGGTTCCAGTCTCCCTTAAGAGAGCAGCAGCACATTTGTAGCACCTTTGGTGTTGCAAATGCTCTTAGGCGATGGTAACCACTTTCCATCAAGTGGGCCGTCTGTCTGTCTGCTGAACTCATGCAATGTCATTTAATTTACATAAATTTGATTTCAATATTTAATGTCATCAGTGATATAAAAATATTGGCTGAGAGAATGCCACAGAAAAAAAAATAAGTGACGTGTCATACATATGTGACGTATTAAATGAGTTCATCAGATTTAGATATGCATTCAACGCTTGAGTTCATTACAGAAATAATTGTTTGTTCAACTAATCAGTTTTCATTTACATACATACATAACTTCACGCCAGTTCCCTTGCGGGGTAGGCACGAACATCAGAGCTCCATTCAGGCTTATTCTTACACACCTCACTTGCTTCTTTGACATTCATAACTCTTGTCATGCACGCTCGTCTGTTCTTAAGGCTCCTGACATCACCTTCTGCTAGTACACGATCAGTTTTCATTTAGTTTCCTCATATTCGAAACTAGCTGTGCCCGCGACGTCGTCCGCGTGGAATTTATTTTTAAAACCCCCCGATTTTGAAACGATCTTCATTGATGCTCCGCACCTATTGGCCTTAGCGTGTTGATATATAGCCTATAGACTTCCTCAATAAACGGGCTATCTAACACTGAAAGAATTTTTCAAATCAGACCAGTATTTCCTGAGATTAGCGCGTTCAAACAAACAAACTCTTCAGCTTTATATATTAGTATAAGAGAAGATATAAGATGAACAGCAGAGTGTTAACGTCGAGTGAAAGGCCTAAATAGGTCACTTTCAACCTTTGTGTAATAAATCTACTAAAACTTTATGATATATAGTAACATTTTGAAAATGAATTTGCACAGTATTAATATTATATCAAAAATAGGATCAGAGTTCGCTTCTGATTTGATAATAATAAGCGGAGTTATCATCATGCTAGTTATGGTTCTGATTTAGTCCAAGGTCTGCACACGTGAGCCTGATGGTCCGCTTTGGGAATTAGTATAGAATCGTTTCAGATTAGATTTTGGTTGATTTGTGGTTCTTTTTGTACATCGATTGCGGTCCTCAGGGAGAGCCTTAACGATTGCTGGAGTTATATTATATTCGTGGAGCCTTGTCCCATAAAGTATATGTAAGTACAATATACTGTTGCAAGCCGATACTAATCCTTTGCAAGTGTTTTATTACCCGTTTGAATTTGAGTGATTTATTGTTCGTCATAACACCTTTCCTCTGTTGGTATTTCATGCGAATTCTTGGAAGCCATTAAGCGGACCATTTAACGATTGCAAGGACCAGTGGGCCGCATATTGCTAAGAGGTCATGTCTAATTTACAAATGAATGAGGGTCGGGCAGTCGAGAAATACGCCAGTCGTGTTCTGACTGGGAACGAAGCGTTACCTAGTGCACTTTCGGAGCGAGTATCTTATAACGACGAACTTCGCGATTTATGTGATGACGATTTTATGCCCTACCGTTTGGTTTTGTTGTATTCGGCTATACTTGTTAGAACTGTGAATTACGTACTTCTAAGAAACTTTGTGATAACTCCAACGGCATTTTCGAATTTACATCCTACAAATCCCCTACAAATTCGTAACAATACTTTAAGGTACTGATCCTTAACAAGTTTATTGAAAGAGGATATTGATTAGGCTTGTATCACTTCCACTGGAAGCTTTTTATTATATTATTTAAAACGTGTTGCGTGTTGAATTGTTTAAATTTCACTGAAACATAATATTTTGAGAATTGCGCACATCACTTTTACTTAAATCTGTTTTTATGTGGGTTAATTAGTTTATTCATACACTGCAATGCGAGAATGAAATTATTTTTAGACTTTCTAATGTAAATGAGCTAGAATGCCAATCGAATGACAGTTGCTAGGTCTAGTAAATGTATTGCAATGTATTCCTTCCTTATGGCTCTACACGATTATCTGTGCAGCAATGGAGTAGAAATATTAATTTCTATCGCTAGATGGATGGTCTGATGTAAGGCGATAAAACAACCCGCATGCAGGAAGGGCGCCCGTCTGGACAGTCACCATTGGTCGACCGCTGTCGACATAATGGTTGTTTTTGTATGAAAAATAGCTATTCTGATGCCAGTAGTCGACCATTCTGACGATATTATCTATCTCGCCAAAATCGTTTCAATTGTACGTTTGCCAGATTTCGTTATTTTGTTCAAATCAATCTTAGATCAACTGTCTTTGTAGATGTTTATAAGCAAAAACTCGCGAAAAATGTTAGAAATTTTTGGTAGCTTTTCAATATTCATTTCGGCTAACATTTATTCTGGTGATATATACAGTGGAGGAGCGAGATGGAATGCTCCTCCGTCTCAAAGGAGATCTTCCAGCGAGGCTACCGTTGCTTATGGACATTAGCAACATCAGAGATGCTACCAATATACTGCCGGCCTCTAGGGAAACTGGAACCCGGCCAGTAACGCCGGAACACAACGCAAAGTTGTTATGGCGGCATACTCTAAGGTCTAGACCAGGGGTGGTAGCCATCCAGACGGGCAAATACCCTACCTGGCTGGGTTGTTTTGTCGCCTCTTACGTCAGGCCGCCCCAACGCAGGAATTAGTAGTCTTTTCCCGTTCCTACCCGGATAAAAAAAACCCTGAGTTGTGTTCCGGCATTAGTGGCTAGATTTCAGTCCTCCTTTCGAGGCTGGCAGCGCATTGATAGCGCCTTTGCTGTCGCAAAAGGCGACGCTAAGCACTATCCATCAGAGAGGTAGGCAGAGGCCCATAATATAAAATTTTTAACTGCCTAAAAATTTTATATCTTTTGAAATATCAGTAGGAAAATTCTGAAAATAATATTACAAGGTTTAATACACTCACCCTCTGGATGCCAGAAAAATACATCAAACGAAAAATCCCGAATAGCACATTACCGGACAATTCGCGCGGGCTGTCAATATACGAACCTTTACCGCCATTTTATCGTAAGCGACATTTGAACCTAAGTATATTTTTTGTTGTAAAATAAAATACAATACAATACTCTTTATTGTACACCAACATTACAGAGAAAAAATATACAATAAGCTTAAATACTAAAAGGTAGTACAGTGGGTGGCCTTCTTGCTCAAAGCAACCTCTTCCAGGCAACCTTTGGATAGACAAGGTCTAATTGCAAAGATAGCGTTGGCGTGCAGTTGAACTAGATACTAATAATAAGAAAAAATAATTATTATACATATAATATCATTATTAATACGTGAAACAAAAACTTTGTACCCTTTTTACGAAAATTGCGCGGACGGAGGAGTATGAAATTTCGCACACTTATAATTTATATTGAGAAGAAGCGACGAATGCTAATATTTTTTTTTATTATGCAAAAAAAATACATTAAATCAATAAAAAAAACATTACACACACTACCATGTATTTGACACACACACACACAGGCATATCTCTTTTGTTTATTGTTAAAGTCAAATTAACATTGTAGCCTTGGCGAAATCTGTCATTATACTTCTATAATCGTGCTCGAAATTCGACCATAATAATTAATATCAAAGATTATACGAGAAAGAGTCTTTGACATTAATTATTATGGTCGAATTTCGGGCACGGGCGACCATTAGTGTTTATTAATGTTTGACTCTATCATCATACCTGTCAAAATTTGGAATGAGCTACCTCTTATTGTCAGGCCTATACTTCAGAACTCACTTAGTAAACACTAATTTTCCTTAAATAATTATGCCTCATTTTTATACTGTTATCTAATAAAAATATACCAATATATTATAAATATGTTTGTATGTATTTAGTTTATAAAATAGTTTATGTATCTAATGGTCTGCACCACCTAAATCGCTAGATTAGTTTAAAATATTCTTTAAGTTGGGTTGCCTGAAAAAGATTGCTTTGAGCGATAACGCCGCCTATTGTTTCTACCATGACAATATTGTAATCGTACATTTTTTGAAATTCTTCATTTGGTGACCAATAAAGTGTTATCTATTGCTACTAGCTACTAACTCTTTCATACCTTTCTATCCTTAATTAGTACCTATAATTATTTATATTGTTTGTTATTTTATAACGATTCGCTAATTTTCGAGACAGTCATAATTTATTTTTAAATCGAACATCAAACGCCGAGAACAATGACCTGCCGTCCGTATGTACGCCGACAAGGTCGTTCTATTTCGACTTGTGAAAAAAAAAGAAATTTATCTCTGGTCTTGTGCTGATTTTGTCTGTTTACAGATTTGGCGGGAAGGCTAAGGTCAGGCCGGTGTAATTTATTTGTGTAAAGTTGCCATGAATACCGGAAAGAGTAATTTTTGAATTTCGAATTGGTTTAAAAATGGAAGGCTCATCTTTTGTTTTCTGACTTAAACGGTTTGAGTACTCGACTGGCACGGGACGTCCTTTTTTTTTTATTAGCTTCCCGCAGCTCCGCTCGTGTTAATGTTATCCCATGGTAACCGTAATTTTTTCCGGGATAAAAAGTAGCCAATGTTTCTATTTTAAACTGTAATCTGTATCTGTGCCATTGCATCCAGATCAGTCACATCAAACAAATTTTCGTATGTATAATATTGTTACGAGCTAGACGCCGACAAAAGACAAATTCACACCTGCATACCTGTAGAAACACATTTTATTACCACGGCATTTGGACTTCTTTTGTTTACTTTGTGATTAATAATTTTGTATTGTAATCTTTTACGGCCTATTATTGTATTGTGATCACTGCCAGGTGTCTCGGATTTAAAAGTACAAACTAATTCTAGGAAATTCGGTCCACGCGGCCGTGCAGACATATTGCATTGGTGCAGTATAAAGCAATGCCCCAATGCAGTCTACTGATAACCACGAGCGAGGCAAGACGTGTGTAGTACATTCGGCAATCTATTTAGTGACGGACTTTGCGCGTTTTTATGGAATTACGATCTTCTGCATTACGTTTGGACTTGTTGCGTTCGGTTATATTTGTACCTGTGTTATACGTGTTTGTATAGTTCTAATAAACTCTATAATGATTCCAACGGTATTTTAATTCGAGTTCTGCAACTCGTAACAATATTATTATAGAAGTATAGATTGCGAAGTTGCAAATAGACAGAATGCTCACTTGATGTAAAGTGGTTATCGTCACCTGTAGACGTTTACCAGGAGTAAAGCCCACGCCTTGCCGTCTTTAGGATGTGACAGGAGAGGTGGGATGAGAAAGAAAGCATAGGATGATGTGATAGAGGGATCAGACAGGAAGATTGGGATATAAGGGATAGGATAGAAGGAGGCCATCAAAACTTACTAAAAAGAACGCAACAAATCCATAAACTTGACAGATCTATAACATGTATTGTCTGTGGTAGCTTCCTTCTTAGGATGGCCGACCTCTTTGCAAATTATTTAAGTACAATTAAATAGAAAGTAGCAGAAGGTGATGTCAGGAGCCTTAAGAACAGACGAGCGTGCATGACAAGAGTTATGAATGTCAAAGAAGCAAGTGAGGTGTGTAAGAATAAGCCTTAATGGCGCTTTGTTGTTCGTGCCTACCCCGCAAGGGAACTGGCGTGAAGTTATGTATGTATGTATGTAAATAGAAACAATCACAGGATTTCATTTCATTAAATCGTAACCTATCGTAAGAAGCGCGATTAGCTCAATTCACGCCGATATTCTATGAAAGCCTCCATTAGTTATAATGTTTAACGTCATTAACCTTAACCCTTAGCTATACTCGTATCTACGTGACCCGGTACTAACAATATCCCAGGTGTAACAGGGGCATTATTATAAACAGTTCGAAACATACATTCAGGAGCTCAATTCTACTAATTCAATACCTATGCGTTGCGATGATATTCAATGTGCCATACCATTGCAATAGTGTAATATATTTTTTTTTATTGCATGAGTTCAGCAGACAGGCAGACGGTCCAGTTGATGGAAAGCGGTTATCATTGCCTATGGATATTTGCAACACCAAAGGTGCTACAAATGCGATATTGCTCCCTTAAGGGAGACTGGAACCTGGTCACTAATGCCGGAATACAACTCAAGTTGTTGTTATGGCGGTATACTCTAGACCAGGGACCAGCGACCTGGTGTTACATAGACAACACTTTATTATTCACCAAAACAAAAATTACAAAAATACACAACAAGACTATAGTTACTTGGTAAAACAAAAGGCGGCCTTATCGCTAAAAGCGATCTCTTCCAGGCAACCTGACTCTAAGGAAATTCCTAAATTATCTGTAATTATTATGCAACAAAGAAAAAAGAAAAAAAAAAATATATAAATAGAAATGACATACATGGACAGCAGATTACAGTCTAAAGTATAGTAAACTAGCACATCGTATAAATAGTATATATAGAATATAGATTCTACTAAATCCACAATATCTTAATATCGTCGCGCCGGAAAAAAAATGGTGTTACTATTAGCAGAGATGGTGTCAGCCGAAATGAATATTAAACCAACATTTTTAAACATTTGTTTCGCGCGTTTTCGCTTATAAATATTTTTAAAGATAGAGTGGCGTGCCACGGGCACACCATTGTAGTTAACAGAATACAGAAATCGGGTAAACCTACTATTGAAACGATAGTGTTCGGCGATTTTGACGGGATAGTTATAGTAGAATTGGCCTCCAGGTGTACCGGGGGCATTAGCTGGAAACAAACACTTCGAAACGTGTTCAGGAATAATTCAGTACAATACATAACAATCAAGCATTAGTGCTGCGCAGTAATTTCGAAATCAAAACAATGGGCTAATATTGATTCATCGGACTAAATACGGTCGCGTGTGAACGGTCATTGCCGTGTTTATGTCATCGTTTACAAGCTCTTTTGCAAATTTTAAAAATTATGTATTGTTTATGGTTTTTATGGTGGGGTTCTTAAGAGGTAATTCTTTTGTACCGGGTTTCTATGTCTTACTAAACATTCCCTTACTCGTTACCATTGGTAGAAAATTTACATAGTTATGTAAAATCTTCGTTCCTCTATTTTACAATAAATATATAATACTAGCTGCGTCCCGCGGTATCACCCGCGTGATGATGGAAAACCACACTATATCTTCATAAATTATAGTCTGTGTAATTCTGATGTGTAAGCTATATTATTGTAAAGTTTCATCAAAATCCATTCAGTAGTTTTTGCGTGAAAGAGTAACAAACAGACATTCTTACAAACTTTCGCGTTTATAATATTAGTAAAATGGCGGATGGGCGCAATGAAGAAGACGGGTTTTAGTTTCTCATTAAATATTTTACAACAGAAAATAATTTAGTATTGAGCAAGCAAGAAACATGACAATGTCAATCTATACTAATAATATAATGAGGAAAAATATGTATTTTTGTATGTTTGTAACGAATAAACTCAAAAACTACTGGGCCGATTCCAAAAATTGTTTCACCATTAAAATGCTACATTATCACAGATTATTATAGGCTATATTTATTACTAGAAAAAATTAGGGATCCCTATTAAAACTTCAATAATGTAACCCAAGGTCTACAAAAAAAAAATATGTGTTTGAGTGGGTCCGGGAATAGATAGATAAATAACACTTTATTATACACTTATACACCAATACAAAAATGAACTTGCAGACTAAAACTATATGTAATTATGCACAAAAGGCGGTCTTATCGCTAAAAAGCGATCTCTTCCAGACAACCCCAGGAATGAATTGAGATGATAATGGCGATGGTGGTATACGTAACATGTAGTACGAACTACTTACTTACAATCGTTTAGATTTACAATTAAACCCGGTAGGTGGCGCTGGAATCTGGTTCTAGATTTTTTTTATTCAGGGCAGACAACGTCTGCGGGAACCGCTAGTTTAAAATAAAAATATATAGAAAAATAAACTTATCAAAAAGATTATAAGGTTATTCTATATAAAGATTAGGTCAGAAAACTGCCTAACCGCTATTATAAGCCGCGCGCAGATTTGCCGATGACTACTTACTGTATTCTATTACTTACTATTATTGTATATACTTATGTAAAGTATATACAATAATAAATTTATTGCAACAACTATTTAAGTAACTTTTTTGTCAACCCTACTGACCATCGACGCGTGACATCATGAGGCTATCGGACCTCTGTGAACTTGGCAGCCGACTTTCAAAAAAATTTATTTTGAAATTGCCATCGGATTCTACGTCGTTTGTACCACTTTGATTTTCGTTTGTACCTCAAACTAAAAAAAGTTACAGCGTTTTCAAAATTTGACCCGCAGCCGACTTTGCAGAATCGAAAATTTTCAAAAGGGGTCTGATTCGGTGTCGTTTGTACCCGTTTGTACCACCTTCATTTTTCATTTTTCTCAAAACCCAAAAAAGATACGGCACTTTGGAAATTTCGAAAAACCAACTTCTACAATTTTTGGAATTTCCGAAATCTTCAAACGGGGATCGAAGCGCAATCATTTGTACCCGCAGAAATCACTTTGGTTTTTGTTTGTACCTCAAACCAAAAAAATTCGGGAGCATGTTTAGTTTTTCAGAAATTGCATACTCGCCATTTCTGTAATTTTAAAGATATTTCAATTCTGCCAAAAGGGTTCGATTCGTTACGGCGCCGTGAGGTTTGTACCGCTTCGAGTTTCGTTTGTACCTCAAACCGAAAAATTTTGGGAGCGTTTTTAAATTTCCAAAAAACGAACTTCCACAATTTTTGGAATTTCGGAAATTTTCAAACGGGGATCGAATCGCAATCGTTTGTACCCGCAGAAATCACTTTGGTTTTTGTTTTTACCTCAAACCAAAAAATTTTTGGGAGCATGTTTAGTTTTTCAGAAATTGCATACTCGCAATTTCCGTAATTTTGAAGATATTTCAATTCTGCAAAAAGGGTTCGATTCGTGACGGCGCCGTGAGGTTTGTACCGCTTCGAGTTTCGTTTGTACCTCAAACCGAAAAATTTTGGGAGCGTTTTTAAATTTTCAAAAAACCAACTTCCACAATTTTTGGAATTTTCGAAATCTTCAAACGGGGATCGAAGCGCAATCGTTTGTACCCGCAGAAATCACTTTGGTTTTTGTTTGTACCTCAAACCAAAAAAATTCGGGAGCATGTTTAGTTTTTCAGAAATTGCATATTCGCCATTTCCGTAATTTTAAAGATATTTCAATTCTGCAAAAAGGGTTCGATTCGTGACGGCGCCGTGAGGTTTGTACCGCTTCGAGTTTCGTTTGTACCTCAAACCGAAAAATTTTGGGAGCGTTTTTAAATTTCCAAAAACGAACTTCCACAATTTTTGGAATTTCGGAAATTTTCAAACGGGGATCGAAGCGCAATCGTTTGTACCCGCAGAAATCACTTTGGTTTTTGTTTTTACCTCAAACCAAAAAAAAATGGGAGCATGTTTAGTTTTTCAGAAATTGCATACTCGCAATTTCCGTAATTTTGAAGATATTTCAATTCTGCAAAAAGGGTTCGATTCGTGACGGCGCCGTGAGGTTTGTACCGCTTCGAGTTTCGTTTGTACCTCAAACCGAAAAATTTTGGGAGCGTTTTTAAATTTTCAAAAAACCAATTTCCACAATTTTTGGAATTTCCGAAATTTTCAAACGGGGATCGAATCGCAATCGTTTGTACCCGCAGAAATCACTTTGGTTTTTGTTTTTACCTCAAACCAAAAAATTTTTGGGAGCATGTTTAGTTTTTCAGAAATTGCATACTCGCAATTTCCGTAATTTTGAAGATATTTCAATTCTGCAAAAAGGGTTCGATTCGTGACGGCGCCGTGAGGTTTGTACCGCTTCGAGTTTCGTTTGTACCTCAAACCGAAAAATTTTGGGAGCGTTTTTAAATTTTCAAAAAACCAATTTCCACAATTTTTGGAATTTCCGAAATTTTCAAACGGGGATCGAATCGCAATCGTTTGTACCCGCAGAAATCACTTTGGTTTTTGTTTTTACCTCAAACCAAAAAATTTTTGGGAGCATGTTTAGTTTTTCAGAAATTGCATACTCGCAATTTCCGTAATTTTGAAGATATTTCAATTCTGCAAAAAGGGTTCGATTCGTGACGGCGCCGTGAGGTTTGTACCGCTTCGAGTTTCGTTTGTACCTCAAACCGGAAAATTTTGGGAGCGTTTTTAAATTTTCAAAAAACCAACTTCCACAATTTTTGGAATTTTCGAAATCTTCAAACGGGGATCGAAGCGCAATCGTTTGTACCCGCAGAAATCACTTTGGTTTTTGTTTGTACCTCAAACCAAAAAAATTCGGGAGCATGTTTAGTTTTTCAGAAATTGCATACTCGCAATTTCCGTAATTTTAAAGATATTTCAATTCTGCAAAAAGGGTTCGATTCGTGACGGCGCCGTGAGGTTTGTACCGTTTCGAGTTTCGTTTGTATCCCAAACCGAAAAATTTTGGGAGCGTTTTTGAATTTTCAAAAAACCAACTTCCACAATTATTGGAATTTCGGAAATTTTCAAACGGGGATCGAAGCGGAATCGTTTGTACCCGCAGAAATCACTTTCGTTTTTGTTTGTACCTCAAACCAAAAAAATTTATGAGCATGTTTAGTTTTTCAGAAATTGCATACTCGCAATTTCCGTAATTTTGAAGATATTTCAATTCTGCAAAAAGGGTTCGATTCGTGACGGCGCCGTGAGGTTTGTACCGTTTCAAGTTTCGTTTGTACCCCAAACCGAAAAATTTTGGGAGTGTTTTTGAATTTTCAAAAAACCAACTTCCACAATTTTAGGAATTTCGGAAATTTTCAAACGGGGATCGAAGCGGAATCGTTTGTACCCGCAGAAATCACTTTGGTTTTTGTTTGTACCTCAAACCAAAAAAATTCGGGAGCATGTTTAGTTTTTCAGAAATTGCATACTCGCCATTTCCGTAATTTTAAAGATATTTCAATTCTGCAAAAAGGGTTCGATTCGTGACGGCGCCGTGAGGTTTGTACCGCTTCGAGTTTCGTTTGTACCTCAAACTGAAAAATTTTGGGAGCGTTTTTAAATTTCCAAAAACGAACTTCCACAATTTTTGGAATTTCGGAAATTTTCAAACGGGGATCGAAGCGCAATCGTTTGTACCCGCAGAAATCACTTTGGTTTTTGTTTGTACCTCAAACCAAAAAAATTTGGGAGCATGTTTAGTTTTTCAGAAATTGCATACTCGCCATTTCCGTAATTTTAAAGATATTTCAATTCTGCAAAAAGGGTTCGATTCGTGACGGCGCCGTGAGGTTTGTACCGCTTCGAGTTTCGTTTGTACCTCAAACCGAAAAATTTTGGGAGCGTTTTTGAATTTTCAAAAAACCAACTTCCACAATTTTTGGAATTTCGGAAATTTTCAAACGGGGATCGAAGCGGAATCGTTTGTACCCGCAGAAATCACTTTCGTTTTTGTTTGTACCTCAAACCAAAAAAATTCGGGAGCATGTTTAGTTTTTCAGAAATTGCATACTCGCCATTTCCGTAATTTTAAAGATATTTCAATTCTGCAAAAAGGGTTCGATTCGTGACGGCGCCGTGAGGTTTGTACCGCTTCGAGTTTCGTTTGTACCTCAAACCGAAAAATTTTGGGAGCGTTTTTAAATTTTCAAAAAACCAAATTCCACAATTTTTGGAATTTCGGAAATTTTCAAACGGGGATCGAAGCGGAATCGTTTGTACCCGCAGAAATCACTTTGGTTTTTGTTTTTACCTCAAACCAAAAAAATTTGGGAGCATGTTTAGTTTTTCAGAAATTGTATACTCGCCATTTCCGTAATTTTAAAGATATTTCAATTCTGCAAAAAGGGTTCGATTCGTGACGGCGCCGTGAGGTTTGTACCGCTTCGAGTTTCGTTTGTACCTCAAACCGAAAAATTTTGGGAGCGTTTTTAAATTTTCAAAAAACCAAATTCCACAATTTTTGGAATTTCGGAAATTTTCAAACGGGGATCGAAGCGGAATCGTTTGTACCCGCAGAAATTACTTTGGTTTTTGTTTTTACCTCAAACCAAAAAAATTTGGGAGCATGTTTAGTTTTTCAGAAATTGCATACTCGCCATTTCCGTAATTTTAAAGATATTTCAATTCTGCAAAAAGGGTTCGATTCGTGACGGCGCCGTGAGGTTTGTACCGCTTCGAGTTTCGTTTGTACCTCAAACCGAAAAATTTTGGGAGCGTTTTTAAATTTTCAAAAAACCAAATTCCACAATTTTTGGAATTTCGGAAATTTTCAAACGGGGATCGAAGCGGAATCGTTTGTACCCGCAGAAATCACTTTCGTTTTTGTTTGTACCTCAAACCAAAAAAATTTGGGAGCATGTTTAGTTTTTCAGAAATTGCATACTCGCCATTTCCGTAATTTTAAAGATATTTCAATTCTGCAAAAAGGGTTCGATTCGTGACGGCGCCGTGAGGTTTGTACCGCTTCGAGTTTCGTTTGTACCTCAAACCGAAAAATTTTGGGAGCGTTTTTAAATTTTCAAAAAACCAAATTCCACAATTTTTGGAATTTCGGAAATTTTCAAACGGGGATCGAAGCGGAATCGTTTGTACCCGCAGAAATCACTTTGGTTTTTGTTTTTACCTCAAACCAAAAAAATTTGGGAGCATGTTTAGTTTTTCAGAAATTGCATACTCGCCATTTCCGTAATTTTAAAGATATTTCAATTCTGCAAAAAGGGTTCGATTCGTGACGGCGCCGTGAGGTTTGTACCGCTTCGAGTTTCGTTTGTACCTCAAACCGAAAAATTTTGGGAGCGTTTTTAAATTTTCAAAAAACCAAATTCCACAATTTTTGGAATTTCGGAAATTTTCAAACGGGGATCGAAGCGGAATCGTTTGTACCCGCAGAAATCACTTTGGTTTTTGCTTTTACCTCAAACCAAAAAAATGTCAATGTCAAGTGGTTCTCAATAAATTTTGCATCTGAAGATGAACAACATTCGAAAAATATATCCATAAACGAGGTGATATTGAAAAATGTTCACTTACCTATGGATCATGAGAAGAACGTTCCGTACTTACGCCGTTTTCCACCAATATTCCAACGAACTAATACAATCTCGAACTCGAGAATGACATACTCATGGATAGCGAGTATTGTGCGAATCGCAGAAACTCAGCTAAACAGGCAGAAATTGCAGGAGAAAATGAACCTGTATTTCACCAATCCAAAAACCGAGTCCACTTGTACTCTTGTGATATAGTTTTCTGGATCGGATTAACTTTGTAACAATGTATCCGCAGTGATAATGTACCGTGCCCCACTGAAGGGTTCCGATTAAATCAGCTAATGAAAATATTTTATTTACGAATTAATTTATTCATTGTCCAATGATTTTCTGGACCTATCAATTGGAATCCGACTGCAGCAAACAATGAGAAAGAAAAAGGACAAAATGATACACCACCTAATGAGGGATTCACTCCGAACAACCAATATGCGGAAAGCTGTCACTGTTTTTCATCGCACAAGTGCTGGTGAACTCAATCAGCTGACAATGAGTGCAGCTCCGAGCCTAGCTTGCGCGGAACCCTACCCATATTGAGCAGGGCCGGCGTTAGCTCGCGCGAGGTCCCGTGCATTCAGATAGTGCAAGGCTTGGAAATAAGAATGAAAACAAACTATTTGAGTCAGCATCCTAGTAATCCATTGTTTACAAACCCCGCGCGAGGCTTCGTGCACCGCACGGATTTGCCGGCCTTAACGCCGGCCCCAATATTGAGGCAGATATTTCAATCGCGGTGCGCCAATTCACCGTGCAAAACCAAGGTGATTTCTGCGGATACAAACGCTTCCGCTTCGATCCCCGTTTGAAGATTTCGGAAATTCCAAAAATTGTGGAAGTTGGTTTTTTGAAAATTTAAAAACGCTCCCAAAATTTTTCGGTTTGAGGTACAAACGAAACTCGAAGCGGTACAAACCTCACGGCGCCGTCACGAATCGAACCCTTTTTGCAGAATTGAAATATCTTTAAAATTACGGAAATAGAGAGTATGCAATTTCTGAAAAACTAAACATGCTCCCAAATTTTTTTGGTTTGAGGTACAAACAAAAACGAAAGTGATTTTTGCGGGTACAAACGATTGCGCTTCGATCCCCGTTTGAAAATATCCGAAATTCCAAAAATTGTGGAAGTTCGTTTTTTGAAAATTTAAAAACGCTCCCAAAATTTTTCGGTTTGAGGTACAAACGAAACTCGAAGCGGTACAAACCTCACGGCGCCGTCACGAATCGAACCCTTTTTGCAGAATTGAAATATCTTTAAAATTACGGAAATAGAGAGTATGCAATTTCTGAAAAACTAAACATGCTCCCAAATTTTTTTGGTTTGAGGTACAAACAAAAAAGAAAGTGATTTCTGCGGGTACAAACGATTCCGCTTCGATCCCCGTTTGAAAATTTCCGAAATTCCAAAAATTGTGGAAGTTCGTTTTTTGAAAATTTAAAAACGCTCCCAAAATTTTTCGGTTTGAGGTACAAACGAAACTCGAAGCGGTACAAACCTCGCGGCGCCGTCACGAATCGAACCCTTTTTGCAGAATTGAAATATCTTTAAAATTACGGAAATTGCGAATATGCAATTTCTGAAAAACTAAACATGCTCCCAAATTTTTTTGGTTTGAGGTAAAAACAAAAACCAAAGTGATTTCTGCGGGTACTAACGATTCCGCTTCGATCCCCGTTTGAAAATTTCCGAAATTCCAAAAATTGTGGAAGTTGGTTTTTTGAAAATTCAAAAACGCTCCCAAAATTTTTCGGTTTGAGGTACAAACGAAACTCGAAGCGGTACAAACCTCACGGCGCCGTCAAGAATCAAACCCTTTTTGCAGAATTGAAATATCTTTAAAATTACGGAAATGGCGAGTATGCAATTTCTGAAAACCTAAACATGCTCCCGAATTTTTTTGGTTTGAGGTACAAACAAAAACCAAAGTGATTTCTGCGGGTACAAACGATTGCGCTTCGATCCCCGTTTGAAGATTTCGGAAATTCCAAAAATTGTAGAAGTTGGTTTTTCGAAATTTTCAAAGTGCCGTATCTTTTTTGGGTTTTGAGAAAAATGAAAAATGAAGGTGGTACAAACGGGTACAAACGACACCGAATCAGACCCCTTTTGAAAATTTTCGATTCTGCAAAGTCGGCTGCGGGTCAAATTTTGAAAACGCTGTAACTTTTTTTAGTTTGAGGTACAAACGAAAATCAAAGTGGTACAAACGGGTACAAACGACGTAGAATCCGATGGCAATTTCAAAAAAAATTTTTTTGAAAGTCGGCTGCCAAGTTCACAGAGGTTGCTATCGGCAAAGCTTCTGCGTACGATTAGTATATATGCTCAGGATTCGAACGTGCCTTGTTTGAGTTTCCCGTAGAGGTAGACGGTAGCCTATGAGACTATGGATGGACCTGCGACTATCCTGATAAACAACTTTCGCTTGATCTACTTTCCTTATTCTCTTCATACATACACGTCTATTTGAGCTGCTTTTCACCATACCTTTCCTTAATTTAGTTCCAGGGCACCATATTAAACATAATAATAAAGGCACCCTGGTTTAAAACTAATGCCGAAGTCCATAATTATTCTGCAGTTCCCACAATAAGAGAGTTGACTGCCAACACCTGCACAAGATATAAGGAACGCCTTATGATTCACCCAAATGAGCTCGCACAGAAGCTGCTGCATAACGTCCCACAAAGACGGCTAAAGCGAGCGCACATCCCTGACTTGGACCCGACGCGAGCCGCCGACAACCCCTTATTGTCAGGCGACTCCTGAACCCCGTCACCGGGGAGGTAGTTGCCGTGGTATATAGCGTCATGTTATATAGCCTATGACACTACCTGATAACGTAGCTTTCCAACAGTAAAAGAATTTTTAAATCGGTTTAGTCGATCCAGAGATTACCCCCAACAACGTCACAAACTCACAAACTTTACCAGTTTATAATATTAGTATAGATTACAGTTGGTTTTTTTTTTAATAGCTACAATGTACAGACACGGCATGTTTATAGACTGATTGTTGTCTTTGGCGTATTTGAGCGAACTAACTACACGAAAGATTTTTTAAAATACCATAAAATGTATCGGTAACATTGGATTGTATTGGAAATGAAATGTTGCCATAAATTGCTTGTCTATTTATGCGAGAAGACCTCGTTTCGCCGTGTTAAGGACGACGAGGCGCTTCTAGGTTAGAACTCTATGTATGGTTGTGCAGACTTGTTGATTTAGGCTTAGCTTACTGAGTAATACCGGTTTTTTTATATCTTACTAACAATTCATTTAGAAAGAAAGAAAAAAAATATTTGAAGAAATACCGACGTACGTACATTCAAAACTAAAATTCAAAAGTTTTTATTCAAAATAAGTTCCACTGGAGAACACTTTGAAGGTCATACATATAGCTTAAAATTTCATTTTACTTCCTAGCGTACACCGCTTCGCAACGTGTTATTGTTGTAAAAGAGAAGAAGTGGCAAGAAACTCCCTAGCAACACGTCTAGCTAAAAATTGTTTTTCTTTATATTTCTTATTCTATTTATATCTCAAGTTCTTTTTTCTTTCTAAGTTTTATGCAGAAGTATGTTACAGAATGACTTGGAGAATTAATGAAGTTGTAGCAAACAGTGCATATTCAATGAGACAGAGACACAATAAAAGTAAAGAAAGATAGTATTATAGTTAACGTCTGTAAAGCTAGAAAGGTCAAGTCGGCAGAATCACTCGTTTTATATATCAAAATTTAGTGCTCATTTAGTGCTAATTTAGTGCTGATAACAGACATTTAGTGCTGTGATAGGTGGACTAAAAACGAGAACACTGCTAACTTTTAATTAAGCTAGCAGTGTACTATTCGTGACCGCGCTATGAGACAGTTGGAGCGCGAGGCACATCAGCTAATAATTTAGTGCTCAATTAGTGCTGCCCGTACAAGCAAACAGATAAAACGATTACCTAGAGACAATATTAGTGATATTAATAGTTTTCTATACGAAGCGAGGGCTATCGAAGACGCAATCTCCGATGACATAAAATCCCAAAAAAGTAAATGGAACCATGAGATAATTCTTAGGATAGTGACTATTCCCCAATTCTAATCAGTTATTTATACGGTCAAATGGTACAATAATCTACATAATTAAAATAATAACGAAAATGTTCTCTCCAGCATATTTATATAATAAAATAGGTTTCTATAGTCGAATTTGGTATTACTGGTATATGTATAGGACAAAGTTTTTGTCAATATTTAAAAAAACTTTAATGTTGACAAAAACTTTGTCCTTGAACGAAAATTGCAAATAAAATTTATCGACTTGTCTCGTGATTCCTAATAATTTGTTTAATTTGGTTGGTTTGGTTTACATTTAAAATTTTTTTTTTTAATTAAAATTTTTAGATTTTCGAATATTTTCTCGAAAATGTCATTCGATAAAAAAATTTACATTAAAAATTTTTTTTTGAAGTATTCTACTTTTGATTAACTTTAAAAAAGGAAAAATTAGATAAACAGATGGCCATACAGGCCATCCCTGCAACTTTCCGCTAATTCCATACGTCGGCGGCCTAGGCACTTAAAATTGCACTTATGATGTTTTTGAGCTCTTCGAGCTCAAAAGTCTGATACGGGTTTCATAGAACACTATTTTTTGAATTTTCAAACCGCAATAACTTTTGAATAAATAAACCGATTTTCACGCGGTTAGCGGCGTTCGACGAAGTTTTTTGAGCCGCGAGTTTTTTTTTGATATTTCTCAAAATCTCTCGGTCCGAATCGGCTCAAATTCACAAAAAATCTAAGTTAGGCCGAGCCCTTTCGAATGCGCGAATAAAAACGCTGCTACTTAAGAATCTAATACACAAATGTTAAGTTGTGGGTGGGCGTAGTGAATAGGGGGGAGGTATACTTACCCCTACGACAACCCCTAAGGTCCGGAGGTTTTAATTTTTTTTAGTTTATAAACATAAACTCACTTATTTTTGTTGTAAATTGTGCCACTTTTGATAATAACAAACCGTGATTCGAGTTTATGAATGTATTCACGAATTTTTTATGAATGTACTCATGAATTACATATAACCATTTGAACTTTTTGTAACACTAAAACTGTTTTTAATGTAGAAATAAAGTTTCAAATTTAATTGACGCATAAATACAAATTCATGCTAGACATATTTAGCGATTGATTAAAAAATGACAGTTTTTAGTGTCAGTTCTGTTTTTAATTGCTTGGCTAACAAGGTGTGATTATAAAAATAAATTAATCGATATGTCATTAATACTTATCGATTTGTAATTAAGAAATTCGAAATCTTGTAGCTCAAGATTTAGAATTAATTAATATATTGTTTTATATAATTTTCGGAAATCGATATATTTCTATGAAAAAAAAAAATATTTTCTTAAGTTTTCGCGACTTGTATACATAATAAAACTACGTTTTAACGGTTTTAAACGCGGTAATTTTATTTGATTTTGGTTTTTCCGACGTTTCGGACACTTTTCAGTGGCCGTGATCACGGAAGACAAAGATGTCAAGTGTCAACGAGTATTGTTAAAGTTTTATTTAGCCTACCGCCAACTTGTTAATTTTAATTATTTAATTTTAATTTTGTTTATGGTTATTATTTACTCTATGGGAGCCTAATCTAATTTACTAACTCTTCGCAACATGTTATAGCTTGAAGAGAAGAAGCGGCGCAAGAAACTCTTCAGCAAACATGCCTAGCTCTAATAATTTTATATAATATTAAAATGGGTGGAAGGAAAAATAAAAGTAATCAGTCAAGTTGGTTTGTGTTCCGTTGTACGCAGAAAGAGCTCACAGTGTCTTGAGGTCTGGCAGCTGGTTTTTGCTGGGTTTGGGTCTTAATAGTTTTGATAATTGGATCCCAAACAGGTGGTACTTGCCAACCATCTTCTCTATTGAAATTTGGGTGTTTTTTGATTTCAATAGCCTCACGCATCATTCTAGGTATGAAACGATTCTCTTTCGCGAGGATTTGTGGGTTATCGAATCTGATGTAGTGGTTGGGTTTATCCAGCGTGTGATCACTGATTGCAGACTTCGTAGACCTTGTGTGTTTCATGTCAGCAATGTGTTCTTTTACTCGTGTTTTTATGCTCCTCTTTGTTTGCCCAAACCCAGCAAAAACCAGCTGCCAGACCTCGAGACACTGTGGGCTCTTTCTGCGTACAACGGAATACAAACCAACTTGACTGATAATTACTTTTATTTTTCCTTCCACCCATTCTAATATTATATAAAATTATTAGAGCTAGGCATGTTTGCTGAAGAGTTTCTTACGCCGCTTCTTCTCTTCAAGCCAAACAATGTTGCGAAGCGGTGGTAAATTAGATTAGGATCCCATAGAGAAAATAATAACCATAAACAAAATTAAAACTAAATAATTAAAATGAACAAGTTGGTGGTAGGTTAAATAAAACTTTAACAATACTCGTTAACACTTGACATCTTTGTCTTCCGTGATCATACATACATACATACATAACTTCACGCCAGTTCCCTTGCGGGGTAGGCACGAACAACAGAGTGCCATTTAGGCTTATTCTTACACACCTCACTTGCCTCTTTGACATTCATAACTCTTGTCATGCAAGCTCGTCTGTTCTTAAGGCTCCTGAAATCACCTTCTGCTAGTACACGATTAAACTTCCGTGATCACGGTCACTGAAAAGTGGCCGAAACGTCGGAAAAACCAAAATCAAATAAAATTACCGCGCTTAAAACCGTTAAAACGTAGTTTTATTATAAAAAAATATTGATAAATATTTTTATTTGCCGCCTTTATTCCCCCTTTTATTGCCGCCATTTTATTCCTTTTCTCTAGTAGTTGAATGAATGTGCTTTCTTCTGTTAATTTTTGATTTTACGACGACTTGTGCTGTGTTTTATAATTTTTTTTAAAATATTGGTTAAATATAAATTAATGCGATCACGTAAAAAAAAATATCGTCTTTATTGGTCGCCATTTTGAATGGTTACTCTTGTAGTGTATATAAATGTGCTCTATTGTGTTTTTTGTTCATTTTTATACAATTAAGCTGGTTTTTGGGTTATTTTGGCTCTTTTTATATTGATTACTGGCTTTTTTTTGAACTTTGAAACGTTTTTTCAATTTCGGACCTATGATAGAAATGCAACATTAGCGAAAAAATCAGTGAAAATAAGTGAGGTTATGTTTATTAAAAAAAAAAAAAAAAAACAATATCTCCGGACCTTAGGGGTTGTAGTAAAGGTAAGTATGCCTCCCCCGTTCCCCACTTTACCACCCCACTACTTAAAATTCCTGTATAAAGAAGCTATAGATTTACCGTTAGCAGTGTTCTCATTTTTAGTCCACCTATCACAGCACCAAATATCTGTTATCAGCACTAAATTAGCACTAAATGAGCACTAAATTTTGATATATAAAACGAGTGATTCTGCCGACGGTCACGGATAGTACACTGCTAGCTTAATTAAAAGTTAGCAGTGTTCTCATTTTTAGTCCACCTATCACAGCACCAAATATCTATTGTCAGCACTAAATTAGCACTAAATGAGCACTAAATTTTGATATATAAAACGAGTGATTCTGCCGACGGTCACGGATAGTACACTGCTAGCTTAATTAAAAGTTAGCAATGTTCTCATTTTTAGTCCACCTATCACAGCACCAAATATCTATTGTCAGCACTAAATTAGCACTAAATTTTGATATATAAAACGAGTGATTCTGCCGACAGTCACGACGGTCACGAATAGTACACTGCTAGCTTAATGAAAAGTTAGCAGTGTTCTCATTTTTAGTCCACCTATCACAGCACCAAATATCTGTTATCAGCACTAAATTAGCACTAAATGAGCACTAAATTTTGATATATAAAACGAGTGATTCTGCCGACAGTCACGACGGTCACGAATAGTACACTGCTAGCTTAATTAAAAGCTAGCAGTGTTCTCGTTTTTAGTCCACCTATCACAGCACTAAATGTCTGTTATCAGCACTAAATTAGCACTAAATTTTGATATATAAAACGAGTGATTCTGCCGACGGTCACGGATAGTACACTGCTAGCTTAATTAAAAGTTAGCAGTGTTCTCATTTTTAGTCCACCTATCACAGCACCAAATATCTGTTATCAGCACTAAATTAGCACTAAATGAGCACTAAATTTTGATATATAAAACGAGTGATTCTGCCGACGGTCTCGGATAGTACACTGCTAGCTTAATTAAAAGTTAGCAGTGTTCTCATTTTTAGTCCACCTATCACAGCACCAAATATCTATTGTCAGCACTAAATTAGCACTAAATGAGCACTAAATTTTGATATATAAAACGAGTGATTCTGCCGACAGTCACGACGGTCACGAATAGTACACTGCTAGCTTAATGAAAAGTTAGCAGTGTTCTCATTTTTAGTCCACCTATCACAGCACCAAATATCTGTTATCAGCACTAAATTAGCACTAAATTTTGATATATAAAACGAGTGATTCTGCCGACAGTCACGACGGTCACGGATAGTACACTGCTAGCTTAATTAAAAGTTAGCAGTGTTCTCATTTTTAGTCCACCTATCACAGCACCAAATATCTGTTGTCAGCACTAAATTAGCACTAAATGAGCACTAAATTTTGATATATAAAACGAGTGATTCTGCCGACGGTCACGGATAGTACACTGCTAGCTTAATTAAAAGTTAGCAGTGTTCTCATTTTTAGTCCACCTATCACAGCACCAAATATCTGTTGTCAGCACTAAATTAGCACTAAATTTTGATATATAAAACGAGTGATTCTGCCGACAGTCACGACGGTCACGAATAGTAAACTGCTAGCTTAATTAAAAGTTAGCAGTGTTCTCATTTTTAGTCCACCTATCACAGCACCAAATATCTGTTGTCAGTACTAAATTAGCACTAAATGAGCACTAAATTTTGATATATAAAACAAGTGATTCTGCCGACTTGACCTTTCTAGCTTTACAGACGTTTATAGTTATAATAAAGACATGACGTACTATTTTTTTTTTGCTGCAAATATTCCATTGCTAACATGCATCTCAAAAATAAAATCATATTTTGAGGATTTATACGCCGCATTTTTAGCAAACAAGGTTTACACTCAGCTTATTGCTGTGCGGGCATAATATCCGACACAACGCTGATTTTCAGTGCAAACCTTCCTTTTGGCGTAAGACCAAAACAACCCGAATATTTTAATGAGTTAAATTTAAAAATGTATTTAATTTGTAAATTATAATATATACCTACATAGAATAAACAGTATAGATATTTTGTTAACTTTATAATTTAAATAAAACTAGTGGTCGCCCAGTGGTCGAAATTCGACCATAATTAATTTAAATTATAAGTTTGAACATTATTAAGATTCTGTTGTCAAAGACTACTTCTATAATCACAGATTTCGCCAAGGCTATACTGTTCATTTGACTTTAACAATAAACAAAAGAGTATATATGCGTGTGTGTCAAATATATGGTAGTGTGTGTAATGTTTTTATTGATTTAGTGTAATTTTTTCGTGCACGTTCCCTATAAACGTGTATGTATGAAGGGGTTGATGAAAGTAGATGAGGCAAAAGATGTAAGTTGAGAACGTAGTAAATGATATAAAAGAGGAAAATAATTTTTCGCCTAATCTGTATATATAAAAATCAATTGCTTTTCGTTAGTCTCGCTAAAACTCGAGAACGGCTGGACTGATTTGGCTAATTTTGGTTTTGAATTATTTGTGGAAGTCCAGGGAAAGTTTTAAAAGGTGAGGTAATATGAAAAAAATGTTTGGAATATAGTAAAAACAACAATTTCGCTTTCCCTTAGAAACTATTCCTACCTGTCAAACATTTTATGTTCGTCCCGTCGTTTAGAAATCAATTAAATTTAAAAGTCGTTCAGAAATTAAATTAAATTTAAAAGTGTTGTTTCTTTTAATTTTTTTTGGTTTTGAATGTCAAACGTTTGATGTTCGTTCCGGATAAGTTTTGACCACATTTTTTACTAAAGTTGAAACATTCTGCAATTATCATTCAGCTTTTTTATTTATTGATTCTGAGCCGGTACGAAGTTTGCCGCGTCAGCTAGTTTCATGTAAAAATATGTTTGACATAATTAAACATCCAAAAGTGAGAGAAGGATTTTTAATTGCTGGAGTAAAGCAGACAGCCAGGTGGCCCACCTGATGGAAAGCAGTTACCGTCGCCTATGGACGTTTGCAACACCAGAGATATCACCAATGCGCTGCCGGCCTCGAAGAAATTTTATGACACCCTTTAAAAAAACCCCATATTGTAACACCGTAGGAAAAAGCATAGTTGGAAGCTCATTCCAAATCTCCACGGTGCGCAAGAGAAACGTTCTAAAGAACTCATGGAAGTGGGGATTAACGGCCAGTCGATGGCGTGCAGTCGCAGTAAGAAGACGAAGGCACCATTCTGGATGGCCAGTGGCGACATATAGTCATGTAGAAGGATTCCGAAGCATTTTTTTTATTGGAAGGTGTGGCAGTCTCGGTATACTTCTGTCATCCCTAAATTAGGGTCTACTGGATAATTATGTCCGCTATATTTCGATAAAGACTTTGAACTTGACAACATTTAATAGCTTTTTATGAATAATCACGTGGGAGTTTTTATTGCGAAGATATGTCATTGATCTAATGTGAAACGTACCGGCGTGGGATGGGCAAAGGTCGATAATGTTTTGAGTTATTATTACTTGTTATTGTAAGGAGACAAATACCCAGTGTGAAATACACACTCAGGAATACTGTGGTGTGTACACGCACACCAGCTCATAGCTTAGTGGGTAACGCTCTCGAGCCTCAAACTTGCATTTTATAAATATATAAATAAATGATTCCTTGCCTACTCCTTGTTTTGATATAACATTAATATTGGATAATTTCAATTTTAAAGGGTTACTATGTATTCCAGGGAGGTAGACGTTAAATGATACTTCAGATGACAGAGAGTAGTATTCACTGTCGAGTGCTAATGTGAACTGAAGTGAATTAATTTAATATTATTTTGGAAACGGTAACCTTAAGTACATATACTAACAAGTCGTACAGCTACTACAATATATAGTACAATGTGTGAGCGAGACGGATGATGTGCGAGCGAGATAGAGCAACTATTAATATGTGCGCTCGCGCGTTGCGCTACCCAGTAGTTCGTTGTCCACTGCGATGACTAGACGTATGCAGCACCCATAGTATCATAAATTTTATGTATTTTACACGCCTCAGCGGCACGAATAAACCCATGAAGTTTCTATGCCACAGTCGAATATGTTATTATGTAGGTATATATATATGAATGTAAGCATAAAATAAGAGACCTGGGTTCGCAGTGGACAAGCGTGGCAGATATACTGCCCCTTCCGAATAAAAATGGGGAGGCTAGAGCCTGGCAATGGACTGTTATTATACCTGTATTCGCTCAATTTACAACATGGAAGCACGGGATTCCTTGCGAGATAAGTTTAAAGAAATATTTTTGAAGTGAAACTTCTATTCCGACGTCTTAGGATTTTTCTGTCACGAAAAAGCATTACGGCCGCGTGGAGGAGCGGCATAAATTTAGACTAGACGTGGTGAGAGGGGGCATAATTTTACTATGGATGCGTTTTTTGGTTCCGGATCGAATTCAGTTTTTTTGTTTGATAAAATAAAACATGTTTAAATAAAAAATGCATTCATTAAAATGTACCTAACCTAACCAAATCATAATTTGCAGTAAACCTGCAAAAAATCGAAATGTGTGCTGGGACACATGGTAGAAGTGAAACTTCAACGGACAATTGGCAAAACGAATCGCAACAAAATTTTTACTTGAAGTTTTACGGGCAGGTTTTTAACTAAAATTGTTTTGGAAGCAGTGGTAGACTCAAGACTTTCAATAAGTAATCTGTAATATTCCATTTTGAAATGAATACACTCATTTTCACATAATAAAAGCCCAATTTTCTCATAAATTTGAAGGTCGAAATGGTTGAATGCCAAAATGGAAGTCCTCATTTGATGAGACATACAACGTTGTTTAATTTTACATTTATATATCAAACTTGTTTTTAGGGCCTTGGGTAAATATGTAATAAGGACAGTGATGCATTTTTGTCATGTAGAGCTGGCACTAACGAATTTCTCACTGTATGTGAGAAACCTACATATACATTGGCCCTTGGAAGCCTCATCATTTTATAATTTAAACTTGGTGACGAATAATATTGTCAGTTGCTATTAAACTGTTGATTTGTAATGAAATGAAATGAAGTTTATTTGCATATGACTTGGTACAGAAAATTTATACAGGTCTTAAGTTATACATATATGAGTCCACATATCATTACCCATAGGCTGTGCAATAATTACATCGTCTTATAAAATATGTAACTAAAATATTAGTTATATTTTAGTTGTGTGAAAATTTGAGAGGAAGAAGATTAAGATGGTATGGGCGTGAAATGAGGAAGGATGAAAGGTACGTGACAAAGAGAATGTGAAATTGCAAGACTGGCGGGTACAAAAGTGAAGAGGTAGACCAAAAAAGAGATGGATGGATTGTGTGAGGGATGATATGATGCTTTATGTTATGACAGAGGATGTACATCATAATAGAAGGGTATGGAAGGAATCGATATTGTGATGACCCCAAATAATTAGGAAGAGCTGAAAGAAAAGAGAAACAGAGAAAGTGAGTTGTGTGTTAAATCAACAACTCACCACTTTGAGTTGAGTTCTACAGAATTTCTATAGAACTGAGAAGAAATTCTATAGAATTGAGAAGATGAATTTCAATAGTAATTCTATAGAACGGGGAAGAAGAATTTCTTTACAAATTATATAGAACTGAGAAGAAAAATTTCTATAGACACTCTATAGATCTGAGAAGAATTTCTATAGAAATTCTGTAGGATTCAACTTAAAGTGGTGAGTTGTTAATTCAACTCACACAACTCACTTCCTCTTTTTCTCTTGTCTTTCACCTTCTCACAATTATATCTATAGAAATTCTGTAGGATACATTCAACTCCAATGATGAGTTGCAACATAAAAAAGGCAAGGCAGGTATTTAAAAATCAGAGTATAGTAGATAATAAATATATTTGAATGTAAATAACCTCGCAACTAGCAACCCTATCCGAGAAAGTAATTTAAATTCAAACCTCGGGAACTGCACTAAGCCATCTGGTAACCTTGACATATTATTGTTATAAACAATAATAAATATGCAGTCCTTTTGCCAAATTTACATCGTAGTCAAATGTATATGTTCGACCGTGAATCTAATAGTTCCCGGTGGAAGTGGCTCCATGGTTCCTGCGGTTGGACGATATTATTATTTCCGACAAGTTGTACCAACAGATATTGTCCTTGTTCGAATAGGGTAGTTGACAATTAAATTTAATGAAATACTTGTTATGATTTTATCAAACGTCACTCTTATAGATTTTATGCGAGCGTACAAACTTATGGCGTCACAAGTTCGTACAACTAAAAATAGTCAAATAGCACATTATCTATAGTTTTAAACGGTAATAAAAACTCAAATAAAATTCCAATCAACGTGTTATTATTTGAAACATATTTAACATAGTCTATAATATAATAGAGTGTTGGGGTGAAGGTAAGGAAAGGAGTGCTCCGGTGGTTCGGGCATGTGGAAAGAATGCATGATGAAAGAATGACTAAACAGATATACAATGCAAAAGTGGATGGATGCAGAAGTCGTGGAAGGCCTTCCACACACACCTTCCATGATCAAATTAATCGTGTACTAGCGGAGGGTGATGTCAGGAGCCTTAAGAACAGACGAGTGTGTATGACAAGAGCTATGAATGTCAAAGAAGCAAGTGAGGTGTGTAAGAATAAACCTGAATGGCGCTCTGTTGTTCGTGCCTACCCCGCAAGGGAACTGGCGTGAAGTTATGTATGTATGTATGTATAATATTATACATTCTAAACATGCAGTGTCTGTACGTTGGAGCTATTTAAAACAACTGGAATAAACTGTATAAACGGCCGCTCATTGGTTGTACCTTTGATGTTACAAAGGTGCAACCAATGAGCGATGCGAAAAGGCGATAGGCGATGATAACCGCTTTCCATCAGGTGGGCCGTCTGCTGAGCTCATGCAATAAAACAAATACCTTATTACAATTCCGGTTCCTGTAAAGTATGCGCGAGTGTTTTCGCGCCATTCTTCACGTCATATGTTTTTTTTTCGGCCATCGACCGATGAGTGAAGGTCAACTAGGTTTCGGCGTTCGCGAATATCAAATGTGAATTGTAAACAATGACGATAACCGGTTATTCTATTCGTAATGGTTTGTTGAGAGAAATGTATACAAGACTGATTTACGTTTACTTGTAAAGAATGTTGGCTTTGGTTGTCTTATTGCTACGATGGTGTATTCGGCGAACCGATAATACTTTCGTGAGAACGTGTTTTGTTTCCTTTTTTTGTTAACGCAGGGGGATGTCTTTTGGGATCTGGAAGCCAGGGTCCTAGCGTCGCTGTACACGTGGCGTAAAGAGGCCCTAGCCAGGGGCAACAGATCCTCGCCTCGCGAAATCGAGGCGTGCCGGTCGGAGCTCCGCTAGGTAGCCGTGGGGGTCTAGGAAGATCGCCTTAGACGCCTTAGAGGCGGTGAGGCCCGTACTGCAAGAATGGCTTGGACGAAGTCACGGCACCCTGACGTTCAGGCTGACACAGGTCCTCACGGGACACGGTTGCTTCGGGAGGTACCTGTGTCGCCTTGGCCGTGAGGCCACCATTGTGACACGGGCGACGAGGACACGGCGCTGCACACACTCCAGGAATGTCCAGCCTGGACGGAGCACCACCGGAAGCTCGTCGCCCATACCGGATTTGACACCACGCTCCCGGCCGTGGTACGTATCATGGTCGGGAACCGCACCGGATGGGACGCCGTCTCCTCCTTCTGCGAGTAAGTCATGTTTGCGAAGGAGGAGGCGGAACGGGGGCGTGAGCGTACTTGCCTGCTCCGCTCCCGTCAAAGGAGGACGCGCCGGCGCCGGAGGTCGGATATCGACGCCGCGTGCCCTGGCAGGCGTGGGCCTCGCTCACTAGGCCTCTTCAAACGCTTCTCCCCCGGCGCCTACTAGGTCTATTCCGTGCGTGGGGCGATCTGTAACTCGTCCCACGGGAGGAGAGGTGAGCGCGCGCGAAACACGCCACGCCCCCATCTCGACGGCACGGGTGCCTCGCTAGGGCAGGGCATTCATGCGTTGACTGATCCCAAAACTGCCCACTAAACCTAACCTGCGCTCCATACTTACACTTTATTTCGACGTCACGTGACCTAGAACAGAATCACTGCATCGTAAGGACGCGTTTTATTCCCCTGGGTATTTAAAATATCTGTAATTCGATGGTTGTCTTAATTGTTCACTGTCATTTTTTTTTAATTCAAATTCAATTTCATTTATTTATAAAAACTTATTTCTAGGCCTTTTATAATTATATCTAAAACTTGTGGTAATAACACATTGTGAATTAAAATTAAGGCTACAATTTTTTTGGCGGCCGTTGCTGCACTGGACTCTAGGTCTGTATCGCGGCACCCAACACAATGTTATTATAGGAACTTAAATATAATGGAATTATTCATTAATTAACCTAAGACTATGAGTGCGTGCGTGTGTCTCGATGTGCGTGTGTGCGTGTGTTTGGTGTGTGTGTGCCCCTAGTGTTATAGTCTGTTTGGTAATATGCATTCTGTGTCGCTGTAAGTTAATGATTGTTTGCGCTAAATTTCTAAGTATTGAAACAATCGCTAATCCCTTTTTTTATTCGCTGCAAGTTTTTAAATACTATGTTGTTTTGGGTTAAAGCTGACAATTTGAGTATTCCAATGAATGGTCGGTGCATGTTTATTGGCAGGCCATGTCAATTTTGCGAATAATTAAGGTCGAGCCGTTGAGACAGAGTAAATTGAGTGTTGACTGCGATCGAGGCGTTCGTTAATCAGTATATATTCGGAACGGGAATCTCACATTTGACAGACTTTGCGTATATGTTATTACGAGTATCTGCCCACGGTTTGGACTTGTTGTATTTGGTTGCGTTTCTAAGAACTTTGAATTATGTGTATTTTAAATAAAGTTTGTGATCTTCGGAGACGACATTTTAATTCGTATCCCACAAACACGTAACATTATGTTGTTGGTGGAGTTTTGTTGCCGCTTCTTTTCTTTATCGATAACACTTTGCGAAGCGGTGTACCTATGTAGAGTAGGAATTAAAGTTCATTTTTGACTTGTTATGTATGGACCTTGAAAAAATGTTCTCCAATGAAACATAGTTTGTATAAAAACTGAATAATATAGGTTGGGTCTATGAATAGGAGTTAAAAGATGTCCTTATATAAATACTAGTATATGCCAGCGACTTCGTCCACGTTGACTTGAAATTCCCACGGGATTCCCGGGATTAAAATATCACACATTTTATTACGTTAAATTTGCTGACGATCAGTAAAAAAAATCACATTGGAATTCGTTTTTTTTTTATTTGCTCATTTTAAATCATTCCAAGAAAAATTCCCGCGGGTTTCCCAGAATAAAAAGTAGAGCTAATTTAAGTCTAAGAATTTGCTGTCGCTCAGCGAAAACCGCATCGAAATCGGCCTGTAGTTTTTACATGAATCTCGAACAAACAGACAAGGAATCTAAAAAAAATGCATCGAGTTTTTCATCGTTTATATAGTCTATTCCAGTTTTTTTTAAAGCTTCAGTGTACAGACACGGCAGGTTTATAATTTTATAATATTATAGATGAAAGTAAGTTTGTTTGGATGTATGTTTGTCTTTTTACAGATATAAATTATTATTCTATTTGTTATACACATGGAAGAATGTCGTAAACGACATATATAATTTTTTACAGGAGAGCTACTATATAATTATTTTTTTTAATATTTTACCCCGATTTTTTTAAATTTATATTTTTGCACATGAACCTAAGGATCTGTGTTTTAACATTTGAATTATTTTAATTATGTTACCATAAAAAGTAAAATATGTAAATTCTGTCATTTACAATGTTTTCCATAACAGGCTCGATATGTACTTTAAAAAAATAATATTATAGTAATTTTTTATTGTTTATTAAGAAATATCCTGTTTATGAACTAATTAACAGTCTAGTGAATTAAAACTAAATACTTAAAAACTAATTTAAAAATTAAACTAAAGTATAAAATAGAAACCTAAAATTAAATACTAAAACTAAATAAAAAAGGAGAGCGAAATTATAGATAAAATATTGGTCCCAAACCACTGTCACTTACCGGGAACGTTCCCAAAAGGCTGGCGGCGTTACCACGCTGAATAGCAATGCTTACCCTTTGAGCAAAATAGACGCCAGCCTTTTGGTCGCGTGAGAGCTCTACTAAGCGTTCGGCATATAGTAGTTTAAATATTTTAAGCTACCACAATAAACTGTAAACGATGCTAGAGATAAATCTGGATTTGTTTAATAATTAGAAAACGTCTTATATCGTCGCAGACATAAGCGAAGTCTGTCTTACATGAAGTGACCATAATATCTTCGTAAACATTAGTGGAGGTTGGCGCTGAAGAATGAAACCTCCGTGTTACAATATTTTTTATTGTGGTACGGGTTTAGCCATAAAAAAAAATAAATATATGATCTATTGTAATACAAAAATGGCGCGCAAAATCGCGGCTGACACGTAACTTTCACGATGCAGATTAAGGTACGCTTTCGCTAAATTCGCATGCTTTCTAAATTTTTAATTAATCTGTGGGCTGCACGTACTATAGACTACTTTTGGAGTTTTTGGCGGGAACTGAAAGGAGATGTTGTGCTGTGCAGTTTTATTTTCTAAAAATGTGTTAAATTACTCTAAAATGAACAATCGTTGTAAGATATTGATAGTTTTTGAGTAGTAATTATGTGTTTTGTGAGAAATGTGAACTATATAGCTAAATGTGGCCTTTCGAGTTTTCACAAGAACTCTATTGAATGACGTCGATTGTAGCCTACAATACAACGGCGCCTGGCTTAAAGGCCTAGTTGCCAAGCTTTAAACATTAAAAAAAATAGACTACTTTTTTTTATAAACAAGTCGGTTCTATATTTGAAGGAGGAATTTAACGATGATGATGTTCGAAAATTAAAGTATTTTTTTTAAATAAAATCTGCTATTAATGAAATAACATAATAAGTAGGATAATAATTATTTTTAAGCAAGATTTGTGTTCTTATGTAAAATCTTGTTTAATGAATTGTGACTTTTTAAACACATTTTCATATAAAATCCAAGGATTATGTTCTGCAAGTGAATCAATAGTAAGATACAGGAACCGGCTAGACATGTACGGACGGACATGACAATTTCATAAGCGTTATGTTTTCGCGAAAACAGCTATGGAACGTTTAAAAATGCCAATTAATTTTCACTTAAAGTGGCTTGCGTCTAGGGTTGCCAACTGTTTTTAATAAAAATAAAGTATTTGGAAGTAAAAAAAAAGTATTTTTTCAAAATTTCATTTATTTCTTCTCTTGGAGACACTATTTTTGTGTGCTTCTAGCACACACTGACAACTTTTCATTATCCTTAAATTTTTGAAAGCTATCTTTACATTCCCAATTTAAATTTAAATAAACAAACAATTCATTTTTATTTTTATACATGTCCTGTTCCTTTCTTCTCGGCATTTTAGATTCCTTACTGAATAAACTCTTTCAGTGAAAGCAGGATCAATAATAGTTCAGTAATTAGCCATATACGTGTTTCATTTTACGCATCAGGGTATATATTGGAAATAGACTATTTTCACATACTTTATTTTTATTCAAAAGTATAAAATATATTTACCAAAAATATAGTACGATACGCTAATATAAAGAATGGTTGGCAACCCTACTTGCGTCACTTAGTGATACTTTCGGACCAAAAATAACTTTAATTGGTTTTTTTCTCCAATAAAACAAAAACATGTTTACCCAAATTTTCTCGACATTTACGACGAATTGAAATTTTATTTCATCACATAATTACAAAAAAAAAATTATATGCATAATGTCATTTTGAAATGCATCAGACCTATAAATAATGCTACCAAGATAACTTGACCTTTTATGGTATTGTTTATGTTAGGAGATAGGTGTCAATTTAAATCGGACGATGCGCACGCCTTAAAAATATTATTTCCGGTATATGTTGGACTCTCAATGAAGTCGGTAAGGTTAGGAATTGGGTGTCACGATTCAATGGTTGTATGCATTTGTGCTAATAAAATTCATCCAATTTAAAAGGGCCTGTGATATGATTGTTAACAGTCCAATTAAGGTGTCTCCTTAAAACAGCTGGTTAATCTTTCCATATAGCAACACATCCATCTTTTCACCTCGTTTTAGTTTTCAGTTGGTACTTGAAAGGTAATCTTAATATGCGCTTTTATGAAGATAGTTTCTTTCTTGCAAAAAGAAACCGACTTCAAGAGTGACTAAAAAGATAAAATCTTTTTTTTATACATCATCCTGAAGCCAGTAGTAAAACAAAAATTACTGTATTTTGCAAATTTGTTGTTGTTTTTATGTTTTATTTGACACCGACTGCAAGATATGGTAGAAAAATATATTATTTGCTTTTTAGTTACTTTTGAAATCGGTTTTGGTTTTTGTTATTTTCTAGTTATTAGTTACGTAAATACGCGCTAAATAGCGTTAGAAAAGATGAAACACGTTGTAGGTGCCTATAATATTCGAGGGTGACTCGATTTCCCTGGGATTCACTCATCGTATCCTGACTTGGTGACAATTGGACCACTTCAGATGTATACTCATCGAATAAAAAAAAAAATCCGCTTTTATATATTAGTATTGATTTAAAATGATCTTTGATACCCTTAGTGATCTTATTAAAATGGGGGTCATGAAAATGTTTTAATGGACCAATTTAAAATAATCCCTCCAACAATGGTGTTCTTTAGTAGCGAGGGGTCGTTTTAAAATGGTTATTTGTTTGGATATAAGCCACGACACCGTAGGGAAATGGCCTATATGTCATTTGAATAACTTGCAACAAAAGAAAGTTGTTCTTAATTTAAAATTTGACATTTCAGTGATGTATGGTGATGTTTAATTTATTTTTAAACTTTGGAATTATACTAGATATTTTGGCCATATTGTGTTGAGTTTTTTTAAGTATATACAAATAAATATCCTTCTAAAATTCACAAAAAAATATCAACCCTGATCTGGAGGAACCTGAATTGTGATGTTTTACTGTGCGTATAGTTTTCCATAAATATATATTTTTTGTTTAAAATTAATAATATTTGTTGAGTAGTTATTTTTTAAACAATAATCAGTTAAATGTGTGTAAAATCTCAACTGTTTTATGTTAGTTTTCGAGTTGCTAGAACAACTTGAGGAAAGAACGTCAAGGTGGTTTGGACACGTAGAGAGAATGAATGAAGGGAGACTGACGAGTGTATGACTACAGTCTGAGTGGTAGAGTTGATGCTGGTAGAACGCGACGTACTTACCACGATCAAATCGCAGTTGTCTTAAAGAATGGCCAAATAAAAAGCACTTAAACGTGTATGTATGAAGAGATTATTGAAAATAGATGAATCAAAAGATGTATTCGTCGTCAGCCAATCGCGGTCCACCGCTGGATGTAGCCTCCTCAAGTCGGCGCTACTCATCCCTGTCCTCCGACTTCCTCATCCAACGCCTACCGGTGAACTTGCGCAGGTCATCAACAGATGTATGTCAAGAGAAAAATCCTTCTTCTCTGCTTAGCCCTATGAGAAATGGCGTAATAATGTATATATATATATATATATATATATATATATATATATATATATATATATACATATATATATATATATATATATGAACATACCTATACGAACATAGCACTTTGGAGTCCAACTTCATTATGCGCACCGCAAAGGAGCGGAATTCACTGCCGGAGTCTGTTTTTCCCGAAACCTACAACCTGGGGGTCTTCAAGTCCCGCTAAATAAGTCGAGTCACTCTTACCTTCTAGGTAAGCGTGCTCGATCTTAGATCATATCTCCGCTCAAAATCGAGCGAGATAATGAACAAAGGCGAACCTATACAGCAATAATAATAAAAAAGTTACGCATGCATGCGATCCCGGGGCGTGAGCAAATCCGCATGACACAAAGCGCCCTAAGAGCTATAATCAAGATAGTAATTCCAGCATGGCTCTACTACGCCAAAAGGATTTGTGCCGATTATCGTTTCTAGTTCTACTTCCATGTTTTTATTCATAACAACGCGTAACTTAGAGCTAAGGTTAAGCACTATCCTTGTATGTAATCATAAAAGGTTTTAGGCCTTAACACATGACTCATAAGATCCCTTTATAGCAAGCTTGTATGTACCAGCTGTTTACAAACACAACTCTTGATAAATAATTACATCAGCCTATAAATTTCTATAAATTAACAATGTATTTTATCCGTGCAGAAACGGAGAAAGAATACAATTTCCTGCGGCCGGGCGGCCTGTCGTAAGAGGCGACCAAACAACCCACAGCCGTGTGGTAGTAGGGCATTTGCCCGGCTGGATGGCTACCACCCCTGGTCTAAAGTATGTCGCCATAACAATCTTAAGAGAGCAAACAACGCATTTGTAGTACCTTTGATGTTGCAAATGTCCATAGGCGATGGTAACCGCTTTCCATCAAGTGGGCCGTCTGCCTGTCTGCTGACGTCCTGCAATAAAATAAAAAAATGTATCAGATGCCCGCCTCCTTCCTCTAACATTTGAATTATGAAGTGGAAAATTCCTGTAGCCGAGTGCCCTATTTTTTAACGAGGATCTATGTGGGAATCACGGTGGAGGCGTGTGAAGACTCGCCGGCCTGTTGCCGCTAAAACTCCTCGTGTTAAAAAAGGCCGCGGGAGTGGCTATCGCCTGCCCGCATGATTCCTGATAGGCGCTGGCCAAAAATACCTCAGCCATAGGCGTAGAGCGCAAAGCACCCCGCGTCGACAAAATTGGGAACGCAGAACAACTTCGTTCCCTCATCAAGCGGCCTTAAGTACGGGCGGACCCTCCTGGGTTTCGCTTGCGGCCGTTTGCTTACGGCGCCGGAGGTCATCCAGGCTAACCCGGCGTCGGAGTCTTCGTCTGCGCGGGGGGCGGAGTTATGGCTTGACCCCCCCCCCCCCCCCCCCCCACCCCACACTCGTCCAGGTAGCCGGCCTGTTATAAGACGCGACAAATCAGCCCATCCTGCATCCTCTAGTCGGCTTCAGTCTTAGAGCTTGCGGTTCGGTCTACCTCTTTGTTCGTCCGAGACCTAAGGGGCCCTCTGTAAATTACATCACACGTTAAGGAGGGGGAGCGGGTCGACGAACTATGACATTGTATGACAAGGGGTGGGAAGGGGTCCTAAATTTTGTGACGTCACATTTCAAAATCTAATATATTTAAGCTTTAAGGGCCGCTTGCATAGGCGATCGCCTTTAAATAAAATTTAGTCAATCATATTAAAATGCCTAAATACATTTTACACAAAACGTATTTAAGATGCCTTGCATAAGGTGGTCTCTCATGTTATTTAGCAAAGTGTATTTATACCGTCGGCAAAACAGCCACAAGTGTTCCGTTTCGCACTGCGATCCATTTTTTGGAACAAACACACGAAATTTAGCTTTAATGCTAGTTATTTTATGCGTAAAAAGGAATTTTGGCTGGCCAACGTCAACGTGTCATTTGAAATTTCGTTCGTTTGATTAAGTTTGCTCCGGATTTTGGCGGCAACCTGAAGAGTGATTTTTTTGCTGTGCCCTTTTATGTTCAAATAATAAATTAATACTGGTTAAAAGTGAAGGATAGTAGTAGAATATTGAATAACGTAGAATTGTGCATTTGTGTTGAAAATCAGGAAGAAAGAAAGAAAATCATTTTATTCAGGAAAAAATTACATTGGTGTAGTGTAGGTAAAATTGTTAACAAATTTAAAACTAACGACATAATCTTGTACTGAAAGGGGCATCAGCCTCAGCATAGTGCTGGTGTTTTAAAACCAGCGCTGATCTTCCGCTGAGCACTTAAGGTACTGTCACGGCAGACATTATATCATTGCAAAGCATGAAGGGAATCTTAAATTATATATATATATATATATATATATATATATATCTCACACTGAATTACAACTATTTAGTGAAATAAAAGATCTACCATTTGGTATGACGGAATGCGGATCTATCTTTTTGTCCTTAAATGCATTTAGGGCAGTTAAATACCCATTTTTGGGTGATTAACTTGATTAAGTTCTTTAAATATGTTTAACGACACTTTTTGCGTTGTGCAAGGCGCTAATAGTATTTAAGGGTACTAAATGCGTTTAGTGTTTCTTAAATAAATTTAGGAAACGTTATGCAAGCGGCCCTTAAACACGAAATTTAAACTATTAACGAAAAACTTCAAAATATATACAACTCTATCTGTCATTATGAGTTTTATGAGCAGTGTTTAAATTATTAAAAGATAATTGAAATAGAACTAATTACGGAACCGCTATTTAATTTAATAATTGCAAAATGTGTGATGTCACACAATGGAGGGAGGAGTCTCACGAATGTGACCAGCTGTGACAAAAACGATGTAGGGATCAAAAAATTATGAAATTTCTGTGACGTAATTTGTAGATGGCCACTAATCATGCAACGCCATAGAAGAAGAATACATTAACAATTGCCTTGGAGAAAAAGTAACCCTAAAATATCCATCGTCAGATGTTGTTCACCACCGCTGGTCTAGAGTATGCCGCCCTAACAACCCTGAGATGTATTCCGGCACTAGGAGCCAGGCTCCAGTCTCCCTTTAGAGATCAGCACATTGGTAGCACCTTTGGTGTTGTTTTGTTTTTATCGGTGCAGGAACGGAGAAAGAATACAATCTCCTGCGGCCGGGCGGCCTGTCGTAAGAGGCGACAAAACAATCCACAGCCAGGTAATAGAGTATTTGCCCGGCAGAATGACTACCACCCCTGGTTTAGAGTATGCCGCCATAACAACCTTAAGAGAGCAAACAACGCATTTGTAGTACCTTTGGTGTTGCAAATGTCCAGAGTCGGTGGTAACCGCTTTCCATCAAGTGGGCCGTCTTCCTGTCTGCTGAACTACTGCAATAAAATAAAATAAAATATACAAACGTCCATAGGCATTGGTAACCACTTTCCATTATGAGGGCAGACACCCTGATTACTGTTGTCCAGAAAAAAGATGCAAAATATACTTTCAAAGACGTTGAGTTAAGAAGGTAACTAAATGACACCCACTTTTATATATTGCTACGGATACTTGTAACAGTGTATAAGTCATATTATTGTAACTATGTGTTTATACAAATACATAGCATTTGAATTAATTTATTTTAAAGGTCATCATAAATTGGATTGAAGTGCATGTAGCTGCTATCGGCCACAATAAGAAGCCCTCTTATCTTCTTTATATTAGTAAATGATATGTGGAAAATGGGAGATCTTTCTAAATTGGCGATTTTCCGACCGCGTGTCTGCAATAAAACGACGCAATTCAGTGTATTTCAGAGCGTCGAGTCAGACGCTCGTCCGCCATTTTTCAAGACGTAAACAAAGAACGTTATTATTCTAAATTCAAATGCGTGTTGTTTTCTTTTAAAACTGTTGCCGCGTAGAATTTCCGAATTGGATTAAAAGTGTTTTTGGGATATTTAAAAAACAAACGTGTTTATAGTGATTTTTGACATTTATAAAAAATATTTTTGTGTTTTGTAAAACATTTGACTATGAGACTATTTTTTTACTACATTGATTTAAATTTATTTCAAAGGATTTATTTATCGAGTGTGATCTTTTAAATCTGAGTAATAGACTAAACTTTATTCAACTCCTGGTGTTTGTGGCAAATATTTTTATTTTTCTCTTTGTTTTATTATTATATCTAGATAATTATTTTTTATCAAATATGTAACATCGGTTTTATTATGCTTCATTAGAAGTTATAACTTCTAATCATTGTTTTGATAGCAGGGATTTTTTTAAAATAATATTGCACACAGTGCAAACAAATATTTACTAGTTAGTATATTAAGTCACCTATCTTATGCAGCTCTCTTTTCGAAATTTTTGGTAAATTATGGTATTTGAATAGCGGTATTTTGGCATTGAGTACGACCTTAATAAAAAATACTTATCCTTTGTTTCTTATGTTCTCAAAGAATGGATTCGGTATAAATAATTTTAGTATTAATAATACTATCATCAAATTCTTGTGTTAAATGTCGGTTGCGCTCGGATTGTCTTCGGACCCCGGGGTCCGTTGTTTACTTTTCTTCTACACTTCGCGCGGTGTACATCATCCGTCACTATTAGACCATTACCATTCGCATTTAAATACGTTCAGGTGTTAGGAAGTTATAGGAGTTATAAAGTACCACTTGTTTGGGATCTGATCATTTCAAACTATTAAGACCCAAACCCAGCAAAAACCAACTGCCAGATCTCAAGACACTGTGAGCTCTTTCTACGTGGACCGCAATACAAACCAACTTGATTGCCAATTTCTTTTTATTTTACCTCCCACCCATTTTTATATTATATAAAATTATTAGAGCTACGCATGTTGCTGAAGAGTTGTATGCGCCGCTTCTTCTCTTCAAGCCACGACATGTTACGAAGCGACGGTAAATTAGATTAGGCTCCCATAGAGTAAATAATAACCATAAACAAAATTAAAACTAAATAATTAAAAACTCAATAATTGACACTTGACATCTTTGTCTTCTGTGATCACAGCTGCTGAAAAGCGCTCGAAACGTCGGAATAATAAAAATCAAAGAAATTACCGCGCTTAAAACCCTTAAAACGTTGCTTTATTAGTTATCGGAGATTAAAAAAAGTCACATAGGTAGGTAGTAGTAGGTATATACAAACATACATATACATATTATGTTAGTCGTAAATGAAAAATTTATATTATATAAATATTACATATATATTATCTTACTTTCTTTGTGTGATGACGTCTGTTACTGAATCACCTTGTAAGAAGGGCATTATGAAGTATATTCGAGGCCGGCAATGCGTTTGCATTTTTTTTTTAAGGCGGGGGAAATGCTATTTACGCACAATACTGGGTCCTTTGCAAGGGATTAGACCATAGTTGATCATGGAGGATTTTTTTTTTTTTTTTTTTTTTATTGCAGAAGATCAGCAGACAGGCAGACGGCCCACTCGATGGAAAGTGGTTACCATCACCTATGGACATTTGCAACAAATGCGCTGCTGTTCTCTTAAGAGAAACTGGAACCTGGTCACTAATGCCGGAACACAACTCAAGGTTGTTATGGCGACATACTTTAGATCAGGGGTGGTGGCCATCCAGTCGGGCAAATGCCCTACCACCTGGCCATTTACCCTTTAATAAGGGGCAATCCAAACAGTAATCAACCTACTTGTGTGGAGACTCAGAGAAGTTGCACGGGCAACAACCACTACCCACTAAAACCACCCTCCTCCCATGTGCCCCGCGCTTTTTATGTAGGAAAGGCTGAGACTTAGAACGTAGTTACGCCCAGTCCGGGCAATGCGTTTGCATTACCTCTACTGTTGCGAACGTTTATAGGCAACGGTTATTCTATTTTCATCAGGTGAGTCACCTGTCTGTTGGCCTGATTAATGTATTTTTTAATTCCATGAATTCAGCAGACAGGCAGATGGCCTACCTAATCGAAAGCGGTTATCATCGCCTGCTACCAATGTGCTGCTGCTCTCTACAGGGAGACCTGAGTCTGCCCACTTGTGCCGGAATACAACTCAAGTGTGGCTGTTAGTTGTATTGTCGTCTCCTACGACAGGCCGCCCGGCCGCAGGAAATTGTATTCTTTCTCCGTTCCTGCACGGTTAAATATAAATATCCGAGCAACCCCAATACCCACTAAAAACCCCCTCCTCCCTGTCGACCCTGCGCTTTTGTTTGTGTTGGAAAGGCTGAGATTTAGAACATAGTTACGCCCAGTCGATCCAGTGCAATAAAGTGCCTGGAGTGTGTCCTGGGAGAACAAACCCCACTTCGTTGTGCGGGGGTAGAAGGTCCTTTGCTCTCCTAGCAAGCTAAAGGCCCCCCGCGGTAAACGGAACCTAACTCAGGGAGGGAAGTAATGCGCGTACCTGCCTCTTCGGGTGCCAGCTGAAGGCCGGCGACCTCGAGAAGACGCATTAGCACGCGCTGCAAGACTTCTCTCCCTATCGCGTTCTGCGGCCTCCTTGAGTGACATTGCTGTCTCACAAAAAGTAACCGCAGCTCCCCAATTGTCGCCGCTCTGCAGCATGGCCTTGACCAAGTCGCAGAGCGAGTCGACCGGACCTATGTGCGTCTCAAGTTCGAAACGCTGCGGCGCACTCGACTAGCGTGTGTAGCGCCGTGTCGGGCGCGCCGCACTGACGGCAGTCCGGGGAAGGCAAGCAGCCCACCGGCTGGGCGTAACTATGTTCTAAATCTCAGCCTTTCCAACACATTCAAAGCGCAGGGTCGTCAGGGAGGAGGGGGTTTTTAGTGGGTATTGGGGTTGCTCGCCCGTGCAGCAACGCTCGGAGTCTTCCACACTATTCTGTGACGTCGATCGCGGACGGAGCGCTGCCAAGAGCATACTATTGCTGCAGTGTTATCGCCCCCGACCGACGCGTGTCGTTCCCCTAGCAATGACCCAGTTTGTTCGTAAATCGGTTAAGCATTTTCCCTCGCCTCAAAAAAAAAAAAAAGGCAAGCAGCCCACAATGCGATACAGATACTTATCGAAACATCCGTGTCCGGTAAGTATCTGCGTCGTCCTGAAGGTCAGGGTGCCGCTGGTGCGGTTGACCCATTCCGTCAGCTGTGGCCTGATTGCATCCACCGTGTAGCCGCCATAGGCCGCAGGGTTATCGAGCTCTTGAGACCAGACGGTGATCATGGAGGCGGTTTCCCGCTTCCTGATCGCCTCGATTTCGACCTGACAGAAGGTCAGGCCTCTAGCTAGGGCATCCTGCCGGGTGCGACGCACCTCTGTCAGGACGTTCGCCTGGAGATGCCAGGGCGGATCGCCTGCCAGGAGGGTGGCCGCCGTCCGCGACACTGTGCGATACCCCCGTATGGCTCCACGGCCAGAACCTGCTGCGCCCGGTGCAGCAGGGTTCTGTTGTGGCGGTGAAGTGCAGTGGACCAGACGGGTGCACCGTACAGCGCCATACTCCTCAGGATGCCAGAGTAAAGTTTCCGCGTCGGGCCCCCCACGTTGGGAAGCAGCCTCGAGAGTGCGCCCGCGGATTTCACGAGTTTGGGAACTAGCTGCTCAAAGTGCGCTTTGAACAGCCATTTCCCATCGAGAACTAGCCCCAGATATTTCATCTGGGGCCCTATTCTAATGGCCACCCCTTGGACCGAAACGGTCAAGTCCGCGGGGGGTTTGCGAAATTTCCTATGGAACATGAGAGCTCCGATGAGTAACACAACCGGACATAACGCGGTAATGACGAGTTATTGTAATAAGTGAGTTTACCGCAGCGTACGAAAATAATCGTTCGTTCACCCCGCAAAATAGTGGATTTACTTAATTTGAAATTCAAAAATGGAATGTTTGAAATTAATACGTTAATTCATTCTAGAATTCGAACAATTCAAATTGTTTGTATGAGTATTGAATTAAAGTTTTTTTTAAATAGTTGGCACACAAACGCATTCTATATTCCCAAGCTAGGAAATTAAGCTTGTGTTATGGGTAGTATATTCGGACCACTCTGGGTCCGATTTGAGACACAGACCATTGTAAATAATGGAAAGTTCGTCTAAATTTATCATTTATTTATTTTATTACATATCCAACAGCTGAACCATAAATTTGAATAAGCTCTATATAATATTGTTGCAAGCCGATACAAATGCTTTGCAGGTTTATTACACCTTTGAATTTCAGTGATCTATTGTTCGCGCTAATCTCTTTGTTCACGCCGCCGTAAGATGTCATAAAACTTTCTTTCCTCTGTTGGTGTTTCATGCGAATTCTTGAAAGCCATTAAGCTGACCATTTAACGATTTCAAGAACCAGTGGGTGGCATGTTGCTAGGAGGCCATGTCTAATTTACAAATCGATGAGGGTCGGTCAGTCGAGAAATGCGCCAGTCATGTTCTGACTGCGAACGAAGCGTTACCTAGTACACTTTTGGAGCGAGTGTCATATAACGACGAACTTTGCGCGATTTATGTGATAACGATTTTCTGCCCTACGGCTTGGTTTTGTTGTATTCGGCTATACTTGTAAGAACTATGAATTACGTATGTGTACTTCTAATAATCTTTGTGATAATTCCAACGACATTTTCCAATCTAGATCCTACAAATTCGCTACAAATTCCTAACAATATTAATTACGACAATTATAGGATACTTCACACTTTTCAATATTTTTGTCGAGAAATAAGACCACTTAATGGTAAAATAATAAAATAAATAATGCCAAAAATTTAAGCCAGACCCTGTTTTCCAGTGAGTTAGACCGGCAAAGGCTTAGCAGCTTAATTACCAAGGTCGTCCATGGATGTCAGCGGATGAAGGACTTATGTAACATTTTAGTTGAAGTGAAACTTCTTTAGGATTATTGTGATTTGAAACTCGATGAAACGAAAACGCGACACTAAAAAGAGATAAACACATAAATCTATAGGACTAAGCCTGTGAGAGAATGAGATACGAGTTTTACATTATGCAGCACAGATGCACAAGGTGGTTTCAGAAATGGAAGGGGATGTATGGATCAAGTTTTCTCTCTCCGCAATATCGTAGAGAAGCAGCTGGCTATGGGCCGGAAGGTTTTCTGCGGTTTTGTGGATCTAGAGAAAGCATTTGACAGGGTTGTGCGGAAGGACCTCTGGGACATATTGCCCGGATATGGGATTAATGGCCAATTGATGGGTGCTGTGCAGTCCACTTACGAGGGCTGTATGGCATGCGTGCGGGTGGAAGGCAGCCTGTCGCCCTGGTTTGACGTCAATATTGGCGTCCGCCAGGGCTGCGTGCTGTCGGCTTTGCTGTTCATCCTATATCTGGACGATTGTCTCCAGAGAATAAGATTGATGGATGTTGGGGTGCGGATGAGTGATCTAGTTGTAAGCACCTTGCTTTATGCGGATGATGCCGTGCTTTTAGCCGAATCGCCATCAGAACTGCAAACACTAGTCACAATGATGAAAGATGACTGTCAGGCGAGAGGCTTACATTTGAATGCGAAGAAAACAAAGGTTATGGTGTTTGAAAGAGAAGAAACCAGAACGAATGCAAGGATAATGGTCGATGATGTTATGCTAGAAGGCCCAGCTCGCGTACACAACGCGGTGCTGGTACCTACGCTCACGTATGGATGCGAGAGTTGGGTATGGAAGAGAGAGCATGAAAGTAGAGTAAACGCGGTCGAGATGCGAGCACTGCGCAAAATCTGCGGAGTGACGCTCGCGGACCGCGTTCGTAATACCGAAGTAAGAAAGAGAGTTGGTCTGAAAGAGAGTGTCGGGGTGAAGGTAAGGAAAGGAATGCTCCGGTGGTTCGGGCATGTGGAAAGAATGCATGATGAAAGAATGACTAAACAGATATACAATTGCAAAAGTGGATGGATGCAGAAGTCGTGGAAGGCCACGACACACCTTCCATGATCAAATTGATCGTGTACTAGCAGAAGGTGATGTCAGGAGCCTTAAGAACAGACGAGTGTGCATGACAAGAGTTATGAATGTCAAAGAGGCAAGTGAGGTGTGTAAGAATAAGCCTAAATGGCACTCTGTTGTTCGTGCCTACCCCGCAAGGGAACTGGCGTGAAGTTATGTATGTATGTATGTATGTATGTAGCACAGAATAGAGAGTTAATAAGATCCATGATTAAACATAGGTCCAATTTGGACCGAAATAAAACTGATAATATTTTTTAGACTAAAACAGTGAAAATTTGAAAATGATACTTAAGAAGCTTATTTTGATTTATATGTTGACGAATGTAGGTTAAAGGAATTATATTTATATTAATAAAAGTTAGAGAAGGATTATCTATGAGTATTTTCTGTGAAGTTTCACTTCTACTGCCTCTGAACTGCACACACACACATTTTTTTTAATGCTAAACTACCAAATAGGCAGGCGGTCCATATCTAATTCTTGTAATATATAAAAATCTCGTGTCACGATGTTTGTGGTCGAACTCCTCCGAAATGGCTTAACTGATTTCAATGTTTTTTTTTATATATTTTTGTTACGTATGAGAATATAGTTCGTAAATTATGTTGCACCCTTCTTTGGTGTTTTTTTATTTTTATTTTTTTAGTTTATGGCAGAACGTTTGCGGGGTTAACTAGCCTTCTAATATATAAAAATCTCGTATCACGTAAACGGCTTAACTGATTTTAATGATTTTTTTGTATATTTGCTAGATATGAGAATATAGGTCGTAAATTGTTTTTCATCATTCTGTGGTGTTTTTTTTTATTTTTTAAGTTTATGGCAGAACGCTTGCCGGGTTAACTAGTTTTCTAATATATAAAAATCTCACAGTGTTTGTGGTTGAGCTCTTCCGAAACGGATTGACCGACTTTAATTAATTTTTTTGTATATTTGGTAGGTATGAGAATAGGTATTTTTTTCTGAACTTTAAATAACTAGGAAATTTCCGGAAAAACCACGTTAAGTCTCATCTCGTGAAGATTTAGGATTAATTTTTTTTTTATTGATCACTAATTACCAACGAAATAGTTTCGTTTGTATCCCATTGTCGACCTTTTGCGGCGGGCCTTAAAGTTGTATTACGTAACTTTAACTTAACTTTAAACTCTCTTTTTGCGTAGTTAAAGTCAATGAATGTACGTTAAAAAACTAGAAAGGTTAAAGTACATTTAAACAATAGACAAAATTAAGTAATTTATGTTAAATAAATCGTATCCGTTTGTCTTTTAACGATATTCAAACGAATCAAATAAAAGTCTAAGGCCTTGTACAAACGGAGCTGTCAGTAAATAAAATCGTAGACAATGTGGAGACAGATATTAGCAAAGATAGCTAAATATACAGGTGAAAGCTTAGTGTAAAAAAAAATAATAGAACAGAATAATTCCTTAAACGGATATCAGACGGTTTCTGTCTTTCAATTTGATACATGAGTGGTGAAAGTGACCTATTTAGGCATGAGATGGTTTGGAACGAGCGTAGCGAGGGCGCTAATACTTCGAGTGCCTAAATAGGCCTTTCACCCGAGGTTAACGCTCTGTTTTTCATTTCGAATATGAGGAAAGTAAATAAAAACTATTCCTTAAAGAAATAACTAGTTCCCTGCTATTACTACTAATAAAATCAGGCGTTAAATCTGAGATATCTATAACGGCGAGCGTCCAGGTTCGTTTTCCATGTCAATAAATCAACTGTTTGTGCCTCGCACACTTTATTAACTTTACAGATCACTTCTACATATCTAAAACTTTTTTTTTTATTGCAGGAATTCAGCAGACAGGCAGACGGCCCACTTGATGGAAAGTGGTTACCTTCGCCTATGGACATTTGCAACACCAAAGGTGCTACAAATGCGCTGCTGCTCTCTTAAGGGAGACTGGAACCTAGTCACTAATGCCGGAACACAACTCAAGGTTGTTATGGCGACATGCTTTGGACCAGGGGTGGTAGCCATCCAGTCGGGCAAATGCCCTACCACGTGGCTGTGGGTTGTTTTGTCGCCTCTTACGACAGGCCGCCTGGCCGCAGGAAATTGTGTTCTTTCTCCGATACTGCACGGATGATTTCTAATAAATCTATATATATAAAAATCAATTGCTGTTCGTTAGTCTCGCTAAAACTCGAGAACGGCTGGACTGATTTCGCTAATTTTGGTTTTGAATTATTTGTAAAAGTTCAGGGAAGGTTTAAAAGGTGAGTAAATATGAAAAAAATGCTTGGAATATAGTAAAAGCAACAATTTCTCTTTTCCTTAGAAACTGTTCCTGTATGTCAAACATTTGATGTTCGTCCCGTCGTTTTGAAATCAATTAAATTTAAAAGTCGTTCAGTAATCAAATTCAATTTAAATGAGAAGTTTATTTTTCATTTTTTTGGTTTTGAACGTCAAACGTTTGAAGTTCGTTCCGGTTAAGTTTTGACAAAAAGTTTCACTAAAGTTGAAACATTCTGCAATTATCATATCATACATACATACATAACTTCACGCCAGTTCCCTTGCGGGGTAGGCACGGACAACAGAGCGCCATTTAGGCTTATTCTTACACACCTCACTTGCTTCTTTGACATTCATAACTCTTGTCATGCACGCTCGCCTGTTCTTAAGGCTCCTGACATCACCTTCTGCTATTACACGATCAACTTGATCATGGAAGGTGTGTCGTGGCCTTCCACGACTTCTGCATCCATCCACTTTTGCATTGTATATCTGTTTAGTCATTCAGCTTTTTTATGCGAATGTGCCCGCCCGGCAATCTCTACACAATTTCCTAGTAATCGTAATCCGCACACCTGGCTAATGATGCAGCCGCAAGAACAATCGGCTGTTCTCTACAATAACTAGAAACGTATGCCAATAAATAAGTGAACAAAAAAATACGATCATAAAAGGATTACAATCAGTTCTAATGCCGACAGGTAATAAAATGTGCTTTTACAGATTTGTACGTCAAATTTGTCTTTGTCGGGGCCTAGGTTGTAAATTCAAGCTTATTCTTACACCTCACTTGCTTCTTTGACATTCATAGCTCTTGTCATGCACGCTCGTCTGTTCTTAAGGCTCCTGACATCACCTTCTGCTAGTACACGATCAATTTGATCATGGAAGGTGTGTCGTGGCCTTCCACGACTTATACATCCATCCACTTCTGCATTGTATATCTGTTTAGTCATTCTTGCATTATGCATTCTTTCCACATGCCCGAACCACCGGAGCATTCCTTTCCTTACCTTCACCCCGACACTCTTTTTCAGACCAACTCTCTTTTTTACTTCGGTATTACGAATGCGGTCCGCGAGCGTTACTCCGCAGTCTCCGCGTCTTCTCCCAATTATTTCGCGTTGGCGCAATGTCTTTTCCTTGAGGGACGCGCCCCGATCCGCGCGCCCTGTCACCTCGCGATGAGTTTGAGGTAGCCGGTGAGACCCAGATCTCCGGCTAATTCTACGGTGAGGCCAGCCCGCAAAGGTGCCGGCCGTCGTCCGACCGGGCTGGTGGTGAATGCGCGAGCGAGCCCACACTACAGCCCGGAAGAAGGACGCTCGAGGATCGGACGGGGGTTTTAGTAGGTATCCCTAACCGCGGCGTGGCAATATCACTTCACACATGACGCGCTAGTGCCACCCCGACCTGGCGAATCCCACACACGGGCGGCGACCTTTCCCCCTCGCTCGGCTCATGGTCCTCAAACGGATTTCTCCTGTAATTTTTTTTTTAAATGTCTTTACATTCCATACTGCTCCATTCTGGCACGTCCTATGTCACACCACAATTCATCTTGTCATCCTTCACACAATCCACCCGTCCATTCTTTTTATCACGTGACTTTCATCCCTCCTCATTACATGCAGGAATTATCTTATTTATCCGTGCAGGAACGGAGAAAGAATACAAGTTCCTGCGGCCGGGCGGCCTGTCGTAAGAGACGACTAAACAAATCACAAACAGGTGGTAGGGCATTTGCTCGACTGGATGGCGACCACCCTTGGTCTAGAGTATGCCGCCATAACAACCTTGTGTTGGGTTCCGGTATTAGTGACCAGGTTCCAGTCTCCTTTAAGAGAGCGGCAGCGTATTTGTAGCACCTTTGGTGTTGCAAATGGCCATAGGCGATGGCAACCGCTTCCATCAAGTGGGCCGTCTGCCTGTCTACTGATCTCCTGCAATAAAAAAAAAAATTAGTCGTGGGTGCAACTTTTAAAGATCCCCTGATGTACTCATTTCTCATCGTAACAATTCTTGTAACTCTGCCCTACTAACTGCACTGGCAGCAATCAACATTTTTGGGTTTTTCACTTTTCTGCAGATATGGTATCCCAAGGCGCTAATCTATCTATACTTAATATAAATATAATAATAACAACCCATAAATGTTCCACTGCTGGGCTCGGGCCTCCCACTATAGGGGAACGGACAGTATACCCGCCACGCTTGTCCAAGGCGGCTTGGCTGGTTTGACACGTCGGTTAAATCGAGGTGCAGGTTGCATCAAGATGTTTTCCTTCACCGTTGTTAGCACATGGTATTACCATGTAGCGCAGCGCACCGTCCCATATTCCAAGGGCGCGGGTTCGAACCTGGCCTGAACCCATGCACCACTTAGGCAGTTTTTTGTCCTAATGTGTAACACACACAACACAGGTAGCTTAGTGGCTAGCGTACTCGCGTCCCAAACTCACAGGGTGCGGATTCGAATCCTGGCCGGAAAGCATGCACCAATCAGACAATTTTGTGACCTAATGTGCATATTGTTAAAATAATAATAATAATAATATAATAATAATAATCGGCAGACAACATATTGTATATCCCCAAATTAAGAAAGTTAAGCTTGTGTTATGGATAATATACAACGGACTACTCTGGGGCCGATCCCAGACACCCAGACCATAGTAAATAACGGAGAAAATACGTTTCCGAAATTTACTATACCAGGAATCGACCCGGAGCCTCTGCGTTGCAGTGAGATACGTCGGCAAAGGCTTAGCCCGCTCAACCACAGAGGCCGTCAAATTGTCACGTAATAACAGTGAGAAAAAACATCGTGACGAATTCTGCACAGCGAGATAAACAATGTGTCAAACTCGTCAATCCGCCGTGGGATAAACGTGGCGGGGGTATACTACCGGTTCCCCAATAAATAGCAGGCCCGAGCCCAGCAGTGGGATGTTTATGGGCTGTTATTACTTTTTCTTTATTTTGTTAGGTGATTTTAATTTCTAGTATAATTCTTCTATGATCACAATAAATATGTCAATAAGTTGTCATAATAAGAATTTAATATATTAACTAATAATTTTATTACTTCTCCAAAGAAACTGTTTTCCTCAAAACATGTGTGGACTTACTCACCTCTCTACTACACTGTAAATAAACTTTAAAGAAAATCGAAATTAATTGGCAGTGTATCAAAAAAACTTTGACATTCATTTAAATTGTGAACAGTGGACAATGTTCTCCAAAATGTCGTCAATCAGTGGAACAAAAAAAAAGTTTGTGACAGTAAACTGACAAAAAATCAAAATGTCACCTGATAAACGCAAAAAGAGAGAAAAGTTAAGTTTTAAAAACAAAATAAACGTCAGGACTCGCTTGCTTTAGCCTCTTTGTAGAAAAAAAAACCTGATCTCAGTATTTAAGTAGTGCTCAATATTACTTTAAGTTTTGAAAAACGAACAAAAGCGAGTCTCCAAATTGAAATTTCGAATACAGTTCGAAAGAAGCACTAACGAACGTTACATTTGAATTTCAAATTAGCAAAATGATTGCCCTAAAGAAACTTTACGGCGACGAACTCCTAAGACTGGCCTTAGTCTTAAGTTTATTGAAGGTAGATCCTAACGACTATTTAGCTAATGATGAACTCCTAATGGCTGGACTTCATATATCCAACGGCTCAGACTGGTCTACAGAACACGAGCCAAGGACGATGATACGGCCAAGATACATACACCCAAAGTCCTTAGACCATGTGCTAATAAATTATGAAAGAGAGTTATTTGAAGAACTGAACTCCTTAGGTCGGTATGGGTTCACACAAAACAATGCTCGGATGTGGAATAATGAACCTATACATACATACTTACTTAATGTTGCGACTGATTCAGTAACACCCGCGCTATCGACTAGGGCGGACGTGGACGATACAAATGTCGCCGCCGATGATAATGTAGGTCAAGAAGTCAAGATCGAAGATGACACCAGTCAGCAGGAAGGTAACAATGATAATTCTGAAGAGAATAGTAATCAAAGTGAAGAAGAAGCTATTATAAACTCCCAACCAGCCGCTGTAGTGACGTTATCAGCAGATTTCTTCCATAATAGATCTGAGAGTGACGTTTTCGCTGAAATAGCGACACGTTCGTTTGATGTTAGTGAGTTTTTAATTCAAGACAATATGATTAAAGATGAGTCAAAAGATATATGTATTAATATCAAGCAAGAACAAGAAATAGATGATTTATACGATGACAATGCCATCGACTACGTACCTCTATTTACAGCGAAAGTTGAAGAAATGGATGTTGAAGACAAATCTGTCTATCAACAGAACTTGGCCGATTTACAAGATTATGATGAAATGTTTGATAATAATTTACTCAACCCTGATATAGATCTGGATGTTAAAGCTAAACATGATAACTTGGAACAATATTTGCTCGAGAACACGCCGTTAGATGCTGAAGTGTATGAATTAGCACCGATGTTTGAAGATGAATTGGTGCTTGATGTTAAAAGGGAAAGAGCCAGCACTAGTTTCACATCAGCGAGTTCTAGTGGTGTCAGCGAGATGGATGTATCAGTAAAGGAGGAGTGTTGTTTGCTGAAATCTGAATCGGATGAAGGTCATCATACTGGCGATGAGCTGACTCAAGAGGTGAGTTATTTTTTTAAATCTCTTATAATAACAAGTATTAGGCTCTTCAAATGGCTGCTTTTGGAGAATCGCATTGTGAAATTGACACGTGTCTAGATATATTGGTAGATGTAAGTTATACTATAAATTCCAAATTATTATGACACTTGTCATATGCATGATAGGAATCTGCGTAGGTGGCTATTTCAAATCCCGTGAGTTTTTGGCGGGAACTGAAAGGGGAAGTTGTGCTGTGCAGTTTTATTTTCTAAAAATTACTCTAAAATGAACAATAGTTGTAGGATGTTGATAGTTTTTGAGTAGTAATTATGTTTTTGTGAGAAATGTGAACTGTATAGTCAAATGTGACCTTTCGAGTTTTCACAAGAACTCCGTTGAATGGTGTGGATTGTAGCCTACAATCCAACTGCGCCTGGCTCAAAGGTCTAGTTGCCAAGCCATAAACATAAAAAAACCAAATCCCGTGATAGTAGTTTGTGGTGTCTGTATTACCTACCCGTGCGTAAGTTTGCCGATAGCTTCATGATGTCCCGCGTCGATGGTCAGTAGGGTTGACAAAAAAGGTTACATAAATAGTTGTTGCAATAGGCTTATTATTTTAATTTATTATTGTATATACTTTACATAATACATATATACAATAATAGTAAGTAGTCATCTCAAGTGGTTTATCTCTTTCTAGTTTCGTTACATCGAGTTTCAAATCTCGACGATTCTAAAGGAATTTCACTTCAAAAATCGTATTATGCAATTTGATAAACTAGTTTATCGCTCACTATTTTGCTGTGCCGAACGGAACGTACTGACATGGGGCGTTTTTTTAATGTCCGTCTCCTAAACCACACTCTTTTATTAAGTTTAAAAGACCATAGTCCGAGTCTGACTAGCTCCAGTGTGAATGGAAGCCCGCGCAGTCGAGAAATAATCAACAAAAAGCTTTTTGATCACGCTCATCCATCAATGTCACTGTAAATCCTGTCCGAGCGGATATCTTTAATCAGTAATCGCAAAGCGGTCCATTTGTTAAACAAAAGTACAAATCAGAGGTTACGAGTAAATGTCATTCGATATTTGAATTTGAACGACTTGTTTTAGACCATAGAGCATTTTTTTTATGTTTGTGGCTTGGCGACTAGACCTTTAAGCCAGGCGCAATTGTATTGTAGGCTATAATCGACGCCGTATAACGGAGTTCTTGTGAAAACTCGAAAGGCCACATTTAACTATACAGTTCACATTTCTCACAAAAACACATAATTACTACTCAAAAACTATCAATATCCTACCACTATTGTTCATTTTAGAGTAATTTTACACATTTTTAGAAAATAAAACTGCACAGCACAACGTCCCCTTTCAGTTCCTGCCAAAAACTCGATATTTGAACGACTTGTTTTTAGACCATAGAGTATTATTAGCGGTGGCAGAGATAACAGTGTTGTAAATACTGGTTTGTGACATATGTTCTTTTATATTAAAATTATTTTTATAGTTTAATAGCAACCTTTGTTACCTGTCTTTACAAAAAATTAACATGTGTGCTGGGACCCATAGTAGAACTGAAACTTCAACGGACAAGTGGGAAAACGAATGGCAACAAATTACGGGCAGGTTTTCCAATTGGACAAGTACATTAACAAACAATCTGCCCATAAAACTTCCAAGTAAAAATTTTGTTGCGATTCGTTTTGCCACTTGTCCGTTGCCATTCGTTTTTCTACTTCTCACTTCACAACAGAACCTTAATAATGTTCAAATTTATAATTTAAATGTGTTCTTTCTTTAGACATTGAAATTAAAATACATTATGTAGCAGATCATTGCCAACGGGGAGCGTGCCCAGAAGGCTGGCTGCATTGACACGCTGTATGGCAATACTTATTTGAATTTAAATTAATTATTATGGCCGAGTTTCGACCACGGGCGACCACTAGTTTATGTTAAGCATATCTTAAAGTGTTGCATCGTCTAACTGAAAATCACATATGACCACATTTGTTTGTGTTATTCACAGTAAGTTGTATTTACACGTCTCGAGTTACAATATGTTCTATGTTAGTACAGAACAAACACGCAAAAACACACATTAAGGCTTGTAGCAACGACAACGTCCTTATGGTTTTTCGGTATTCATTTATCAGGCGAATTCACAGACGCGGTCGTTTTACAGTTGCATTATTATATTATCTTATACTAATATATAAAGCTGAACAGTTTGTTTGTTTAAACGCGCTAATCTCAGTAACTACTGGTCTGATTTGAAAAATTCTCTCAGTGTTGGATAGCCCATTTATCGAGGAAGGCTATAGGCTATATATCATCAAGCTAAGACCAATAGGAGCGGAGCAGCAATGAAAAATGTTTCAAAATGGGGGGGGGGGGGGCTTTGAAAACAAATTCCACGCGGACGGCATCGCGGGCACAGCTAGTACATAAAATAAAGTGAAATCTAAAAAAAAAACCAAATTATTTCTCTCTTTTATAAATATGTAGATATTTTTTAATTGCACGAGTTCAGCAGACAGACGGCCCGCCTGGTGGAAAGCGGTTACCGTCCCCTATGGACATTTTTGTAACACCAAAGGTGTGTCACCAATGTGCTGCGGCTCTTTAAAGGAAGACAGGAACCTGGCCGCTAATGCCGGAACACAACTCAAGGTTGTTATGGCGGTGTACTCTAGACTAGGGGTGGTAGACATCCAGTCGGGCAAACGCCCTACCACCTGGCCGTGGGTTGTTTTGTCGCCTCTTACCACAGGCCGCTCGGCCGCAGGGAATTATATTCTTTCTCAGTCCCTGCACGGATACTGCAGCATTATTCTGTTTTGATAAAAATTGAAGGAGTAAAATGGTTACGTGGCAATAATTTGGAGGTGATTTGGTGATTTTTTTTTCTTCGTCGTCGTCAGCCATTCGCAGTCCACTGCTGGACATAGGTCTCCCCAAGACGGCGCCACTCATCCCTGTCCTCTGATTTCCTCATCCAGCGACCTGGCACAGGTCGTCTCCAGTCCAGGACTCGTCTGACCTAGCTAATTTTGCGAGCTACAGCGGTTACCTTGGTTATCTTACGGATATCCTCATTTCTAATTTTACCCATAAGAGGAACAACCAACATAGCTCGCTCCATAGCCCGTTGAGCGACTTGGAGCTTGTGGACCAATCCTGCCGTCAGTGTCCACTTCTCGGCTCCGTAGGTCAGGACGGGGAGGACGCACTGTCTTCAAGCATCGCGGAATGGTCGACGAGAAGACTTGACAAAGCTTACCGAATGTTGCCCAGCCCAGCTGAATCCTCCTATTGGCTTCCCCCTCGAAGTTGTGCCTGCCTACCTGTATTTTCTGTCCAAGGTAGACAAGATGACATAAATCTAGACATTTTTTCATACATTTCCATATAAAACTCAGGGGCCATGTTTCGTAAGGACTGTTTATACATAAATATTACTGCATTTGATTCCTAAAACATACTTTACTCTTATAGATATCTATTTATAAAATACTTTACTTTTTTTTATTATTTTCGCCATCAGCATGTGGTTATGTGCAGTATGCACATTAGATCAGAGAATTGCTAAAGTAGTTTTTTTTTTATTGCGGGAGATCAGCAGACAGGTAGACGGCCCACTTGATGGAAAGCGGTTACAATCGCCTATTGACATTTGCAACACCAAAGGTGCTACAAATGCGCTGCTGTTCTCTTAAAGGAAACTGGAACCTGGTCACTAATGCCAGAACACAACACAAGGTTGTTATGGCGGCACACTCTAGACCAGGGGTGGTCGCCATCCAGTCGAGCAAATACCCTACCACCTGGCTGCAAGTTACATAATTTGTGTTAAATATGTATATATGAAATCATAAATACATTTAGCTTAAAGACAGTATCAATTTGAGACTTGTAATTTTTTAACTTTTTTTATTTAATTATTTAGAGGCCATGGCAGAAATTAAATTTCAAAAACTCAAACACTAACAAACAAATGCTGCCAGACTATTGACTAACAATCAAAAACAAGTGTGACAAGCTGATTGCTTGTAATTGACACTCTTGATTTATCTTTGAGAAATAGTGTCAAAAAAATTATTTATGTATCTCCAAACAATGTAATACGAGGAGTGCCTGTGTAAAGGTCTGAGCCTGCTGAGACTCCAGTTATGAATTTGTGGACTGTACTTTGATTGATGAATAATGAACGTTTTATATAGATGTATAATTTTATTGCTTTACTGGTATTACAATTAATTATATGTGTATGGTGCGCGCGCGTTAACGTGAGAGGATCGTTAGTAAAAGTGCTCTTATGATATGATGAGCTTTATTGTGACCACAGTTCAGATATTATACGCGCCTGGTCTAGAGTATGCCGCCATAACAACCTTGTGTTGTGTTCCGGCATTAGTGACCAGGTTCCAGTCTCCCTTAAGAGAGCAGCAGCGCATTTGTAGCACATTTGGTGTAGCAAATGTCCATAGGCGATGGTAACCGCTTTTCATAAATTGGGGCGCCTGCCTGTCTGCTGAACTCCTGCAATAAAAAAAATTAAAAAATAACGTCCCACTGCTGGGCTCTGGTCTCTCACTATTGGGGAACGGACAGTATACCCGCCATGCTTGTCCAAGGTGGCCTGGCAGGTTTCACACATCGGTTATCTATCTCGATGTGCAAGTTTCATCACGATGTTTTCCTTCACCGTTTTAAGTACGTGATAATTGTAACCATATGCACATTAGGTCAGAAAACTGCCTTAGTCGTGCATGCGTTCCGACCAGGATCGGAACCCACGCCCTTTGAGTTTAAGGACGCGTGCGTCAGCCATTACGCTACCACGACTTTCAACCCTTAATTGTGCTAGGACCGACGCGCACTTGGCTGATTTTTACCTTCTAACGATCATCGAGGGTAGCCTAATGACGTATGAAACCATAAATAAATAGGATAGGATGTCAACAAACTAATAATATGACGATAGTAAAAACATAACATTTAGTACGTGCCAATAAATAGTAAATGATAAACAAACTCTCGTGCGGCATGTGTATGTGAAAGCGAAAGTAGTCTTATACAAGGCTGGCTTTACACCTGTAAGTTTTTTTTTATCGCAGGAGTTCAGCAGACAGGCAGACGGCCCACTTGATGGGAAGCGGTTACCGTCGCCTATGGACATTGGAACACCAAAGACGCTACCTGCTGCCGCTCTCTAAAGGGAGACTGGAGCCTGGTCACTAATCCCGGAGCACAACTCAAGGTTGCTATGACGGCATACTTGAAACTAGGCCATCCAGACTCGCCGATACCCTACTACCTGGCTGTGCGTTGTTTTGTCGCCTCTTACGACAGACCGCCCCAACGCAGGAAATTATATTCTTTCTCCGTTCCTGCACGAATACTGGGTTTGGTTTAGTTTGGCTCACGTAAGCCTCTAATGTTAATGCATTCATACAATCACAATTTCTACTTAATAGACAGCGGCAACTAGGCCCAGCAATTACAAACAAATGATCCTTGAACGTTTGAAAGACAAGTAAATTATTATATCAAGTACCTGCTATGATATACCCGCGAATTCATCCATGCTGTACTTTAATGCCCGCGGGATTCCCGGGATAAAAAGTAGCGCAGATTTAAGTGTAAGAATTTGCTGTCGATCAACGAAAACCGCATCGATATCGGCCCAGTACATACAAGAACTCAAAAAAAATTGCATCGTTTATATAGTCTATTCCAGTGGTTTTTTATTTAATAGTTTTAATTTACAGACACGGCATGTTTAGAATTTTATAATATATAATAGACGTACAATAGATTAGACATGTACATTGTAATCGATTCTCAATAGTACAAAATAGACAAAACTCCTAATAAGGTATGATAAACAGTTGGCATCGATTCAGGTATTCATAACAATTAAGTCTGTCAATATAATAACATACAATTGAGATAAATTGTATTGCTGTCAATAATATTAAAGGTCATTGATCTGAGCTAATTTTTGAACAGTATTTTATAAGTAGTGTAATATTTTTTTTTATGAAATTCTATTTATTACGCGGCTTCCAAGAGCGAACTGGCAGAGACCGTCATGTAAGGGCAAAGCATTATGCCCCCTCCAGGCGACCTTTAACGTAATTTTTATTATACAATTTCGACTTTACTGCAACGAAATAATATCTATCAGTGTAATATAAGGTGGTTTGAAATTAGAATGTCTTTTCTTCGGCTTTATGTGGCCGCATTTGGGCGCTGTCGCCGCGCATATTAAATTTTTCAATAAATGAATATTTTTCTTTTTAACGTAAGGAACTTTCCACGTACGTTCGTAACAAACGTTAATATAGCCTAAAAATATTCTAATATGCATTAATATAATTAATTAAGTTAATAAGCACTATTTAATTAAGTTGTCTTCATGTTACTAAATTATAATTTATGTATATTGTGCGATTTGTTAGTGAAACATTCTTAATGTTATTGTTAAGATGCGTAGATTACAGATTTGTTGTAACTAGTGGTCTCCCGTGCTCGAAATTCGACCATAATAATTAATGTCAAAGAATATACTTCTATAATCTACAGATTTCGCCAAGGCAACAATAGACAAGAGAGTATACCTCTTAACGCGTCTAATTGAGGTCTCGCGTGACCAAAAGGCTGGCTTGCTCCTAGGGCAACGAATTAGCGTTGCCATCCAACGCGGAAATGCAGCCAGCATTTTGGGCATGGTCCCCACCGACAGCGATTTGGAGTCAATTTTTTATTTATAGATTTATGTTATTTTGTAAGTATAGCTTTATTTATATTATAGTTTAGTTTATTTATTTTTAAAAGTAACTTTTTAGTTTTATTATAGTGTTACGAGCTACAGGACTCGAATTAAAATAAATGCCGTTGGAATTACTATAGAATTTATTAAACACGTATAAAACAGGTACAAAATAAAACTGGATGCAACCAGTTCACACTGCACGATTCGATCCAATTCAACACGCACAAAGTCCGTCACTATGTCGCTAATCGAAAGTACTACACACGTCTTAATCGTATCGTAGTCGTCGCTTGACTGCCTCACCCCTCCGTTCGGTCATTGTTTTATACTAAAGTGTATAATAGAACAAAGGATCGCGTTCGCCGAGTTAATCCCGCACACCTGGCAAGCTTCGACGGCCATAAAAAAAGGATTAGTTCGACTCTAATTACAGCCATAAAATAAGTACGATAACAATAGATGTTTTTAAAGTTTAAACACGAAGTAAACAAAAGAACTCCGAATGCGGGAGAGGCAATAAACAAGGTGCGCAGCATTTCTTTTTCGGTGTTACAATTTGGGCCACCTGCATACCTGTAGAAAAAGCACATTTATTACCTGCCGGCGTTTGAGCTAATAACATTGAAACTATTTATGACTGTCTTCTTTTGTTTACATTGTGTTTAAAAATTGTAATTAGAAAAACAGTCCATTGTGTATCGTATTCTTTTATGGCAGTCATTAGACAGGTGTGTCGAACTGATTCTAAGAAATTAGATCTACGCGGGCGGTCAGCCATATTGTATCGGTGCAGTATAAAGCAATGGCCCAATGGAGAGATCGGCAGTCGAGCGAGTACCACGATCAAGGCGAGCCTTGTGTACATTTGGTGATCTATTTAGTGACGGACTGCGCGTGTTATTGAATCGTGCATTACGTTTGTACTTGTTGTGTTCAGTTATATTTGTACCTGTGTTATACGTGTTTGTATAGTTCTAATAAATTCTATAATAATTCCAACGGCATTTTAATTCGAGTCCTGCAACTCGTAACAATATATTAAATTCTTTGAAGTTATTATCTTCAAAATGTCATAATAGGTGACAGCGCGATACGAAGTCTTTTTAGGTTGGTGCTTAAAAATCGAATAAAATACTACAATATGACGCCTGGAATAAGCGTCTTAGGGGGCACTTAAGGCAATGAAGCAGTGTTTAAAATCGATTTCAGAGGTCATTTACTTATGGGTCTAAAATCCAGACTCCTATTAAGAGCAATGATCTGAGTTGTCGTATCCGAACGCTAAAGCATTCGGAATAAAATAAATTGAACTGCTTTCTTGAAGAAAAAAAGATAATAATGATGATGATGATTACGTAGGTCCTAGGTACCAGTCATCAGACCACTCTATTCATCAGTCTAGGGCATTGATTGTACTCAAAAGTAAAGTCGTTAGGATCATATTATCCTTCACACAATCCATCCATCTCTTAATTACATTTGTACCCATCAGTCTTGCAGTTTAACATTCTTATTGTCACGCGACTTTCATCCCTCCTCATTACATGCCCTTAACACCTTAGTCTTCTTCCTCTCAATTCTTCAGTCACGGGTGCAATTTTCAAAGATCCCCTGATATTACTCATTTCTCATCTTATTCATTCTTGTACCGCCACACATCCATCTCAACATTCTCATCTCAGCTGAGTGGAGACGTTAAAAAATTATATCTAATATTAGTTAAAAATTAGCAATAGTTGTAGGACATTTTGAAGTAATTATTGTATGTTTACGTGGCAAGAGTAATCAATTTAGTGATCTTTTCAGTAGCTAGCTACAAGAACTATCCGTGCAGGAACGGAGAATGAATACAATTTCCTGCGGCGGGCGGCCTGTCTTAAGAGGCGACAAAATAACCCACAGCCAGATGGTATGCAGCCGATTGGATGGCTACCACCCCTGGTCTAAAGTATGTCGCCATAACAACCTTGAGTTGTGCTCCGGCATTAGTGACCAGGTTCCAATCTCCTTTAAGAGAGCAGCAGCGCATTTGTAGCACCTGTGGTGTTGCAAATGTCCATAGTCGATGGTAACCGCTTTACATCAAGCGGGCCGTTTACCTGTCTGCTGATATCATGCAATAAAAAATTTAAAAAAACTTGGTTGTCGGATACTTGATTTATTTGCAATGTTGGCAAAATCGCAGACAGCCTATCTTATGTAAAGTGTTTACCAGGTTTTACCAGTGCTAGGGCAAAGCCAACGCTGTTAGTCTTTAGGATGGGACAATGGAGATGGCATAGAGGGATCAGAAGGGATGAATGAGCTAAAGAGATGGGTTTTTTTATTGCAGAAGTTCAGCAGACAGGCAGAATGCCCACTTGGTGGTAAGCGGTTACCATCGCCTATGGACATTTGCAACACCAAAGGTGCTACAAATGCGCTGCTGCTCTCTTAACTCTTAAGACTATTATCGATATACCAAAAAGCCGCAAGACTAACACTATCGCTATCTCCTAATATACCAAGAAAATATACCCATTTCATACAAATCCTATATAAACAGAGTGAGACAACAACACAATTAACGATCACGTGCACAAACGCGATCTGCACTCTCATCGCGGACACTTATGTGCTATTAGTGAGCTAAAGAGTTTAAGGGAGACTGGAACCTGGTCACTAATGCCGGAACACAACACAAGGTTATTATGGCGGCATACTCTAGACCAGGGGTGGTCGCCATCCACTCGAGTAAACACCCTACCATCTGGCGGTGGGTTTTTTTTATTCTTTCTCCGTTCCTGCACGGATAAAATGTGTTAGTGAAAGGGGGGAACTGGGAATCGAATTAATACATATGTGACAAGACTGTAATGATCCATGACCTTTGTCTCTTCTTCATATACGAAGCAATAAAATACTACTACTGCTCTTTGGTTTGAGATTTGAATTTAGAATTGTGTTATTTTTCAATAACCGTGCTTCTCTTGATCCGAGTTAACTTTTTAAAAACGTTAAATCCACGCCTAATGGGTTCATTGACTTTCCAAGTTTAACGCACTTTTCTTAGATTCACGTTTTTATTGTTCGCGATATCGCAACGTCTGATTTCACCAATGCACATGTGTTTTAAACATTTTAATTTACTTCGGATTTTTTTTTTTTAATTTAGAGCGGGGGGGGGGGGGGTGAATTTTTACGACTTTAGAAGCGAATAATGCCCTTCATAATTAGTAATTACAAAATTATAAAAAAGTCAAGATCTTTCAAGGTCTAACTAGCGATACTAATCACAATTACATATTAATGCAAGGATTAAGAAAAAATATTAATTCTTTCGGCTTGTCGTCAAAAGCGACAAAACAACCCACAGCCAGGTAGGCCATTTACTCGTCTGCATGGCTATAAGTCCTAGTCCAAAGTATGCCACCATAATAATATTGAGTTGTGTTATACGGCATTAGTGGCTAGGTTCCAGTCACTTCGAAACAGACAAGTACATTGGAAGCACCTGTGGTGTTCAGGCAATGCAGAAAACTACCGTTTAACTTTCGCCTATTATATTAAAATCTATAAATTAATACTAACGAAATGCATACATCATGTGAAGGCAATATATAAGTGAAATATACTGATTATTACCATAAACTGAAACAGCTGCGCAGTGACGCTGTTAAAAGTTCACCGGCGACATGCCCTCGAACTTTTTGCAGGTAATGACGCCATCTTGCTTTTGACTCATAAATATTTATCCGTAATCCGTATTTATCTTAGTCATCACGTTATATATTAAGAAAATGTATGCTGCGAATTGAATATTGTAACAATTTTATACTTTTTAATATAATAATTTACGAAACTGTTATCCTCTTATTATGTTTACGATTAACTTGTTTTTTTTATACGGTATGTAGATTGCGTATACAGAGCTCTTTTTTTTTATATTTAATTAGACTGTGACAGCAAAATTTCGTTAAGGTTGCCCACAATTACACACACGCACACACACACACACACACACACACACACACACACACACACACACACACACACACACACACGCACGCACGCACGCACGCACGCACGCACGCACGCACGCACGCACGCACGCACGCACGCACGTACGCACGCACGCACGCACGCACGCACGCACGCACGCACGTGTGTGTGTGTGTGTGCGCGTGTGTGTGTGTAAATTACCTACTAAAAATAATAAACACATACTTGATTTCACAATCTTTGAAGTTCATTTAGTTTGACTGACATCTGTGTTTTGTTTCTAACTCTATGGACACAGAACGACCTTTTTTTTTGAGGCGGGGGAAATGCATTACGGACACTACCGGTTCCTTTACTAGGGATTACACCAAAGCGACGAGAGGTGAGACCACGATGGGCACCAGAATCAAATCGCCGACTTGTGTGGAGACTCGACTACTCAATACTCCATTAAAACAACCCTCCTCCCATGTGCCCCGCGCTTATGGCAGGAACAGCGTGAGACTTAGAACGTAGTTACGCCCACGCTGATCCTAGAGCATCAGTGCTTGAAAATGCCCCGGGATAGGCAAACTCAGTTCGTCAACAAGGGTGAAGAATCCTCTGCTCCCTAGATGCTACAGGGCCCCTGCAGCGGTATTACGGGAGGAGATCTTGCGCATATCTGCGCCTCCGGGACCTCGACTGACGTTGTTACTCGCGAGACGCATGCGCACCTCTCTCCCTTTCTCGTTCCGCGACCTCCTTTTGAGACATGACAGTCTCGCAGAAATTGGCCGCGCCCACCCAATGATCGTCGCTATGCAGTATGGCTTGCACCAAACTGCCCAGCGAGTCGATCGCACCTACGAGGGTCTCGAGTTTAAATCCCTGCGGTGCCCATGCTGCGCACTCGACCAGCGTATGAAACGCAGTGTTTCGTGCGCCACACTGGCGGCATTGGGGGGAACGCAGGTAGCTCGTAATCTGATTCAGATACTTACCGAAGCACCCATGCCCGGTAAGTATCTGCGTCATCCTTAAGGTCAGGGTCCCGCGTTTCCGCGAGAGCCATCGCAACAGGTGCGGGCGCACCGCCTCCACTGTCTTAATGCCAGCCACAGGATTTTCCAACTCTCTCGACCAAGTTTGGATCGATCACCTGAAGCTCGGCCTGGCAATAAACCAGGCACACAGAACGATCTACTATAAGGCCGACCAATCAGCGCGTGAGGTACGTTCCATCGTATGTCATTTCATAATTTGACGATTTCACGTCGATATATTATAATCTACCGAAGAGGAATACGTTAAACTGTAAGCAGTATGTTGAGTACACAATATTTCTACAGTTTACAATCTCGCGAGATAGATTAAATCTAATGAAGTTTACAATTTTACGGTGACATATATATTATTGTGTGCAAGGGGGGCGCAATCTCTTTTTCCCATCCCGGTACACAATATACTTAAGACGGTCCCGACTGTGAGAGTACTCGAAAAAAATTAAATTTTCATTCGAAAATTTAAAAAAAGTGTGATTTTGATTTGTGGCCGTTTTGTATTGTTGTCCTTAATTTTCCTTTAAAATCTCATTAAATACATAAACACAGTGAAGCCATATGAAAACACCCTTTATTAAACATTTTATTGTTTTCGAATTCCTTCAAAGGGGCTTAAACATTAATTATAACAAAGTTTCAAGAAAAACAATGTTTTGTTTCCTGTGTCGTCACGTTGGTCCAGTACACGTGTACAGAGCGAGATAGCTATATTCGTTATATGACAGAGACGAGAGAGAAACATATTATCAAAAATCTATAGCTAAAGATAGAACTACAGCCGTGATTTCAGCGTAATTAGAACGTTGTGTTTCGGATACATTGATTACATTCGTTTGTACACTCCTTTATAATGACGTAAACATTATGGAAATCTAAAATTTTGACGAAGTTAAGGTTATAATTATGCAAGTGGTTTTCATATGAATCATGTTAACTAAAGAAGTATTCTAGGAATTACAACCGTCCAGAAAAAAAGTTAAACGTCGAAAATGTTCTTAATTCGTTCTTTGTTATCATTCATATCATTAATCCGAGCAGGAACGGAGAAATAATACAATTTACTGCGGCTGGGTGGCCTGTCGTAAGAGGCGACTTAACAACCCACAGCCAGGTGGTAGGGCATTTGCCCTGGTCTAAAGTATGTCGCCATAACAACCTTGAGTTGTGTGCCGGCATTAGTGACCAGGTTCCACTCTCCCTTAAGAGAGCAGCAGCGCATTTGTAGCACCTTTGGTGTTGCAAATATGCATAGGCGATGGTAACCGCTTTCTATCAAGTGGGCCGTCTGCTTGTCTGCTGAACTCATACAATAAAAAATAAAATATTCTTTTCTTTAGATCAAATAAAGAGAGATATAACATTTTATTGCACACCATTACAGAAAACATAGAAAATCTTATAGCCTAATAATATTCTAAATATTGTTACGAGTGCGGGACTCGAATTAAAAATGCCGTTGGAATTACTATAGAATTACTATAGTAGTTGGAATTACTATAGATTTATTAGAACTATACAAACACGTATAACACAGGTACAAATATAACTGGACACAACCAGTACAAACTGCACGATTCAATAACACGCGCAAAGTCCGTCACTAAATAGCTCATCGAATGTACACACGTCTTGCTCGTAGCGTAATCGTCGCTTGACTGCCCCTCTCTGCATTGGGCCATTGCTTTATAATGCACCGATGCCATATGTCTACCTGGCAAGCGTCGGCGCAATTCCCAGAAAACATAACCTGCACACCTGAGTAATTATGCCTGCGAACGACCATAAACGGGTACAAACCACAATAGGCTATTGTCTAATTACAAATTTTAAACACAAAGAAGACAAAAGAAGATAATCATAAAACAGTTTCAACGTTATTAGCTCAAACGCCGCGGCAGGTAATAAATGCAGGTATGCAGGTGGCCCAACTTGTAACAATATGCACAATGGACGGTCTTATCGCTAAAAAACGATCGCTTCCAGACAACCCGTGGCAGGAATAAAACAAATACAATTTGTCAAAGGTGATATACATAATTTTTTTTCACTGCACATTGGGTGTATGAATACTGGAACCTGGCCACTAATGCCGGAACACAACACATGGTTGTTATGGCGGCATACTCTAGACCAGGGGTGGTAGCTATTCAGACGGGCAAATACCCTACCACCTGGCTGTTGAGTGTTTTGTCACCTCTTACGACAGGCCGCCCGGCCGCAGGAAATTGTATTCTTTCTCTGTTTCTGCACAGATAATAGATGAACCGTGATCCGTGAACATCACTATTAATGTTCTTGTCAATAGAGTATGAGATTGTCTGCGTACATTTTACCCGTCTCACAACACGGAACTTGATGGGCGTGATCTAAATGACAGTTGTCATTTTAATTAAGCTAAATTTTAATGAGTACAGCTGGCTACACGTTGTATATATTACCTACCTTACTTTAGTTCTGAACCAATTCTGCTATATTGCGATCTCGTTAAAATTGGCGGACGCTATCGTCTCAATCGTAGGTTTACCTGACTTCGGTATTATGCTAATAACAATGGCATGCCCATGACAAGCCACTCTAACATCATATTAATACGTGAAGCAAAAACTTTGTACCCCTTTTTACGAAAATCGCGCGGAAGGAGGAGTATGAAATTTCGCACACTGATAGTTTATATAGAGAACGAGTGTAGGGTGCTAATATTTTTTTTAAATTATGCATAATAAATACATTAAATCAATAAAAAATACATTACACACACTACCATGTATTTGACACACACGCGCATATATAAGTATACTCTTCTGTTTATTGTTAAAGTCAAATTAACAGTGTAGCCTTGACGAAATCTGTGATTGTAGAATCTTTGACAACAGAATTTCGACCACTAGATGACCACTAGTCTTTATAAATATTTGTAAGCGCAAATTGGCGAAATGTTTAAATTTTTGCTAGCTTTTCATTATTCATTTCGGCTAATGTTATTTCTGTTAAAGGTAATACTATTTTTTTCGGCTATTATTCCGCCGCAGCGACGTCGAGGAGATATTGTGCGGATTTAGTAGAATACGAATTTTAACACTATCGCAATGCAACTGTACTTTGAATATCTTCGCAACGGCAAAATATTGAAGTGACAGAATTGTGCCCCTGTTCTGTTTGCTTAATCCGATGCAAATAATCAATCTTACACTGCGTAGATGTAAATTTAGTTCGCTTTGACCTTAACCTGCCTTGACCGCGCCCGAAGTCAGTACGAGTGCAAAAAACTGATTTCCTTAAATATTCGTCGTTCTAGAAGGTTTTTCCAAGGTGCTTTGCCGCACAACGCCATCTATCGTCGCTTTTCCGAAGCTGTTTATGCCGATAAGACACTATAGAAATTAAACAACTGGCAAACATGAAAAGTTGCAATTTAAAAGTTAAATTATGATATCGAATGTAAAATGAGTACTATATTAGCATATTTCAAAATATTTATCCCATTTTAATTAAAAATGTGACAAAAATTAACCCATGCACCATTGTCCGTCCGCAACTACGTGTTTTTAAGTCGTGGTGGGGTAATGGCTAGCGCACGCGTCCCAAACTCAAAGGACGCGGGTTCGATCTTGGCTAGAACGCATATACCACTTAGGCAGTTTTCTGACCTAATGTGCATATTGTTACAATTACCACGTGCCAACAACAGTGAAAGAAAACATCTAGTTAACCGATGTGTCAAACCTGCCAAGCCGTCTTGGACAAGCGTGGCGGGTAATCGCTCCGTTCCCCTATAATGGGACGCCCGAGCCCAGCTGTGGGATATTTATGGGCTTATATTATTATATTACTAGCGCCCCCTGCAGATGTTGTCCTGTTCTGAAAAAATAAAAATCTAGGACCCAATCCCAGCGCCACCTACCGGTTCCAACGGGATAAAAAGTATCCTATATCCGTCCCCTGGTTCTAAGCTACCTCCCCACCAAGTTTCAGGAGAATCGGTACAGCCGTTCTTAAGTTATAAATAGTGTAACTAACACGACTTTCTTTTGTATATATAGATTACGCGTCCTTTAAGTCCCATATCGTAAGATTTTTAAGTGCCTTGTTGATAACAATAATGAGAATTAATCAGTGATTTTTTTAGCCAAATGACTCATCTAGCACGAGTTAAAAAAAAACAACATTTTATGCAGTGATGATATTTTAGATATTTAATCATTTCTTGTACCTTGTCCGCTGAAATAAGAAAAACGAGGCGAAAGTATTCGCCTTTGATTCATAGTTTAAATGAAAAATTTAAATTATATAAATATGCCCCTCAAATCTTTATAAATATAATTCTTCTGTACGTGTGTTGACGTGAACTCCTAAACGACTGGACCGATTTGAAGGATTTTTTTTGTATGTGTTCAAGTGGATTCGAGGATGGTTTAGATTCACAGTTGGACCCGGTAGGTGGCGCTGCAATCGGGTTCTAAATTTTATTTCTTCAGGGCAGAACAACGTCTGCCGGGACAGCTAGTATATTAATTATATAATTTGGAAGAAAATTGTGTAAATGTATTTATGATTCAACCTTTACAAGGTGAAATTAAGCAAATATCGAATATATTTATTATACACACATTTAACATTGTCATTCATCCAACTTTTAGCATAGAAGAATATTAACTACATTATCCATGCTTTCAGTAATTAGACCTTGAAACTTTGACTAATGATTTAAATACTTAGTCTTTCCTTATTTTTATAAAAGTCCAAATTCCTGTCGTTTACAGGAAATAATATATTGTTACCGTCGTGTGCCTAATAATTCCTTGCGAAGAATGTAGATAGCGTTCTTCGCTTTTGTCCATGGCGCTACCATAAGTACGTATAGCGCCAGCTATTGTTGAGTAGCTTGTAACTGTTTGAAGCTCTTAAGTCGTAATTGTCTCTGTAGCTGGAGATTAAGTTGTTACCTTAAATGTACACTAGATGGCTGTTATACTGTAATTTTAGTTTTTTTTTAACGGCATCAATTGTAATCACTTAGAGTCTATGTTCCTTCAATTATTTTGTACTTCTGTGTTTTCTTTGTAATTGCATATTTTATGATCTTTTTCACAAGTCATTGTAATTTTAAAGTGGCGATATGAAGCTAATAGAGAACTCACTGCACCTGCACACACTTCATCCTTTTATGATAATTCTTTTACAGTGCAGGCTGTCAAACTTTGGAATGCGCTTCCTCTTACTGTTAGAGAGGCCAAACCATCGGCTACATTTAAGAAAATTTCTTAAATAATTATGCCTAGTTTTTATACTTAAGTTAGATGGCCTGGAAGAGATTGCTTTAAGCGATAAGGCCGCCGATTGTTTCTATTGTGACAATATTAATTGTGCATTTTTGAAATTGAAAATATTTTGTGAGCAATGGAGTGTTATCTATTCTATTCTACTCTAATAGAGTTTCAGCGTCAAAAAAGTTTGAAGCAAACTCTAATAGATGTCGCTGTTAGATTCACCTTCAATCTTCAATGAGAAATCTTGTGATCTGTAATCCATTGACTGGTTGGTAGTTTTTTCTTGCGCTTGACGTCCCACCGCGACGAAAGCGCGGTGAGGGCGTGTAGGATTGTCACGTCGGGGCGGTGATATCACCTCCAAGGTAATGCTATGATCACCCGAGTCGGGGATACCGACTAAAACCCCTCCGTGCTCCGTCCTTTGCTGTATACCAGGGATACGGGAGAGCGGAACTAATACCCCCTCCGCGTGCTATGGACTTCATCCTCTGCCGGGGGGAAGTATAGTCCCCATTATTACACACACATTTATGCTATAGAAAAAGATGTAGTACTCTTGTGATTCATATTTTGATCTTTGCACAAAGTTGCACCTCTTGTTACTTAAAGACCGACGAGATATTGCAGATTTTTTACTTCTTTTAAAAATTATCTCCTCCGATATTGATTGTGCAGATCTTCTAAGGTCCACTTTAATATTCCTGCGAAGTCTATACGATTTAATCAGCCCATAAATGTAACTTTAAGTTTTACTAATTACAGACAAAACTCATTTCTAGTGCGAGCAAGTAATTATTTAAATAATGTAAGTAAATACGATGACATCGACCCATTTGCAATCAGTATTTCAGGAGCTAAGCGGTGTCTAAGACTTAAATTTTTCAACAGTGCCTAAGAATTTTATCCGTGCAGGAACGGAGAAAGAATACAATTTCCTGCGGCCGGGTGGCCTGTCGTAAGAGGCGACTTAACAACCCACAGCCAGGTGGTAGGGCAAATGCCCGACTGGATGGCTACCACCCCTGGTCTACAGTATGTCGCCATAACAACCTTGAGTTGTGTTCCGGCATTAGTGACCAGGTTCCAGTCTCCCTTAGAGAGCAACAGCGCATTTGTAGCAACTTTGGTGTTGCAAATGTCCATAGGCGATGGTAACCGCTTTCCATCAAGTGGGCCGTTTGCCTGTCTGTTGATCTCCTGCAATAAAAAAAAAAAAAAAGAATCTCGGTGCCTTTTTTACGTCTGCATGTCACTTTTAATCAATAGCTTATTCGTGAAAACCTGTCATTGGCTTTCTGTTGTTAATTATAGTTATCTAAATCAAATGTATTTAGCTGTAGGTTTCCATAAAGAAATGAATCATATGATGGTCGTAAGAAGTCTAATACGATTTTCTTTTGTCACCAGGATGTGGATCTTATCGAGGTGCTGTGGAAGCAGGATGTGGACATGGGCTTCTCTCTCCAGGACCCGATGCAACCGGTAAGTCGGCTTAATAGTCATGGATATTCTTTTTATTGATTTACAAGATCTTGATAGTTTAATATTGTTACGTGCGATCGGGGTGTGCACTTAGGATTGGAAGGAAATACCAGTTTTTAAATAAACGCTTTTATTGACTTACAACAGCCGCACGTAATACCTCGCTGCAGGGTTGCCCCTATACGCACGACTAACGATGCACTGTCCCAACGATAAGGTGTCTCACTTACAACACCTTCGCCGATATTGCGTAGACCACCTCTTGCAGTGCTCACCTCCGATATTGTCGCGTGTAGCTCGCTTCTGGTTCGTCTCTCGAACTACACTACACTCCTCCTTCACTTAACTGTCCACTTAACTCGTCACTAAATTCACCACTTAACTCGTCACTGTCGTCTCTACTAAACTGCTCTTCCAACTGTTCCGTATCGCGCTTGTCTCTTCGCTGTCTTGAACTGAACTGAACTCTAAACTGCCCGGTAGGCGCGCCTTACGCTGCTTATATACCTGGAAGAATCTTCTAGAACTCATAATTTCGTTATTCATTTATTTACTATCTGTACCTATCTAAACATCTATCTATCTCTGTCTATTCCTTCCCGAACCTTCTATTCGAGAACTTTCATGTATATATCTATTCCTTCCCGAACTTTCTATTCTAGAAAATTCGTTCATCGCCTATCCCTTTCTAAAATATAAATTTCGGAAACGAATTTTCTCCGTTATTTACTTTGGTCTGAGTGTCTGTGATCGGCCTCAGAGTAGTCCGTTGTATATTACCCGTAACACAAGCGTAACTTGCTTAATTTGGGGATATACAATATGTGCGTTATTCTGTCGGTTATTATTATTACACTTACTGCCCGTGACTTCGTCCAGGGTTATTTTCCCGGGAACCTGCCTTTAAAAGTAGCCTAAGTTACTCTTTATAACGTCAGCTGTCTGCTAATGAAAATCTCGTCAAAATCGGTCCAGCCGTTTCAGAGATTAGCCGGAATATCCAGACAGACACGGAATCTCCTGATCCGAATTAGTCCCCTGATTTTTTTCACATTTTTGTTTGGACATTACAAACAGACACTTTAATTGTATTTATCTATATAGATTAATACGATTGAATAGAGTGGACTTTTAAAGCTCCCTGATAAAGTTTTATTTTACAATTATTAGGACATCTTTCATCATCGATTGGATGGGTTGGACTCTTAAAGCCCTCTGCTAGAATTTGATTTTTATAACATCAATAGGATGGTTAGGGTGGACTCTTAATGTGTATTCTCCTAGAATTTGATTAAGATTTTATAACATCAATACTGTTACATAGGGCGGACTATTAATTACTTAATGTAAAATTTCTTGATTATATATATACTTAACATCAATACCGTTGGATAGGATGGAATTTTAATGACCACTGCTAAATTTTTATTTTATTATAACATCAACAAACACGATTGGGTTGGGTGGACTCTTAATGCCCTCTGCTAAAATTTATTTTTTTATATTTTTTAACAAACAGGAGGGTCCTCAAGCGACGAAGGTGTTGGGTGATGAGATAGACAAAGAGCTAAAGAGAGTCCAAGAGAAGATACAAAAGAAGAAAGAAGAGAATGAGATCGAAAAGGTCAAGGCGTCGTTGTTGGATACCGAGATTAAGAAAGTAGAAGTGAGTAACATTTATTTTGAATTTTTTAGAATTTATTTAGCAATTTTCTCAAAAAGGGAAATCATGTAATACATACCAACTCGATGTGTATTTTATTAGTCTTTGCCGTCTCAGTTGTGCAACTTTAAAACTAAGCAAGTGACATTGTATTTGACGGCCTTGTGGTTGAGTGGGCTAAGCCTTTGATGACAAAACAACCCACAGCCAGGTGGTAGGGCATTTGCCCGACTGGATGGCTACCACCCCTGGTCTAAAGTAAGCCGCCATAACAACCTTGAGTTGTGTTCCAGCATTAGTGACCAGGTTCCAGTCTCCCTTAAGAGAGCAGCAGCGCATTTGTAGCACCTTTGGTGTTGCAAATGTCCATACGATGGTAACCGCTTTCCATCAAGTGGGCCGTCTGCCTGTCTACTTAACTCCTGCAATAAAAAAAGGCTCCAGGTTCGATTGCTGGCGTGGTAAATTTTGTAAACGAATTTTCCGTTATTTACAATGTAACTCTCCATGTCTGGGTGTCTGGAATCGGACCCAGAGTAGTTCGTTGTTTGTTACCAATAACACAAGCGTAACTTGCTTAATTTGGGGATATACAATACGTGTGATTCTATGTTGATTAATTCTAACTTACCAAAAAAGTAATTCCAGTATCTTCCTTTAAAAAAGAATTAAAAAGTTGGATTATTAGGGTGACTCGTATAGGAGCGGTGGAGCGAGATGGAATGCTCCTCCGTCTCAAGTAAGATCCTCCAGCGACGCTATTGTTGTTCCTCACAGGCCTAGGCCCGTCTATTATTGTTGGTAAATTGTATATATTATTTGTACGTGTCGGGAATCGTTTGCGACCTCAATTATTGCATAGCGCCATCTATTGGCTTGTAAGTATTCCACTACAGATATAAACAATTTGCGAACTGAGTGAAGTACAAGACGAAGGGACAATTTTGAAAAGAACGGACCGCTAGCGCCAGCTATGTTACGAGTTACGTTCTTTTTTTTTCTTATTTTTTTTATTGCAGGAGATCAGCAGACAGGCAGACGGCCCACTTGATGGAAAGCAGTTACCATCGCCTATGGACATTTGCAACAGCAAAGTTGCTACAAATGCGCTCCTGCTCTTTTAAGGGAAACTGAAACCTAGTCACTAACGCCGGAACACAACTCAAGGTTGTTATGGCGACATACTTTAGACCAGGGTTGGTAGCCATCCAGCGAATCCATCATTTTTAGAAAGCGCATTGTTATTTTTTAGTGCGTACTCTTTTTACAAGCTTTTATTTAACTTGCAATGGATGTACCTATGTATGTATGTAAGTTCGGGTGGAATCTTGCAAGTGAAATTTGACCAACTTCCCGGTTTCTGATTGAGCTGAAATTTTGCACGCATATTTTTATCGCGTGACGATGCAATAATATGTGTATCTGATGATAGAATGTTGGATGGAAGGTGGCCATAGGAACTCCAGTACTAAACAAGATAGACCAGTCGTGTTTGGGTTCGTTTTACTTGTCTTGGCTAGCACTCTGTTGCTACATGATATCCAGGATCTCAAAAGCTTGTATTTAAAAACCTTTTTAAAAAGCTTATTCTATGATTAGACGTGGTGTACATTTATTTAATCTTTTCTCAGCAGGACGACCCATGGGCTGGACTGTCCTACACTGTCGACACTGAGACCGGTAAGTTTTTTTAATAGTTATTAATAATTACTTATTTTTAAAAAATCCATAAATGATGTATATGGTGTAATACTTGCAACACCTCAAAAGGGTTTATGGTAATAAAAGAACAGCAACTGGTCACTATACTTGTAATCAGAGATCCTTACGGCTTACGTATATTCCATACACTGACTCTACACAAACATTTTTAGAACACCTCGCCATGCCTCCAACAGTTTTACAGTATAAGAAACTTAGGAAATTGGCACAATCGATAACGGATTAAAGTCATTGATAAACTATTTTAATTAAAAGTGTTATGAATGACAAGAATTTAATACGTTATTGTTTGGTACTTTTAGGTAATATTTTACATACATACATACATACATAACTTCACGCCAGTTCCCTTGCGGGGTAGGCACGAACAACAGAGTGCCATTTAGGCTTATTCTTACACACCTCACTTGCCTCTTTGACATTCATAACTCTTGTCATGCAAGCTCGTCTGTTCTTAAGGCTCCTGACATCACCTTCTGCTAGTACACGATCAATTTGATCATGGAAGGTGTGTCGTGGCCTTCCACGACTTCTGCATCCATCCACTTTTGCATTGTATATCTGTTTAGTCATTCTTTCATCATGCATTCTTTCCACATACCCGAACCACCGGAGCATTCCTTTCCTTACCTTCACCCCGACACTCTCTTTCAGACCAACTCTCTTTCTTACTTCGGTATTACGAACGTGGTCCGCGAGCGTCACTCCGCAGATTTTGCGCAATGCTCGTATCTCGACCGCGTTTACTCTACTTTCATGCTCTCTCTTCCATACCCAACTCTCGCATCCATACGTGAGCATAGGTACCAGCACCGCGTTGTGTATGGCGAGCTGGGCCTTCTGGCTGAGGTTCTTAGCGCCTAGAAGTTTACCTAACGCTCCATTCACACTATTCCCCAAATTCACTCTTCTTTCTATATCAGCGGTGTACCTTCCATCCCTGCTAAAAGCACATCCAAGATATACAAACTCATTCACTTGCTCTAGCATAACATCATCGACCATTATCCTTGCATTCGTTCTGGTTTCTTCTCTTTCAAACACCATAACCTTTGTTTTCTTCGCATTCAAGTGTAAGCCTCTCGCCTGACAGTTATCTTTCATCGTTGTGACCAGTGTTTGCAGTTCTGATGACGATTCGGCTAAAAGCACGGCATCATCCGCATAAAGCAAGGTGCTTACAACTAGATCACTCATCCGCACCCCAACATCCATCAATCTTATTCTCTGGAGACAATCGTCCAGGTATAGGATGAACAGCAAAGCCGACAGCACGCAGCCCTGGCGGACGCCAATATTGACGTCAAACCAGGGCGACAGGCTGCCTTCCACTCGCACGCATGCCATACAGTCCTCGTAAGTGGACTGCACAGCACGCATCAATTGGCCATTAATCCCATATCCGGGCAATATGTCCCAGAGGTCCATCCGCACAACCCTGTCAAATGCTTTCTCTAGATCCACAAAACCGCAGAAAACCTTCCGGCCCATAGCAAGCTGCTTCTCTACGATATTGCGGAGAGAGAAAACTTGATCCATACATCCCCTTCCATTTCTGAAGCCATCTTGTGCATCCCACAGTAATCCATCGGATACAACTCTCATTCTCTTTTCAATAATCTTCGCATACACTTTAGATGCTGTGCTGATCAAACTGATGGCCCTGTAGCTGGCGCACTCCATACGTGACCCCTTGCCTTTATACAAGGGCACGATGACAGCGCGCCTCCAGTCCTTGGGAACCTTTCCCGTCCTCCAGCACAAGTTGCATAAGGACAGGAAAGCGTCCCGGACGCAGGTTCCACCATATTTGATCATCTCAGCAGACACATTATCGATTCCTCCTGCCTTTCCATTTTTCAGACTTCTTATCGACCATTCGATCTCTTCCAAAGTGATCTCGGATGCTGACTCCTCGGAGTCGGTCACAGACTCAGTCGTGGTGCCAGCATCCGGGATATTATTATACATTTCTCTAAAATATTCACTCCATCGCGCTAATACCTCTTGTGGGTTAGCAAGAACGTACTGCTTTAGATTTTATTCTTTCCATTCTGGAAGCTGACGAACAACCCCGAGACTTCTTAACCTCTCTCCAAAAGAGTTTGGTATTCGCCTCGAAATTCTCCGTCAGCTTCTCTTCTTCTTTCAATTTTATTCTTTCACGCTTCTCTTTCACTAAAGCTTTGGTTTCATTCTTGTAGAGGCGATAAATTTCTTTCTTCATCTCTTTGATACTGTCATTCTGTTGCAAGGAAGCAACATAATCCAGCCAGGCTTTTCTCTTTCTCTCTACGCTGGATTTAACATCCACGTCCCACCATTCATCACCTTTCGTTGTTATGTGCCTCTTCGCGCATCCACATGCTTCTTTTGCGCTTTCCACTATACTTTCTTTCATACTATCCCAGTCATTATCCACATCTAAGTCGGAGAAGTCCGCTTTTGCAAGCCTTTCTTCGACTAGGCGCGCATACATACTCCTTACACTAACATCTTCCAATTTTTCACACTTTATTTTTTCAAGCTCCCCAAATTTGGTACGCACTCGCCAGTGTCTCCACTTCTTGAAAAGGCCCACAAACCGGCTTATCACCAGGTAGTGGTCTGTTTCAAGAGTGGGGCCTCTGTAGGCTCTTGTATCCATTATTGTGTTTCGGAGGCGACTATCTATTAAAATCAGATCAATCATACTTTTCTGATCATTCATTCCCCATGTATCCGTGTGAATATCCTTATGATGGAATAGGGTGTTCGACACAAGCAAGTTTCTTTCCATGCATACGTCTATGATTGGCCTACCAGCTTCTGGTCAGAATTGTGGCCCTCTGGGCCAGCGGGGATCGCCCCCTACTCTACTCAATTAACTGACGAGCACGCTTCTGACATGACCCCCGCAAACCTTGTTTGCTCAAAATGCTGCGCACAGTTCTCGAGGCATATTTTTTAAACATTACATGTAAACAGTATCGTCGCTATTTCTGCAAATAAAGATGTGACTTATGCAACTTCATTACCAAAAAACTGAAAACTTATAATATAATATCATATAAATCAACTAGCAGAAGGTGCTGTCAGGATTCTTAAGAACAGACGAGCGTGCATGACAAGAGTTATGAATGTCAAAGAAGCAAGAATGCAGTATAGGAAGTTGCCAATGTGGGACATTGAGAATCGGCAGTGGTTTGGTTTTAACCGAGTTTTGTAGGTTTTTAAAAGAGCTTATTAAGGATATAGAATCATTTAATAAACTTTATACTACACGATTATAATATAGACAGGAGAGGACAGAAGAATATAAAGATAAGTCGTGTCAAAAAGATTCAAAAATAACTTGACACCCGAGGTGCCAGTGCCAAGTTGATGTGACCTCACTTTTAACACTACCCTTCAGCTCTTCCAAGAGCCGCAAGACTAACAGTATCACTATCTCGTAATATGCCAAGAAAATATACCCATTTCATACAAATCCTGTATAAACAGAGTGAGACAACAACACAATTAACGATCACGTCCACTCTCATCGCGGACACATATGTGCTAATAGTGAGCTGAAGGGTTAAGTGAAATTGGCTCAACAGTTGAAAATTTATATGACTATGAAACATCTTATAAGCATCTAATTTTCTTTTCTTCTAAAACTTCGTTCGCGTTGCCACGATGACGTGCTTGTTAATAAATAACAATGACAACACCAAATAAACGCGACTGCATTGCTATCTTTTTGACTATGTTAAAAGACGTCATTTGTCGTGATTAAAATATCTATACTAAGTTTGACCATGGGACACATAAGCTAGCTGTGTTGAGTTTCATTTAAATCCGTTCAGTAGTTTCTATGTGATACTATATATATATATATATATATATATATATATATATATATATATATATATATCACTATGTATATTATATTTATATGACTGTGTATATGTACATACATACATATATATGTATATATACTCGTATATAGACATAGACAACACTTTATTGTTCACCAAAACAAAAATTACAAAAATGCACAACAAGACAATAGTTACTTGGTAAAACAAAAGGCGGCCTCATCGCTAAAAGCAATCTCTTCCAGGCAACGTGACTCTAAGGAAATTCTTAAATTATCTGTAATTATTATATATACTAGCTGATGCCCGCGACTTCTTCCGCGTGGTGCGGTTTTTTAACTATCCCACGGGAACTATTTAATTTTTCGGGATCAAAAGTATCCTATATGATTACCAGGGATATAAGCTACCACCATACAAAATTTCATTTAAATCGGCCCAGTCGTTTCGGAGATTAGCCGATACAAACAGAGAAACAAAAAATTTGAAAAATATCTAAATTAGTTCTATTTCACTTTTTACATCCTCCTGACTCGGTTTTTAGCATTTCTTTTTCATTGTACAGAAATTCGACCTCTACAATTTTATTATATGTATAGATATAAATGTATGTATATATTTATGACTTTGTATGTATGTATGTGTATGTATAATTCTTGAATTAGTAACTATTTATGTATCTATTGCCCCTTTTTCCTGCACCACCTACATCGCCAGATTAGCTAAGAAATTCCTTTAATTTAGGTTGCCTGGAAGAGATCGCTTTAAGCGATCAGACCGCCTATCGTATTGACTGGATAACATTGTAAATATGATATTTTCTTAAGTTTTCGCTACTAGTAATACATAATAAAAGTGGCCGAAACGTCGAAATAATAAAAATCAAATAAATCACCGCGCTTAAAATCGTTAAAACTTAGTTTTATTATTGTTAATATTGTTTGTTTTTTTTACTGTATATTTTGGTGTGCAATAAAGTGTTATCTATCTATCTACTTTAATAGAAATTTAGGAGTTAGACAAAAATTCTAATGTTATATCAGAATCCGCTGATCCGATATAGTAGTCGCGGCACAGCAAAGGCGAGCTATTGTTTCGTACCCAGACGTATCCGTAGGGACCTGCCAGCCCCCCCTGCGCGACAGCGTGAGGCTTCATTTGTCAAATGAATCAGCTATTTATACCAACCGCAGCCGCACCGACAGACGGTGTTTTTTATATACACAATGGATACTCGTACATGGCGATTTAGAATTCAGTTCACGTAACAGAAAATTCAATATAAATAAATATGAAAAGGGATCGACGTTGTACAACGAATTATAAAAAAAAAATATCAGGAAAAAATACATTGGACCAACAGATTTTGAAAATGCAATTTTTGGATTTTTTCTCCCTCTGTATGTTAGAAAGAAAGAAAGAAAGTATTTATTTCTAAAAATGCGACACTTAACAATAATTTATAATAACTAGTGGTCGCCCGTGCTCGAAATTCGACCGTAATAATTAATGTCAAAGACTATAACTTCTATGACTGCACTGTTAATTTAACTTGTGAGTTCTGGCTCACGGCAAGAATCGTGTTTCTGGTGAGCAAAAAGTGTTTCGACGGACAACCCTGGCTAAAAAAAAAAAAAAAAAAAAAAAAAAAAAAAAAAAAAAAAAAAAAAAGTTTGGTGTCAAATTGGGGGTTCTCGAGTACGCCCGATCGTTCTACGCTATCAGTTTTTCGATATATGCTGTATTTACAGAGATAGCTTTTTTTAATTCCGTGCTAATTACAGCACTAATTAGCTACTCATTTGTTTATTCTTTTGTTAATTACTATTTCACGTTCACTAATTACCCTCGTCCGATACTCCCTATTGTTCTTAATGACGTCAACAACGACTTCAAAACAAAAACAACATGTTCTTTTCTTCCTCAACCTTTATTTAAAACAGTATTTGTACAAATCGTATACTAATATATCATTAACGAGTGTTTCCTGGCTTTCGAATAAATTGGTCATATCCGTCATACTATATCCATGAAACTTATAGTATAAGTATACCAAACAGTATGCACCACATACTGAAGTCCAGTCATTTTGTATTCTCATAGTATTGAAATGCCATTTTCTACAATTCCTATTTAGAAAAGCCAAGTGGAATCCTACAGGTGACCGACCAAAGGAATCGAAGTATTGTCCAATGTTGTGTTGGTCTATGTGCATGGCTACCCAGTGAGAACCTGGCTGGGTGCTTGGATCCAGATTGCTCACTAAGAACGTAGGCGCTTCCATGTGAATTGGTAAATTGTTTGCTGCATACACGTTCCTCTCTAAAGATGGGTGAATTTTGCATAAACATTTCTGGATCTCGATTGTGTTCATATTTGTAACCAAAGTGCACACGTGCTACTCGATGAAGAATACTATTGTAAATGTTCAACATAATCTTGTGAACTTATTATGTAAAGGAAGTTGTAAATAAAAAATATGAAAGCTATGTTGACAGTTTTATTTATTGATATCTTTCTTATGATTAATACATATAATTCTATCTTAACTACTATAGTCTACGATTACATTGCGGTTCTTATCTATTTCAATAACATTATCGAACTCGGCATACACAATACAGTTAATAGTTTGTGAAAGAGCAGATTCAAAACGAATTTCTAATCTCACGCTACCATTCCTAATCAGATTCCAATGACTTGAGGAGTTAGCTGATAAATCAGGAGTTAAGTCAAAAGCTAGCAGACAGTAACCTTGAGCGTACTGTTCCCTAGATATCCCGTTACCTTCGTTAAGAAAATGTATACCCGTTCCAGAGAATAACGTATGATAGGCTGTAGTGAAAATATTACTCTCAAATGATGGTTGTAACGCTTTAGAAGGTATTTGCTGACCATCAATGTATAAACAAAATGAACTCATTTCATAATTCTCAAAATTAAAAGGATTTTTAGTAAGACTACCATTAAACGCTGCATTATTAACAAAACCAACTATGCATCTTTTAGGTACCTGTCCCAGGAATATATTATCGAGGGTCTTTCCTTGAACCCCTGATGGTATCGTTAAAACTTTGACTTCAGCTCGAGTAATAGGATATTTTGCAGTAGTAGAGGCTAAAACTTTTTGATGTGCGAGTAAAACAGTTGGGCTGATTCGAGATCTACGGACAATAAGAGTTGCATCCATTATGCATACTTTTAACTTTAAATCGTTCGAAGAAGCCATCAAGTTAAACGTTTCTCTCGATCGAACTAATTTTACAGACATATCAACACTTATCATAACGATTTATTTGACAATAATTATGTATCATAACCATTTATTGGTCAATAATTACAAATTAACACTTATCGTAATGAGTTGTTTGAAAACTATTGTAAGCATCATTTTATCATAACGATGTATTTGCATGTCATTTGTTAATTAGATTTAATGGGATGACTCCAACTATATAAACTAAAAATCAAAATAAAATATTATCAGTTAACTGTAGTAAAGTAGTCAGTGGAGTGTATTTTCGTGTTGTGAAATTAAATACTTCAGATCTGAAATGCAGGTAAGATATGTCACTTAATATCACCACTTAATATTTTTTATAATTATTAAATTATCTTCAAAATGATAGTACAATTTCTTACAAATTTTGTTGTTTCAGAACCTATTTGAAGAAAATACATTCAAACAGTATTATTACCAAACACTTTCTGATGAAGAGAGTAGCAATATCGATAATTTGAGCATTGTTAAAGATTCTCCAAAACAAAAAAGAAAAAGAGACGAGGAGGAAAGTCTTGACAAGTTTTTTGAGTTTTCAAAAAATAAAAAGAAAAAGCAATGTTCATCTGTATCCCGAGCTCAACCAAACGGTGGTGTTGCATATTTATCGACTAATAGAGAAGATGCATGTTCCTCAACGCACTTAATAAAAATTGAAGTGTATGAATTGAAAACATTAGCAAAAATACCCAGCAGTGAGCATTGGAAAAACGCCACAATAAGAATTAAATATTATACAGATGACAAAAACAAACATTTTGAAAGCATCAAAAAGACTGCATACAATATCACAAAAGAAATTTCCATGATTGATTCATGTAAAAAATTTCATTATAACAATAGTGATAATAAATAACAAAGATTGTTTACTACCTTGCTCTAGTACTTAGCTAATTATATTATTGTGTAATTTTAAGTTAAAAATAACAGATTTATACCACTTCTCAGGTATATAAGTAGTCTGTGTTATCCGAAAGTGATAACCATTTATAATTTCAATCTTGTTGCTACATCATCGCAAAATGGAACGTGTTTGTGTCAGTGCTTTTTTTGTGTCGTCGGAGTTTGAAAGCAATGAAAATGATAAGAAACGTGAACTTGACGAAATGTGTGAAGATAGGGATATGGTGGAGTTATGTGAAAATGTTGAAAAAACGGATATATTCGATTCTGAATACGATCAAGAGCTGTACGAAATTTGTACCATGTATGAAAATTTATTCGATTCTGAATATGACACCAACCTTTATGAAATTTGTACCACGATTGAGAATAATGTCATGTAAGTATAATTTAATTACTTATCTTATTTAACTTAAAATACTTACATTTTTACTCGCTAACTTTCATCTATATTTTGCTTAAATATAATTTTTATTTTTTTACAGTCAATCATCATCCCATTCAGTACAGACAGGACAAGGAGTGTTTAAAAGAAGCATTGAATCAGACAACAGTAATAGTGACGCAAAGAGACAACGACACGATGAACCTTCTACCAGTACAGATAAGTTACATTGTGAAACGTGTAATATACTAGTTAATAGAAGATATTTTGTTAATCACACTAAGAGCATAGTACATAAAAATAATATATTAAAATCTCATTGCTCTCTAGATAATGTATCTGTTGTAGATTCAGCTTTTGGACAGCGTATCATATCTTACAAAGTTAAAAATAAAAATCAATCTGATTCAGTGTTCCAAACACCGGAATTGTTTCTTGAATTAATTAAAAGTGATATATTTTTTTTGATTGATGAAGTACTTAAACAACATTCTACTGTTAAAATAAATTTTATATTACATGCAGACTTTGTTCAAGAATCAAAAAATCTAACTAATTCATTCGATTTTCAAACTAGTAATTTCATTATTTCTCAAGCGGATGATTTAAATATTTTCATAGTATCCTTGCGTGACACTTTAGTGCATAAAATAAGTACTTTTGAAAAGAAAGATAGTGGATGGAGTCTCACAAAAATAAATTTTATAGAACTAAACATAAACAAATATAATCCACTACGTGGAAATTCATATATTGATTTACCAAAAGATATCAAAGATAAAAAAGCCGTTATAAACGTTAATAATTCAGACAATTTCTGTTTCAAATGGGCATTGCTCTCAGCATTATACCCTGTTAACAAAAATTCAGGACGACTGTCATCTTACACTATTCATTCAAATAAACTAAATTTTCACGGTATTTCTTTTCCAGTTAAATTGAAAGATATATCTAAAATAGAGAAACAAAATAATTTAAGTATAAATGTTTTTGGGTTGGAATATGATATCAAACAAAAAAAACATTCTGTTGTTGGTCCGCTTTATTTTACAAAATGCCGTAACAGTACACATATAAATCTATTATACTTACAAAATGGAACAGTCGGTCACTATTGCTACATAAAAAACTTATCGCGATTAGTAAGTAAGCAAATATCGAATACAAACGGTGTTGTAAATATATGTGATGGGTGTTTGTTGCGCTTTTCCACTAGAGACAGATTGATTAACCATCAACAACATGATTGTTCGCACATCACTACAAATTTACCTAGCAGTGAAAAAACATTAAAAAATTGGTTCGGACAACCTATATCAACCGATAAACTAAAATTCGATAAGTTCCAAAAAAAAATTAAAATTCCCTTTGTTGTATACGCTGACTTTGAGGCATTTTTAAACCCCATTATAACATGTACTAACGATCAATCAAAATCAAATACTAACAACATTCAGAAACATGAGGTTTATAGTTTCGGTTATTATATCAAATGCTCATTCGATGATAGCTTATCAAAGTATGAAACATACACTGGACCAAACTGCACTCAAGTATTCATGAATCGTTTATATGATGATTTAAAAACTATTTGCAGAAACGATTGTTTTCAAAAACCACCTGAATCACTGTTAACTGTAGATACAAATACTTGTTACATTTGTGAAACTGATTTAAAGGCTGAAGAAGTTTTAGATATTGATAAGCAATTAGGTGTTGTACATGAAGTATGTAAGAAAAAGTTCATTAACCCTAGTTATATTCCAGTCTTTCTACATAATTTAAGTAATTACGATGCACATTTCATCGTCCATGCGCTTAATTTTGTTGAAGGTGAAATCGATATAATTCCTCAAAACAAAGAAAAATATATTTCGTTCTCAAAACACGTAACAATAAACAATCAAAAGGTCACCTTAAGATTTGTAGATTCTTTTAAATTTTTACCATGCAGCCTCGATCAGTTAGCAAAAAACTTAAAAGTAGAAGAATTTCGTGAACTAAAAAACCACTTTCCTGATAAAGAAGACTTCAATCGTCTTTGTAAGAAAGGTGTTTACCCATATGAGTTTATGACTTCGTTTGACTCTCTAAATGTAACCTCTCTACCAAGCCAAGATAAATTTTATAGTTCGCTTACGGATACCAAAATTTCTGATAATGATTACAATCGTGCACAGGATGTTTGGCAACACTTTGGTTGTCAGAACATGTTAGACTATTCAAATTTATATCTAAAAACAGATGTGCTATTGCTAGCTGATGTTTTTGAAAATTTCCGTGACCTTTGTCTCAAAACATATGGTTTGGATCCTTCCCACTATTATACAGCACCGGGTTTAAGTTGGGATGCTATGTTAAAACAAACAAAAGTTGAATTGGAACTACTAACAGACATTGATCAAATTGCTTTCATTAAAGCAGGTATCAGGGGTGGTATATCTCAATGTAGTAATCGACATGCAAAAGCTAACAATAAATATTTAGATGATTTTGATGAAAATAAACCTCCATCATACTTGGTTTATTTTGATGCAAACAATCTTTATGGTTGGGCCATGTCTCAGTACCTTCCTGAAGGTGCTTTTGAATGGGTGAGTCCGGAGACAAATTATGAAGTTACTGATACATCTGAATACGGTTTCATTTTAGAGGTTGATTTGGAGTATCCTGAGAAACTACATGATTTACATTCCGATTTACCATTGTGTCCTGAAAATATATCAATAGGGGGTACAAAAGAAAAAAAACTAATACCAAATTTAAATAATAAAGTAAAATATAAAATTCATTATAGAAATCTTAAACAGTGTCTTAAAATGGGTATCAAATTAACCAAGATACATCGAATATTAAAGTTCCGACAAAGCCCCTGGCTAAAAAAATACATTGACTTAAATACTGAACTCAGAACAAAGGCAACATCAGATTTTGAAAAAGACTTTTACAAATTAATGAACAACTCAGTCTTTGGAAAAACAATGGAAAATGTTGATAAAAGAGTAAACGTAAAATTACTAACCCACTGGGAAAATCGTGGTAAAATTTTAGGTGTTCAGGATCTTATTGCAAAACCTGAATTCAGCAATCTGTCAATTTTTTCGGAAAATTTAGTAGCAGTCCAATTACAAAAAACAAAAGTTTGCTATGATAAACCCATTTATTTAGGTTTCTCTATTTTAGATATATCAAAAACTCTAATGTATGAGTTTCATTACGACTACATTCTAACTAAGTTTGGTAATAATACAAAATTATTATACACTGATACCGATAGCTTGATATATCAGATTTTCACAAACGATTTCTATGACAAGATTAAATCCGATCTTTCATTACGGTTTGATACATCTGATTATCCTACGAATAATATATTTGGTTTTCCACAACTCAATAAAAAGAAACTAGGTTTTTTCAAAGATGAAAGTAATGGTAAAATTGTCAAAGAATTTGTAGGATTAAGGTCAAAAATGTATGCAATTCAAACCGAAAACAAATTGATATCGAAAGCCAAAGGTGTCAACAAAAGTGTCACAAAAAGGATGACAATGCAAAATTATAAATCATGTCTTTTTGATAAAAATATTAAATACGATACCATGTATAGATTTAGATCAATTAAACATACAATATTTACCCAGCAAATTAACAAAGTATGTTTATCTTATAATGACACAAAAAGATTTATTTTACCTAATAATGTTGACACCTTAGCATGGGGTCATTATAAGTTAAGATAAAATATTTAAATAATATATAAATGTAAATAGTGTATAAGATTAAAATAATTTTAAGGTGTAAATTTTATAAACTTTATACAACATAAAATTGTAACAAATGTTTTTTAGGTAATATTAATGTAACTAAAATATCTTTGTAGAAGGTTAAAAATGATTTTAAATGTAAATAACTTATCTTAGTGTACTCTAAGTAATATTTTTTTAATGTATAATGTGTGTATTTTTAAGAAAATAATTGAAATAAAATTAATGTCTCATACAAAATGACTTTATTTATTTATCATACCTCATAGTGTTGACACGTACGCTAGGATGTTTCACTTTGTTCATCCGTTCACTTCCATAGTAGCTGGTCCAACTGGCTGTGGAAAATCAAATTTTGTTACAAATTTTATTAAACATGTTAAATATATTTGCAACACTTCTTTCGATCAAATAACATGGTGCTTTGATGAAATGCAACCTTTGTACAATTTAGAAAACGTAAATTACTATCAAGGCATTCCGGACCTTAATATGTTTGATGGCAAATATCCAAATCTTATAATTATTGATGATCTCATGAGAGAATCGGATGGACGAATAGTTGATATATTCACTAAAGGTAGTCATCATAAAAATTTAAGTGTGTTTTACATAACACAAAATCTATTTCACCAAGGTAAAGGACAAAGAGATATATCGTTAAATTCAAGTTATATTATTTATTTTAAAAACCCACGTGATAAAACACAAATTCGGTATTTGGCCCGTCAAGTATCTCCAGAGAATCCAAAGTATATAGAAGATGCCTACAGAGATGCAACCAAAGAGGCACATGGTTACTTATTGATTGATCTGAAACAAGGTACAAGTGATATATGTCGAATCAAAACCAAAATTTTTCCATCAGATGGGTTATGTCATGTATACATACCAACAAAAGGGTTTAAATATGCCAAGAACAGCCAAATCCCCATCATTTATTAATAATGTCGCGAAGTCTCAACACGCATAAAGATTTGTTGTCAGCGTTACATAAGTTGAAACCAAAATATAGAACAGCTCTTTTAAAATCTTGTGATGAAGATGAAATAAATTGTATTTGTGAATGTATTCATAACGTTCTCCAAGGAAAGGTACCAATTGAAGAGAAGAATAAGAAAAAATTAAAAAACTACAAATCGGTACTTCGTAAGTTAGTTCGCAAAGGGGTAAATAAAGCAAGGAAAAGTATAATAATACAAAAAGGTGGTGCATTCCTACCAATAATATTGGGTGCAATCTTAAGTGGATTAGTTGAATCTCTTGTAAAATAAAAAATAACAATGGAGCATGCTAAAAAGATGTTGCTCGTTGAACCAAGTCTTTTAGAGAAATTAAATCATCAAAATAATGATAATAATAACCCTACATCCCGATTAGATAATGAAATGAAAAACATCTTAAACAGTGATATGGATGATAGAAAAAAATGTATTTTGTACTTACAAATATTGCAAAGATATTTACACTTCCATGAAGAAAATCGACGACCTATTGAATTGCCCATAATATCTAAAAATATAGATATCACTGGAACAAAATTAAATATAAACGATGAAGCTGACATTAAAGAACCAGTCTCTACTCAAACATCAGAGATAGAAGAAAAACGTGAAGGGCACACCAACAGTAAGAGTAACCCTCTTTACACAACAAATCAAATTCTGAGTCTAATACCCAAAACCTATTCTAAAAAAGGTGAATCATTGTTAAATGTGATTTCATTGAGTGAAAACAAAATTCGATGGAATAAAGATGGCACAGTGGTTATTGATGACAAGAATATTTCTGGGAGTAATATTGTAGACTTGATCAATGATTTACTACGTCCACTTAAGAAAAATGATCCTATAGGATGGGAAGCTTTTGCCAAGGCATTGCATGATATAAAAATACCCTTGTCTTACTTGGGTAATCCACAAAGAATAGAATACATAAATAAACTTAAATTGCATGAACTTGGTCAGATTTCTACGGATGAAGAATTTTCTACTCCTCCTAACAAATACACAAAGAAGATTCGCAAAAAACTTGATTGGGAGAAATGGACGCCATACTAGACGATCGTGTAATAGACCCATTAAAAATGATTAATGAAATATATTATGATGCTTCACATCCTGCTGGTTATAGTAGCATAGAAAAACTAACTAAAGCGATGAACGGTAAAATGACTAAAAGTGATGTTAAAAATTGGTTGCAATCACAAGAAACATATACATTGCATAGACCTGTACATAGAAAATTTCCTAGGAATAAGTATGTTTTATCTAACTTTAACGAACTCTGGCAAGTTGATTTGAGTGATATGAGAACTTATTCTAAGTATAATGATAATTATAACTATATACTTTGTATTATTGATGTGTTTTCGAAATACGCTTATGCTAGGGCTATAAAAAATAAAAATTCTGAAACAATAAAAAAATGTTTTGATAGTGTATTCAATGAAGCTAATACTACTCCTACTCACATACAATCTGACAAAGGTACCGAATTCGTTTCCATAGATGTTCGTAGATACTTTAAAAGTAAACATATAAATTATTATACCACAAACAATCCTGACATTAAGGCAAGCATAGTAGAGAGATTTCAAAGAACTCTAAAAATGAAAATGTGGCGATACTTTACTCACAAGAACACTTACAAATATGTCGATGTTTTACAAGATTTAATAAATGCCTATAATCACAGTTATCACTCCAGTATAAAAATGTGTCCAAGTGATGTTAATTCGAGTAATATAATGACCGTTTGGAATAATCTATACGATAGAAAAAAAAATGCAAAAAGCCCAAATAATTCATTACCAAAATTTCACGTAGGAGATCATGTAAGAATCACTAAGTACAAACATATATTTCAAAAAGGCTATGAATCTAATTGGAGTGATGAAATATTCATTATAACTTCAAAAATAGATAGATCACCATGGGTGGTCTATACGTTAAAAGATCTAAAAAATGAGCCAATTGTAGGGACATTTTATGAAAGAGAATTACAAAAAGTTACGTACGACCCCACTTCATCTTATAAAATAGATAAAATTATCCGTTCTCGACAGTCTGGTAACAGAAAAGAAGTATTAGTCAAGTGGAAAGGTTATCCAGAAAAATTTAATAGTTGGATTTTAGCATCTAGTTTAAATCAAATATGATAAAAGAAAGTTTTTATTTAACATTACTTAGCAATAGTTCTATGGAATATTTTCCAGAAAACAAAACTACTTTGTTTTCAACAAAGTTACCAAAGTCCATAATACTTGAAGGTATGTGGTACGTGGGCGTTGTAGAATTTCAATATCCATGTACAATGTTTACTGTTCAAGAACATGAAAATGTTGTTTATGTGACTAAAATAATGCAAATACCTAACGAAGAAACAACTTCTCTTGTCTACTACAAAACTCGTATTCCAGCTACAAATTATGACAATATTAAACATATATTGATGGCGTTAAACAATATAGGAGAAAATGTAAGATTTCACTATGATGAACTATCTAAATTTGTCAGTGTAACAGTAATGGATGAAAATATCAGATCTTTATCATTATCACCCCAGCTGTCACTTCAACTTGGATTTGAACCTAATAAAAATCTGGTTGAAAAGGGTCTTGGAAAATGTCCAGCTAATTTGCATTTAGGTTTACCACCGCAATTATTTGTTTACTGTGATATAATTGAACCACAAATTGTAGGGGATGTTATGACCCCATTGTTGAGAATTATACAATTGGATCCGTCAAAGTATATCTATGGAGCTAATAAAATGCATGTATTCTCGCCACCTCACTACTTACCTGTAATGCGGAGGGAGTTTGATACAATTGAAATAGATATAAGAACAAGCACTGGTCAAAAAATACCATTCCAGTTTGGAACAGTGTGTATAAAGCTTCATTTTAGAAAATTATAATAATGTCCTCCCAAGGTAATAGAATAACTTGCCCCTACGAACACTATTATTCACATCAAGCTGGATCTGGAATCGGAGTTATTTACAAAGGAGCCCCATACCAGCGTGGACATGGAATCGGTAGCTTTTTAGGCGGGCTATTTAGATCAGTTTTACCATTACTGTCCAGTGGAGCCCGAGTAATTGGTAAAGAGGCTTTAAATGCTGGTGTAGGTCTCCTATCTGATATGGTTAGTTCACGGCCTATGGAAGAATCAATTAAAACCCGGCTTAAAGAGGCCAGTTCGAACTTAAAAAGGAAAGCAGATGCCAAAATTGATAGCGTTATGTCTGGTTCAGGGTATAAAACAAAGAGGAGAAATCAGTCTTCATTCATTTCACCATCAACCGCCAAAGCAAAAGCTGCTAAGAAAATAAAAGTGAACAAGAAAAAAATAAAAGACATTTTTTCTTAAAATAAAACAAGATGTCTTTTCTACATAGTCATTCTTGCGAGTGCATTAAGTCAGAATTAGATTTATTTGCTTTACCTTCAACACAAACAAGTATCGAAAGTGGATTATGGATACATTACAAACCAATTTCATCTCTGGCTGATGATGGGCCGATAGAATTTCAAGTACCAGGAGGAGGAGATGACTACATAGATTTATCTCATACATTAATACATATAAAAGCGAAAATATTACATCAAGACTCCACCAAATTGAATTCATCAACAGTGGTGGCTCCAGTTAATAATTGGTTACATTCACTTTTCAACCAACTTGATGTATATTTAAATCAAAAACTTGTTTCACCTCCGAATAACACATATGCATATCGTGCATATATAGAAACACTATTGAATTATGCTCCTGCAGCTAAAGACTCCCACCTTACTTGTGGTCTTTGGTATAAGGATACATCTGGAAAGATGGATTCAACTGATGATTCCAATGAGGGATTCAAAAAGCGACAAGAGTTGGCTAGTGAAAGCAAGGAAATCGAAATGATTGGACATTTGCATGGTGATTTATTCAATCAGGAAAAATTTTTGATTAACGGTGTTGATATGTCTGTAAAATTAGTTCGATCGAGAGAAACGTTTAACTTGATGGCTTCTTCGAACGATTTAAAGTTAAAAGTATGCATAATGGATGCAACTCTTATTGTCCGTAGATCTCGAATCAGCCCAACTGTTTTACTCGCACATCAAAAAGTTTTAGCCTCTACTACTGCAAAATATCCTATTACTCGAGCTGAAGTCAAAGTTTTAACGATACCATCAGGGGTTCAAGGAAAGACCCTCGATAATATATTCCTGGGACAGGTACCTAAAAGATGCATAGTTGGTTTTGTTAATAATGCAGCGTTTAATGGTAGTCTTACTAAAAATCCTTTTAATTTTGAGAATTATGAAATGAGTTCATTTTGTTTATACATTGATGGTCAGCAAATACCTTCTAAAGCGTTACAACCATCATTTGAGAGTAATATTTTCACTACAGCCTATCATACGTTATTCTCTGGAACGGGTATACATTTTCTTAACGAAGGTAACGGGATATCTAGGGAACAGTACGCTCAAGGTTACTGTCTGCTAGCTTTTGACTTAACTCCTGATTTATCAGCTAACTCCTCAAGTCATTGGAATCTGATTAGGAATGGTAGCGTGAGATTAGAAATTCGTTTTGAATCTGCTCTTTCACAAACTATTAACTGTATTGTGTATGCCGAGTTCGATAATGTTATTGAAATAGATAAGAACCGCAATGTAATCGTAGACTATAGTAGTTAAGATAGAATTATATGTATTAATCATAAGAAAGATATCAATAAATAAAACTGTCAACATAGCTTTCATATTTTTTATTTACAACTTCCTTTACATAATAAGTTCACAAGATTATGTTGAACATTTACAATAGTATTCTTCATCGAGTAGCACGTGTGCACTTTGGTTACAAATATGAACACAATCGAGATCCAGAAATGTTTATGCAAAATTCACCCATCTTTAGAGAGGAACGTGTATGCAGCAAACAATTTACCAATTCACATGGAAGCGCCTACGTTCTTAGTGAGCAATCTGGATCCAAGCACCCAGCCAGGTTCTCACTGGGTAGCCATGCACATAGACCAACACAACATTGGACAATACTTCGATTCCTTTGGTCGGTCACCTGTAGGATTCCACTTGGCTTTTCTAAATAGGAATTGTAGAAAATGGCATTTCAATACTATGAGAATACAAAATGACTGGACTTCAGTATGTGGTGCATACTGTTTGGTATACTTATACTATAAGTTTCATGGATATAGTATGACGGATATGACCAATTTATTCGAAAGCCAGGAAACACTCGTTAATGATATATTAGTATACGATTTGTACAAATACTGTTTTAAATAAAGGTTGAGGAAGAAAAGAACATGTTGTTTTTGTTTTGAAGTCGTTGTTGACGTCATTAAGAACAATAGGGAGTATCGGACGAGGGTAATTAGTGAACGTGAAATAGTAATTAACAAAAGAATAAACAAATGAGTAGCTAATTAGTGCTGTAATTAGCACGGAATTAAAAAAAGCTATCTCTGTAAATACAGCATATATCGAAAAACTGATAGCGTAGAACGATCGGGCGTACTCGAGAACCCCCAATTTGACACCAAACTTTTTTTTTTTTTTTTTTTTTTTTTTTTTTTTTTTTTTTTTTTTTTAGGCAGTGTTGTCCGTCGAAACACTTTTTGCTCACCAGAAACACGATTTTTGCCGTGAGCCACAACTCTGGTAATATGGTTATATTCCAGTCTCATTTAGTCGAAAGAGGCCGGCGTTAGTGATGGGAAACGTCATGTGAATCAAAGTATTTATTATTACTAATTGTAACACTGGCTTAAACTGTTGTTATGCTACAGTTATTTATAATAAAATAAATTTGTACCAGTTTCGAGTTCTGTCTGTCCGTTTATCACTTGTATAATACCATTTTTTATTGCGTCAGTTTAGCAGACTCTCTTCTCTCAGCAGAGTGCAACCTGGCCACTAATGCCGCAACACATTTCAAGGTTGTTGTGACGGCATGCTCTAGACCAGTAAATATACTACCACCTGGCTGTGGGTTGTTTTATCACCTCTTTCAACAGGCCTCCCGGCCATAGGAAGTTTTATTCTTTCTTCATTCCCGCACGGATAAAATACAAACTTAATACAAACCTAGTTTGTACCTCAGATCAGGAAAGACTATACTTTTTATCCCCAAAAAGTTTGTATCCGTGATAAAGACAAATACAGCCAAAATAACTCTGCGGTCATGTTGTTTGGCGGTACAATAAGGATGTGGACACTATTTACATCTCTTATATATAAAAATTAATCTTAGAAATGTATGTACGCACATAACTTGAGAATGACTTTACCGATTTTGATTAAACTTTTTGCGTATGTTTGGGTGGGTCCCCGGATGGTTTAGATTCACAATGGAAGCGGTAGGTGGCACTAGAATTGAGGCCAAGATTTTTATTTTTTCAGGGCAGGACAACGTCTGCCGGGATAGCTAGTATAAAATAAATAAATAGAATTACCACCTAAACATACTTTTAAAATAATATTATCATACATAAGTGTTGACTCGGAATATAGGTAAGCTGGGTCTGTGTCGAATTTCAGTCAAATCCGTCCAGTTATTTTCTCGTAATGTTCTAATATACAGATAGAGAAGCAAACAAACAAAAAAGTGTATGTGCAATTCACACACGACATGAAGTGTAACTTCAGAAAAGTAGCCTACGAGAGAATGAGATAAATATAGAATATTAGGATAATTATAAGGTTTATTATTTTTATAATATTTTGACCAAGCTCAAAATTATTTTATATTTTAATACAAAATATTACATTTTCTGTATTACATATTATTTAAGATATGTTATAACACATATTATTCAGATTCCATGTTTTCACTTTAAACAAATGCCACGAGAGGCTTATGATAACTAAAATAGGAAACAAATACTATAGTTTCAATTTGATTTATGAACTTCAAAATATTTCCAACTCTATCTTTATGAGCATAGTGTTTAAATTGTTTAATATCCCTTTTTAGTGTCGCGTTTTTTTCGTTTCATCGAGTTTCAAATCACAACGATTCTAAAGAGGTTTCACTTCAAAATTGCATTTTCTGAATCTGCTGGCGTTCCTAATTTTTTCTCTTTCTTAAATTGATTATTTAAAGCCTCCTTTACATATTATAGATTAAAAATGAATAATAGATGTAGGAGAATTGTCATTGTTTCTATGTAAGAACCCTATTTTTTTGTATAGGTAACGCGTACGAAGTCACTATTGCAGCTAGTAGTGAATATAAAGCATCTAATTGCATACTTTAAAAAACGGACAAGTGGAAAAAAAAATGGCAACGAACAAGTGGCAGAACGAATCGCAACAAAATTTTAACTTGAAGTTTTACGGGCAGATTGTTAATGTACTTGTCCAATTTGAAAACCTGCCCGTAAAACTTTAAGTTAAAATTTTGTTGCGATTCGTTTTGCCATTTATCCGTTGCCATTCGTTTTTCCACTTGTCCGTTGAAGTTTCACTTCTACTATGTGTCCCAGCACACATTTCGATTTTTCGCAGGTTTACTGCAAATTATGATTTGTTTAGGTTAGGTACATTTTAATGAATGCATTTTTTATATAAACATATTTTATGTTATCAAACAAAAAAACTGAATTCGATCCGGAACCAAAAAACACATCCATAGTCTACTCTAAAATTATGCCGTCTCTCACCATGTCTAGTCCTAATTTATGCCGCTCCTCCACGCGGCCGTAACGCTTTTTCGTGACAGAAAAATCCTAAGATCCCGTCTATAAAGAAGTTTCACTTCAAAAGTCTTGAAGTCTCTATATTGTGTCCCATCACTACACGTCACAAGATGTTCTCTCCAGCACCGCCGATGATAATCGACATCGAAATTATTATGGTAATGTTCATTTTCGAAATTTCTTTTGTCCAGAAGAATTGGATTTCGTAATTTAACTTTTGTTACAAAAGTTTTGATTTTCGATGAATAAATTTTGGGAAAGTAGGGCTTTGAAATATTGTCTTTTGGGGTGAAATATTTTTAATAGCTGTAGAATTATATTTTTAAGCGGGAAATGCGTTTGTGTAGTCTATGCTTATTTTGACGGCCTCTGAGTTTGAAAAGTATTTGTCTTTAGTTCAGTGGGACGTAGAGGTACCGGGTTCGATTCCTAGCATGGCAAGTTTCATAAACGAACGTTGCGTTATTGAATGTGGTCTGGGTGTTTGACATAACACAAGCCTAACTTGCTTAGCTTCAGGATATTTTTTTTTAAATATAGTATATATAGGTTCGCGTTTTACCATGATCTCACCTGGTGCTAGGAGAAGGTGCTGGGCTAAGATGGAGCAGGTGTTGCGGCGGCGCTGGATTAACTGATAATAATGGACTATGTCAATTTTGTAGGAAAGGAAATACATACATACATACATACATAACTTCACGCCAGTTCCCTTGCGGGGTAGACACGGACAACAGAGCGCCATTCAGGCTTATTCTTACACACCTCACTTGCTCCTTTGACATTCATAGCTCTTGTCATGCGCGCTCGTCTGTTCTTAAGGCTCCTGACATCACCATCTGCTAGTACACGATCAATTTGATCATGGAAGGTGTGTCGTGGCCTTCCACGACTTCTGCATCCGTCCACTTTTGCATTGTGTATCTGTTTAGTTATTCGGAAAGGAAGTGTTGGGCAATTTAGTTGGGAATATGAGATTGAGCACGCACTTACCTGATTAATAGGCATGAAATGCAGCTGCTCCTCTGCTCCTCAGTACACTTCATTTCAGCTGACATTTTAAATTTATTTTAGGTTAATTTACTTTATATTTGCGGTGCGGAGCGGGTTATTTATAAATTATACACACTTATGGTGTGTTGCGGTCGCGATATATTTTATGTTAAATTATTTTATTTTATTTACAATTTATTTAAATGAAGAATTTCCAGCCAGGATTCGAAACCGCGCCCTTTGAGTTTGGGACGCGTGCGCTAGCCATTACGCTACCACGACTTCAAAAATATTAGTCTACTTTTATTAGTATTAGGTGCATAGTGGGTATCTGAGCTCTTCGATCTGATCCCGCCATCTCCCTTCCATCATCGGACAACCAGACGAACCGGCATGCGGCATCGATATATGGTGGATTTCCACCTATTAGAACGAAGCGCTTTGCATCTAGCTTCATCATACGACCGCAAAGGAGTGGAACTCATTGCCGGAGTCTCTTTCTTTTTTTTCTTTTTTTTTTATTGCAGGAGATCAGCAGACAGGCAGACGGCCCACTTGATGGAAAGCGGTTACCATCGCCTATGGACATTTGCAACCCCAAAGTTGCTACAAATGCGCTGCTGCTCTCTTAAGGGTGACTGGAACCTGGTCACTAATGCCGGAACACAACTCAAGGTTATTATGGCGACATACTTTAGACCAGGGGTGGTAGCCATCCAGTCGGGCAAATGCCCTACCACCTGGCAAAGTCTCAAGTCCGTGCTCTATCCTAGACCATATCTTCGCTCCACATAGGGCAAGGTTGTGGTCAAACGCAAACCTATACTACAATAATAATAATAAAAGGTGTATGTATGTATCTTTTTAATACATCCCAAATTTACTAAGTTACTTCAAAAATCATCTTCCGAATTTCGTCAATACCTATCTATAGACCCAGAAGTCTTCGACGAAAATGTCTGCGACATACAGAAAGAGTGACAGACGTGACAATTGTGTACGGGTTTCCTACGTCTCAAAGGAGATGGATACGCTTTGATGCATTTTTGGGCCCAGATAGTGAAAAGGTGAAAGTGAATTTAAGAATTATTTTTATTGTTAATTATCTATATATTAATACGTGAAGCAAAAACACAGCAAAAATTTTGTACCCCTTTTTTTACGAAAATTGCGCGGACGGAGGAGTATGAAATTTCACACACTTATGGTTTATATAGAGAAGGAGTGCAGAATGCTAATCTTTTTTTTTAATTATGCATGAAAAATACATTAAATCAATGAAAAAACATTACACACACTGCCATGTAATTAAATTAATTAATTAATTAAATTAAATCGGCAGACAAACACACATATTGTATAACCCCAAATTAAGCATGTTACGCTTGTGTTATGGGTAATGTACAACGGACTACTCTGGGTCCGATCCCAGACACCCAGACCATAGTAAATAACGGAGAAAATACGTTTCCGAAATTTACTATACCAGGAATCAAACCCGGAGCATCTGCGTTGCAGTGAGGTAGGCCGGCAAAGGCTTAGCCCGCTCAACCACAGAGGCCGTCTTTTGTCTTTTGAAATTCTTTTGTTTATTGTTAAAGTCAAATGAACAGTGTAGCCTTGGCGAAATCTGTGATTATAGAAGTATAGTCTTTGACAACAGAACCTTAATAATGTTCAAACTTATTATTTATTTAAATTATTATGGTCGAATTTCGACCACGGGCGATCACTAGTTTTTATAATTGTAGTGGGTTTAGTTATTTTGAATGAATTAATCGTGCGCTGTAAGAGTTTTTTTATATTATTCATTGTTGAAATTCATTCGAATAAATCAATTAAAATGGTAATTTGTAATTTATTTTATTTGTGACCTTATTTTTAAGATTTCTCGTCTTCCAGGTAGAACTTAAGGCTGATTTTTTCCATTTTGTAATAGAAAAATGTAACGCTTTTTTTAAGCCATTTTTTTATTTTTTATTTAGGAGTTCAGCAGACAGGCAGGCGGCCCACTTAATGGAAAGCGGTTACCATCGCCTATAGACATTTGCAACACCGAAGGTACTACAAATGCGCTACTGCTCTCTTAATGGTCACTGGAACCTGGTCACTAATTCCGGAACACAACTCAAGGTTGTTATGGCGACATGCTTTAGACAAGGGGTGGTAGCCATCCAGTCGGGCAAATGCCCTACCACCTGGCTGCGGGTTGTTTAGTCGCCTCTTACGACAGGCCGCCCGGCCGCAGGAAATTGTATTCTTTCTCCGTTCCTGCAGGGATAGCTATATCTCAACTCATTAAATTTCTTTGGCCCTAAAAGTCCCCATCTCCTTTACTGCGTTAGCCTAAAAACAACAATACTTATTTCAAGATAAAAAGGTCGTAACTACCCTAAATTTTTATGTAACTTATGACACTTTTAATAACAATTTTCAATATAAAATATCAACAATAAGTAATATTAATGATAGTACCAATCTCTTGAGCATTGAGACGTAAATGTCGTATGAACATTAATCATAATACAATGCGCGTTGCTATGAATGCGCCGGCGCAGCTTTGTGTCTATGTATTTTATTTGAATTTCGAATTACATAAGGAATACGAGATGTGTAGGGTCCTTTTTAGTCTTTCTGGGTTTCATATATAGAACTGTTACGACTCCCCCAGTGAATAATCCGATAATAGGACAATTAAAATTTTACAGGAGAAACAAAAACTTTTTTTTCGAAAGCTAATTTTTCTTATAAGTTTTTATTTTAATAATAACTAGCATATGCCTGCGACTTCGTCCACGCCAGGGTTGGGCAGTATTTGAAATACTTGTAATTGAAATACGTAATTGAAATACAAATACGTATTTTGTATTTGTATTTCAATTACTTCTTAAAAATGTAATTTGTAATTAGTATTTCAAATACCTGACGCTGAGGTATTTTGTAATTAGTATTTCAAATACTTATGGTTACAAAATACATTTCATAAAATACATTTAGCTACCTTATTGATGGATGTGTTCTTCAGAAAATAGCGCTCGATAGCTTTCATAAGCAAAATGGTGACCGCTAAATATAAGGTACGTTCTGCAGTACTGGCCATTTAAAAGAAATATTTTTGTTTGGCTAAGATATATAATTTCAAATTAATTTTACTTTGAAAACATGAAATTCTTTTTTAAAAATTAGTCATTTATTTATTGATAAGCGTTATGTTTTCTTCGCATTTGAATCTTTTTCGTCATCATGGATAGTTAAAAATTCGAGTAATTATGGAATAAGAGTATCGTTGTGGCAGTAACGCGGCAAGAGCGACAAGCAACATCAACGACCTTTATGAGCGAACACTACAATGAACGCACCACTTGTTATTGGATTTTCCGCTTCCATTCTGGAAATTTCGACCATTTTTTTATAGCTGGAGTACAGCAGACAGGCTGACGGCCCACCTGATGGAAAGCGGTTACTGTCGCTTATGGACATTTGCAACACCAGAGATTTCATCAACCCGCTGCCGGCCTCGAAGAAATTTTATGACACCCTTTTTGAAAAACTCCATATCGTAGTGCTCTGGAAAAACCTCGGCTGGGAGCTCATTCCAAATCCCCACGGTATGCAAGAAAAAGGTTCTACAGAACCGTTGCATACATGAGCGAAGCGGCTTAAGGAAGTGGGGGTGAAATCCCAACACATGGCGAGCGGTTCGATGGTAGAAAGAGGACGAATACACCATTCTATACAGTTCTTCCGAATACTCCCCGTTATACAGTCAGTAGAATACGCAGAGAGAAGCGAAGTCTCTCATAAGGCCAAGCGTATCTAGACCGTCTGTGAGTATGGGATCATCAACAACGCGAACGGCTCGACGTTGAATACAGTCTAGGGGATCGAGTTGGTAGCCAGGTGCTCCAGCCCAAAAGTGTGAGCAGTACTCCATATGCGGGCTCACCTGGGTTTTATAAAGCACAAAGCGTTGCCGCGGTGTGAAGTACTGCTTGGACCGGTTTAACATTCCCAGCTTCTTAGAGGCAAGTTTTGCCTTGCCTTCAAGATGGCCCCTGAACATCGTTCGCGATGTCAACACTGAGGATCCCAATACTCTTGGAGGTGGTAAGGGGAGTTCCTTGGAACTGAAGCGATTGCTCGAATGGAGTTTTTTTGGCAGAGAATACGTAGACCTATGTCTTCTTGGGGTTGAAATGGACAAGGTTTTGTCTCCCCCATTCAGAGACTCTCTCTAAGGAATACTCTACTTCAGATACAAGTCTAACCCAACTTTCCTCCACAAATGATCGAGGGACGTTTGCACGACCAGAGTACTGCGCATCGCCTGTGCTGTCATCCGCATTGGAATGAATGTTGCGAATAGACAACATATCATTGATATGTAAGATGAACAACGTTGGCGATAGCACACAACCCTGGGGCACACCAGCGTTGATGGGCTTGAAACTTGAGCAACAACCGTCGACAACGACTTGAATGCTGCGCTCATCAAAAAAGCTGGATAGCCAGGTGCAAGGCCCTTCGGGTATCCCATACGATGGCCGCTCCGATAGAAGAGCCCTGTGCCAGACCCGGTCGAAGGCCTTAGCAATATCTAGAATTCTAGACTAACTGCCAGTGCTTCCCCTTTGCTCTCAATGGCTTCAGCCCAACGGTGGGTTAGGTAAACCAAGAGATCCCGAGCTGAGCGACCGTGGCGGAAGCCGTATTGCCGATCGTTTAGCAGCTGGGAATCTTCGAGGTAACACAGAAGCTGCGCGTTGATAATACGCTCCATCACCATTGAGAGCAAAAAGGTTATTGCTATAGGCCTATTCGACGTGTCTGTTACGTCCCCTTTTTTGGGGACAAGGTGCACATGGGCAATCTTCCACGAAGCGAGGACACAACCCTTGTAGTAAGAGAGAGTGAAAAGTCGGGCAAGGACTGGCTGGGGACAGCTCAGCTAAACACGTCTGCAGCACAATGGCAGGAATGCCATCAGGGCCAGAAGACTTTTTGACGTCGAGGGAGAGGAGAGCACATCGGACTGCTTTTTGAGTAAAGCGCACCTCCGACATTCTAGACTCACACTCAGGGATTGTAGGTGGAGTTTCTCCTATGTCTCAAGAGTTGAATTGGCCGCAAAGATTTCACCCAGAAGATTGACTTTATCTTTGGCGGCGTGTACCAGACGGTCGTCCACTGTGCGCAGAGGTGGAAGAGACGCCCGACAAAAGTTTCCTTCGACAGCTTTGGCGAGGGCCCAAAAAGCTCTAGTCCCAGAAGAGTAGCTAGAGAGGCGCTCACCAATTCTGCCGATGTGATCGAATTTTGCTCTCGCGAGCTGTTTTTTGAGGGACCTGGGGGCGGCATTGTATCTCTTTTTCAGGTCAGAGGAACTTGGATCCTGACGAGCCCGCGCTGCAGTCCAGGCTCGATAAGCCTGTTGCTTTAGCTTTACAGCCTCACTGCTGGACTTATCGAACCATGGTGGTTTACTCGTACCACCGATAGGTACAGTTGAGTTTGGAATTAAACATTCTATTCCCTGCAGTACTACATCGGCGATCGAGTCTGTGCTCGGATCAGAATCTTCCGACGAGAAACATAACTGCCTCCATGGGTAGGATGCATAGAATTCACGGAGTCCATCCCAATCTGCTGACCTGTATCGCCACACCTTCCGTCGTCCAGCGGGACGAGTCCGATCGGGAATAGGAAGGGGCACCACCGAAGATACCAGACAATGATCAGAGGTTCCCAGTGGAGCACTGATGGAGATCTGGTAGTTCTCCGGGTGTGTGGTCAGCAGAAGATCCAGCAAAGAAGGCTCATGATCCACTCTATCCGGTATTCGGGTAAACTCCGTAATCACCTGAGTGAATCCATGGGCGAGAGCAAAATCGTAGGCAGTAGTCCCTGGCAGATCAGTTCTCGGGGAACCCAACCACTCAGCGTGATGAGCATTAAAATTCTCGAGTATGACTACCTCTGCTAAAGGATACTGCCCAAAAACTTTGTCGGTCACCTCATGAACGTGTTCAAAAAAGCGAGCTGTTTCAGTCCTTGTGCATTCCCTGCCATGGGACCGATATAAGCACGCATAGATCCGGGTGGAACCACCAAAATCTACGCGTACCTACAAGATGGAAATGTCCCTATCTTCAAGGCCGTGGAGATTAGAATAAAAAAAATATAATAAAATTAGGTTAACTTATTTCAGAAAAAACGGCAATTTCATAGGCAAGGACCTAATAATAATTATTATTTGATTTTTGTGAGTATTTTATTTACATAACCTAACACCTGACGGTATTTTGTATTTTGTAATTTGTATTTTAAATACATATAGTTGAAATGCTGTATTTTGTATTTTATATTTCAAATACCCGACTTAAAAGTATTTTGTATTTCGTATTTTAAATACATGCGAGACAGTATTTTGTAATTTGTATTTCAATTAAAGGAAACCATGTATTTTGCCCAGCCCTGGTCCACGCTTGACTCGAAATTTCCCGCGGGATTTTTGGAACACAAAGTACCGCTAAGTCTAAGAACTTTCTGTCGATCAGCGAAAACTACATCGAAATCGGCCCGGTAGTTTTTACGTAAACTCCGAACAAACGAACAAACACACAAGAAATCTAAAGAAATTGCATCGTGTTCTCCGTCGTTTATATAGTCTATTCCAGTTGTTTTTTTTTAATAGCTTAAATGTACAGACGGCATATTTAGAATTTTATAATATTACTAGCTGTCCCGTCAGACGTTGTTCTGGCCTGAAGAAATAAAATTTAAAACCCGATTCCAGCGCCACCTACCGGGTCCAAATCTAAGCTATCCTATCTTTCAAGTCGGATCAAACTGCACACGGTGTGCAAATTTGATTAAAATCGGTCAAGTAGTTTAGGAGTCCATCGCAGACAAACAACGTGACACATAATTTATATATATTAAGATAGACTTAATGCACTCGGCATGCGTTGCAAGCTACGTTAAGTAAAAAAATGTTTGGGTTTAAGTATTCAGCCTGTAGTAAGAGCTGACAAAACAACCCTCAGCCAGGTGGTATTTACCCGTCTGGATGGCCAGTCTAGAGTATGCAGCCATAACAACCTTGAGTTGTATTCCGGCATTAGTGGCCAGGTTAACCTCCCTTTAGAGAGCGGCAGCACGTTGGTAGCACCTTTGGTGTTACAAATGTCTATAGGCGATGGTAACCGCTTTACATCAGGTGGACCGTCTGCTTGTCCGCGGAACTCATGCAATAAAAAGAGACCTCTCACTACCCCCACTGTTACACCCCAACAGTGGGGTGTCCCTAAACGGATTACATACATACATACATAACTTCACGCCAGTTCCCTTGCGGGGTAGGCACGAACAACAGAGCGCCATTCAGGCTTATTCTTACACACGTCACTTGCTTCTTTGACATTCATAACTCTTGTCATGCACGCTCGTCTGTTCTTAAGGCTCCTGACATCACCTTCTGCTAGTACACGATCAATTTGATCATGGAAGGTGTTGGGTAAATTGTTGGGTGAGAAAATAAAATAAAGTTTTCTTTCCAAACGGATTTCGCCTCTATAAAAGAAATTCGATGATAACTAGCTACTTTCAATGAGCTGGGCTGTGTGCATATTTGCCAGTCTCGAAATAATAAAAAAATGTGTGTGCAATTCACACACGGCAGAAGTGAAACTTCAAAAGTGTAACCTACGAGAGAATGAGATATTTGAATATCAGGAGTATTAGGATAATTATAAGGTTTATTATTTTTATAATATTTTTACCAATCTCAAAATAATTTTATATTTTAATGCAAAATATTACATTTAATTTCATATATTACATATTTATGTCTACCTTGGACAGAACATACAGGTCGGCAGGTACAACTTTGAGGGGGAAGCCAATAGGAGGATTCAGTTGGGTTGGGCAGCATTAGGTAAACTTCGTCAAGTCTTCTCGTCGACCATTCCGCAATGCTTGAAGACAAAAGTCTTCGAGCAGTGCATCCTCCCCGTCCTGACCTACGGGGCCGAGACATGGACACTTACGGCAGGGTTGGTCCACAAGTTCCAAGTCGCTCGACGGGCTTTGGAGCGAGCTATGTTGGGTGTTTCTCTTATAGATAAAATTAGAAATGAGGATATCCGTAAGAGAACCAAGGTAACCGACATAGCTCGCAAAATTAGCAAGTTGAAGTGGCAGTGAGCCGGTCACATCTGCCGCAGGACCGATGGTCGATGGAGCAAACGAGTCCTGGAGTGAAGACCGCGTCTCGGTAAACGCAGTGTCGGACGCCCTCCAGCCCGATGGACCGACGACCTATGCAAGGTCGCCGGTAGGCGCTGGCTGAGGAAATCGGAGGACAGGGTTGAGTGGCGCCGTCTTGGGGAGGCCTACGTCCAGCAGTGGACTGCAAATGGCTGACGACGACGATTAATGTTTAATATATATTATAATACAATGACATATTATTCAGATTCTATGTTTTCACTTTTACACATGCCATGAGACGCTTATGATAGTAAACATAGGAAAGAAATGCTCTAGTTTCAATTTGATTTATGAACTTCAAAATATTTCCAACTCTATCTTTATAAGCATAGTGATTAAACTATTAAATACAGTGTAAACTCCATGTAACGTCACTCAATTTAACGAGATACTCCCTTAAGCGTCCAAATCACTTGGCTTTGGTTGGTTTAACTTGTCTTCCATTCAGCTGGGCGTAACTATGTTCTAAATCTCAGCCTTTCCAACACATTCAAAGCGCAGGGTCGTCAGGGAGGAGGGGGTTTTTAGTGGGTATTGGGGTTGCTCGCCCGTGCAGCAACGCTCGGAGTCTTCCACACTATTCTGTGACGTCGATCGCGGACGGAGCGCTGCCAAGAGCATACTATTGCTGCAGTGTTATCGCCCCCGACCGACGCGTGTCGTTCCCCTAGCAACGACCCAGTTTGTGCGTAAATCGGTTAAGCATTTTCCCTCGCCTCAAAAAAAAAAAAAAAACTAGTCTTCCATACAATGATACACTATATAGCATTACACCCACTCAATAACGACAACAATTAAGTAGTAAAAAGTACCTTTTAAGGCAAATTTAGTCAAAACTGCGCAGCTGTATACGTTCTATTATCGCTTTACTGTTCTAGCCCGTAATAAACTCGACTGTCGGCATCATGCATACTGAAATTTCTAAGTACGTCCTTCATCACTAAGATGCCTCAATATCGCAAGATATGAATAAAATAAGTAAAAAATACAACAAAAATTACTGGTGCACCAAAGACGTCAGACAAAAATAACAGACTGCTCTCCATTTAACGACAACTCTCTATAACGCCATAAAATACACAGTCCCTTCAGAATCGTTATATAGATTTTACACAGTATCTCTTTTTAGTGTCGCTTTTATTTCGTTTCATCGAATTTCAAATCACAACGATTGTAAAGAAGTTTCACTTCAAAAATAGATTTAAAATACTTTGCCTTGGGTGGTATACCAACTTTAAACATCTGACGGCGAGGTGTTCTTCCTTCTTGCTGTGTTCTTCTTTCGTGAGTCTTCTCACTACACCAAGCACTCCAGTGTGGTTCTCATGGTAGACAACTTTACACTACACCTCGTCCCAATTTTGAATGTAGTTTTATATCGCACAAAACGCTTGTAGAGCATGATTTAACGTTTTACCAGTACGCTGACGGGGTAGGTGTATGTAGTAAAAAAATTATGTTATGTCATCAAAACAATGATAATTTGTATGTTTGTAGTGAAGTTTGTTGCCCTTGCTAATACGTAGTCTGTCGTTGGTGATCTGGTCTGGCCTTTGGCCTCTCCTAGTTCATAGACGTAGGGGATCTGGGTCCGATCCTGGCATGATGAATTTGGTAAATTAACTAGCCGTTGTTTATTCTGTTCTGTGTGTCTGGGATCAATCCGGTTGATTTTACCCAAAACACAGGCGTAACTTGGTCACAGGTAAAGTCGTGGTAGCGTAATGGCTAGCGCATGTGTCCCAGGCTCAAAGGGCGTGGGTTCGAATCCTGGCCGGAACGCATGCACTACTTAGTCAGTTGTCTGAGCTAATGTATATATTGCTACAATTACCACGTGCTAACAACGGCGAAGGAAAACACCGTGATGAAAGCTGCACATCGAGATAACCGATGTGTCAAACCTGCCAAGCCGCCTTGGACAAGCGTGGCCCATATAGTGGAAGGCCTGAGCTCAGCAGTGGGTTGTTTATGGACTGTCAATACTGCACAGGCGCAAGTTGGTTAACTTGAGAATAGGTACATCTGAACTCCTGTCAAATGTTTGTTTTGCTATAAATGTTCCACTAGATATACACGCGTCTCTATCGTAAAATGTGCCGATTCTTTGTATTCCTACTTCTAAAGACTTTACGTGAAAGGTTCGTAGGTACCTCAAATATCTACGTATGATGTTATTATTTGAGTTCTTACACGCTCAATTAATTGTGATACAAATGCCAGGTGATAGGGTTTTGCCCGTCTGGATGGCTACCGCCACTGGTCTAATGTATGCCGCCATAATATCCTTGTGTTCCCGCATAAGTGGCCAGGTTCCAACCTTCCTTTAGAGAGCGGCAGCAGATTGGTAGCAAGCGATGTTAACCGCTTTTCCTCAGGTGGGCCCGTTTCCCTGTCTGCTGAACTCATGCAATAAAAAAAAATTATTACAACGGGTTTATATTGTTTATTGCTGTGTTATTATATTACCTAACTATTATCACTTATTGTTTGTAATTTGGAGATAACACTTTATTGCACACCAAAATATACAATTACAAAAACAGACCATATTTACAATATTTTCTAGGCAATACATTAGGCGGCCTTATCGCTCAAAGCGATCTCTTCCAGGCAACCTAAATGTAAGAAATTTGAATCAGGCGATGTAGGTGGTGTAGGAAAAAGGCAATAGATACATAAATACTCAAACTAATTTAAGAAATAAATATACATAGTCATATATGTATACAATAATACATTTCAAAATACATAAGTTATTATAATAAATGTATTTTGCATGATTATATTGTAATTTAGATTGTAGTCTATGATAATTGTATTTGATTTCTTGAATGCGGAGGCAGATCAAGTACAATTGAATCAGTCTGGTTGAAATTCCCAATGCTTTCTAAAGGCACTGGGCATCGGCTAATTTTGGTATAAAATTTGATATATGTCTACTTTCGATTACAGAAATGAATATAAGATAGTTAATTTTCATTCTAGAACATAGGAATGTATCTACGTGATACCCTTTTCAATGTTTATGTGAATAGTGCCTCGTTCTTATAGGATATTTTATCCTAAAAATAGACCAATGTCTGTGATATGTGAATTCAATATATAAGCGAACAAAGCCAGAGGTATTCCTGTAATCTATTATATATATAAAAATCAATTGCTGTTCGTTAGTCCCACTAAAACTCAAGAACGGCCGAACTGATTTGGCTAATTTTGGTTTTGAATTATTTGTGGAAGTCCAGGGAAGGTTTAAAAGGTGAGTAAATATGAAAAAAATGCTTGGAATATAGTAAAAACTACAATTTCGCTTTCCCTTAGAAACTATTCCTACCTGTCAAACATTTGTTGTTCGTCCCGTCGTTTAGAAATCAATTAAATTTAAAAGTCGTTCAGAAATCAAATTAAATTTAAAAGTGAAGTTTTTTTTTTCATTGTTTTGGTTTTGAATGTCAAACGTTTGATGTTCGTTCCGGTTAGGTTTTGACCATATTTTTACTATAGTTGAAACATTCTGCAATTATCATTCAGCTTTTTTATTTATTGATTCTGAGGCGGTACAAAGTTTGCCGGCTCAGCTACTGTTGATATAAAGAATATCTAATATCGAAGTCAATTACTTTAACCATCTGTTGTGTATTGTTTAATACCTATATCATAAAAAGCTTTAAATCTGATTAATACCTTGCTGATATTAGTTCAAAGTAACAATTGCTATAAGAAATTCAAAGGCGCTTAATACATTTTACTTATAAGAGACATTGTATTGATTAGTAACTGAGCCGACCAATCAGAGGGCGTCTCATAACAACATGGCGGTCAAAATGGCGGCGTATGGCGGGAAAGGTCCCCTTTCTGGATATAATATCGTTCCTAATTTATTACGCATTGTGTTGGGAGGACATTAATCTTTTTCTCTTTTATTAATGGCTGTTTTATTTTAATGAAATTCGGAGGGTGCGTTCTGTTCTGACGCCATTTTGGGCTCGTTACTGGAATTCTGTTTTTGGTTTTCTTCATTTTCGAGAATTTTCTTATCTTCAGTATGGCTTTGTATGATTTATGCAATTGAACGGGGTTTCTTTCTTTTTTCAAATATGGTTTGACACTGTTTATATGCCAAGTATTCACGAATATTCTGATGATATCTAGGAAGTAGCAGGGCCACTTTGGAGTAGACTTGCACTAGACAGGAACCAATGGATGATCTTGGGGGAAACCTTTCTCGAAGGATAAGCTGAGAAGGGTTGCCAATATAATACTGATTTTGTGGCTAGCTCTATGAAGACAAAAATTGATATGTCAAAGTTCTGCCGACCTCTGCACCCTTAGTTTGAGACCCAAGTGCGCTAAAATCTATAATATTATAAAGTTATAAACATGCCGTGTCTGTACATTGAAGCTATTTAAATATAAACATCTGGAATAGACTATAAACGATAGAGAACACGATGATTTTTTTTTAGATTTCTTGTCTGTTTGTTCGTGATTCGCGTTAAGACTAATACTGGGCCGATTCCGATGTGGTTTTCGCTGATCGACAGCAAATTCTTAGATTTAAAATCTGCTACTATTTATCTTGGGAATCCCACCAGAATATTCCCAGGAGCGGTATGTATTTATATTTCTTTAAGCACGGTTTAAAAATACATACATACATAACTTCACGCCAGTTCCCTTGCGGGGTAGGCACGAACAGCAGAGCGCCGTTTAGACTTATTCTTACACACCTCACTTGCTTCTTTGACATTCATAATTCTTGTCATGTTTAAAAATACATACATACATAACTTCACGCCAGTTCCCTTGCGGGGTAGGCACGAACAACAGAGCGCCATTTAGGCTTATTCTTACACACCTCACTTGCTTCTTTGACATTCATAACTCTTGTCATGTTTAAAAATACATACATACATAACTTCACGCCAGTTCCCTTGCGGGGTAGGCACGAACAACAGAGCGCCATTTAGGCTTATTCTTACACACCTCACTTGCTTCTTTGACATTCATAACTCTTGTCATGTTTAAAAATACATACATACATAACTTCACGCCAGTTCCCTTGCGGGGTAGGCACGAACAACAGAGCGCCATTTAGGCTTATTCTTACACACCTCACTTGCTTCTTTGACATTCATAACTCTTGTCATGTTTAAAAATACATACATACATAACTTCACGCCAGTTCCCTTGCGGGGTAGGCACGAACAACAGAGCGCCATTTAGGCTTATTCTTACACACCTCACTTGCTTCTTTGACATTCATAACTCTTGTCATGTTTAAAAATACATACATACATAACTTCACGCCAGTTCCCTTGCGGGGTAGGCACGAAGAACAGAGCGCCATTTAGGCTTATTCTTACACACCTCACTTGCTTCTTTGACATTCATACATGTTTAAAAATAGCATTTAATAAAAAATTAAACTACACCTATAGTAAAATATTCTCGAAGTTCCAAAAACACATGGTGCCCAAATTCTCGCTAAATTATATTCGATTATTTTCTCTGATTTTTCGTCGAGACCACAGATAACAAATCGCCATTATCTTAAAAGCCATGGACGAGTTGTAATTTTTTTTTACTAAATGGCTTCTGAACACCAATTTGTGGGTTCAGGTAGATGTTATTTAATGCCCATCCCTTTTTTATGCAATATTTTGAAGAGAGAAGTGTTAATTGTATCTTATTTAAAGATATGGGTTACTTTGTGGTCGTTTTTGTAGAATTAGAGAATGGAATAGAATTTTACGTAGAGATTATCTTGATTACGGCTCTTACTTAGTGCCGGTCGATCGGTGTGATACCACGCTCTCACAGAATATCGGCGTAAAACGGTTAGCCTTGAGCTAAACGTGTATCGTAAGATGAGTGCGAGTCCAATGACCAATTTCTCCCCCTTCCGATCCTGTGTCCCATTCCTCTTGTCTGACCTCTCCTGTCCCCTATATCTCACGCCTCTATCCCATCCCTCCTATGCTATCCCCTCTCTCTCTCTCTTCTTTCACCTTCTCCCAATCATTTGAGGTCGGCAAAATATGTATTTTCCTTCCACACTCCTCTATTCTGACATACGTCCTCTGTCACAGTAAAAATCATCCTTCAAACAATCCATCCATCATCTCTTTTTTGGTGCTGCTTCACATTGGTACCCATCAATCTTGCGGTTTAACATTCTTTTTGTCACGTGACTGTCATCCTTCTTCATTACATGCCCATACCATACCACCTTAGTCTTCTTCCTCTCAATACTTCAGTCACGGGTGCAACTTTCAAACATCCCCTGATGTACTCATTTCTCACTTTATCCATTCTGGTAACAGTACAAAACGTTCGTGGTCTATAGCTTTAGTGGCTCAACATTCGGACCTGTATAACATGCCCGGTCGCATAATAATAACAGCCCATGAATGTCACACTGCTGGGCTCGAGCCTCCCATTATAGCGGGGTGGACAGTATACTCGCCGCGCTTGTCCAAAGTGGCTTGGCAGGTTTGATACTTGATTATCGATGTGCAGGTTGCATGACGATGTTTTCCTTCAGCGTTGTCAGCACCTGGCAATTGTAAGAATATGCGTATTAGGTCAGAAAACTGCCTAAGTAGTACATACGTTCCGGCCAGGATCGAACCCGCGCCCATTTGATTTTGGAACGCGTGCGCTAGCCATTACGCGACCACCACCGATCGTATGATAGATTTATATATGACCTTTTAATTTCGGTGGTATCAGTTTATCGCATATCACCTATGCCGTCCACTCTATTCTACCCTAAATGCCGGCAACGCGTTAACGTCGCTCCTGGTGTTGCAAATGTTTTCGGGCGACAGTAACCACTTTCCATCAGGTGGGCCATCTGCCTGTTTTTCAGTCTCGCAATAAAATGTCTTCTTCTCTTCTTTCCAACTTACTCATATTAAGTAAATTCATATAATTTAGTACAGGATGGCACAATAAAGTAGAAAATAATAGGGGCGCCACTTTCGCTTATTTGTCTAAACTCTAGTAACTCCAATGTTAGGCCAAGAGTAATTTCGATACTTCTTTGTGATTTTTAATACGACATTTAACATCGTGCAAATATCAAGTTGCTTTGGTTACGACGTATGCATTTTCTCAACATAGCCTATAATGTTTACTTTATTAATAATAATTACTATAATTTTGTAAGCAATTTAACGCCTTGTGCTAGTTAACAGAACAATTGCTTGATTAAAAGAAGCTGAACTAACCATTACAAACCTATCATGAACGAAAAGATTTTTGCATCACTTTCCACTACATATCCTTAATAAACTTTAAAAATCACTGTTCACGTGAAACTTGGTTTTGTTACATGCGTACTTAGTTATTTTTTAGCGAATTTTAGGACTCGGATCAACGTTAAATTTTAAATAACATGGATAAATTCGCTTTGTTTATGATTCATTGACCTTAACTACAGACGAGTAGATTAGTAGAAAGTACCTTGCTTAAAAAGGTATACTACAACACTATTCAAGAATTTTTAATTGCAAAACTGCATTTACATAGCTGCTTGCTCCAGCTTTTTATACTATTTTCTGTATAACGTTTATATTTTGCATAATAATATTGCGACGGTGACAATTTATTTTTTTTGTTTGTTACAACTCCATTCATTCTTTGAAAATTAATTATAATACAACTTCGGTATGTATTAAAAAAAGGGCCTGAGATAATATATAAATAATTATGATGAAAAAATCATTTTTAGCTAGACGTGTTGCCGGGGATAACACATTGCGACGCGGTGTACAAAATAGGAAGTAGATTTAAATTTTGACTTAACATGTATAACCTTCAAAAGGTGTTCTCCAGTGGAATTTATTTTGAATAAGAACTTTTTAATTTGAATTTGATAAAATAGAATATTGCCAGAAGTCAAAATAAATAGTTCTCTTTCTAAACGTTATGTCAATATTAGTAAATAATTATTTTTTTGTATTTTGTGGCTTAGCAGCTAAGCCTTTAAGCCAGGTCTTAGGTTCAATGTAGTTTCTTCATTTCCTTAAACCTATGTGTTGCACAGCTGAACTGTAGGTTTATCAGCTAAGCCATTCAACGGAGTTCTTGTGACAACTCAAAAGGCCACATTTGACTTTACAGTTGACATTTCTCACAAAACACATAATTACTACTCAAAAACTATCAATATCAATTTTACACATTTTTAGGAAATAAAACTGCACAGCATAACATCTCCTTTCAGTTCCCGTCAAAAACTCCCAATATTAGCAAAAGAATCACCTACACCATAGACTAAATGCTCTTTTCACAATTTGACCATGGTGGTTACGAGTCACGATGACGTCACAAGATGGCCGCCAAGTCATCGCGCTTCAGCATTTGGGAGATTTTATATATTTTTAAATACCTTCTCGTGTTGTTTGAAAACTTTCATCGAATCATGTTAAAGTTTGAAATCGGTTTCGTATATCCTTGGGGCCAGATTGTAAAAAGATGAGTGATTTTATAATTTCTTTGTATTATGTTGACATTTTGTATAATTGTAGTGGGCTTAGTTATTTTGAATGAATTAACCGTGTGGTAAATGTTTCATATTATAAATTGTTGAAATTCATTCACATATATAGATTATGGTAATCGATAACTTATTTTATTTGTAACATTAGTTTCAAAATTCAAAAGCGTGCCTACTACTAATGAGTCGTAATAACTCACTGTTTTTCGGAAATACGCATAATATTCGGAAAAACACATTATATCCGTCTGTACAAAATGGCCAAATGTGGAGCGTGTGGAAAATTCCTGTCGTCATCAGATTGTATACGCTGCAGCAGATGTACAGCGGCCTTCCACCGTGCGTGTGTCGTTATTCCTGAAACAGCCACGGTCAAAAGCTCCTGGATATGCCCGGGATGCAAATGTATAATATTTATATTAGTTACACATTTCTTATGTTAAATATATTGTATAGGGGACATTTCATCATAATTAACTTAACAAAACCTTGTAGTTTATTCCATATAACATGCAAACTATTCAACAGGATTACACTTATGTCACATTTTCCATGGGACATAAACGTAATTTTACTGAGTTATATAAACATTGTAAATTTATAATTAGCAACCTTTATAAGTCATGATTGTTGAAAAATTCCTTAAAGTTAGCTTACATAATGTTGGTTCCTTAGGAACATACCACGATGATTTTATATCTTTATTTGATCAGTATAAAATTGACATAATGGCCGTCAACGAGATGTGGTTGCGACCGGGGGAGGAGGGGCGCGCGCCCGTCGTACCCGGCTACCGGTTGCGTCACAGGCCGCGGTCCGCAGCCTTGCGCTCGGGCCGTGGAGGTGGTGTAGGATTTTATATTAAACTAGATGTAAACGCGCGGATATGGCGCTACCCTGTTAACCCCGAATATGAATTAGTTGAACAAATGTGGCTAAAACTTAAACTTAACGGTAAACAAATTGCGATCGGTACCGCGTATCGTCCACCGTGGCAAAACTTGGATATTTTTTTGGACGCTGTAACTGACGCTGTAAGCCTTTAAGTGACTGTGATAACTACATATTATTAGGAGATTTTAATGTAAACATGTTATATCTAAATGAGTGTAAGGCGCAAAAAATTAATAATTTTATGAAATGTCTTATTTTAAATCAATTAGTAACGACAGCCACCCATCACACAGACACTAGTGCAACTCTGATTGATCTCGTTTGTACCAATCTTCCAGCCAGAAGTATCCTCGTTCAGGCATTTAGATCGATAAACAGCCATTCAGTAATTCACTGTGAATTTAAAATAAAATGCGATAAATTTCAGCCACTCATCGTAAGTTTCAGACCTATAAAAAACATAAATCGCAATAATTTTAATAACGATACTTTTAATTTAAATTGGAAAGGCTTCTCTTCAATTGAATCAATAGACGAAATGATTAATATTTTTAATCATAACATTTTATCTGTGTTTGATGTTCACGCTCCAACTAAAAAATGTTTTATTAAAGACCGAACATATCCATGGATTACCGACACAGTAAAGTTAATGATCAAAATGAGAGATAAAGCATTAGATAATTACCGGAAATTGAAATTAGATTCCAAAAAAGAATACTATAAACAATTAAAATCTTTAGTTCGGACAACCTTGCATTTCGAAAAAGTAGCATACTTTCGACATAATATTAACAGTAAAATTAAAGAACCTAAACTATTGTGGAAGAATATGAAAAGAACCTTATTACCACCAAAACAAGAATTAGATCTACCATCACATTTTAACGATCCTACTCTTATTAATGACTGTTTTCTTAACGTTCCCGGTAATGCTACAACTAGCATCTCACACATGACTTACTACGTATTTCACAGATATAGTGAAGCGTCATTCAATATCGTCCCTGTAGATAAAGATACTATTTCTCGTATTATATTAAGTCTTAAATCAAATGCCATTGGTTATGACGGTATATCCTTAGAAATGCTAGTTATGACTTTACCTCATACATTGCAATATATCACCGATATAGTAAATAAGTCAATTATATCCTCAAAATTTCCTGAGTTATGGAAAATCGCTACTGTTAGGCCGATACCTAAAAAGTCCAATCCGACTGATGTTACAGATCTTCGACCTATTAGTATTCTTCCTTGTCTTTCTAAAATTTTGGAAAAGGTAATCTGCAACCAATTAACTGTTTATTTGGAAAAATATAGCTTATTACCTGCATTACAGTCGGGGTTCAGGCAAAAACGTAGCACTTCAACTGCACTTCTAGATGTTACTGATAATATTATCTCAGCCCAAGATAAAGGCATGTGTACTCTTTTAGTGCTGTTGGATTTTTCTCGTGCTTTCGATGCAATTAACACAAACCTTCTGTTGTGTAAACTTACTTATTATGGTTTTGACCAAAGAACTATTCTTTGGTTTCATAGTTATTTGACAAATCGACAACAGTTCGTAGAATTAAAGACAAGGAATGGGAATTGTGTATCATCCCCACTCACTGCGTTAAATAGAGGTGTCCCACAGGGATCTATTTTGGGGCCTATTCTGTTTATCCTTTATAGTGCGGATATCATTAATTCAATTCATAATTGTAAATATCATATTTATGCTGACGATGTCCAGATTTACATCTCATTTAAGCCACATGATTATCAACAAGCTATTAACGATCTAAACGAGGACTTACAACGATTATCTAAATGGTCTAATAATAATTGTTTATTATTAAATCCTAATAAAACTAAATATTTAGTCTTTGGTACAAAAAATCAATTAAAGAAATTGCCTTCAGCCTTAAATGTTACATTGATGGATAAACCTATTGATAGAGTAAACGATTCGCGTAATCTTGGACTACAATTAGACGCACACCTAAGATTTGAAAAACACATAGCTGAATCTGTAAGAAATTGCTTTTATCGCCTTAAGATCCTATACAAAATAAGGCCATATCTGGCAGTGGATTTACGTGTACAGCTTACTGAATCACTAATCCTCTCGAAATTGAACTACGCTGATACAGTTTATGGACCTCGGCTTTTAAACAAAACTGATCGATTAATCCAGCGCGTTCAAAATGCTTGTGCACGTTTCTGTTTTTCAGTACCTCCAAGGAGCCACGTATCGCCGTTTCTAAACAAGCATCATGTACTGAAAATGAAACTGAGGCGCAAACTGCATTTGGCTTGCCTTCTCTTTGGTGTCCTTAAGTACAAAGAGCCACAGTACTTGTATAATAAGCTCAGCTGGGTAACCAGAGGAGGGGTAGTCAAAGGTAGACAATGCTCCCGCCAACTAGCGTTTCAGTTTCATAAATTGACATGCTTTAGGGGTAGCTTCCGTTATGCTGCATCTAAGATATGGAACAATATACCACCACCTTTAAGACAATTACATCACTCAACTGTCACGTTTCGCAAGAACTTAAAGAACTACCTCTTAGATGAGCAACGGAAACTAGAGAACGTCAATGTCAATCTTACTTATATATTATAATTTTTGTCTTCTGCCTCTACTATACTATTCTGTTTATAAATATGTATTTTACATCTCATATATACCGTGTGTATCATATATAATGAATATTTATTTTATCGGTATCCCCACAATATTTGTTTCTAATTTTCTGTGTACTAATTGTTATTATGTTTATATTAATTGTATGTATATCTATGTATGTAATTTATATTATTCATGCTATATATATACATATATATAAATAACAGTGCGACATCCGTCCGTCCCAGGGTGCAGTTGAAAACCAGCGTCAGGCACCTGTTGCCTGGCAAATGCTGAACTGCACCTATTTGGTACCATTGCGAGACTTTTTGGTATATATCACCGTACAATTCATTCATTGCTATATGTCTCGTTGTGTGATGACCAAATAAACGTTTCATGGGCGATGGTAACCGCTTTCCATCGAGTGGGCCGTCTCTGCCAGTCTGTTGATCTCCTGCAATAAAAAAAGAAATTAGAAGGAGTTGGAAAATATACAAACAGACTCGGAAAGCGACTTTATTTTATACTATGTAATGAAATACGAACACAGAATCTGCTAAGCATATTAACATGAACAGTTTGGCTTGGTACACTAACATGCTCTCCCAAGTTCAACAACACTCTTATTGTATTGAAATAGCTGATGTGCGATGACTGGCAGCCATCTTGTGACGTCACCGTGACTAGAACATGTCCGCGCTTCCGTTTCCGCTGTTTAAAGCAAGTGAAAGTTGCCCGTTTATTTTGGGATGTACATTCAAAAATCGCCAAATCATTATTGGTTTTAATATTCAATCACGCTACTCGTTAGTCGGTTGTGATCTATAATGTTAAGCGAGATTGGGACCGGTCGGTATTTGGATGGGTGACCACTGACCAGACGCCAACGAAGGTGTTGAGTTTGTGGTTAACGCACGTGTGGGCAGAATTATTTAATTTTTCTAATTAATTTTAATAATACAGTACTTTTCTTGTTCTATTACTATTATATTTAAGTCTATGTGGTGTTTGTGCAAACAAGCTTGCTTTTAATTTGCTTTATTTTCTTTTTTTTTATAACACTTGTAATCATAACCTAAAGGTAAAGTTTTTTTTTTTTTCTTCTCCTTTTTTTGCAATATTCATAGGGATCTCCGACCATGTCGGAGATCCCTCCGGCCCCGCCGGATCCTGATCCGGATCCTCCTCCACTGGATTCTGATCTGGATCCCCCTGCATCTCCCATATCATGCTCTACAAATATGGAGGTCAATCCACCTTCTATACGGAATCGAAAGCGCATTATATCCCGTTTTGAGGTGAACGATGCTGCTAAAAAATCACTAATAAACGAGTCTTCAACTAATCCTGGCCTATGGACCCACGCTTTGTGGAGTATGTCACATAATTATACCGAAATGGATAATGGCCCCTTCCTAGTTCATGTGCACAGGACGGAGAGCCACCCTAGAGCTGGTATATCTATTAACAAAATGGACTTTGGGAAACTTATGGTAAACGCCAAAATTGGCAAGATTGCCCAGCAAGGCATTAAAAATGTCGGCCGTAATAGAGTCTCTGTTGAGTTTCTTACCCCACACGATGCCAATGAATTTGTCTCCAATCCAATTTTAGCAGATTCGAAATATGAAGCGATGATTCCCACTTTTAATGTGACCCGAATGGGAATTGCCCGAGATGTCCCTCCAGATTGGTCGATGGAGGAGTTTGTAAACAAAATAGAACTCCCTCAAGGATGTGGGAAAATTTTAAAGGCTAGGCGCTTTAATCGGAAAGTACGTCATCAGGATGGCTCCACAGAGTGGTGTCCATCTACCACAGTTGTCCTTACCTTTAGTGGACAATTTCTGCCGAACTATATATATTGCTATTTTACCTCACTCAAAATTGAACCGTACATTCTTCCCACGATACAATGTTACTCTTGCTGCCGCTTTGGCCATGTGGGAGAGAAATGTAGGTCAAAACCCCGTTGTTACAAATGTGGACAGGCTCATACCGGTAATGCCTGCACCATCCATGTAGAAAATGCATACTGCTGCTTATGTACAGGTCATCATTATGCCATAGACAAAAATTGTGCCGAACATAACAGACAGAAACTCATAAAGAAAAAAATGTCAGAGGATAATGTATCCTATTCGGAAGCTGCAACTCTTTTCCCACCTGTCTTACGCTCTTATTCCGATGTTGCTAGAACTATGTTTGCTTCGCCACAATCTCCATCTAAAACTCCAACTAGACCGCAGGTCATTTCTACTACCTCCCCCCAATCCCCCTCGGGGCAGAGCCATAGGCGTACCATTTATGCTTCTCCTAAACCACGTTCACCTCTTGCTCCAGGCTATGACAGAGCTGCTCATCAAGCCCTAATTACCCAACGCGACCCTCCCTCACCACATAATGGTGTTGCTTTCAGCAACCACTATACCAATATTTCAGAAGACGATAACCTCATGGATATCCTTCTCGCTGCTTTAATTAACATATATTCAAGATTTGAAGATGTTCCCACACCGCCCAACGTTGCCCAAAAACTATCTTTGCTTACCTCTTTAATTAATAAACATGGATCTAATACAATGGAATAGCCGTAGTCTTATACCCAAAAAACACGAAATTTTTCAGATGATCCGCACCCATAACCCCGCTGTCTTTGCCATTTCGGAGACATGGCTTGTCCCAGGTACTCGTTTTCGAGTTCCAGGATATGCCTGTCTCCGCAGTGACAGAGATGATGGTTATGCAGGTTCCGCTATCTTGATAAAATCCTCTCTAACTTACTCCCGTATCCCACTTCCTCCTATCCCCGATTCTTTAAATATTGTGGGTGTCAAAATCCAAAATTATAATTTATCCATCCTCTCAGTCTATATCCCCCATCCTAGTCCTGACCTCATTCCAATCCTTGAAACCGTGTTTTCGTCTCTCTCTAGCCCTTTTCTTATTCTCGGAGATTTTAACTGTGCACATTTACTCTGGGGAAGTTCCCATTATGATGCCTTCGGGTACGATCTTGCGGATCTTTTTGACCGTATGAACGCCTGCGTCCTGAACGATGGTTCAGCAACACGTCGGACTGCTCCAGGAAGGCCAATTAGTATCCCTGACTTATCCATCTGTTCTCCTGATCTCCGATCCGTTGCGTCCTGGCTCGTATTAGAGGATTCCCATGGTAGTGACCACCTCCCAATTCTTATATCCCTCCCTCGCCTTACTGTACCTACTCGTCACCATACACCACTCTTAAAATACAATACCAACAAGGCAAATTGGGATACATACAGCATTGAATCAGATCGCCTAACTCAAAATGTTCCAGATATAACAGAAGACAATTTGTTCGCCTCCCATGACCAACTGATTGAACATCTTCATACTGCAGCTACCTCCAATATCCCTCTGAAGAAGACAAGATTAAATGGCAAGTGCTCTCCGCCTTGGTGGGATGCTGAGTGTACCGACATGCTCCATAAGCGAAAAGCTGCTGAACGTGATTATACTGTCGATATGTCTGTTGAAAATTACTTAAAATATAAAAGAGTCCTGGCAATATCTAAACGTTTTTTTAAAAAAAAGAAAAAGATGTCTTGGGTCCAATTTGCCGAACACTTAAACCCCCGTACCCCGTCCACCCTTATGTGGCGGGCTGTGAAACGTTACCGTGGTTCTTTTCAGACTTCTAGCCTCGATTCCAATGATAAATCCGTTTGGATCTCAGCATTCTTCAACAAATTAGCTCCCTTCTCGGTTCCAAATATGAACTCTCTCCCCTCCCCCTACCCCAATTCATTTAACTGTCATAGATTCAATCAACCATTTTCAATGGCAGAACTTGTCCAAGTTCTTAGCCGACTTAAGGACTCTTCTCCCGGTCTCGATGGTGTACCTTACTCTTTTTTTGTTAAATCTGGTTCTATTACTAAGAACTTTATTCTATCCCTTCTGAACAAAATTTTTGAAATAGGTTCTATCCCGGAATCCTGGAAAACCCAACTCATAATCCCAATCCTGAAACCTGCCAAATCTCCATCTGACCCATCTTCCTATCGTCCAATCGCTCTCTCCAATACTTTAGCCAAGATTATGGAACACCTTTTGAAAAATCGTTTAGAATATTATATAGAGTCCAACTCCCTACTTCCACCTAGCCAGTTTGGTTTTCGAAAAGGCATGGGCACTGTAGATAGTCTATCGATCCTCACTACGGACATTAGGACCGCTCTGTCCAGAAAGAAAGTTCTAGCAGGTGTCTTTTTGGACATCTCCGCTGCATATGATAACGTTATGCTTCACCTCCTCAGGCAAAAGCTGCATCAGCTGAGGGTACCAGTGAGACTAGCACATTTCATATGTAACCTCCTTATGGACAGATCAGTTGTATTAAGGGTCGGTAATTCTCAACTTCCCCCTAGACGTGTCTGGAGAGGTCTCCCACAAGGGTCTGTCTTAAGCCCGCTTTTATATAATATTTATACGTATGACCTGGATCAGTCTGTTTTGTCTTTTTGCGATATATTACAATACGCTGATGACATTGTCATTTATGCAACGGCTGATACAGTTGAACAGGCTGAATCAAGATTAAATAGTGCTTTATATTATCTAGAAGGGTGGTTATCAAATCATGGTTTGGAAATATCCCCCTCCAAAAGCAGTACAGTTGTTTTTACTCGGAAACGCAACCCTCCACCGATCAAGATTGTTTGCGGCGGGAAGGTCATTCCTACTTCGGAGCAGGTTAAATTTTTGGGAATTATCTTGGACTCGAAAATGACAGGACTTCATCATTTAAATTACATCACTAAAAAGGCCGAATCAACTCTAAACATCCTTCGTTGTCTTTCTGGAGTATGGTGGGGTGCACATCCCTACACGCAAAAGCTTATTTATAATGCCCTAGTTCGGAGCGTGTTGGATTACAGTACATTTGTGTTGGAGCCCTGTCTTAAACTTCCTTTAGCCAAATTAGATAAATTACAATACAAGTGCCTCAGGGTAATTTTGGGTGCCATGAAGTCATCTCCGACTAATGCCTTACAGGTTGAGGCCCTCGATCCCCCCCTCTCTCTTCGTCGACAGTATCTGTGTGATCGTTTTCTTTATAAAACTCTTCAAAATACATCTCACCCACTTATACCTAAACTGAAAACCTTACTTAGCTTAGTCCCCAATAGATATAATGCATGAGAGAAGCCTGGATGCCGTATGTCTGACAGAGACAAAGCGGAAGGGGTGCAGCGTCGATGACCTCCCCGGTGGCATGCTTGCTCTGTGGTCCGGCGTGGACCTGGACGAGCGTGCAAGTGGGGGGGTAGGCGTCGTACTCTCATCCCGCTTTGTGTCTGGAGTAAAAGACTATTGTCTGGTGAACCCGAGACTTCTCTGGGTACGTCTAAAACTGGGGATCACGCGAGTTTTTCTGGTCGCAGCTTATGCTCCCGTAAGCTCAGCGGATCCCCAAGAACTCGAGAAGTTTTGGGAGTCTGTGAGAGAAATTCTGGATTTGGCTGAAGGGAACGAAAGATTAATTATGTGTGGTGATCTTAATGGCTGGGTGGGGACCAAACGAGACGGCCTTGAGGCTGTCCTTGGACCCTATGGTGACAAGAGAGTGAATGATGCTGGTAGGCCAATCATAGACGTATGTATGGAAAGAAACTTGCTTGTGTCGAACACCTTATTCCATCATAAGGATATTCACATGTATACATGGAGAATGAATGATCAGAAAAGTATGATTGATCTGATTTTAATAGATAGTCGCCTCCGAAACACAATAATGGATACAAGAGCCTACAGAGGCCCCACTCTTGAAACGGACCACTACCTGGTGATAAGCCGGTTTGTGGGCCTTTTCAAGAAGTGGAGACACTGGCGAGTGCGTACCAATTTCGGGGAGCTTGAAAGAATAAAGTGTGAAAAATTGGAAGATGTTAGTGTAAGGAGTATGTATGCGCGCCTAGTCGAAGAAAGGCTTGCAAAAGCGGACTTCTCCGACTTAGATGTGGATAATGACTGGGATAGTATGAAAGAAAGTATAGTGGAAAGCGCAAAAGAAGCATGTGGATGCGCAAAGAGGCACATAACAACGAAAGGTGATGAATGGTGGGACGCGGATGTTAAATCCAGCGTAGAGAGAAAGAGAAAAGCCTGGCTGGATTATGTTGCTTCTTTGCAACAGAATGACAGTATGAAAGAGATGAAGAAAGAAATTTATCGCCTCTGCAAGAATGAAACCAAAGCTTTAGTGAAAGAGAAGCGCGAAAGAATAAAATTGAAAGAAGAAGAGAAGCTGACGGAGAACTTCGAGGCGAATACCAAACTCTTTTGGAGAGAGGTTAAGAAGTCTCGGGGTTGTTCGTCAGCTTCCAGAATGGAAAGAATAAAATCTAAAGCTGGGGACGTTCTTGCTCACCCACAAGAGGTGTTAGCGCGATGGAGTGAATATTTTAGAGAAATGTATGATAATATCCCGGATGCTGGCACCACGACTGAGTCTGTGACCGACTCCGAGGAGTCAGCATCCGAGATCACTTTGGAAGAGATCGAATGGTCGATAAGAAGTCTGAAAAATGGAAAGGCAGGAGGAATCGATAGTGTGTCTGCTGAGATGATCAAATATGGTGGAACCTGCGTCCGGGACGCTTTCCTGTCCTTATGCAATTTGTGCTGGAGGACGGGAAAGGTTCCCAAGGACTGGAGGCGCGCTGTCATCGTGCCCTTGTATAAAGGCAAGGGGTCACGTATGGAGTGCGCCAGCTACAGGGCCATCAGTTTGATCAGCACAGCATCTAAAGTGTATACGAAGATTATTGAAAAGAGAATGAGAGTGGTATCCGATGGATTATTGTGGGATGCACAAGGTGGCTTCAGAAATGGAAGGGGATGTATGGATCAAGTTTTCTCTCTCCGCAATATCGTAGAGAAGCAGCTGGCTATGGGCCGGAAGGTTTTCTGCGGTTTTGTGGATCTAGAGAAAGCATTTGACAGGGTTGTGCGGAAGGACCTCTGGGACATATTGCCCAGATATGGGATTGATGGCCAACTGATGCGTGCTGTGCAGTCCACTTACGAGGACTGTATGGCATGCGTGCGGCTGGATGGCAGCCTGTCGCCCTGGTTTGACGTCAATATTGGCGTCCGACAGGGCTGCGTGCTGTCGGCTTTGCTGTTCATCCTATACCTGGACGATTGTCTCCAGAGAATAAGATTGATGGATGTTGGGGTGCGGATGAGTGACCTAGTTGTAAGGAAAGAATGAATAAACAGATATACAATGCAAAAGTGGATGGATGCAGAAGTCGTGGAAGGCCACGACACACCTTCCATGATCAAATTGATCGTGTACTAGCAGAAGGTGATGTCAGGAGCCTTAAGAACAGACGAGCGTGCATGACAAGAGTTATGAATGTCAAAGAAGCAAGTGAGGTATGTAAGAATAAGCCTAAATGGCGCTCTGTTGTTCGTGCCTACCCCGCAAGGGAACTGGCGTGAAGTTATGTATGTGTATGTATGTATCTTAACAAATCAATGATTTCCATAATCTGCAGACTCCGGCTGGGACACTTATGTTCTTCGGTCCATTTAAATAGAATTGGTGTACGCAGCACTCCTATTTGTGACTGTGGCACTGAAGAGGGATCGCCAGATCATATATTTTTTAACTGTCCACTATATCCTCAGTCTTTGTATGAAATCCTCCCAAAAAAAATCCCGAAGCCCATAAACATAAAATTCCTGCTTGTAAATATTCATAATCCTATGGTCCTTAATATAATTTGTAAATATATAAACATGTATAATATTAAATTGTGATGTCCTTTATCTATGTGTTTAAGTACCTATGTATGTTATAAATTATATTTCATTTTTTATTATTCTATACCTTTCTAGGTGGTGGGTTTTTTCTTTTATGTGAACAAGATAATTAAAAAAAAAAAAAAAAAACAATGTAAACTGCCTTTTCCACACTTGACATTGGCAGTCATGGTCGTTGGCTAAACAAACGAACCTCTTGCCAAAAAACGAAAGAAAGAAAGAAAGAAAGTAAAATATTCTTTGGCAAAACAATAGGCGGCTTTATCTCTTATAGCGATCTTTTCCAGGCAACCTAACTTACTAAGCTAATCTAGCGGTACAAATGGAGCATAAATTCAAATATTACTAGATTTTTAAAATACATATAAACTCATGAGATACATTATAGTAATCAATACTATTCATATATAGCACTTAAATAATTGCATAGGTTTTTTTATATATTATTTTATTGCTCGAGTTCAGTAGATAGACAAACAACCCACCTGATGGAAAGCAGCTACCATGGCTGTGTTAACAATGTGCTGCCGCTCTCTAAAGGGAGTCTGGAACTTGGTCACTACTGAAACAAAATTGAGATTGCGAATCTAATAATTTAGTATCTCAAAATTTTTTTTATGAAATTTTAGGAACATAATATTGAGACATTAATGAGTGCTTTTCCCTTAAAAACAGAAAATACCTAAAATTAAGTTGGCGTAGTATCCCTTGGAGGTGTCGAAATATATTCAAACTAAGACTACACAAATGGCTGTTGGAACCCGGGCAAATCTTGTTCGCCTGGGCTAAAGGAGTTAAAAAAAAAATGTCTGTTGGATAAATGTTTCTACTCTTTCAGGGTAATTTTATAACAAATTGCATCTGATTGATATTAATGTATATATATATTTTTATTGTTAATTTTGTAATAATTGTGTATTTCTTTTTGATCATCTTAAGGGAAATTTGCACGCCTCATAGTCAAAACATGTGAGTCTTGTATTCTTATGTCACCTCAAATTTATGTACCATGTTTAAAGCAAATAATTGAATTTGAGGATAGTTTCATATAAATTTCGTTGGAATTGAATGTCATATAGTACCTACGTATTTAACTTTGAAGTGAAAATTTTAAAAAAAATAGCAAAAATAACCAACTTCAAGAGTAACTAAAACAAAAATAACCTTTTCTAAAAAGGTTTTTAAATACAAGCTTTTGAGATCCTGCATATCATGTAGCAGCAGAGTGCTAGCCAAGACAAGTGAAACGAACCCAAACACGACGGGTCTGTCTTGTTTAGTACAGGAGTTCCTATGGCCACTTTCTGACTCCATCATCAGATCAGCTCCATGATACCATATTATTGCATTGTCACGCGATATACATATGTGTGCAAAATTTCAGCTCAATCGGAAACCGGGAATTTGGTCATATTTAACTTGCAAGATTCCACCCGAACTTACATACATACATAGGTACATCCATTGCAAGTTAAATAAAAGCTTGTAATAAAAAAAAACAAAAATTGCGTCGACACTCTGGCCACGTCACATCTTCCAATGACTAAGTCAGGGGCTGGCAACGCTGCTTCAACAGCTGAAATTCTTAAACGGCGCAAAGATGGAACTCTAGGAAGGAGTTACATGTGGTGGTGGTATGGGCATATAATGAGGAGGGATGAAAGTCACGTGACAAAAAAATGTTAAACTACAAGATGGATGGGTACAAATGTAAAGGTAGACCAAAAAAAGATGGATGGATTGTCTGAAGGATGTATGATGATATGTGGTGCGACAGAAGATGTATGTCAGAATAGAGGAGTGTGGAAAGAAAAAACATATTGTGCCGACACCAAATAATTGGGATGAGTTTTTGGCGGGAACTGAAAGGAGATGTTGTGCTGTGCAGTTTTATTTTCTAAAAATGTGTAAAATTACTCTAAAATGAACAATAGTTGTAGGATATTGCCAGTTTTTGAGTAGTAATTATGTGTTTTGTGAGAAATGTGAACTGTATAGTCAAATGTGGCCTTTCGAGTTGTCACAAGAACTCCGATGAATGGCACTAGCTGATTAGTTTATTTTTAGTATTTAATTGTTTTTTCTTAAGTTAGTTTAATTAATCATAATTCGTTAAGCTTTAATGAAAAAGCAAAAAAATATAAACATAAAAAATAACAACAAATTTGTATAATATAGTATTTTCTATATTTTACTTCGCACTTACTTCAAGATGCGGTAGAAATTATTTATTTTTGCTTATTAAATACTCTTGAAGTCGGTTTCTTTTTTGCTAGAAGTTTTTTTGCCGACAAATCGATTTTTTTTTAAATTATATTTTGTATGGGTTCTTAAGCCAAATAATAATACATACATCACGTTCTCACGCACTTGGCCGATTTCAATTTGAAAATAATCCTATTTGGATAAATATATCACACTTCAAGATCCAATGAAAACCTCCACATGATAATATTTAAGCAAATTGTAATTTTAATTAAGCCGCGTGGAAACTAATCCCTACCTATAATACATAAATAGGTATGTATGTATCCATCGATTTTAAGAAATCGTGATCAACACATAAGAAGACCTCTAGAATATCCTTTGTAACCTTAAGAAACCTATAATTTTCCTTAAATAAATATACCTATAATCGAACCATATATAAAAACACCTCTACACAAGTCCGTACATACGTCCTTAAGGCGGGGCGTGTAAGCCGGTACACCCATCTCTGTCTCTGATATACGTTTAAATCGCGAACGAAAAGGACAGATATACAACGATTGTTTCGTTCGGCTCTCATAGGCAGATATAGGCTGTGCTCTACACACAATGAAAAAAAAACAGTAATACTGGACAAAGGTTCCCCTTCAGAACGAGTTTCACGTCTGTGGAGGCATATCCTGTGTGTTCATCCCTTTATATAAGAGGGTGGGTTTAATTTGTGTATTTTTGATAACATTTTTGTGCTATACCAAAGACAATCGTGTGTTGTGAAAGAAAATTCAGTGGACTAGTGTCAAGTGATTCTAAGATTCGTTTTTGGAACGCGACAAAGATTCCAAATTTGAAAATTGGAGTAGGATCATTCGTGGCATAGAGTGAGTAGGTAATTACTTTTTAATTTATTTGTCGTAATAAGAAACCACGCCGCCAACGAATATAACGACACACAAAGTAATTTATTTTATTTTTATATATTAACTTTTAAATTTGTTCAATTACACGAATTTGTATCAAAATATACATAAATTATAAACTAGTACACTGTGGAAAAGGTAACTTATATTCTACCTGTAATCCCTTAAGACTATAAAGCAGAATACTGAGCGTAGGTCATCGAAGTCAATAGGTCAGGTTCCGAGAAGGCTGGCTACGTTGTCTCGCTGGATCAACATACTTTTTTTATTGCTTGAGTTCAGCAGACAGGCAGACGGCCCACCTGATGAAAAGCGGTTAATCTCGCCTATGGACATTTGTAACACCAAAGGTGCTACCAGTGAGCTGCCGCTCTCTAAAGGGGGACTGGAACCTGGCCACTAATGACGGAACAAAATTCAAGGTTGTTATGGCGGCATACCCTAGACCCAAGATGGTATCAGGCCGTCGGGCCGCAGGAAATTGTATTCTTTCTCCGTTATTGCACGGATAAGAACTGATCCGTCAAGATAGCGACCAGCCTTCTGATCACCTGAAGATTCGGTTAGTGGTTTTGAGAGCTCTTTGTTGACAATCATGTCCTCAGATCCACACCGTCCAAGCGTTTTAACAGCAAAATGAATTTTATTTCTTTTTGGTGGTAATTTTGGGTCCTTGTCAATACGGCAAAATTCATGTCCGCTTGTCTATGTATGTTACAATCACTTCTCTCTTTTCTCTTAATTGAGTTTTGGAAATCCCCCAATTGCCAGAGTTAACATGCATACATGGTACAGACCGTCATAATTATTAAATACATTTTAGTGCATAGATCGAAGTCAACATAGACTTATTCAGGGGCGGATTTAGAAATAAGACGCCTGTAGGCTATTCAAATTTTACTGCCCCTATCGATAAATCGATACCCTAAATCACAATCATATTAACTAGATCATTTTTTTGTTAATATGGAACGCTCCGGTGGTTCGGGCATGTGGAAAGAATGACTAAACAGATATACAATGCAAAAGTGGATGGATGCAGAAGTCGTGGAAGGCCACGACACACCTTCCATGATCAAATTGATCGTGTACTAGCGGAGGGTGATGTCAGGAGCCTTAAGAACAGACGAGTGTGCATGACAAGAGTTATGAATGTCAAAGAAGCAAGTGAGGTGTGTAAGAATGGGCCTAAATGGCGCTCTGTTGTTCATACCTGGCGTGAAGTTATGTATGTGTGTGTATGTATTTTTTTGTTAATGAAATTGTAACTTTATGATTTGTGTACATACCGTGAGACGTGTATAGTCTTGAATTAGACCTCCTTTTTACCGTAGTTTGAAGATTGTGTAAGACATAATATATAAAAAAATTGGCCCCAAATTTGCCCCCCCTCCAAAATCTGCCGCCCTAGGCTCCAGTCTACTCAGCCTATTGGTAAATCCACCACTGGACTTATTACTCCTATTCATAATATAACGTTTTTCAATCAATCTTTCACAGTTAAGGCTGTTCAAGTTTGGAATACATTGCCTGTTGCGAATTAATGATGACATGAGTTCCGCCGCCAAACGATGATAACAATAGAAGTCTGTCAGCAACACATTTGCGTCCGATTATATTTTTTCATAATAATTTTAATCCTTCCTTAAGATCTCTGAGTGCCGCATTTAGTGTTGCCATACGCCACCGGAAGAGTATTCAATAAACGCAAATGATGGTGTTGAGTTGTGTTTTATTACAAGTCATTATTTGCTTATAAAAAAATTAAGAAAAGCAAAAACACAAATTTCACTTGCAATGACTTGATAATTTATATCTAGTTTTATGCTTTAAATGTTTTTTAGGGTTCCGTAGATGCTTTGGCTGAATCGGAAACCTTAGATTTATACGTGTCGGGTCTGTCTTTTTATACCAGTTCAAAAATTCCTAGCTCTATAAAGCTGCGTACTCACCTGCGAGCTGTAACCGCATAGTGCTTTAGTGTATTTTTTTTTATTGTGGTATAGGTTCGGTTTGACAGCTATATCACCTGATGTTAAGTGAAGATGCGATCTAGGATGGAGCACGGTTACCCAGTAGATACCTATTCACTCGTGACTTGAAGACCGCGGTTTATATGAATCGGGGAACTCAGACTCCGGCAAATTGTTTCACTCGACAGCGGTGCGCACAAGAAAGGTGGAGGCAAAACGTTTAGTTCTAATCAATGGTACGTTTACCATATAGCGACGGCACAAACCGATGCGTCTGGTTGTTCGATGAAAGAAAGAGGATGGGGGGAACCGAGTCTTAAAGTTCCATGTCACACTCTCCATAGTGTATCCGATAGAAAACGGACAGACCTGCTACCCTACGGCGATGTTAAAGGCTTTGAAGCCGAGCATCAGAAAGAGTATCATTGCCAATCTGTCTCCTGGCTCCTATCAATTGACTCCAATGAGTCCAAATGGTACTTAACTGTACGCGTGACACGATCTGCGTTCATGGCGCCTAACGAGCGACCTTTATGGCCGCACATCATACTCATCTGCGAGCCGTAACTGTAACCGGGCGCACACTGTAACGAAGCTCTAATGTGTACGAGGCTAGCGAGCGTAGTTACTGCGAGTGCGTTTTTTCGCGAAATTTTACCGGTGCCTTGGACGGCGCCAGCTGCCGCGGCTTTTGATTCGCGGCAAAAACCGACAATCGTCCTCTCGCTGCGAGCCACGTTCACACTATGATTTTTGGTTGCAGTAATGTGCAACGGTTACAGTAACAAAAGTGAATACGTGGTTTTTGTCGGTTCGTTGCGAGCGCGCCGCATCTCACTTGCGGTGCGCTCGCGAACCACGTCCGCGCTATAATTTTTGGTTACGGTTACGTCTCGCAGGTGAGTACGCGGCTTAATATTTCTTTACATGATAGAGCAACGCTGGAATTGTTCGCATGATTTCAGATCTTAGGGCTGATTCGATCGATGTTATACCACTCACAGAATATAGGCGTAAAACGGTTAGCCTTGAGCGAATCGTGTTTCATGCGATGATTAAGGGTTCCGTCTTATAACAGCCCATAAACATCCCCACTACTGGGCGCGGTCCTTCCATTTATAGGGAAACGCACAGTATACCCGCCACGGCTATCTTGACACATCGGCTATCTCGATGTGCAGGTTTCATCACGATGTTTTTCTTCACCGTTAGCACTTGTTAATTGTAACGTTATGCACATTAGGTCAGAAAACTGCCTCAGCGATGTTCGCTAGGGGTTGTTTAGTTATCTCTTCCTATAGCCTACCCAGCCAGCGGGAATGAGTATTGTTTGCCGTTCCTACACAGATTAAATATGGGTATGGCTTTTCTATATAATCCTTCGTCTCCGAAAAAGAAAATGTGACAATGCATTTATCTGTAACAACTAAAATGACAGTGATCGATCAATATTTGACGTTATTATATGTCAAAATATTGATTTATTTTCGCGTCTATGAAATGCATGTCCCCGGAGGTATAAAATTGAATATGATATTTTTAAATTGTTGTTTGTTATTTCATTGTTATTATTAAACTATCGACATTATAAACTTTTCTTGTATGTAATGTTTGTTCTATGTACTTAATACATTGATATACGTTTTAATAATTAATATTTCGGAAGTGGGTGCTGAAAATCAATGTTATGTGGAACCACGTTTCGCCGCAGCAAAATTCTAAGTGACAATCTAATTTCTGGAATTATGGCTATAATTTTTTGCATAAATTTGTATCAATTTTCAATCAATTTTGTATTGTATTTAGAAATTAGAAACCCACAGCCAGGTGGTAGGGCATTTTCCCGACTGGATGGCTACCACCCCTAGTCTAAAGTACGTCGCCATAACAACCTTGAGTTGCGTTCCGGCATTAGTGACCAGGTTTCAGTTTCCCTTAAAAGAGCAGCGGCGCATTTGTAGCAACTTTGGTGTTGCAAATGTCCATAGGCGATGGTAACCGCGTTCCACCAAGTGGGCCGTCTGCCTGTCTGCTGATCTCCTGCAATAAAAAAACATTTTCTTTCTTTTTTCTAAAAATTATCATTAAACTTGATTTGAGACCCTTCTTAGGGTTCTATAGCTATTTTTGACAAAACAGAGCTCTTAGTTTTTATGCATTTATATCTATTCTAATGTCTTTCTAAAGCAGACATATCTATAATATTATATAAGTCTAAACATGCCGTGTCTGTACATGAAAGCTATTAAAAAAAGCAACTGGATAAGATTATATAAATCACGGAGAACACGGTAGAATTTTTTAGATTTCTTGTCTGTTTGTTCGGGATTCACGTAAAAACCACTGGGCCGATTTTTCGTAGTTTTCGCTGATCGACAGCAAATTCTTAGACTTAAAATCTGCGCTACTTATTATTCTGGGAATCCCGCGGATTTTTTTAAGAGCAATTTAAAATGGCCAAATTGAAAAAAAAATCGAATTCCAATGCGATTTTTTCACTGATCAAATGCAAATGTTATGTAATAAAATGTGTGATATTTTTTTATCCCGGGAATCATGCGGGAATTTCTCAGGAGCGGTTTGTAGTTTTCACAAAAACGATAGCTGTGGTCAGGGCGTTTTTTTGTGGGGGCACGCGGTGCCCTTAAAGAAAATTTCTAAAATATCAAAAAATTGCCATAAAAACTGAAAAAAATGAAACAACAACAAAAAATTATGGACTTACAATTTTCGAGAATTAGCGTGGCCCCAAAAAAGAAGTGACAAAAAAAGGCCTGGCTGTGGTACTTGTGCCTCGGGAATCCCGCGGGAATTTCAAGTCGAACGTGGACGAAGTCGCGGGCATATCAGTTCACTGTAAAAATCTTAAAAACCAGAGCCAATGCAATAAAAACTTTTATGAATATATTCGCAAGTTCTATACTTGAAAATATAGAAAGCAGCAGGGACATCCAGGGCGACATTTTTTTTAGTGAGCTGTGCAAACCCTACAGAGACTACAGACTTTACATTTTTACTATATATATTATTCCATTTTTAAGTCGAAGTGTACCTTTTGATAAATCAGTCGCATTCGACACCATTGTTATGTCGATCAAGTTTCGATCCAAAAAGAAACAAAATTTTTCGAAAGAGGGTACGCGGGCCAAACTCACGCGTTTGCTTTTGTATCACAAAGAGGCGTTCGAGAGCATCGTGCCTTTTTGAAATTGGAATGAAATTAAAATTCCAATAAAGTATCTGATCGTTTAAAAAGTATTTTTTTAAATTAGAATCATATTTTTGGTTGGCCATGTTGGCGGGTAGTTTTTTGACGGTTTTGACAAGTGCTTGGAAGTGTGTTATTTAGCTGTGCAAGTTTATTGTAATAAAAATTAACAACCGACTGTAAAGTAAAAAGTAAAAAATAAATATTGTCTATAACGTCTTGAAGTCGGTGCGCATAAAATGATTATATTTTGCAAAGTTCTTGTATTTTATGTTTGTTTTACTTAGCACTAACTTCAGTATGCTCTGGATAATACTATTTTTTTGCTTTTTAGTTTGAAGTCGGTTTTTTTATTTATGCCAATACTTGAATAGCTTTAAAAAAATATGAAACACGTTGTACGTGCCTATAATTAAGTCAAGGGTTGCTCTCGATTTCCCTCGGATCCACTTATCATGACTCGGCGACAATGGGACTACTTCAAGAATTTACTTTTTCGAATTAGAAATATTGAAAATCGGTTCACAGTTGACGGAGAAATCGCGTAAGAATAATACAAAAAAAATATACAGTCGAATTGAAAAGTTCCTCCTTCTTTTGGAAGTCTTTTAACAACTTTCTTATCTTGTCTTTTCTTTTAAAAACACACATGTATGCGCACACACACACATACACATTACCTTATAATTAGTAAGTAGTTTGTTTTTCGCCATGGAGTGGAGCACTGGTGATCTGCACAGATCTACATGCATTCTTTCGACATGCCCGAACCACCGGAGCATTCCTTTCCTTACCTTCACCCCGACACTCTCTTTCAGACCAACTCTCTTTCTTACTTCGGTATTACGAACGCGGTCCGCGAGCGTCACTCCGCAGATTTTGCGCAGTGCTCGCATCTCAACCGCGTTTACTCTACTTTCATGCTCTCTCTTCCATACCCAACTCTCGCTTCCATACGTGAGCGTAGGTACCAGCACCGCGTTGTGTATGGCGAGCTGGGCCTTCTGGCTGAGGTTCTTAGCGCCTAGAAGTTTACCTAACGCTCCATTCAAACTATTCCCCAAATTCACTCTTCTTTCTATATCAGTGGTGTACCTTCCATCACTGCTAAAAGCACATCCAAGATATACAAACTCATTCACTTGCTCCAGCATAACATCATCGACCATTATCCTTGCATTCGTTCTGGTTTCTTCTCTTTCGAACACCATAACATAAAGCAAAGTGCTTACAACTAGATCACTCATTCGCACCCCAACATCCATCAATCTTATTCTCTGGAGACAATCGTCCAGGTATAGGATGAACAGCAAAGCCGACAGCACGCAGCCCTGCCTGACGCCAAGATTGACCGCAAACCAGGGCGACAGGCTGCCATCCACTCGCACGCATGCCATACAGTCCTCGTAAGTGGACTGCACAGCACGCATCAATTGGCCATTAATCCCATATCCGGGCAATATGTCCCAGAGCTCCTTCCGCACAACCCTGTCAAATGCTTTCTCTAGATCCACAAAACCGCAGAAAACCTTCCGGCCCATAGCCAGCTGCTTCTCTACGATATTGCGGAGAGAGAAAACTTGATCCATACATCCCCTTCCATTTCTGAAGCCACCTGGTGCATCCCACAGTAATCCATCGGATACCACTCTCATTCTCTTTTCAATAATCTTCGCATACAGTTTAGGTGCTGTGCTGATCAAACTGATGGCCCTGTAGCTGGCGCACTCCATACGTGACCCCTTGCCTTTATACAAGGGCACGATGACAGCGCGCCTCCAGTCCTTGGGAACCTTTCCCGTCCTCCAGCATAAGTTGCATAAGGACAGGAAAGCGTCCCGGACGCAGGTTCCACCATATTTGATCATCTCAGCAGACACACTATCGATTCCTCCTGCCTTTCCATTTTTCAGACTTCTTATCGACCATTCGATCTCTTCCAAAGTGATCTCGGATGCTGACTCCTCGGAGACAGTCACAGACTCAGTCGTGGTGCCAGCATCCGGGATATTATCTTACATTTCTCTAAAATATTCACTCCATCGCGCTAACACCTCTTGTGGGTTAGCAAGAACGTCCCCTGCTTTAGATTTTATTCTTTCCATTCTGGAAGCTGACGAACGACCCCGAGACTTCTTAACCTTTCTCCAAAATAGTTTGGTATTCGCCTTGAAGTTCTCCGTCAGCTTCTCTTCTTCTTTCAATTTTATTCTTTCGCGCTTCTCTTTCACTAAAGCTTTGGTTTCGTTCTTGCAGAGGCGATAAATTTCTTTCTTCATCCCTTTCATACTGTCATTCTGTTGCAAAGAAGCAACATAATCCAGCCAGGCTTTTCTCTTTCTCTCTACGCTGGATTTAACATCCGCGTCCCACCATTCATCACCTTTCGTTGTTATGTGCCTCTTCGCGCATCCACATGCTTCTTTTGCGCTTTCCACTATACTTTCTTTCATACTATCCCAGTCATTATCCACATCTAAGTCGGAGAAGTCCGCTTTTGCAAGCCTTTCTTCGACTAGGCGCGCATACATACTCCTTACACTAACATCTTCCAATTTTTCACACTTTATTCTTTCAAGCTCCCCGAAATTGGTACGCACTCGCCAGTGTCTCCACTTCTTGAAAAGGCCCACAAACCGGCTTATCACCAGGTAGTGGTCCGTTTCAAGAGTGGGGCATCTGTAGGCTCTTGTATCCATTATTGTGTTTCGGAGCATCTGTTGTGTGAGTAAAAATTCAAATCGATCGCCAATACGTTATTTGAACTATTGAATAATGCCTTCTGAGAGATGTGGTACTTGCCGTAAATTTATTTCATCTACAGATGGCATTAGGTGCACAAAATGTAACGTACCGCAGCATAGAAATTGCGTAGCGCTCCCGGCCAAGGGCAATGTGGCGGCTGGCTGGAGGTGCCCAGACTGCAGAAAGGGAGATTTAAGAGGAAATAAGGATGGCACACCTGCGAGTGTCAGGTCATTGTCGACTTATGAAGACGCTAGTCAGTCTGACAGCAGTCCCACATTATCGATGCAGAGGGGAGAGGTTGACCCAACGGACTTCACTAATAAAGATCTAATGGAGGAGATGCGTGCGATGCGCCGCGATCTCCTAAGTTTCCGAAAGGAAATTTCAGAGTTGAAGATCGAGGTGCACTCGTGTGTTAACCGTATTGATGAACTACAAACGCGGATGGAGGCCTTGGAGAACCGTTCCTTAGCACAAAAGGAAGTACCACCTGATGTGAATGGGATCATTAACCAGCTCAGAGCGGACCTCAATGACCGTGACCAGGATCTTCTTGGAAATGATTTAGAAATAAGAAATATTCCAGAAGAGAAAGGTGAGAACCCCATACACCTCATTGTGTCTGTTGCAGGGAAGCTAGGTGTAAAATTAGAAAGTCGGGACATCGTCAGCGCTGAAAGAATAGGCAGTCGATTCCTCAACGCAACAAACCCTGAAGGATCCACGGAGCCGCGCTCTCGCGCTCTCGTAGTGCGCATGACACGACGTGACGTCCGGGACGAGCTGTTACACAGCGCCAGAGTCCGGCGTAACGCAGACACAGGTGACATTATAGCCGGAAAGGTACAGCGCTTTTACATTAATGAACGTTTAACGAGGACTAATCGGCAGTTATTTCGCCTGGCACGCGATGCAGGACGGCAGTACGGGTGGCAGTTTGTCTGGACGAAACGCGGCCGTATCCTTGCACGTCGTAAGCAGGGTGATCCGGTGGTTCGAATTCGGGTCGAAAACGATGTTATCAACAATATTGGTCCTATTATGGTTTCTACGCAATGATTTTCGTTATCAACCATTGTATGTTTTTTTGTTTTTATTAATTTTGAAATTTATACGCCGCCCAGAAAAATATCTCATACTGTTGATTGGTCAACACCAAGCAAATACCTATATTATGTATGTTATATCTACTAATCACAAAATATACCTATACTTATATAATTCATATATATTAAAACCAGTTTTAACTAATATACTTATAAAATGTATTGGATACTTATATATAATAATGTTTCTTAAGATATCTATAAGCTACTGTTCACGCAATAATATATTCAAGTTATATAACTCAGACACTATATATTTAAATGTATTTAATACACTTCATAACTATATCTATTGGAAACTTTATATTTATTTATATTCTCTTTGTTACATATATAAATGATTTCAAACAAAAATATAAAGTTTGGATTATTAAATGCAGGATCTCTTGGGACAAATCATGATGAGTTTATACTTGCTATGAATAAACATTCTGTCGACATCATGGCAATAAATGAGACCTGGTTGCGTCCAGGAGAGGAGGGTCGAGCGCCTTATGTTCCAGGATATCGACTTAGACACATACCGCGTCCGCAATCTATATGCGGGGGCAGAGGAGGAGGAGTTGGTTTTTATATTAAAAATGAAATACATACAAGAATGAGAACACATCCGGAACATCCAGACGTTGAACAACTCTGGATGTCCTTAAAATTAAATGGTAAAAACATCTTGATAGGTACTGCATATCGACCACCGTGGTTTGACCTGGAAAGGTTTCTTAATGGAATAAGTGAGAGCGCGGTTGCGCTGGCACCTTACAATAATATAATAATATTAGGGGACTTCAATGTAAATTTGTTAGAAAAGGATAGCTTTAACTCTAAAAGACTTCAGGAATTTTTCAACCACTTTAATTTGCAACAAATAGTTGATACATCTACACACTATACAAGTCTAAGTTCCTCTTTAATAGACATAATTTGCACAGACATTACTTCATACACAACAGAGGTGGATCATATAAGTGAGCTTAACCACCACTGTTTTATAACGTGTGAGACTAATATTAAAAAACATAAACCTACACCACGTTTGGTAACATATCGGGCTTTTAAAAATATAATACCGGACCTATTTAACCGAGATTTGCAATTATTACCTTGGCAATATATATGTGACGAAGTTGATTTAGATGTTAAGGTATACACACTAACGTCCTATATTGTCACTTTATTTGACTTGCATGCCCCAATGAAGAGTAAAGTATTTAGAACACCTCCAACTCCATGGATTACAGATAATATAAAATTGATGTTTAAACTTAGAGATAAAGCTAAGAGTAGATATAATAAAACCAAAATAGAAAGTCACAAACAATATTATTTAGATCTTAAGCATTTGTCGGCAGAGGCACTACATAATGAAAAAAAAGGATATTTTACACAACACATAAATAATAATATAAACAATGCTAAAGTACTTTGGAAAAATTTAAAATCAAATATACTTCAATCACATACAGAAAAGATACTCCCGGTCCATTTTAATGACCCAGGTGGCATGAATGAAGCTTTTCTGGAAGTACCTGGAGAAAACACTGTGAGCATCGAGAAGTTTATACATTTTGATAATCAGAAGTATGGTCAAACAAGCTTCTCTTTACAAACAGTTTCTGAGGATAAAATACTAAAAATTATTAATTCACTTAAATCAAACGCAATTGGAATAGATGGAATAAGTCTCGAAATGATTAAATTAACACTGCCAACTTCCCTTAAATTAATAACTAATATTATAAACAAATCTATTACAGCAAACAAATTTCCTTGTCTATGGCGACAGGCTGTCGTACGTCCAATCCCCAAAAAGAATAATCCGGTCAGTTACAAGGATCTGCGTCCTGTAAGCATATTACCATGTCTTTCCAAAGTTCTGGAAAAGGTGGTCTACTTACAGGTTGTTGAATACTTAGAAATAAATAATATATTACCTGATCTTCAATCTGGGTTCAGGAAGGGATGTGGCACAGCAACTGCTTTATGTGATGTGGTAGGAAACATTACTGAAGCACGTGATCAAGGGCAGGGTACGGTACTTGTTCTGCTAGACTACTCACGGGCTTTTGATGCAATTAACACAAATTTACTTCTGTCCAAGCTATCATATTATGGGTTTACAAATGAAACTGTTCTTTGGTTCCGTAGCTATCTAACAGAAAGGAAGCAAAAAGTTGAAATTAAAAAAGCAGATGGAACATTTGCGGCATCAGATCCCTTACATCTAACTAGAGGAGTCCCTCAAGGATCTATTTTAGGTCCACTATTATTTATAATTTACACAGCAGATGTTGTCAACTGTTTTCAGCATTGTAGGTATCATATGTATGCTGATGATATTCAACTTTATAAACATTTTATACCGAGTGAAACATACAAAGCTGTTTGTGAAATTAATAGTGACCTAGAAAGACTTGTACAATGGTCTGAAACTAACTCGCTGGTATTAAACCCAACAAAATCTAAATTTATGATACTAGGTAGTCGCCAACAAGTTAGTACAATAAAAAATGGTAGTCCCATAATCAAAATTCAAAATGAACAAATTGAAATGGTTGATACTGCATGTAGCCTAGGTCTCACTATTGACTCAGAACTGCGTTTTGAAAAGTATATCAATAATATTATGAATAATTGTTTTTATAGGCTAAAAATATTATATACAATTAGGGCTTACATAAATGTAGAAGTAAGAAAAAGATTAATAGAGAGTCTGGTGCTGTCTAAATTAAATTATTGTGACACAGTATATGGGCCCTGCCTATTATCACGAACAGAGCGTCTAATACAGCGTATACAAAATGCATGTGCCCGTTACTGTTACGATATACCAAAAAGAAACCATGTTACTCCATATTTAAACAAAAATAATGTGTTAAATATGGTAGCTAGGAGGAAGTTACACTTGGCTTGTATGCTGTTTGGTGTAATTTCCTCACAGTACCCTAAATATCTGTACAATAAGATGGACTGGAGATGGGATAGGTCACACCATTGTACTATGCGGTCTGTTATGAAACCTTTAATAACAGCGAAGCACAAGACAGCTGCTTTCAGAGGCTGTTTCAAATATGCTGCCACTCATTGCTGGAACGATATTCCTCCACCAATTAGAGACCTAAAAACAATAAATTCATTCAAATTCCACTATAAAACACATCTTCTCACATTACAAAAAGAAGATCATACATATTCACTGATAAGACTTTAAATAATTATAATGTAATTCAGTTACTATCTCACCTATATGATATGAATCCAAATATAATGACATACACAGACACCGAAATTGAAGTGCAAATGTAGCAAATGTGGATTAGTAGTTCTCACACAAAATCACTCCAATTATCCTTCTGAAAATTGCAATTTATATTTTTACTTTCAATAAACAAGAAACTCATATGCAGTAAACACATATCACTGTCTGACAACTTACTTGTAACGCGAGTCAGTCTTGTGCACAGCCTATATATACAGTGAAAATAATATATATTAAACATTTCATATCTTAACAGTAAAATAACACAATCAGTATTTTATAGGTTATGAAGTAAAATGTCATTTGTTGCCTCATGCCAGTGACGTGGCACACGGAATGTGGTAATTAACACTCGGCAAGCATTAGCGAATTGTATTCGAATAAATGATTCGATACAAGTTGATACACGAGTATTTATTTTAATTTTGTAGCAACGTATTTATTGTTGGTTTTTTATTAAAATTTATTTATTTGTTTTTTCACAATTTAAATATTATATAAGTAGAATTAGTTTTTATTAATTATTATTCTCATTTATTATTTAATTAATAAAACTGGGTCATTTTGGTCTTACACCTAAAGGAAGGTTTGCACTGAAAATCAGCGTTGTGTCGGATATTATTCCGACACAGCAATATGCTGAGTGCAAACCTTGTTTGCTGAAAATGCGGCGTACAAATTCTCAAAATATGCTATTCGACGTTTTTTTTGTTTGAAGGTTATAATAAAACTTGAATTATTCATGGATAGTTGACACGCGCTGGGTACAGAAATCGTGCAGAGCAACATTTAAATATAAAATTTGGTTTTTGCTTGGGTATTTTGGCGGGTACTTTAGGATTTATTTTGGCCTAGTATAAAAGAATATGTAATTTTTGTTAAATTTGAAAACGCATAGTTGAAGGTTGCATTGTTGCTGTGCAGTTTTGTTTCAAATGTTAGATTTTGTTAATATCTGACACTGTTTCAAAATTTTCTGTACTTCATCAATCTGTATCCCAAAGGCTTGCAACTCATTGTCCTCGCGCTTGTTGTCACCAATTTCCGTTAGATGGACTGGCTGCCTGCTTGCCACCTTCGCAATAAAACAAAAAAATATATAGTTATGTATGATCTGGGAGCTTTCGGAGCTACGTATTTTTAAACACGTGGGAGACCAATTCCCCTCCAATCAAAATCCCATCGCCATCAATAAAACAAAACACAATACATCAATCGTAATAAAACTACCAAACAATTGTTTTTAATTTACTCTTATTAAGACGGCGGCCATCTTGCGTTACAACCCACGCGGACCGCATTCCAATTTTAAAATTGACCCTATGTATCATCTCGTTCTCTCATATGAAATTAGAAAGAGAGAGGTAGTGAGTTTTTGTACTGGTTTTGATACAGTTTTTTTTAATAAATTGACTTTGGAACCTTCTTGCGTGGGAATGAGAGGGAAGACGGTTGTTCATCTAATTATTTTTTTTAGGATTTAGGTATCGTTAATACTTTGTAGTTCGCCGCTTTCGTTATTTCACAATGTTTCTCTTTTTTCACGTCCTTTATCTATTAATCATTACTATTATAATAATTTCTAAGTGATTACTATTATTATAACTAAGGTGTATCTGTGGCAAAAACTCAACCCTTATGAACACGTCATGTCTGACTGTCTGTCCTATATTCTTTGTTTTCAAAAAATGCTAGGTAGATACTGTACACATGAAATTTGTGAGAAAAGGCGTGTGCTATATGTCGCTGTAGAATGGCGTACCTAAAGAAACCGCTTAAAAGTTGTTAGGATGGTGGGTCCTTTTGTAAGCGAAACACACACTTTTATAGCTAAAAGGTTTAATTGGGACGTGTTGACGCGACAGCGGGCAAATCGAGTCTGATCGACAAATGATTTACAATTAAAAAGAGGAAAGAAAGAAAGCAATATTTATTGGCGAGAATGAATGCACATCAAAGTAAAATAAAACCGTAAAACTAACAGGATTCACACGTAAAACATGAAGACAAGTATTTTATAAAACGCAAAATATTTTGAAAAAAAAATGTACAAAACATTCACGGTAATGAGGCCGACAACTCAGCAATATGCTTTTTTTTTTGAGGCGGGAGAAATGCGTTTCGCACACTACCGGGTCCTTTACTAGGGACTAGACCAAAGTGACGAGAGGTGTCACTCACGAATGGGCGCACCAGAGTCAAATCGCCGGCTTGTGTTGAGACTCGACTACTCAATACTCCACTAAAACCAACCTCCTCCCATGTGCCCCGGCGCTTATGGCAGGAAGAGCGTTTTTTTTTTATTGCAGGAGTGCAGCAGACAGGCAGACGGCCCACTTGATGGAAAGCGGTTACCATCGCCTATAGACATTTGCAACACCAAAGGTGCTACAAATGGGCTGCTGCTCTTTTAAGGGAGACTGGAACCTGGTCACTAATGTCGGAACACAACTCAAGGTTGTTATGGCGAAATACTTTAGACCAGGGGTGGTAGCCATCCAGTCGGGCGAATGCCCTACCACCTGGCTGTGGGTTGTTTGGTCGCCTCTTACGACAGGCCGCCCGGCCGCAGGAAATTGTATTCTTTCTCCGTTCCTGCACGGATAAAGCGTGAGACTTAGAACGTAGCTATGCCACGCTGAACTCAGCATTATGCTGTGTCAAGAAGAGCTGACACAGCGCTGTTTGACTGAACTGAATTGGATTGAACAAAACGTCTCAAAAATTGAATTGACGGCGTCTGTGGTTGGCCGGCCGAACTCGCTGGATCCCAGAGGGTCCGGGTTCGATTCCTGCCATGGTAAATTTCAGACACGAACTTTCTGATATTTACTATGGTCTGGGTGTCTGGAATCGGTCCCAGAGTGGTACATTGCATATTACCCGTAACACAAGCGCAACTCGCTTAGCTTGAAGATATACAATGTGTGTGTTGGTCTGCCGACTAATATAAAAGAAAAATAGGAAAAAAATAGAATGACGCTGAATATACAATTTCATAACAGTACCATCCTCCTATCTCTATCTCATTTCTCTATCCTCCTTATCTCATCCCTCTATCCGATCCTAGAGGCTGGCAATACGTTGGCGTCCCATCTGGTGTTGCAAACGTCCATAGGCGATGGTAACCACTTCCCATCAGGGGCCTAGTTCAGCTATTTTAATACCTTGGCGTTGCGAAGATATTCAACGTACGATTCCATTGCGATAGTGTCAAGAATTCGTATTCTACTAAAACCACAATATCTTCTCAATATCCTCGCGGATGAATAAGAGTCGAAGGAAATTGGTGTTACCATTAGCAGAAAAGGCGTTAGCCGAAATATATATCAAAATTTTTAAACATTTATTTCGTGAACTTTCGCTTGGAAATATTTACAAAGATGAAGTGGCGCGACACGGGCACGTCATAGGAATGGAAACAGAATACCGAAATCAGACAAACCTACGATTGAGACGATAGTGTCCGGTGATTTTGTCGAGATACTACTACTATTGCATTATCTTTATATATATAATTCTTCTGTTCTTCTGAATGCATGATGAAAGAATGACTAAACAGATATACAATGCAAAAGTGGATGGATGCAGAAGTCGTGGAAGGCCACGACACACCTTCCATGATCAAATCGTGTACTAGCAGAAGGTGATGTCAGGAGCCTTAAGAACAGACGAGCGTGCATGACAAGAGCTATGAATGTCAAAGAAGCAAGTGAGGTGTGTAAGAATAAGCCTAAATGGCGCTCTGTTGTTCGTGCCTACTCCGCAAGGGAACTGGCGTGAAGTTATGTATGTGTATGTATGTATTCTTCTGTACGTCTGTTGACAGTGAGCTCCTAAACGGCTGGACCGATTTGAATGATTTTTTTTTGTGTGTGTTCAAGTGGATTCGAGGATGGTTTAGATTCACAATTGGACCCGGTAGGTGGCGCTGCAATCGGGTTCGAAATTTTATTTCTTCAGGGCAGAACAACGTATGTCGAGACAGCTAGTATTGTATATATATACTCAAGATGGCGAACTCCGTCAATGGGGTAAGTTCGCACACCGCTCGTTTTTTAACTTTTTGTAAACGGATTTTAACGCCAACTACAATTCGAAGACACAATCCAATAGTATATTAGCTTCACTGACTGATTTACTGTCGTCGCAACTATGAATATTGTTGTTATGTGTGTTGTATTGTCCACCGTAACTTCACTTGATGGTCCCAGACGGAAGAACAGCGCTAGTCCTTGTTGGCTAGCATTATGCTGAGACTGGGTCCAGTTTAGGACTTAAAGTTTCTGTTGTCTTTTTATTTCTATTTTTTTTTATTGCAAGAGATCAGCAGACAGGCAGACGGCCCACTTGATGGAAAGCGGTTACCATCGCCTATGGACATTTGCAACATCAAAGTTGCTACAAATGCGCTGCTGCTCTCTTAAGGGAGACTGGAACCTGGTCACTAATGCCGGAACACAGCTCAAGGTTATTACGGCGACATACTGTAGACCAGGGATGGTAGCCATCCAGTCGGGCAAATGCCCTACCACCTGACTGTGGGTTGTTAAGTCGCCTCTTACGGCAGGCCGCCCGGCCGCTGGAAATTGTATTCTTTCTCCGTTCCTGCACGGATAAAATTCAATAAATAATTTATATTAGTTTTTGTCCTAAATAAAATATTTTTCTGTCTTTCTCTTTCTTTAAGATAGTAAGAACGGATTGGCCCCCGGGTCTGTCTGTTTGCCCCCTTCAGGCAATAAAAAAACATGCAACTGAAGAATGATTGTTGTTTGAAATGCATTTGAAATTAAAGTTTCAAACGTTTCGTAGTATTTAAAATTCGTTTTATTAAAAATGCGACGTTGTTTTCTGTATATTTATAACTATAGACAACCAAACAATAATAGTTAAATCGCGATCGATGTAAACAAACAAATGATCCACGGATCTATAAGTAGATTGTTTCGCTTTCGGCGCCCGCGCACCGTGACAAGTCATTGTCAAGGCTAATGCTATAGTTATTGTATATTGAGTAATGCTTATCTACAGATAATAGAAAAACGTATATATTCTTTTTGCTTAGGAGATAATTTTCGTACATCAGACATCTCTATAATCTCTATATAAATATTATAAACGCGAAAGTTTGTAAGAATGTATGTTTGTTACTCTTTCATTCAAAAACTACGGAATGGATTTTGATGAAACTTTACAATAATATAGCTTACACCTCAGAATAACACATAGGCTATAATTTATAAAGGTATGGTGTGGTTTTCCATCACCACGCCGGTGAAACCGCAGGCGCAGCTAGTATATAATAATAGCAGTCCATGAATGTCCCACTGTTAGGCTCGGGCTTCCCACCATAGGAGACCGGACAGTATACCCGCCACGCTTGTCCAAGGCGGTTTGGCAGGTTTGACACATCGGTTATCTCGATATACAGGTTGCATCGCTATGTTTTCCTTCACCGGTTGCATGCACGCGGTAATTGTAAAAATATGAACATTAGGTCAGAAAACTGCCAAAATAGCGCATGCGTTCCGGCTAGGATCGAACATTTTGAGCCTGGGACGCGTGCGCTTAGCCATTATGCTACCAGGATATTCGCATCATGCGAATTCGCACATACGATTTTAAATTAACACTCCTTTATTGGCTGCACCTGTATGTATGTGTACCTAAATGCACAGTCGCGCCGCAAACACCAAAGCGGAAATATATATATATATTAGGTTGGGGAAAAAGTTCCTTCGCATTTTATATAAAAACTCAAAAGGTTTTTTTTATAAAGTTTATTTACATTTGACTAAAGTATGTAGGTGCCATTTTTTGGATAACTTTTTGCCATCTTGTAGGTAGGGACGTGATCCCATTGCTATAAAAATTTTGGGGCTTCTGATCAAAAAACTGCGACAAGTGGTTTTGGCAGTCCTCTCGTGATGTTTACCTGACACTGCCTAAGGAATTCTGCAGAGACCGAAACAGGGGAAAAATCTGAAGGTGCAAGGTCAGGACTATACGGCGGATGCATTAACACCTCCCAGCCAAACTCTCGTAATTTTTGCTGAGTGGCTAAAGTTGTGTGACGTCTAGCGTTATCATGGTGAAAAACCACACACCCCTTCTGTTGATTAATTCCGGCCGCTTTCTCTCAACTTTTTGCTTTAATCTCATCAGTTGTTCGCAGTACAGTTCAGAAGCGATGGTCCTGCCTGGCGGTAACAGCTCATAATGAATAATGCCCTTCCAATCCCACCATACACACAGCATCACCTTGTTGCGAGTTAATCCGGGTTTCGCCACAGTCTGTGAAGCCTGACCGGCCTTTGACCACGATCTTTTTCGCACGTTCTTGTCGTACGTGATCCACTTTTCATCAACAGTTATCAGCTTCTTCAAAAATGGTTCGGTTTCATTACGTCGTAATAAAGAATCACAAATGAGTACACGGTTCATTAGGTTTCTTTCAGTGAGCTCATGAGGCACCCAAATGTCGAGCTTTTTTGTGAACCCAGCTTTTTTCTAATGCGCCAAAACCGTTTTGTGGTCAATTCCCAGTTCTCCAACTACATCGTAACTACTAAAATGCCGATCTTGCTCCACTTTTTCAAAAATGGCATCAATTTTGTCCGTAATAGGGCGACCAGAGCGGTGTGCATCTTTGATATCAAAATTTCCGGATTGAAAACGCTTAAACCAAATTTTCTTTCTATATCAGTGGTGTACCTTCCATCACTGCTAAAAGCACATCCAAGATATACAAACTCATTCACTTGCTCCAGCATAACATCATCGACCATTATCCTTGCATTCGTTCTGGTTTCTTCTCTTTCGAACACCATAACCTCAGCTGCTTCTCTACGATATTGCGGAGAGAGAAAACTTGATCCATACATTCCCTTCCATTTCTGAAGCCACCTTGTGCATCCCACAGTAATCCATCGGATACCACTCTCATTCTCTTTTCAATATTCTTCGCATACACTTTAGATGCTGTGCTGATCAAACTGATGGCCCTGTAGGTGGCGCACTCCATACGTGACCCCTTGCCTTTATACAAGGGCACGATGACAGCGTGCCTCCAGTCCTTGGGAACCTTTCCCGTCCTCCAGCACAAGTTGCATAAGGACAGGAAAGCGTCCCGGACGCAGGTTCCACCATATTTGATCATCTCAGCAGACACACTGTCGATTCCTCCTGCCTTTCCATTTTTCAGACTTCTTATCGACCATTCGATCTCTTCCAAAGTGATCTCGGATGCTGACCCCTCGGAAACAGTCACAGACTCTGTCGTGGTGCCAGCATCCCGGATATTATCATACATTTCTCTAAAATATTCACTCCATCGCGCTAACACCTCTTGTGGGTTAGCAAGAAAGTCCCCTGCTTTAGATTTTATTCTTTCCATTCTGGAAGCTGACGAACAACTCTGAGACTTCTTAACCTTTCTCCAAAAGAGTTTGGTATTCGCCTTGAAGTTCTCCGTCAGCTTCTCTTCTTCTTTCAATTTTATTCTTTCGCGTTTCTCTTTCACTAAAGCTTTGGTTTCGTTCTTGCAGAGGCGATAAATTTCTTTCTTCATCCCTTTCATACTGTCATTCTGTTGCAAAGAAGCAACATAATCCAGCCAGGCTTTTCTCTTTCTCTCTACGCTGGATTTAACATCCGCGTCCCACCATTCATCACCTTTCGTTGTTATGTGCCTCTTTGCGCATCCACATGCTTCTTTTGCGCTTTCCACTATACTTTCTTTCATACTATCCCAGTCATTATCCACACCTAAGTCGGAGAAGTCCGCTTTTGCAAGCCTTTCTTCGACTAGGCGCGCATACATATTCTTTACACTAACATCTTCCAATTTTTCACACTTTATTCTTTCAAGCTCCCCAAAATTGGTACGCACTCGCCAATGTCTCCACTTCTTGAAAAGGCCCACAAACCGGCTTATCACCAGGTAGTGGTCCGTTTCAAGAGTGGGGCCTCTGTAGGCTCTTGTATCCATTATTGTGTTTCGGAGGCGACTATCTATTAAAATCAGATCAATCATACTTTTCTGATCATTCATTCCCCATGTATACGTGTGAATATCCTTATGATGGAATAAGGTGTTCGACACAAGCAAGTTTCTTTCCATGCATACGTCTATGATTGGCCTACCAGCATCGTTCACTCTCTTGTCACCATAGGGTCCAAGGACAGCCTCAAGGCCGTCTCGTTTGGTCCCCACCCAGCCATTAAGATCACCACACATAATTATTCTTTCGTTCCCTTCAGCCAGATCCAGAATTTCTCTCACAGACTCCCAAAACTTCTCGAGTTCTTGGGGATCCGCTGAGCTTACGGGAGCATAAGCTGCGACCAGAAAAACTCGCGTAATCCCCAGTTTTAGACGGACCCAGAGAAGTCTCGGGTTCACCAGACAATAGTCTTTTACTCCAGACACAAAGCGGGTTGAGAGTACGACGCCTACCCCCCCACTTGCACGCTCGTCCAGGTCCACGCCGGACCACAGAGCAAGCATGCCACCGGGGAGGTCATCGATGTCGCACCCCTTCCGCTTTGTCTCTGTCAGACATAAGGCATCCAGGCTTCTCTCATTCATTATATCAATCATTTCGTCCATCTTATCTTTCATTCCACCTCTCACATTCCACGTGCCTATACGGCACTCTGCTCCTCTCGACCCGCCAGGTTTGGCGCTGCGTGAAGGGTGGCGGCCCCCTTCGCCGCATGCGCGAGAGTTCACACCGACGGGGGCGCATCGGTGAGCGTCGCCTGCGGGGGACGCCCTATTGTGCACTGCACCTGTGTGAGCTCTGGCCAGAATTGTGGCCCTCTGGGCCAGCGGGGATCGCGACGAGCACGCTTCTGACATGACCCCCAACCTATTATATATATAAAGCTGCAGAGTTTGTTTGATCGAACGCGCTAATCTCAGGAACTACTGGTCTGATTTGAAAAATTCTTTCAGTCTTAGGCTATAGGATCGCGACGAGCACGCTTCTGCGGACGACGTCGCGGGCACAGCTAGTACATATATAAAATAAAAACATGTTTTAGATCATTTCTTCCTGTATGGAACCTTAAAAACGTCAACAGTATATAAAAAAAGAACAGAAGTCAATTCAACCCTTCAATTGATTCCGTCATACAAAAAGCTGTCGTCGTTTGGGACAAAAGTCTTCAAATACAAAAGAAGGATTATTTTTAATCCTTTAATTGTTTAAAGCCACAGAGAGTAAAGTGTGGCGAAACGGTAGACCGTAGAATGGTCAATATTATTACTTTAACCAACGTCAAAAGTGTAGTATGTATCACGTTTAAGAGACAAATGTAAGCTGATTTTGATTTATTTTCTTTGTCTATCTATACTAATATTATAAAGAGGTAAAGTTTGTGACGTTGTAGTGGGTAATCTCTGGATCTACTAAACCGATTTTAAAAATTATTTTACTGTTGGAAAGCTACGTTAACACGGAGTGTCATAGGCTATATAACTATATAAGCGGGTGAAACCGCGCCGGACCGCTAGTACTAATATGTAAAGCGTTCCGCAAACTTTTTGTGTTCAAGGTACATCTAGGAAAATGAAAATTTTTGGAGGTATACACCACTTTTTTTTTTTTTAAGCAATATTAATCAACATTTATTTATTAATCATCGAAACAGTATTTATTTAAATCAACTAACCTAAAGTTTAAATTGCAGAATAACCTTATTTTTCCGAGAGCTAGCTTAAAGCCTGAGTCAGTACTGAAAATTTATGACATTACGTCACTCGCGACGGTCCACTTAATGGAAAATGGGTAACGTTGCCTAAGAACATTTGTAACACCAGGGACGTCGGTAACTCGTTGCCCACCTACATTCAAAGTTAAACAGATTATCACCACGGCACGGCAAGGGTTGACCACAGTATAGAAAAATATATATATATTCAGTGCACAATACAAACGGAGTTTACTTTGGTTAAATGATTTATTAATATTCTTTGAGAATTTTTGTAAATTTTTTGTCAAGTTGTCGATATTTTTGGTAATTGTTTCCTGCGGATTGTTGAATTGTTTACGAATTGTAAACACTGTTTTAGGGTTTCGTAGAAAAATGGAAAAATTGGTTAAACACGTGAAGTCCACGCTTGATTATGGATTCTGTAGTGATGACAAATCTCATCAGATTTTGTCATTTTATTAATTAAAAATTATTCAACGCTGGCACCGTCGGTTGCTGATGCCGTGAGCCTTCAGGTGTTATGAGGGCTGGTTCCTACCTTGGAGAACGGATCAGTACAGCGATGCAGCGAGGTACCGTAGCCAGCCATCGGGATAACTTGCCCATTGACTTCGAGAACCTAGGCTCAGTATTCTGTAGTCTTAAAGGATTATAGGCCGCATTTTTTTTTTATTGCAGGAGATCAGCAGACAGGCAGATGGCCCACTTGATAGAAAGCGGTTACCATCGCCTCTGGCCATTTGCAACACCAAAGATGCAACAAATGCGCTACTGCTCTCTTAAGGGAAACTGGAACCTGGTCACTAATGCCGGAACACAACTCAAGGTTGTTATGGCGACATACTTTAGACTAGGGGTGGTAGCCATCCAGTCGGGCAAATGCCCTACCACCTGTCTGTGGGTTATTAAGTCGCCTCTTACGACAGGCCGCCCGGCCGCAGGAAATTGTATTCTTTCTCCGTTCCTGCACGGATATAATATTGTATTGTCTAGAAAATATTGTAAATATGGTTTGTTTTTGTATCAGGTAGACAAGATACGAAAAAAGGCTAAACTAGCAATCTTGCTGCTAATCTGAAACACTACTTATTTTACCCTACTTTCCGAGGGTAGGTGTTATAAAAGTAACACAGTATAAAAAGATCTCTTAAAATTTAATTTGAATTTAATTAATTTAATAACCTAATTGTTAATTAAAGTATATGCATAATCATAGTGAATAGTTTACCCACCTGCCAAAGTGTTTTCCAAGTGCAACACAAAGACTTTGTTGAAAATTTGAACTTATCTAAATTACACTAATTTATTTCACAATGGAAGCTATACAAGAGGCAATGTCTCAACTTGGGACTGTTTTTAAAGAACGCATGGACAATTTTGAAGGAGAACTTCAGAAAGGAGCAAGTTCATCAACCACACTGTCATCATTGTCAGCTGATTTTGCTGCTTTTAAAATGTTAACCCTCAACAGTTTGAAGGTATTACAACAGCAAATCGATTTGCTTCAACAATCCACTGACCATATTGAAATGCATAGCAGAAGAAAAATTCTATTGTTTCATGGAGTAGTTGAAAATAAAGAGGAAAATGTGGCTGCAGTAGTTTCAAAGCTTGTACTCACTAAGCTTAAGTTAGATGGATTCAATACAGAGGATATCCGCCATTGTCATAGGTTAGGCAAGACATCATTATCGTCTGGTAAACCCAGACCCATCCTTTTCAAATTGTGTGATCTTAGTCTTCGGAACAAAGTCTGGATGGCTAAAACCAAACTCAAAGGTTCTGGAATCACGTTGTCTGAATTCTTGACGAAAAATAGGCATAATATTTTCATAAAGGCGAGACAACGTTTTGGAATATCGAAGAGTTGGACGCAAAATGGTATAATCTATGTATTAGGCTCCGATAATACTCGTCACCGCATTAACCAGCTCGCTGATTTAGATAAAATAGTTCTGCCAACCAAGGATGAACAACAGGCAATTAAAGAAGTCCCTGCGGCCTCAAAACAACGTAGAGCTGCGACAACGTTTAAAAAGTAGTTATTATTTCCCACTTGTTTTTGTTTGTATTTTAAACATTAAGTTTTTCCTTTTTTTCTTGGCACTACAAATCTTGCATCCACGAAAAGGCTATATTGCTTAGAAAGCTGTACAGCACTTGTAATAACTTTGGTTCTTTACTAGTTTCGCACTAACTGTGTTTCAAATTGTAATATTAAATAAAATATTTCAGTTATTGTGTAGGTTATGTTATTGTTAATCACTTTTTTTTTTCCATCTTTTGTGCGTTCAGAAATCTGATCCAATTTGTAGTGCCGCGTTCCAATACCTTCTATGTTGTTATTTTACCCATTACTTGTAATCATTTTCATTGTGTTGTATATAAATTAAGTTAAATTAATTTCTTTATTATGTAATTGGCAGGTGCATTATTAAGACTTATTTTATTCATAATTATATATTTTTGTATAATATTTGTTTATTTATATATTTCTTGTAAGTAAAGCATATTTATTTGTATATTTATATAATAGAATGGCTGGTTTTTCAAGTGATAGTGATGTTGAGTCTGAGTATTTATCTTGTTCCTCTGATAGTAGTTACAACGACAATAACCCATCGTTACAGGAATTTCTTAAGGCGCGTTTTTCAAATGCTTCCCTGAATTTCAATGCTGTTCACATAAATGCGCAGAGTATTCCGGCTCATTTTACAGATATGTTGGCGTCGTTTAATCAATGTAATATCCATGCTATATTAGTATCTGAGTCGTGGTTAAAACCATGTCTCCCTTCAACACTCTATAACTTACCTGGATACCACCTTATCAGAAATGATCGTACAGGTTGTGGCGGTGGGGGAGTTGCTATTTATCTCCGGACACATCTTCCTTATTCAATTGTAAGCATGTCACCGCAACCCCCTTCTTCTGATATTGGTGAGCACTTATTTATTGAGGTGGAGCTTTATTCTGTAAAGGTCTTGGTAGGTGTGTTTTATAGCCCTTCTCTTAAAGTTAATTATTTCACGTCCTTCGAAAAACTTTTAGAAGACTTAATCCCAAATTATAATCATTCCATTATTATGGGTGACTTTAACACCTGTCTTCTAAAACAGGATCATCGTAGTATGTCCCTCGAATCTTTAGTTACGGCTTCTGGCCTGACCATACTTCCACTGAAAGCAACACATTATTTCCCCAATTCTACACCGTCTCTCTTAGACTTGATAATTGTTTCTTCACCCTCTTATGTTATTTCTCATGGTCAGTGCTCGGCGGACGCTTTTTCTTATCACGACTTGATTTTTCTTTCTTATAACATTCGTCCACCAAAAGCCAAAACTAAAGTTATCCTGCAGCGTAATTTTGGTGGTATAAACTTGGCCGCCCTAGTCAAGGACGCCCAAGAATCGGATTGGTCTGGGGTCTTCAAGGCAGCTACTGTAGATGAAAAGGTGTATGTATTTAATACAGCCTTATTGAGGTTGTATGATTTGCATGCACCTATGCGACGTGTTAGAATAAAGCATCTTCCTGCACCGTGGCTTACAGACGATATCAAGAAGCTCATACATAAGAAATCTATGGCCAAAACCAAATACAAGCTCAAACCCAGTGATGAAAACAAACAAGCTTTCATAAGAGCTCGTAATCGCTGCAATAGAGTGTGTAGGGATGCACAGCGCCGGTATATTCATGAATCAGTTGAGAAAGATAACCCATCAAAAGTATGGAAATTTTTGAAATCACTTGGAGTTGGAAAGTCAGTGCAAAATCCTGTTCCAAATAACTTCGACATTGATAGTCTTAATCAACACTTCACATCTACAAAGTATTTTGACAAAATTACTAAGTCAAACACATTGAAAGATCTTTCTTCTATTCCAACTCCTTTACATCCAAATTTTATTCTTAGTCCTTTATCTGAATGTGATGTTAAGATTGCTATTAAATCTATATCTTCAAATGCAGTCGGCAGTGATGGTATTAGTCGCGGCATGATCGTGCCCATTCTTGATGTCATAAACCCTATTATAACCCACATCCTTAATTCGTCCATTGCTTCTTGTATCTTTCCAGTTGCTTGGAAAGAAGCACATGTTATTCCTCTCCCCAAAAAGCCAAATCCTTCGTCTTTTTCTGAATTCCGTCCAATTTCCATTCTTCCTTTTCTTTCCAAAGTATTAGAACGCTTAGTCCACAAGCAATTTAGCACTTTCCTTTCTCAAAATTCATTAATGAATCCTTTCCAATCCGGGTTTCGTCCAGGCCACAGTACAGTCACAGCACTGGTCAAGATTACGGATGACATCCGGCATGGGATGGAGAATGGCCTGTTGACTATACTATCACTGTTAGACTTTAGCAGTGCCTTCAATAATGTTGATTACGACTTATTGCTTGGTATTCTTCGCACTCTTAACATATCTCCATCAGTAATCGACTGGTTTCACAGTTACCTGCATGGGCGCCGGCAGAGAATTCGTATTGATGAGACATACTCATCCTGGTGTGGTTTAACTGCCGGTGTTCCTCAGGGCGGCGTTTTATCTCCCCTTTTATTTGCTGTTTTTATAAACTCTATCTCCGACAAATTGACTTCTTCCTACCACCTATATGCAGACGATCTACAAATTTACACACAAAGTGAAACTGATGCACTAAACATTGCAATTAACAAAATCAACTCTGACCTGGATCACATACTGAGATGGAGCAAAAAGTTTGGCCTTGCCGTAAATCCTCAGAAAACTCAATTGATAATCGTCGGTAGCCCTAGGATGAATGCTAAAGTTAACTGGTCCTCCTTACCACAGGTTCTTTTTGACGGCACACATATACCTGTTAGCGACACTGTCAAAAATCTCGGCATAATCATCGATAGGGATCTGTCTTGGCGGCCTCACATCACCGATTTAAGTCGCAGAGTCTTCTTATCTTCTAGATCCCTCAGAAGATTAAGAAACTTCTTGCCCACTGCTACCAAGATTACGCTTGCTGAGTCTCTCTTACTTCCCATACTTGATTACGCTGACGCCTGCTATCTAGATTTAACCTTAGAACAGCTGAATAAGCTTGAGCGACTTCAGAATTTTTGTATCAGGTTCATATTTGGATTGCGAAAATATGACCATGTTTCCGAATATCGTAAAAGACTCAAGTGGCTTCCTATTCATTTTCGCCGGAATACTCACATTCTCACTCTCCTGTATAATATATTATTTACTCCTAATAGTCCCCAGTACCTTAAGGAACGTTTTAAATTCCTTCGCCTATCCACTGCCCACAATTTGCGCTCTGATACGTATCGAAAACTTATGACACCTGCACACACTTCATCCTATTATGATAACTCTTTTACAGTGCAGGCTGTCAAACTATGGAATATGCTACCTCTTACTGTCAGAGAGGCCAAATCCTTACCAACATTTAGAAATTTACTCAGAAAACACTATTTGTCCATAAATAGCCATGTCTGATTAACACAATATAATTATGCTAATACATTTATTATATAATATATGTATTTTGTAATATATTATTGTATATGTATATATTTGTATATTATATTTATGACTATGTATATATGTATGTATTTGTATATTTATTTGTTAAATTAGTTTGAGTATTTATGTGTCCCTTGCCTTTTTCCTGCACCACCTACATCACCTGATTCAAATTTGTTTTTGATTTAGGTTGCCTGGAAGAGATCGCTTTGAGCGATAAGGCCGCCTATTGTATCGCCTAGAAAATATTGTAAATATGGTCTGTTTTTGTAATTGTATGTTTTGGTGTGCAATAAAGAGTTATCTCCAATTTTAAAATATCGATAGGTATTCTCTGGTTAAGTAAATCGTCTAAATATACGTGGTAAAGCTGTGCTGGAATCGTTATGTTGATTACAGCACTTAGGCTCGATCTGTGTGATACCACGCACACACGGAATATATGCGTTAAACGGTTAGCGTGCGATAACTGAGAATTCCGATGGCACACTTCCCCTCCCCTATTCCGATCCTATATCCGATTCCTCCTGTGTGATCCCTCTATCTTATCTCTCAATCCTCTACTCTTTATCTTGTCCTTGAGGCTGGCAACACGTTGGTTTCGTCATTGGTGTTGCAAATGCCTATAGGCGACGGTAACCACTTTCCATGAGCTGAGCCGTCTAACTGCTTGCCAGCTTTGCAACAGAAAAGATCTGGTAATCGACTTATATCCAAAACCAATGAATTTCTTTTTCTTTCTCAGGTGAATACGTAATCCAGGGTGAACTCCCACGCGAGCTGGTCACCAACGAGGAGTCCCGATTCGATCTACTCGAGGAAGCGCTCCAGCTGGTCGAGTTAAGCGACGAAGCGGACCCCAAGGATGAACCTGTGGAGGTAAGAACCTTAACTGACTTACCTTGGTCTGCAACCACATCGGTTCTGAACGGTTCTGACGAACTTGAGTATGACCGACAAACTGGCAGCCTACCAGATTCAAAGAGTTACCGTTCTCTATGGATATTTACATTACCATAGATTTTATCAACGTGTTGTCGGCCTCGAAAGAAAGAAAATAATTTTTAACCGACTTCCCAAAAGGAGGAGGTTGTCAATTGGACCATATGTTTTTCTAATGTTTTTATGCGATTTCTTCGTGAATTGTGCACCGATTTTCAATTCTTTTACATCGATACAAAAATGACCTTACAGACTAAAACTATATCTAATTATGTACAAAGGGCGGTCTTATCGCTAAAAAGCGATCTCTTCCAGGCAACCCCAGGAATTAATTGAGATGATAATGGCGATGGTGGTATACGTAACATATAGTACGAACTACTTACTTACTTACATACATACATACATACATAACTTCACGCCAGTTCCCTTGCAGGGTAGGCACGAACAACAGAGCGCCATTTAGGCTTATTCTTACACACCTCACTTGCTTCTTTGACATTCATAACTCTTGTCATGCACGCTCGTCTGTTCTTAAGGCTCCTGACATCACCTTCTGCTAGTACACGATCAATTTGATCATGGAAGGTGTGTCGTGGCCTTCCACGACTTCTGCATCCATCCACTTTTGCATTGTATATCTGTTTAGTCATTCTTTCCACATGCCCGAACCACCGGAGCATTTCACTCCTTACCTTCACCCCGACACTCTCTTTCAGACCAACTCTCTCTCTTACTTCGGTATTACGAACGCGGTCCGCGAGCGTCACTCCGCAGATTTTGCGCAGTGCTCGCATCTCGACCGCGTTTACTCTACTCTCATGCTCTCTCTTCCATACCCAACTTTCGCTTCCATACGTGAGCGTAGGTACCAGCTACTTACTTTTTAATAATAAATACATAAATGATAATAATATATATATATATATATATATATATATATATATATATATATATATATATATATATATATATATATATATATATATATATATCTATATGCAGAAATGTTATATATTAAATATATACTTAATATACATACCATACAAATACATATCTACAAAATATACAAATGTTTATAGATGCATATATACATTTATATATCATAATACTTTTGGTCATAATTTTAAATGTCGGTAGCGATTTTGCTTGTCTGATAGCAACAGGCAGCGCGTTCCAAAGCTGTATAGCCTTGACGGTTACAGAATACGGTAAAAAAAGAGTATACTCTTGAAGCGCTCCCAGTATCACCAAGTCAGGATCTGATGAATGGATCTCAGGGAAATCAAGAGCCACCCTTGTTGATGAGCGCCGAGCGCTAGACTTCAAACTAAAAAGCAAAAGATAAATATTTTCGACAACATCTTGTTATCAGAATTGGTACGCTTATGAAACGGTTATGTCCGTTTGTCTGCCCATGTGTGTTATAAATTTTTCTCCAAAAGTGCTGGATGTACGTAGATAAGATATTGTTACGAGTCGCGAGACTCGAATTGGAATGCCGTTAGAATCACTATAGAGTTTATTAGAACTATACAAATTCGTATAACACAGGTACAAATATAACCGAACACAACAAGTCCGAACGTAATGCAGAAGGTCGTAATTCAATAACACGCGCAAAGTCCGTCACTTATTAGGTTCCCGATTGTAGTACACACGTCTTGGTTCGGTCGTGGTTATCGCTCGACTGCCTCGACCCTCCATCGGGCCATTGCTTTATACTGCACAGGCTGCGTGGACTGAGTTTCAGGTATGCAGGTTTGTTTTTGTCGGCGTCTAGTTTGAAACAATATATTAGGAAAAATTATTCTGTATACAATTATAAGTAGTGAATCATATTTGCAAAATAAAAAAATATTCCATGAATAGAATAGAATAATCATTTATTGCTATAAATGTATGTGTACAAAGGTGTTTTTTGTGGTAATTGTCTCAATACATTTTGCCTTATTAGGCGTGCAATTTTCACATCTTATAATTAAATCTAAATTGAAACTAATAACATAACAATCATTATTGAAATAATTACTATAATAATTAAATAAATTAGATAATATTAAATGTCAAGCTTTGACTAACTGGTTTTTTACTGATTCTGAACCTTAGGCCTTTAATTGAAAGACGGAGTCTCAGACTCTCAAAGTGAAGGCGGCTAAACGTAGAAGAGAACGTAGTATTTAATCGAATTAATACGAAAGAAAAGAGAGGTAAGGGCGAGAAAGGTGCAATGGTTTCCAGTGCATACATTACTTACTATTAATACATTACTAATATTACCTGTCGTTGGAATATGATGATACTTCAACGTACAGACTAAAAGTGTATCTAATTATGCAAAAAAAGCGATCTCTTCCAGACTGTATACATACATACACACGTTTTCGCACACAAGGTTTAAAAAAAAAATGTACCCGTGGCCTTCGTCTATACTCGTTATTTCATCTGAGCACTCTCTACACACAAATTCCACCTGTCATAATAGAAAAGTTTTATATATATAATATACGTACATATACAACTTAGTCGGTACTTTCTACTGAAGATAGGAACTATTAATTCCTGTTAATGTCCAACCTGCTACTCAACATTTGAACCCCCAACCAGACAGGTGTAAAAAAACCTAAATATTTTGGGAAAAATGTTGTAGGACTGGTGATAAATGATTTCATGTCACCAAGATCATTGTACCACACACGTTGTTTGACGTTTCTAATGCGGTTTAAGTTAAAAGCGTTCAAGTTTTATATTTTAAGGTCAATACTTCTAGAATATTCTCGATGATTTGTATGTCTCTACAGAACACGGGCCATAAAAATGGCCCGGACTTTTGGACGGCTTGTGTGGGGCTATGGGAAGGCCAACACGTAGGTCCCTTGAAAAATTTAATGTAAATGTGGCGTGACACTGACCGGCGATTATCCCTGTCTACATCATAAAAAAATGCACCCAAGGACAAGCCCCGGTTAGTGTAGGACTACTGTAGGGAATAAAATCAAAAGTTATCGGGCTATCGGGATGAACTGCTGGTGGAACTAGAAATCTAGGACTATGGGAACTTTGGCGTCTGCCCGTTGCAATGTTCGGGGAATATGGATAAAATGGGCAGACCGTGACTCGCCACTCAATGCATGGGGCCGTAAAAATGCTGTACAAGATTGGCAAGGGGCAACATGGATGTGAGTAATTAAGGGGTGTTAAGAGGTGGGCTGCAGATTCACTGAAGATACGTTATACCATTTATCATTTCCGGTCTGAGATTTTGTTTTGTTTTTTTTTTTTTTTTATTGCATGAGATCAGCAAACAGGCAGACGGCCCACTTGATGGAAAGCGGTTACCATCGCCTATGGACATTTGCAACACCAATGTTGCTACAAACGCGCTGCTGCTCTCTTAAGGGAGACTGGAACCTGGTCACTAATGCCGGAACACAACTCAAGGTTGTTATGGCGACATACTTTAGACCAGGGGTGGTAGCCATCCAGTCGGGCAAATGCCCTACCACCTGGCTGTGGGTTGTTTTGTCGCCTCTTACGACAGGCCGCCCAGCCGCAGGAAATTGTATTCTGAGATGTCGCTACTTACATAAAGCTTTGCCACTAAGCCTATTAAAGTCGCTATAATGTGCAGAAGAAATGATATATGACTCCCGCCAGATGCTGACAGAAGGAGTAGATTCAAGAAATGCTGGCATGACCTCGTGAAGGAAGATATTATGGGTGTTAATAATCTTTGACAGGAATAGTTGCCTAAGAGCGCGAACAATGGAGAAATAAAAGCAGGAGTACGGAATTCAGGCTCCGAAGTGGAAGTTTCGAATGTAACTGGAATTTGACATTAGAATGATGATAATGACGATTATTAAACCGCTAGAATTATGTACATCTTATTAAACCGTCAGAATCGTGTAAAAGACGTTATTGAACCGATGTTATTTTAAAAATAATTTATTCATCTATGCTCTAGAAGCTTGTAAATGCCATTATTATATATTTCACATCTACTACACGATATTATAATTTTATTTTACATACAACTCTATGATAGAATGTACTGTGATTTTACAGTTATATAACATATATACAAAACTACATTTTTGCAAATGAATTTATTGAATTTAATTGCGTTATACCGCTAAACACGCGTCTAAAAAACACACGTTATACATGTTATTAAACCGCTAGAGTTTTGTAAATTGCACCATAGAACCGTTTTGACGTCGGAAACTAAGCAGCGAAGCCCAAACAGTTTATCAATCATGATCTCAACAATGTTTTAAACGTTATAATGACAAATTGACTCCTAATTTTTGTGATCTATTGACACTATCAACTTCTATTCGGCTGATATGTTTGTTTAAAAAAATTCAAGGTTATTCAAGGTCAAGCCGTAGGACGAAATAATAGATGTTTGCTTCCCAAATCGTAAAAACTTTAGCATCCCCACTCTAAATTTTGAACTATGGATTGGAATTTTCTAAGAAACATAGAGGTGGTATAATTTCAAAAATACTTTCGAGGAAGATTGGAGGAATAGCGACGTACTACATTTACACATTACTTACATGTATAATATGTTTATCATTTCGTAACCAAATGACGAAAACAGAGGACATTTGTCATCTGTACTGAACACTTCATTGTGCGTAGACCCTCACGCACTTGGTCGACTATTTTAGGGTTATGTAAAAAAGTCAAGTCAGGCGGGTATAAATCTGTGCAGGAACGGAGAAAACTTACTATATACCGGACAAAACAACCCATAGGTGGTAGGGCGTTTGTAATCTGGATAAACACCACGCCTGGTCTAGAACATGCCGCAATAACAACCTTGAGTTGTGTTCCGGCATTAGTGGCTAGGATCTAGCACCCACTTCGAGGCTGGCATTGGAAGCACTTTTAGTGTTGCAAATGTCAATAGGCGATGATAACCACTTCGTAGCTACTGGAACATCAGTCTGCTGTATTCCAAGAAAATGAAAAGTTGAATGACTAAAACAGGGGGCAATCGTCACAAGGAGGTTTTTTATTGCAGTGTAGCAGCGAGAGGTAGAGGGTAAATGATACTTCAGATGGCAGAGAGTAGTATTCACTGTCGAGTGCTGATGTGAACTGAAGTGTACTCATTTATTTTGGAAACGGTAACCTTAAGTACAAATATTAACAAGTCGTGACGCTAATACAATATATAGCACAATGTGTGAGCGGGATGGATGATGTGCGAGCGAGATAAACTAACTATTAATATTTTAATTATTTTTTCCTCCCGGTCGCAGGAAATCGTATTGTTTCTCCGTTCCTGCACGAATAAAAGCGATTCTTAGAAAGAAAAATCATGTTACGTAGACCGATAAGCACTTGGCCGTTTTCATAAGATACAAAAGTGACATTGCAAAGTGCAATATAGACTCACCTCCAATCACACGTCAAGAACTTGATAGGCTTTTAAATAGCCAACATGGATGCAAACCACCAGATCACGGAGATTAAAATCCTTTCATACGACCACTTTGAAAGGACCCATACCACGCCTCGGCGCATTCAACTGTCTATCTGCTTGTCTACCTGCCTTAGTTTTTTATATTTTTTTTATAAATTAATTTGTATATTTTATAAGAAAAATGTAAAAAAATTGGAATAAAAATATATATGTGAATAATAATAATAACGAACCACTTTGGGGCCGATCCCAGACATCCAGACCATAGTAAATAACAGAAAGTTTCTGAAATTTACCATGTTAGGAATCGAACCCGGAGCCTCTGCGTACCAGCAAGTTCGGTCTGCTAAGACTTAGCCCGCTCAACCACAGAAGCTGTCGAAGAAAGAATTATCAGATATTTGCAGAGGCCTTACTACTAGTGCGCAAAAGGTTTGCCGGTAGCGTCATGATGTCACGCGTCGATGATCAGTAGGGTTGACAAAAAAGCTTACTTAAATAGTTGTTGCAATAAATAGATAGATAACACTTTATTGCTCACCAGAATAAACAAATACAAAAACAAAATGCATAATGGGGATTGTTCAAAAAAAATTACCCTCTGATTTTATATTTTTATTATGTAAAATAGGGTATTTTAAGATACTAATTTGAATATTTTTGTGTTTTAAGAGTTAATTTTTTTTTCATTCGATTTTTAAACAAATTATCCGATGACGTCATTGAGGACAACTTTACATTAATTCCTTTGCCTATAAAAAGAAAATAATCATATTAATCTGTGCTACTATTTAAATGTTAGTGTCATTATTCATTATGACACATCGTAATTATTTTAGTGTGGCCAGCTTAGCAATTTTATCGGTAAATTTATTTTATATATTTTGGTGTTCAACATTTATTATTTTCTAAAGTTACCGTTAAGTTATTTAAAGTGACCTTTAGTGAAAAATCAATATAATATAACTTAAACTGAATAATGTACAGTTAGACTGAATACCATTAATTGATAATCAGGCATAAATTACCTATTAGACACCATTGCGATGTCATTACTTTTCTTAATTTGTAATAAAGTATTCTTTCGGCGATTACAACAGATAAAGCTCATTCGACCACTAAAATACTTTGATTTGGTATCACATTTGGGTTATCATTTTTAATGTCTGATACCTAGACATAGTCTCATTATCCAATGATGTTGTCAATCCAGTTAAAATAAAAAGGTTGTATTGTCAGTTTCAATTGAGGCGGGGGGGGGGGGAGTATTATTAGTCAGACCTTTAAAAAAATATCAGTCGTTAGGACTGCACTTCAGAGATAAAAACTTGGTATCTGAGCGTGACGGTCGTGCGAATTCAGTGCATTTTCCTCATCCTAGAAGTATCTACCGAAGTTTTCAATTTAAAAATTATGGCGATGTTCGATAAGGTCTTTTTTAAGTCAATATGTTGGGAGGTACTTTCCTACACACACGTGTGTACCTACAAGAATTACAAATTTTAGTAATTTCACTTTTAGCAACCTGGCAACATTGGGTATTTAGGCTTTAGATCGGCGGTTAATGCAGCATTTCTAAATTCTAATATTATTCATTACAATTAATTTCGTCCTTAGAAAAATCTTCTAAAGTCATCCGACAAAAAAGTGAACTGTTTTATTAATGAAAATGTATTAAATGTTTTCTCTTTCTAAACATGGCCGGATCTTCAAATAGGAGTGTTAATTTTGTAAAGGCTGATACGCTAAACCTACCTAACATGTAATGTTATTAGAATACATAGCTATACTCGTAGTACATATTGGAGAAATAAGAGGAGCTAAAATCCTGATGTAAGTAGTTTTGTGAAGGTTTCTAAATTCAACATGTTCGTGCACAGATCTTCCTTCCTTCTCTCCTTTTATAACCTGTGTAGTATATTACTATTCCTGTCTGTAAATTTCATCCATATAAGAAATCAGTAATGTTAATTATTAGTTAATATATGATTGATGTAAGTATACTTTGTGTTGAAATCAAAATTCATCTAAAATGTGCACCTATTTATAGAAAAATAGCTATGTGTCTCACTCATTCATTAGAAACTAATTAAAATAATAATAATTACTTATTTGGTAATTTGATACAATCAATAAATCAGCAACCTATATTACTTTCTTAATAATCTATAATACAAGTAAAGTATCTCATATAAATACATACAAATAAAGTAACAGACATTGCACCACTGCCCTGGCGGTTAGATAGTGTGTTTGATTGCTAATGTATGTTATGGATCTGATCTTATACAACAAATTACCGGAAAATATGAAACTCTCCAGTAGTTTTAAATATATTCACTTGCCGGCTTAAAAGTGGCTAATTAAGCACATCTATAGCTTGAAGGATTTCATGGAATATGAAGATTTGTGACAAATACCTTAATGATTGTAAATCTCTTAATAATATGATTTTGATGTGTAACATAGTTACTAATATGAAAATTTATGAGTTAAATAAGGACTATGCGAGTAATTAAATAGACACTTTATATCTTTTTTTTTCAGGTTCAGAAAAAATTAGCAACAACTTTTCTGCATAAGCAAGGGTTATGCTTGATCATAGAATTTTATGACTTATCCACTGCAGTTTACATGAAAACTTTATGTATAGAAAAAACCAAATGCTAGCCTGCAGAAAAAAGAAAAAGATAAAACTGAACATTTCTGAAAAGATTATATAATATGTCCTAAATTAATAAGTGTTTAAGTAAATAAACAAGTTTAACTGCTAAAAGTTATTTATTATTTCATCTTGCAAAATAATAAGTCAAAAGATATATTTTATTAATCAATTCATATAAATATATGCCACATACAAATTTATAACTCACAATAGTTTGCTTTCAGTATAGAAACCATCTTATTCTTATAACTCGTAATGTGAACTCTTAAGACATCAGTTAAAGTAAAGCTAAAATATTTTTGGAGGAATGTTAAATATTCATATATTGTTTACATGAATTATAACTAATAACATCTATATTTATGTATATATAAAAATAAGTTATTTAAAATAGCCATCCTTGTTTTCAATTAATTAAGCTTTAAAGATATAGGCCATTCTTCTATGGTGGTACTAATCTTTTCAGTCAGTTTCCATTTATTGATTTGGGCTCGCTTGAGATAAATTCAGGTTCTGGTAAACTTTTTGTATGCCATTAGCTTCAATGCAGTTCATAAAGAATACTCCAAAGAATTCAAGTCAGAACTCGACGAAGGCCAACCTATGCTCTGAACAAAGTCTGACAAATTGGCTTGCAACCAATGTTGGATTGAATTAGCTTCATGGGAGGGTACAGAGCCCTGTTGGAAAATGCAATGCTATCCAGCGAATAAAGTATCACTTAATGCTTAAATCATTGTTTCCAATATGTGATTTTGGACGTCCTTCTAACTTCTGGCGCAAGGTGTATTGTTTTGCCAGTTAAATTTTCGTCCACCGTAATGATCTTCTCATCAGTAAACAGGTTATTTTTTGGATCGTATCTCTTGAAAAGGTTTCGACATCGTTCCAATCGCCATTTACGAAGACGCTCGTTTATATAATGCACTTTTCTTTGACTTTTAGTTAGAGACCATATGTAAGTATTCTCTTTACAGATATTTAAGAAATATTGGTCTGAAGAGATAATATATACATAATTTAATTCTGGAGTACGTCGAATAAAATGTTTGTTTATGTTGATGTTGTATGACATAAAAAGGAAAATGTCGGTCCTTTTGTATTTTGAAACTAAATGGCTACGGTATTCATATGCATTTCACCAGACGTAAATGACGTCATAGGATTTAGTAAGGTCAAATAAAGGTCAAACGCATTTCTTTCAAAATACAAGGGGATTGTTCGTTTTTTGGAATTTTAACTAGACAGAAATGATTAGGAACACTGTTCCTCGAAATGGTTTTTCAAACAGCTAAATTGAAAAAAAGTGAACAATCCCCATTACAATACTTCTTGGCAAAACAACAGGCGGCCTTATCGCTAAAAGCGATCTCTTCCAGGCAACCTAGCTTAAAAGAAATTCTTAACTAATCTGGCGATGTAGGTGGAGCAGAAAAAAGATAGGACTGTACAATTTAAATGTACATACACTAATTTATAAATTTAATACATATATAAATATCATAGTAATATATATACGTATATACAAAATAATCTAAATAAATACATTTGTTAACATTGTATGTGACAAGCATTTTATATATTACAATAGATAAATAAGTAAATGTTTAATATATTAGACATATTTATTTAAAGATAAATAGTACTTTCTAAGTGACTTCCGAAATGTAGGTAATGTTTTGGCCTCTCTGACAGCAAGAGGCATCACATTCCAGAGTTTGACAGCCTGCACTGTAAAAGAGTTATCATAACAGGATGTAGTGTGTGCAGGAGTCTACGATATGTATCTGAGCGCAAATTGTGAGAAGTGGAGAGGCGAAGGAATTCAAAATGTTCCTTAAGGTAAGGAGGACTGTTAGGATTAAATAGAATATTATAAAGGAGAGTTAGAATGTGAGTATTCCGGCGAAAACGAATAGGAAGCCACTTGAGCTTCATACGAAATTCAGAAACATGTCATATTTTCGCAAATCAAATATGAACCTGATCAGAAATTCTCAAGTCGCTCAAGTTTATTTAGCTGTTCTGAGGTTATGTCTAGATAGCAGGTGTCAGCATAATCAAATATAGGAAGAAGGAGGGACTCTGCAAGCATGATAATATAGACCATACAACTATAAATAAATGAAACATACAATGAAAAATGCACTTGAATGTATAAAAAAACAAGCCAAAAAGTTCTAAAACGACAACGAACGACGAAAAACGTTTAAGAGTAAGCCCTTTGACACGGATGTTAGATTTTCTAGAATGGAGGGTACAGGCAAGGAGTACCATATGTGTTGAAACATTTTCCGTCAAAACCGAAATAATAAGGGTGGCCAGGCTGGGATACATTTTAAGGAAGCGCCAAAAGTAATTGGAATTAGATAGAAAAATAAAAAAGTCTATTATCTAAAATCACTTCACACGTTTTCTCACAGCATGATATTCACTAAATTATTTTTATCCATGCAAGAACGGAGAAAGAATACAATTTCCTGCGGCCAGTCTAAAGTATGTCGCCATAACAACCTTGAGTTGTGTTCCGGCATTAGTAACCAGGTTCCAGTCTCCCTTGAGAGAGCAGCAGCGCATTTGTAGCACCTTTGGTGTTGCAAATGTTCATAGGCGATGGTAACCGCTTTCGATCAAGTGGGCCGTCTGTCTGTCTGCTGAACTCCTGCAATAAAAAATTTATTAAAAAAAGGCCAAGTAAATTGTTGTGATTTTATATTTGGCATTTTATTCATTTTATGGCACTTCAACAATTTTTAATTCACATCGTAGTTTTTCGTACATTTGCGTATTGTGGTAGGTATTTGAACCTCTATTTGCAGCGCACATCTGGACACTTTCAACTTCTCCTCCATGTAAGATGGTACTCCTTGCATCTACCCTCCATATTTTTTAGGAATCGTAAAAGGTCATACCTTTCCCTTTCATCCGTGAAAAAGTACTCTTCCCGAGGGGTAGGCGGGTACAGCGGAAAAGATGGCGCTTGGATCGCGTTTTATTGGCGCCACCGTTGCCATTCGCTAGATGACGTTACGGGTATTTTGAATTAGTATCATAAAGTGCGGTCATCCTTAGGAATCCTCCACTTTGTCCGTAACATTACAATCATTTCAGTCAATAACAAACAAGAGTCTAAAAATTTTATTGAAATCTTTTTTTTTTGTTCTGTAGCCAATTAATACAAAAAAAAAAAAAAAATTAAGTCTTAATCACAAAATATTTATTAATGTTTCACTTTAATATAATAAAACTAGGATATGCCCGCGACTTCGTCCACGCTTGACTTGAAATTCTCGGGGCACAAAGTACCGCAGCATTTAAGTAAAGAATGTAAGCTATCGTTTTATTGGAAACTGTGTCGGAATAAGCTAATTTTTATGCATCCGAACAACTTCAAACCGCTGCCAGGAAATATCCCGCAGGATTTCCGGGATAAAAAATGTCACACATTTTATTACATTAAATTTAAATTGACAGTTTTTGTAGTGACAGTAAACCTTTGGTTGAGCTGCTAGAGGCGCGTTTTTCCAACTGTACTTCTCATTTTAATGTTGTTCATATAAATGCGCAGAGTATTCCAGCTCACTTTACAGATATGTTGGCGTCGTTTAAACAAAATAACATCCACGCAATACTAGTCTCAGAGTCCTGGCTGAAACCTTGTCTCCCATCGACATCTTACACCTTGCCTGGATATCAACTTATAAGAAATGACCGTATAGGCAGTGGTGGTGGAGGCATTGCCATTTACCTTCGGTCACATATCCCCTTTTCCATTATCAGCTTGTCTCCACAACCACCCGCATCGGATGCTGGTGAACACTTATTTATCGAGGTGGAACTTTCGTTGAATAAAATATTGCTAGGAGTATTTTACAGCCCGTCTCTTAGAGTTAATTACTTCTCATCGTTAGAAAAACTTTTAGAAAATGTTATCCCTTCTTATAATCATTCCATAATAATGGGTGATTTTAATACCTGTCTTCTTAAACGAGATTATCGTAGTACACTCCTTGAGTCCTTAGTTGTTGCTTCTGGTTTGTCCACTCTTCCATTGAAGGCAACTCACTGTTTTCCCAATTCTACTCCGTCTCTTCTAGATTTAATTCTCGTATCTTCACTTTCTCATGTTGTTACACATGGTCAGTTCCAAGCGGATGCTTTCTCTTATCATGACCTGATCTTTCTCTCGTATAACATTCGTCCCCCAAAAGCTAAGCCCAAAATTATCATGCAGCGTAATTTTGGAGGTATAGATTCGGATGCTCTACTCAAGGATTGCCGCGAGTTGGATTGGTCGGGGGTGTACAATGCAGTTACTATCGATGATAAAGTGCATGTATTTAATGCAATGTTGTTAAAGTTATATGATTTACATGCACCCATGCGTCGTATTAAAATTAAGCACCTACCTGCACCGTGGCTTACCGATGACGTCAAGACGCTTATACACAAAAAATCTCTTGCCAAGACCAAATGCAAGCTTAATCCGTGTAGCGAGACCAAACAGGCTTACATAACTATCCGTAATCGCTGTAATAGAGTGTGTAGGGACGCTCAACGCCGGTATATTCATCAATCAGTTGACAAAGATAATCCTTCTAAAATTTGGAAATTTCTGAGATCCTTGGGAGTTGGTAAATTAGAGCAAAATTCTGTTCCAAAAAACTTCAATATTGATAACCTCAATCAACATTTCACGACTGTTATGAATTTTGACAATATTATAAAGTCTAACACATTAAGAAATCTTTCAACAGCTCCAACTCCTTCTCATTCTCCTTTTTTTCTCAGGCCATTATCTGATTGTGATGTTACGAGTGCCATAAAATCCATTACTTCAAACTCTGTCGGCAGTGATGGTATTAGTCGCAATATGATTATCCCTATTCTAGATGTCATCAACCCGATTATCACTCATATCCTAAACTCATCCATGGCTAGTGGTACTTTTCCAGCAGCCTGGAAAGAGGCACAAGTCATTCCTCTCCCTAAAAAGTCTAATCCTACGTCCTTTTCTGAATTCCGACCGATATCCATTCTTCCCTTCCTATCCAAAGTCCTAGAACGTCTAGTCCACAAACAATTAAGTATTTTCCTAAATTACAACTCATTAATGAATCCTTTTCAATCTGGTTTCCGCCCAGGCCATAGTACAACAACAGCTTTAGTGAAAATTACAGATGATATCCGCCAGGGGATGGAGAGTGGTCTACTGACGATACTATCACTGCTAGACTTTAGTAGTGCTTTTAATAATGTTGACCATGACATATTACTTAGCATTCTCCGCACTCTTAACATATCTCCAACAGTAATTGGTTGGTTTCACAGTTACCTGCATGGACGCCGACAGCGAATACGTGTTGATGACAATTACTCATCATGGTCTGGCCTTACTGCTGGTGTTCCACAGGGCGGCGTTTTATCTCCTCTCTTATTTGCGATTTTCATTAATTCAATCTCCGATAAATTAACTTCATCCTATCACCTCTATGCGGACGATTTACAGATATACACTCAAGCTGCTCCAGATGATTTAAGTAGTGCCGTGAGACAAATCAATTTAGACTTAAACCACATACTTCAATGGAGTACAATGTTTGGTCTTGCAGTGAATCCTCGTAAGACCCAAGTGATAGTCATCGGTAGCTCCAGAATACGTGCAAAAGTAGATTTCGCAACTCTACCGAACATTGTTTTTGACGGCACTTGTATCCCACTGAGTGACACTGTAAAAAATTTAGGTGTTGTCATCGATAGTGATCTGTCTTGGAAGTCTCACCTCTCCGAATTAAGTCGGAGAGTTTTTCTGTCTTCTAGATCCCTGAGAAGGCTGAGAAATTTTCTGCCTACTGCCACCAAAATTACGCTTGCACAGTCTCTTTTGCTACCCATTTTAGATTACGCTGACGCCTGCTATCTTGACTTAACCGTAGAACAGCTAAATAAACTTGAGCGACTTCAGAATTTTTGCATTAGGTTCATATTTGGATTGCGAAAATATGACCATGTTTCTGAATTTCGTGAAAAACTCAAGTGGCTCCCTATCCGCTTTCGCCGGAATACTCACATTCTCACATTACTTTATAACATATTATTTATTCCTAGTAGTCCTCCTTACCTTAAGGAACGTTTTCAATTCCTTCGCCTTTCTACTTCCCACAATTTGCGCACTCATACGTATCGTAAACTCACTACACCTGCACACACTTCATCTTTTTATGATAACTCTTTTACAGTGCAGGCTGTCAAACTTTGGAATGCGCTGCCTATTACTGTCAGAGAGGCCAAAACATCACCTACATTTAAGAACGCACTCAGAAAACACTACTTTTCCTTAAATAATTATTCCTAACTCTTATATTATAGACTATTTAGCATATACATATGTATATATAAATATGTATGTATTTAGTTTATAAAGTAATTTAAGTATGTGTATTTAATATGTATATTATGTAGTTTAAGTATGTTTATTTATGATATACCTATTTAATGATCTGCACCACCTACATCGCCAGATTAGGTTAAATTATTCCTTAAGTTAGGTTGCCTGGAAGAGATTGCTTTAAGCGATAAGGCCGCCTATTGTTTCTACCATGACAATATTGTAATTGTGTATTTTTGATATTGTATATTTGGTGAGCAACTCGAGCCGGCTATACCCGAACGAGCGTTACATAGCCGAGCGTGACGGCTCAGTCTCAATTAATACCCACAAAGTAAAGTGCTCAGCGCGCCTAAAAAAGTTTACTTTACCAATTTATTTAAATCCGTATTAAATACCTTCATAATCGTTCAAACTTTTTGAATTTGAAAGATACGCTCAATAATTTTTGAAGTTAGTTTGAAAGGACCTAAGTAAACACTTAATACGGGACAAAATTCCGACACTTTTAAGTTTTTTTTTTACGTAAGGCAATGTGATTTTAGGGAAGTGAAGATGTATTATGTGTTTTATCGATAAATCCCTTGCGATTTAGTTTTAGTAGATTCAGTCGCGGGTGAGACTTTCAAAGATCTCCTTATGTACTCAATGTCACCTTGTCCATTCTTGTAGCACCAATCCAGATCAATATTCTCATCTGAGCTTAGTAACTTTAATGTGCTCAATAAATAATAAAACAAATAAAGAGTGAAAAATATAAATAAATACTACCAAAAGTTACCTATGTATATTCAAATAGATAACATTGAAACATATTCGTGTTTTATATGTTATCCTAAATTTTATTTCTCTTGTTGTGCAAGGTTTGCAACAGCTCCATTAAATCTTCGAAAAATAATTATTAAACATATTTATATACATTAAAAAAAAACCTGAAAGGGTAAAACATTATGAAGTTAAACAATTTTAACTAGACGTGTTGCTGGGGAGTTTTTTGCTACTTCTTCTCCTTAAACAGCGATATTGCGAAGCGGTGTACATAGAATAGGAAGTAAACTTTTAAAGGAAATGTATGACCTACAAAAAATGTTCCCTAATGGAATTTGGTTTGAATAAAAAATCTTGAAATTGAATGGTGTAAGTAAAAAATATCAAAACATTACAATATATTTAGTTAAGTATTTTTTTTTAAGAAAAATATAAATATAAAGATAACCAACCACCCATGGTCTAAACTAGAGTATGCCGCTATAACAACCTTCGGTTGTGTTCCGGCGTTAATGGCCAGGTTCCAGTCTCCCTTTAGAGAGCAGCAGAGCATTTGTAGAACCTTTGGTGTTACGAATGTCCGTAGGCGATGGTAACCGCTTTCCACCAGTAGGCCGTCTACCTGTCTGCTGAACACATGCAATGAAAAAAAAATTGTTATAAGTTTATTTTAATAAAATGTCACAACTATCGATATCGATAAATTACAGTCGCAACACTAATTCTGTACGAACTGGAAAAAATTGAATTCCAAAATCTAGCTACCGTATTCCATTGCACACATACCTACTCTCATACTCTGTTTACTTTCGGTCCCAATTTCATCATTCAAAGTAAACATTGATGACAGGTCGTTGGAAGGATTAAAATTAAAAATAACATAGCAAGTAAAATTACGCTTACCTGTGATTAAATAAAGAAATTTAGACATGTCATAGAAGAATACGTAGTCGGGTCATAAGTTCTGTCACAGACGCGTCGTTCATAATACGACTTTTCTTGTCCCTATTAGTATCGTTGACTATCCCAAGAAAACGACGTCATTTATTGGGATGAAAAGTATCCTAAGTTTTGACCCGGGGTATAAGGTAGGTCTGTTTCGAGATTCATGCAAATCAGTTCAATAGTTTTCACGTGACCTGACAGATGGAAGAAGATTATAGAAAATGCTTTTCCGGAATCCGCAAGTCCGAATAAGCCCCCTGATTTTTTCTTTTTAAATTCAACATACGAACTCGAGTCCTCCACAAATTTATTATGTTATAGATTTTACTATAAACTTAATATAAAAATATTTCAAAATGGTATGGAATTTTTTTATCCGTGCAGGAACGGAGAAAGAATACAATTTCCTGCGGCCGGGCGGCCTGTCGTAAGAGGCGACTTAACAACACACAGCCAGGTGGTAGGGAATTTGCTCGACTGGATGGCTACCACCCCTGGTCTAAAGTATGTCGCCATAACAACCTTGAGTTATGTTCCGGCATTAGTGACCAGGTTCCAGTCTCCCTTAAGAGAGCAGCAGCGCGTTTGTAACAACTTTGCTGTTGCAAATGTCCATAGGCGATGGTAACCGCTTTTCATCGAGTGGGCTGTCTGCCTGTCTGCTGATCTCCTGCAATAAAAAAAAATATATACAACCAAACCTCATTATATTTTGATTTAATATTTTCTTCATTTCGCGTCTAGTACACATAACATAGACTAGGCTCCCATAAAAGAATAATAACCATAAACAAAAATTAAAACTAAATATTTAAATGATCAAGTTGGGCTGAATCTTATACTAATATATAAAGCTGAAGAGTTTGTTTGTTTGAACGCGCTAATCTCAGGAACTACTGCTCTGATTTGAAAAATTCTTTCAGTTTTAAATAGCCCATTTATTGAGGAAGGCTATAGGCTATATATATCATCACGCTAAGACCAATAGGAGCAGAGCACCAATGAAGAATATTTCAAAATTGGGGTGTCTTAAAAACAAATTCCACGCGAACGACGTCGCGGGCACAGCTAGTAATAACTATAACATTGACCCTTGACATCTTTGTCTTCCGTGATCACGGCTACTGAAAAGTGGCCGAAAGGTCCAAATAGAAATGAAATAAAACGCTGCGCCTGAGACTATTAAAACGTAGTTTTAATTATGTTTTGATCTGTTATGTGTAGTGATCAAATAAGTATGTAAGTAAATGATCGCGCGGCGGCAACATGAAACAATTTCGATCGGACGATACCGCCTCTGAGATGTATACTAATGAACTTGATTCTAGGGTTGTCAACACTTCCTGACAAAACACGGGGAGTTGATCTTGCTTCCGCTTTATCGTGGCTCCAATTTCATGCGGCCGGGCGGCCTGCCGTAAGAGACGACAAAACAAACCACAGCCAGGTGGTAGGGAATCTGCCCGTCTGAATGGCTACCACCCCTGGTCTCGAGTATGCTGAACCCTAAAGTTGTGTTCCGGCGTTAGTGGCCAGGTTCCAGACTCCCTCAAGAGAGCAGCAGCGCATTTGTAACGTCTTTGGTGTTGCAAATGTCCATAGGTGATGGTAACCGCTTAACATTAGATGGGCCGTCTGCCTGTGTGCTGAACTTATGCAATAAAAAAAAAATAAACATCGGGGTGTCTCAGTGCATATCCCCGACTCGGGTTGGCATAGCATTTCCTCGGAGGCTCAACTATGGTTTAATCCCTTGCAAAGGACCCAGTATTGTGCGTAAATAGCATTTCCCCCGCCTTAAAAAAAAAAGCATTTCCTCGGAGGTGCTATTAACATCCCAACGCGGCAAATCCCATACTTCCCCATCGCGATTTCCCCTCGTATGCCAATCCTCAAGCGGACTTCAACTAGTAAAAAAAGTCGACTGTGGACCAGACCATCTTGGCCAGCGCCTGCCAGGGAGTAGAAGAGAGCAGCAGCGCATTTGTAGTACCTTTGGTGTTGCAAATGTCCATAGGCGATGGTAACCGCTTTCCATCAGTGGGTCGTCTGCCTGTCTGCTGAACTCCTGCAATAAAAAATAAAAAAGACCAATGCCGTTGCCCACCTCCCCCAGTAGAGACCGTGTCTCGGTAAACGTAGTATTTCTATTTTTTTATTGCAGGAGTACAGCAGACAGGCAGACGGCCCACCTGATGGAAAGCGGTTACCATCGCCTATGGACATTTGCAACATCAAAGGTGCTACAAATGCGCTGCTGCTCTCTTAAAGGAGACTGGAACCTGGTCACTAATGCCGGAACACAACACAAGGTTGTTATGGCGGCATACTCTAGACCAGGGGTGGTCGCCATCCAGTCGAGCAAATACCCTACCACCTGGCTGTGGGTTGTTTAGTCACCTCTTACGACAGGCCGCCAGGCCGCAGGAAATTGTATTCTTTCTCCGTTTCTGCACGGATAATAACAGTGTCGGACGTCCTCCAGCCCGATGGACCGACGACCTGTGCAAGGTCGTCGGTAGGCGCTGGGTGAGGAAGTCAGAGGGTCTTCTTCTTCTTCTGCGAACGGGCGGTTTCCGCAACTCGACGACGAAGCGCCTATTTTGCGTGCGAGGGTGGATGAGGGTTTACTCCATCCAGCCCAGCTCCTCCAGGAAGTCCACCAGCTTCTTGACGTTGCTGAAGACTTCTTGGAGGCTACCTGGGGCGTCCAGATACTTCGCCCTGTATTGGGCCACCTCTCCGCATTCAAGCAGGACATGGGCGGCTGTTTCTTCTTCCTCCAAGCATGCTCTGCACAGGGGGCTGTCAGTGACACCTATATTAAAAAGATGTCTGTTAAAATTGCCACGTCCAGTGGCTGCACTAATAACTAGCCTCAGCCGGGACCGACTGAGCTTTAAGATATTCCTGGAGAAATGCAGGTTTAGCCGAGGCATTGCCAGCTTGGCTTGCCTGCAATCCTCCAGGTTGTCCCAGAGTTGCTGATGTAGTGCCCTTGTCCTTTGATTTATGTAGTTTCTAAACCAACTGTGCGGCAAAGGCAGGAAAGGCTCCGGTCCAACTGGTTGGGTTTCGGAACCTCTCCTTGCTAATTGATCTGCCGCATCATTACCTCGGGCACCACTGTGTCCTTTGATCCATTGAAGGGTCAAGGTATTGTTCTTACCTGCCGCCTCGTTTAGAGCCGAGTGGCATTCGTATATTAGATTTGAATAAATAACCCTGCTACTAAGGGCTTGTAGTACCGACCTGCTATCCGAGAGTATTCTGATGCTGTGATCATTGACATCTCTAGCAACGATTGCTTTAGCTGCAAGCAGAATGCCCATGCACTCTGCTTGATATACTGTATTAAACTTACCCAGGGGTTCGGATATGTTAATATTTAGGTCTTCCGAGAAGACTCCCGTGCCTGAGCCCGAGCTAGTCTTTGACCCATCAGTGTAGAGGCTAAGCTCATGATGGGAAAGATAACTGTCGTTACCTTCCACGAGTTCAACCTTGTATTTTTTTTTTTTTTTTTTTTTTTTTTTTCAATCATAATAAGAACTTTTTGTTGGAGATTCCAACATCATCTACACAACTGCTGTCTGTGACAGCCCTACGTTGCGAACTCGATGAGCGGCCATCTTGAGCGTTGTCATCTAAAGAATTTACTTTTGTTAATTTCGATCCATGTTCGCAGATAAAAGTAATAAATAACATTAGTTCTTAAATTCTTTACTAATTCGAAAATTATATACATAATGCTTTTGTTTATAAATACATTAATAGAAACTGTACTTATATATTTGTTTGCCCATATTTGCACTTGTATCAAAGATAAAAGTTATTTTACGTGTAAAATATTTGAAAACTAAGTTCGGCCAAATCTCGAGACTTAACCGTCGATTGCTAAATGTTTTGCCAGCAAAACATATGGAAAAGTATTAGGCGACATCTTTAATTGCAACGTATCATAGCGGCAGCAATTTAATATAATTAACGTTAATATTCTAAAATTACTGGTATTATGGCAAATAATTAAATGAAAACATGGAACATTAATACTAGGAATGATAACCAACAGATAAAAATCTAAATCGGAAAAGCTGGAAGACATACCTTACTATATCATAGTCATGTACAGGGGGTAGCGAATACATACATACATATATAACTTCACGCCAGTTCCCTTGCGGGGTAGGCACGAACAACAGAGCGCCATTCAGGCTTATTCTTACACACCTCACTTGCTTTTTTGACATTCATAACTCTTGTCATGCACGCTCGTCTGTTCTTAAGGCTCCTGACATCACCTTCTGCTAGTACACGATCAATTTGATCATGGAAGGTGTGTCGTGGCCTTCCACAACTTCTGCATCCATCCACTTTTCCACTTTTCGGCAGCGAATAGTCAGTCTAATATTTAAATATCAGGTGATGAATTAATGAATGAATTAATATGATGTCTTACGGAGGGCGCTTGCCACCGCTAACGTGCTGGCTTTATTAGAGCCGAACGGTATTGCACGTGACGATGGTAGGCGTCCTGACAGAATGACTCTTATTCCCTGACAGAGTGGCAAGCCTTTGGTGTGGGATGCAACCTGCGTAGACACGTTGGCCGCATCCCATTTACCAAACACGTCTAGAATTAGAAATATAAAGAAAAACAATTTTTAGCTTTTTTTTTGCAGGAGCTCAGCAGACAGGCAGACGACCCACTTGATGGACAGCGGTTACTATCGCCTATAGACATTTGTAACCCCAAAGATGCTACAAATGCGCTGCTGCTCTCTTAAGGGAGACTGGAACCTGGTCACTAATGCCGGAACACAACACAAGGTTGTTATGGCGACATACTTTAGACCAAGGGTGGTAGCCATCCAGTCGGGCAAATGCCCTACCACCTGGCTGTGGGTTGTTTAGTCGCCTCTTATGACAGCCCGCCCGGCCGCAGGAAATTGTATTCTTTCTCCGTTCCTGCACGGATAAATTTCTTGCCGCTTCTTCTCCTTAACAGCGATAACACGTTGCGACGCGGTGTACATAGAATAGGAAGTAATATTAAATTTTAACTTATATGTATGACCTTCAAAAGTGTTCTCCAGTGGAACTCATTATGCATAAAAACTTTTGAATATTGCATCTGACTTTTCACCCAGAGACCAAGCGAGAAGTCTTTTAAGATGCCTAAGAACCTTGTTATTATTATCTAACAGAGAATTGTTTTTTTTTTCAAATTTTCAATATTATAAAGCAATTTATCATGTTGCGTATCTGTTGTGCTACACAACGCAGGTGGCCGGCGTTACCTGTCGTGTTACCAACACAAATAAGTCATTTGTCAAATTCACCTTTGACAATTGCCGACTTTTAAACGTTGCCAAAAGAAAACTGAAATCTATACGATCTTGACCACGTTTGTCCTAGGTTTTGACATATGGATTATCTCGATGCGCAGGCGCATGGCAATTGTGAATTTCTTCCAAAATATAAAAGAATAAATAGTGTTTTTATTACAAGCTTTTATTTTAATATTTTCTTAAGTTTTCGCGACTTGTATACATAATAAAACTACGTTTTAACGGTTTTAAGCGCGGTAATTTTATTTGATTTTGGTTTTTCCGACGTTTCGGTCACTTTTCAGTGGCCGTGATCACGGAAGACAAAGATGTCAAGTGTCAAGGAGTATTGTTAAAGTTTTAGTTTAGCCTACCGCCAACTTGTTAATTTTAATTTTGTTTATGGTTATTATTTACTCTATGGGAGCCTAATCTAATTTACTACCGCTTCGCAACATGTTATGGCTTGAAGAGAAGAAGTGGCGCAAGAAACTCTTCAGCAAACATGCCTAGCTCTAATAATTTTGTATAATATTAACATGGGTGAAAGGAAAAATAAAAGTAATTTTCAGTCAAGTTGGTTTGTGTTCCGTTTTACGCAGAAAGAGCTCACAGTATCTTGAGATCTGGTAGCTGGTTTTTGCTGGGTTTGGGTCTTAATAGTTTTGATGATTGGATCCCAAACAGGTGGTACTTGCCAACCATCTTCTCTATTGAAATTCGGGTGTTTTTTGATTGCAATAGCCTCACGCATCATTCTAGGTATGAAACGATTCTCTTTCGCGAGGATTTGTGGGTTATCGAATCTGATGTAGTGGTTGGGTTTGTCCAGCGTGTGTTCACTAATCGCAGACTTCGTAGACCTTGTGTGTTTCATGTCAGCAATGTGTTCTTTTACTCGTGTTTTTATGCTCCTCTTTGTTTGCTTTTATTTTACTTGTAATGTTTGTTTGTTGGTTATTTATATAGGTGAAATCTTGCAAGCTGAATTAGGACCGGTTTCTTGCACTAAGGACTTTGTGATTTTGTATGCTTGTGTGATCAAGGAGTGTTTCTATACTGTAGATGAGTTTCTCAAAAAAAGTGCTGGTCGTTATTATCTATACTAGTGGTCGCCGGTGCTCGAAATTCGACCATAATAATTGTATAATAATGTCAAAGATTATAACTTCTATAATCACAGATTTCGCCAAGGCTACACTGTTAATTTGACTTGAACAATAAACAAAAGAGTATACTTGTATATGCGTGTGTGTGTCAAATATAAGGTAGTGTGTGTAATGTTTTTTTTATTGATTTAATGTATTTTTTATGCATAATTAAAAAAAAAATATTAGCATTCTGCACTCCTTCTTTATATAAACGGTATAATAAGTGTGCGAAATTTCATATTCCTCCGTCCGCGCAATTTTCGTAAAAAGTTTAATTTTAAAGATATTTCAATTCTGCAAACTTTTTGCAGAATTGAAATATCTTTAAAATTACGGAAATGGCGAGTATGCAATTTCTGAAAAACTAAACATGCTCCCAAATTTTTTTGGTTTGAGGTACAAACAAAAACGAAAGTGACTTCTGCGGGTACAAACGATTCCGCTTCGATCCCCGTTTGAAAATTTCCGAAATTCCAAAAATTGTGGAAGTTGGTTTTTTGAAAATTTAAAAACGCTCCCAAAATTTTTCGGTTTGAGGTACAAACGAAACTCGAAACGGTACAAACCTCACGGCGCCGTCACGAATCGAACCCTTTTTGCAGAATTGAAACATCTTCAAAATTACGGAAATGGCGAGTATGCAATTTCTGAAAAACTAAACATGCTCCCAAATTTTTTTGGTTTGAGGTACAAACAAAAACCAAAGTGATTTCTGCGGGTACAAACGATTGCGCTTCGATCCCCGTTTGAAAATTTCCGAAAATCCAAAAATTGTGGAAGTTCGTTTTTTGAAAATTTAAAAACGCTCCCAAAATTTTTCGTTTTGAGGTACAAACGAAACTCGAAGCGGTACAAACCTCACGGCGCCGTCACGAATCGAACCCTTTTTGCAGAATTGAAATATCTTTAAAATTACGGAAATGGCGAGCATGCAATGTTTTAAAAACTAAACATGCTCGCAAATTTTTTTGGTTTGAGGTACAAACAAAAACCAAAGTGATTTCTGCGGGTACAAACGATTGCGCTTCGATCCCCGTTTGAAAATTTCCGAAAATCCAAAAATTGTGGAAGTTCGTTTTTTGAAAATTTAAAAACGCTCCCAAAATTTTTCGGTTTGAGGTACAAACGAAACTCGAAGCGGTACAAACCTCACGGCGCCGTCACGAATCGAACCCTTTTTGCAGAATTGAAACATTTTCAAAATTACGGAAATGGCGAGTATGCAATTTCTGAAAAACTAAACATGCTCCCAAATTTTCTTGGTTTGAGGTACAAACAAAAACCAAAGTAATTTCTGCGGGTACAAACGATTGCGCTTCGATCCCCGTTTGAAAATTTCCGAAAATCCAAAAATTGTGGAAGTTCGTTTTTTGAAAATTTAAAAACGCTCCCAACATTTTTCGGGTTGAGATACAAACGAAACTCGAAGCGGTACAAACCTCACGGCGCCGTCACGAATCGAACCCTTTTTGCAGAATTGAAATATCTTTAAAATTACGGAAATGGCGAGTATGCAATTTCTGAAAAACTAAACATGCTCCCAATTTTTTTTGGTTTGAGGTACAAACAAAAACCAAAGTGATTTTCTGCGGGTACAAACGATTGCGCTTCGATCCCCGTTTGAAAATTTCCGAAATTCCAAAAATTGTGGAAGTTCGTTTTTTGAAAATTTAAAAACGCTCCCAAAATTTTTCGGTTTGAGGTACAAACGAAACTCGAAGCGGTACAAACCTCACGGCGCCGTCACTAATCGAACCCTTTTTGCAGAATTGAAATATCTTTAAAATTACGGAAATGGCGAGTATGCAATTTCTGATAAACTAAACATGCTCCCGAATTTTTTTGGTTTGAGGTACAAACAAAAACCAAAGTGATTTCTGCGGGTACAAACGTTTGCGCTTCGATCCCCGTTTGAAGATTTCGGAAATTCCAAAAATTGTAGATGTTGGTTTTTCGAAATTTCCAAAGTGCCGTATCTTTTTTGGGTTTTGAGAAAAATGAAAAATGAAGGTGGTACAAACGGGTACAAACGACACCGAATCAGACCCCTTTTGAAAATTTTCGATTCTGCAAAGTCGGCTGCGGGTCAAATTTTGAAAACGCTGTAACTTTTTTTGGTTTGAGGTTCAAACGAAAATCATAGTGGTACAAACGGGTACAAACGACGTAGAATCCGATGGCAATTTCAAAAATTTTTTTTTTAAAGTCAGCTGCCAAGTTCACAGAGGTATGTTTTCGCGATTCAAATGAGAATAGGATCGACTTTGCGCCATATTGTGACTTTAAATAACTTTAAATAATTAAATATTATATTAAGACAATTTACTACTAATTTAACCTTTTTATTTAAATTTGATGTAAGACTATTTATTATTGATATGCAAATAAGTTTTTGCAAACCATACTTTTCTACCACTGTTAGTACAAGCATCTCAAAAACTGCTCATCGGATACCTATTGAAGTGAAACTTCAATATAGACGGGATTTTATGATTTTTCTGTCACGAAAAAGCGTTGCGGCCGCGTGGAGGAGCAGCATATATTTAGACTAGACGTGGTGAAAGGCGGCAGAATTTTAGAGTAGACTATGGATGCGTTTTTTGGTTTCGGATCGAATGGAGTTTCTTTGTTTGATAAAATAAAATATGTTTAAATAAAAAATGCATTAATTAAAATGTACCTAAGCTAACCAAATCATAATTTGCAGTAAACCTGCGAAAAATCGAAATTTGAAATTTTAAGTTAAAATTTTGTTGCGATTCGTTTTACCATTTGTCCGTTGAAGTTTCACTTCTACTATGTGTCCCAGCACACATTTCGATTTTTATTGTTAACACGCTTTTATAAGCTTCACCTTTATGAATTGTATGTAATGGCCACTTTCAACATCATTTTCCACCCACCTCAAGATGTCTGATTAATTTAGAAATTCTGCACCCGTTATTAGGACCAATGACATAGACCTACCTAAGGCCCCCAGTATGGAAATTTTATGAAGTGTGAAAGAATACAAACGTGAACTGAAAAGCGTTACGTTTTTTTATTATACAATTTCGAACTTTAATGCAATAAAATAAGATGTACAACAATATCTATCAGTGTAAGATACGGTGTTTTGAAATTAGGTCACGTATTTTTATTATTACTAGTGGTCGCCCGTGGTCGAAATTCGACCATAATAATTGATGTCAAAGACTATAACCTCTATGATCACAGATGTCGCCAAGGTTACACTGTTAATTTGACTTGAACAATAAACGAAAGAGTATATATGCGTGTGTAATGTTTTTTTTTATTGATTTAATGTAATTTTTATGCATAATTAAAAAAAAATATTAGCATTCTGCACTCCTTCTCTATATAAAATATAAGTGTGTGAAATTTCATACTCCTCCGTGCGCGCAATTTTCGTAAAAAGGAGTACAAAGTTTTTGCTTCACGTATTAATGCATAGATAATAGGTCTCTATGAAATTGCCATTCTGCAGTACTGGCCATTTCAAATTAATATAGTTTTTTGTTTGGCTAAGAATTCTCAATTCAAATTAATTTTATTTTAAAAACATGGAATTCTTTTTTCAAAATTAGTCACTTGTTTATTGATTAGCACTATATTTTCATTGCATTTGAATCTTTTTCGTCATCATGGATGGATACGTTAAAAACTCGAGTAATTATGGAATACGAATACCGTCGTCGCAGCAACGCGACATAAGCGGAACACTACAAACGAACGCATCACCTGTTGTTGGTTTGCCGGCTGCCGTTCTGGCAATTTCGACCTGGAAATGATGAATTAAAGGCGATTGTGGAATGTGATACTCAATGTACGGGTAAAATAGCAGCAGCTTTCGACGTTAGCGTCAAAACAGTATCGGTCCATTTGCGTCAAATTGGCAAGGTAAAAAAGCTTGATAAATGGGTGCCCCACGAACTCAATGACCGCCAGCGCGTGGCACGCGTCGAGACGTGCCTTGCACTGCTCAACAGGCACACGAACGAATGAATTTCGAATCGCATTGTTACCTGCGATGAAAAATGGATTCTGTTTGATAATCAGAAACGCTCAGCGAGATTGTTGGATCTTGGTTCAGCACCTAAACAATGGAAACATCTGCTGCTCCTGCACGGCAAGGCGCGACCTCGTACTGCACAGCAGACGGCCTCCAAGTTACAAGAGCTGGGGTTGCAAACTCCGCCGTACTCACCAGACCTTGCGCCTAAAGACTTCTGCTATTTCCAGAATTTGGATAACTTCTTTGCGGGAATAAAATTCAATACCCGAGAGGCAGAACAAAATGCCTTTAAAGAATTTGTTGCCTCCCATCCAGCTGATTTTTTCAAGAAGAGCATCGATAAACTGCCATTGGAAAAGATGCATCGATTGCAAAGGTGATTACTTTGATTAACAGAAATAAAAAAAATTACGTTAAATTATTGAATAAAAAACGGCAATTTCATAGGTAAACACCTAATACTGTTACGAACTTTAAAGCAATGAAATAAGGTCTCAGTGTATATTCAAAGACAATCGTACTTAAGGAGTAAACTCCAGTCGTGCGTCGGAACTGACACACACATCTTTTTTCGAAATTTTACCGAAAATTTTCGAAATTACAGTACCCTACACTTGATTGTTGAAAATTGATTCAATCATGATTTTCTATAGTTAACACGACGGGTCGACACGGTATGCAATAATATGATATTAAAAATAAACTAACATACATATTCATACACATTGTATTGAAGAGAAGAAAGTTATAAAATTGTATAGTGCAGGACGGAAATTGAGCGGTTTCATATGTCGCAGGCAAAGTTTAAAACTAGTTAACGTTGAGAGTGCGTTGTAGTTCAACGGTGGTTTAGTAACGCACATGACTCGTGTTTATGTTCGATATACTTGACAATTTGCTGTGGCTACTGTTTTTTTATTTTTATTGCACGAGTTCAGCAGACAGGCAGGCGGTCCACCGTTTCTCTGTTCCTGCACGGATATAATTATACGACCGTAATTCGTTAATTATTTGGATACAACGTTATTCAGACTTTTGTCCATTGCATACCTATACTTCTAACATTTATCAACATTTTACAATTCTTTGACTATATGTTTGACTTTGACAGACTGTTGTATGTTTGACATTGAGAGTGATTTACAATGTTTTTTTTTTTAACACACGCTTATAAATGCTAGCTTTTTGCCCTCCTTGTATAAATTTTAACTGTGCCATATTATGTATGTATGTATAATATAGTGGGTATTGTTCGAGGAATTGTTCTAGTGTAATTTTTTTTTTAATCTGACTCACAGATGATAGTGAGGTATTTTATACCCGATTTTTATTTATATATCGAGGAGTGAAAATTATTTGTTTTAAGTGACATTGGACAATGTGTCGGAAGAAAAGATCTTTATTGCAGACATATAGTAGAGTTTAAAACCTACTAGTAATTTGACACTATATATAATAATTAAATACTACGACTAACTAAAAACTATAGCTATATATTATAATTAATTGGAAATCAGGTTCGTTATATTTCCCTAAGTTTGAGACATTACGATGAAAAGTTATGACTGAATGTTAAGACTGTCGCTTAACATTTTACCCCATGTAATTTTCAAAGTTACATTTTAGTTAGACGTTTATCATCTTTAATATTCTTCTTCCACACATACACCTAATTTAAGGGTATTAAAAAAACCGAAATCAACACTCTAACTGCTACATGTTGGCGTAATATAAAGCTATCTCCTCATTCCAACTTTGAATAGATCATAATTGCACCGACTGACCCCGCGACGGGGATCTATAGATCGTAACCGGCGATCTATAGATCATTGATCGATAATAAGGATGCCGGTTATTGTATGGATTTTAGAAAGGGGAACTTATTCGTTGTCCGATATGACAGTTTAATGTAATTTTCATACATACAACGTGCAAATTAGAAATTTTGACAAAAGTTTCGGTGTGATGCTTAACATCGAGACGAGTCTAATATGGCGGCCTGTACTATAATTGACGATCTAGAATCCATATTAGGTAGTTGAGTAAAAATCAGCCAAGTGCGTGTCAATCCGGATGGCGGTGTCTCTGTGGTTGGGTTTTTTTACTGCGAAGCCAACAGACAGGCAGACGGCCTATTTGACGGAAAGTAGTTACATGTTACCAGCCTTCAGGGTGAGTTAGAGAGGATAGGATTGGGGGACCCTTGGTAGCCAGAGAGACGCAGATCTCCGGCTAGCAAATGGTGGCGCCAGCCCGTAAAGGGGCTGGTCTCGTCAGTCCGGACTAGAGGTGAATGCCCAAAAAATTAATATTTAAATTTTTTGTCTGTCTGGATGTTCCGTATAATCTATGAAACGGCTGGATCGATTTTGATGCGACTTTCACTGGCAGATAGCTGATGTTATAAGGAGTAACTTAGGCTACTTGCTTTTTGCCTTTTTTTCGAATTCCGCAAAAACATCCACGCGGATCAAGTCGCGAGCACAGCTAGTCTGCAATATATTGATAAGTAATTTTATGTAATAATGGACTATATTGCATATAGAGACATATATGGCTATGTATTTATTATGTTTAAATAGTTGCATTTTATTAATATATCTTGTATATATAATAACTTATGTGCGTATTTATATACATAGTATAGTTATATATTTATTATTAAAATGTAAGTAGTCGTAATATTTTCTTAAGTTTTCGCAACTTGTATACATAATAAAACTACGTTTTAACGGTTTTAAGCGCGGCAATTTATTTGATTTTTGGGTATTCCGACGTTTCGGCCACTTTTCAGTGGCCGTGATCACGGAAGACAAAGATGTCAAGTGTCAACGAGTATTGTTAAAGTTTTATTTAGCCTACCGCCAACTTGTTTATTTTAATTTTGTTTATGGTTATTATTTACTCTATGGGAGCCTAATTTAATTTAGTAAATTACCGCGCTCAAAACCGTTTAAACGTAGTTTTATTATGTAAGAAATCGTACAATAATTACGTATACCACCATCGCCACTCTTAATCAGCAATATGGCTGCCACGGGTTGTGTGCAAGAGATTGCTTTTTAGCGATAAGACCGCCCCTTGTACACAGTAACAATAGCATTGGTTCGTTAGCTTTCTGTAATGGTGTAGAATAAAGTGTTATCTATAGTCATCTATAAATAAGCAGAAGTTAAATAAATACAAATTTTAGTAATGTAGCAAGCTGTAGACAAGTATGCAAAATAAGGCGACACTTATAGGATGGCAGTGGAGTGTAAATTCAAATATGAAGCGAGTGAAACCGCAGAGCTTTATTAGCTAATTATGAAAATTAATAAATAATTATCTAGTGTTAAACGGAAAATCATTACTTCCTATACATAAATTTAGTAGTAGACTTGCGATTTTTTTTCATATATTATTAAAGAATGTTGATGCGCTTTTCCAACTGGTGAATCCTACTCTACCGTCGCTGTCAGTCCCCATGTAGCCTGGTGTCCGCAAAAGGGCTACCGTACCTAGGCAGGCAGAAATTTCTAGGCAGAAATTTAAAGTGATTTTTTTTAAATATCGTCGGCGTCAGTGCAGGACCGTGTAATTACATTTTTTGATGATATGCTTTTTTCGTCAAAATTGTTATATACATGTAATATTAACAATTGTGATGAAAAAAACAATGTCATCAAAAAATCGAAATGTGTGCTGGGACACATAGTAGCAGTGAAACTTCAATGGACAAGTGGAAAAACGAATGGCAACGGATAAGTGGCAAAACGGATCGCAACATAATTTTAATTTAAAGTTTTACGGGCAGATTGTTAATGCACTTGTTCAATTTGAAAACCTGTCCGTCTGACTGATCGCTCGACTGTCTCCTTCCTCAATCAGGCCATTGCTTTATACTGCATAGATGCAATATGTCCGCCCGGCCGCGTGAACCGAATTTCCTAGAATCAGCTTGTACTTTAAATCCGTAACACCTGGCTAATGATTACGTACAACAATAGGCCGTATGCCAATAAGTAAACAAAAGAAGACGACCATAAAAGAATTTAAATGTTATTAGTTCAAATGCCGACGGGTAATAAATGTGCTTTGTTTCAGATATGCAGGTGGGTTTTGTGTTTGTCGGGATCTGAGTTCGAACAGTACTATTATTTTTTTTAAGAACATAAGCAAAACGTATTGAACGAATTTTCAAGAGGTTAACTGTATTTCTACTTCAGGTATCGGTGATAAATATTGTAAAAAAATACATAAAATGTATAAAACAGTAGTTTTAAGATATAATTTAATATGATCCACAAGAACGTAGCCGAGAAACTACTTTCCAGTTTAGCAAATTAGTTGTTTTTAAAATCTTATAAAAATATATATATTTTTATTTAATTAAACTGCATGGTAAACCCTTCATGTTCATACTAAAAACTACTGACTTTGTATTAGTTCCTGTTTGCGACTAAAAGTCGCAGGTTTGGCGCAATTCTAATTTCAAAAGCACACCGTAGAGACATAACCGTTAAACACAATCAATCAAATAGCTCACACGGTGTACAGAGCATTCGAAATTTAATTTCGAATTTCGAACAGCGCTGTTTCTAATTACAAAAGATAGTGTTGCAAGGTTTGTTACCGAAAAAACCGCAAGTATCTTAGTTATTATTTTAATTTAAACGTTTGTGCATATTAATATATTAATTAATATTAAAGGTCAAAGAGTATCTTCGAAAAAGTTTGCAAGAAATTCTGATGACATGACCCATGATCAGTAGGCTGGTTCGTATTTCTCCTAGCGAATGCAACCCGCAGCCCTCTAGGCATGCTTTTTACTGGCAGCTATTTGTTACCTAGCCTATGTTAATATACGTTTATTTTTATAAATGTATTTATATTTTGTGAGTTAATTTAAAATAACAATATTGTTTAACATTAATTTAATTTCTTAGTAATATAAAATTCACACATCTATTTTTAAGATAAACATACAACAGTATCTTAAAATTGTAACTATGGGCTTTACAAACACCATAATAAATTTAATGTAATATGCTGTTTTAATTTGTCCCTAAAATATCTATATGGAAAAAATATATTTACGAAGACACTTAAGACAAAGCATAGAGACAAACTTTCACAGCTATTTATTAGCCTTTTACTTTTTCTTTCAAAATATCCTTTAATAAAAATTTGTTTTTAAACCTCTGGCAACACTGGTACTCTCAACAAAGCCGAAAGAAAGCCATGCGCGAGCGCAGACCGTTAGAAAATGGCGGGCCATAAGCTGGACACTTATGATTTCACACTCGTATTAGACGCTTAGCTTTTTAGGGTTCATGCGTTAATGAAAGACTAGTCGTTTCTTAGAATTCTATTAGGGACTAGAGTAACTTGATGCGCGTTTACGATGAGGATGTTTGTGACTCAATTTCGAAGACGGCAGTGGAAAGACACGACCGCAGCGCCACGTTTTATCGAGATATAATGTATCCTAATTATTGACCCGGGCTATTTATTATAAGCTAGCTTTTGTGTCGAGTTTCGTTTAAATCCATTCGGTAGTTTTCAGGTGAACAGACAGGCAAAAGTTCTAATAATTAGTATTTTTGGAATCTGCTGGTCCAAATTAGCCTACGTTTCATTTTTTCTATACTATTTTTAAATTCTTTGTACAAAATCGGCCTCTTTACAGATTTACTATATTAAAAAAAAAAAATATTGCATGAGTTCAGCAGCCAGGCAGACGGCCCACTTGATGGAAAGCGGTTAAGAATGGTGCTACAAATGCGCTGCTGCTCTCTTAAGGGAGACTGGAACCTGGTCACTGATGCCGGAACACAACTCAAGGTTGTTATGGCAGCACACTTTAGACCAGGCGTGGTAGCCATCCAGTCGGGCAAATGCCCTACCATCTGGCTGTGGGTTGTTTTGTTGTTGTTTATATATATATATATATATATATATATATATATATATATATATATATATATATATATATATATATGTAAACAACTATGCTACATTATCCCTGATTAATATAGGCTATATAAAAATTAGGGATCCCTACTAAAACTTGAATAATGTAACCCATCAATCTATACAAAGTACTTGGCGCTAGAATCGGGTTCTAGATTTTCATTTTTTTTAGGGCACGACAACGTCTACGAAGACCGCTAGTTGTAGATAAGAATAATGTTTATCTTTGGGACTTATTAACCTTTCGTGTCAAGTTTTTGTAAAAGCACAATAGTACTTTTATCCGTGCAGGAACGGAGAAAGAATACAATTTCCTGCTTTGGGACGGCCTTTCGTAAGAGGCGACAAAACAACCCACTGCCAGGTGGTAGGATATTTGCCAGTCTAGATGTATAATGACTTGAGAATGAATGGAGTTGTGTTCCGGCATTAGTGGCCAGGCTTCCAGTCCCTCTTTAGAGAACAGCAGCGCATTTGTAGCACCTTGAATGTTGAAAATTTTCATAGGCGATGATAGTAACCGCTTTCCATCGGGTGGACCGTCTGCCTGTCTGTTGACTTGCAATAAAAAAAGCGTTTGCGTCTCGGGACGCCCGACAGAAGTGATAACTTAAACAAGATAGATAGATAACACTTTATTGTACACCATTACAGAAAAACTTACGAACAGTATTCGTCTAGTTGGGTACAAAGGGCGGTCTTATCGCTAAAAAGCGATCTCTTCCAGACAACCCGTGGCAAGAATATTCTGATTAGGAGTGGCCACGGTGGTATACATAATTATTGTACGATTACTTACATTTTAATAATAAATATATAACTATACTATATATACAAATACACACATAAGTTATATACATATACAAGATATGGTGATAATATTTAACTATTTAAACATAATAAACATATAACTATATGCAATATAATATCTACTAATTATATAAAATTACATATCATTATATTGCAGATAGATAGAACTAATCTACGTTGAACTATTTAATATTGAAATTGTTTAATTTGAGAAAAGCTTATGTCATTACTTCTGTACGTGTGTTGACAGTGAACTCTTCCTAAACGGCTGGACCGATTTCAATGAATTTTTTGTGTGTGTTCGTTTATTTGAGATGCTTTTTACCTGACCTCGTTTTAACTTATTTGATGATGGTGTGTACGTCGTGGTCTACCGGTACTAACTCTACCATTCACAATACTGTCTTACACTTGTTTTGTGATTTTATATATATATAGGTCAGAAAACTGCATAAATAGATATAGAAAGAAGTGTGAATTTGGGGAATAGTGTGAATGGAGCGTTAGGTAAACTTCTAGGCGCTAAGAACCTCTGCCAGAAGGCCCAGCTCGCCATACACAACGCGGTGCTGGTACCTACGCTCACGTGTGGAAGCGAGAGTTGGGTATGGAAGAGAGAGCATGAAAGTAGAGTAAACGCGGTCGAGATGCGAGCACTACGCAAAATCTGCGGAGTGACGCTCGGGACCGCATTCCTAATACCGAAGTAAGAAAGAGAGTTGCTCTGAAAGAGAGTGTCGGCGAAAGCTTGCATGATGAAAGAATGACTAAGCAGATATACAATGCAAAAGTGGATGGATGCAGAAGTCGTGGAAGGCCACGATACACCTTCCATGATCAAATTGATCGTGTACTAGCAGAAGATGATGTCAGGAGCCTTAAGAACAGACGAGCATGCTTGACAAGAGTTATGAATGTCAAAGAAGCAAGTGAGGTGTGTAAGAATAAGCCTGAATGGCGCTCTGTTGTTCGTGCCTACCCCACAAGGGAACTGGCGTGAAGTTATGTATGTATGTAAAACTGCATAAATGCTTTCTGGCCAGGATTCAAACCCGCACCCTTTAAGTTTGGGATACGAATGCGCTAACCACTAAGCTAGCACGGCTTCAACTGTGAGATGTTTACTCGATGATTTTTCTTATAGTTTTTAGAATCTGATAACATTTGAACTACAACACCATTGGCGTTTGCGGACAGCCTATACGATTCTAATAATACGCAAAAAAACATGCAGAACCACTGACCACACGTCGCCAGGCTTGTCTAATGAGGTTTTTTTCAAAACCGCAACGGAACAAGCAGTCACAGGCGGTAATGTTCATCTTGTACCTCACACAGTGACAGACCAGCCGCGGTGCTTAGCGCGCGCTTTCTCAAAAATGGAACGACCGGCGGCCATCTTTAACGAGCTGTCAATTTGACAGTTCAACCTTTTCAAATGAGCATCGACGCATTCGGATACACATATAATTGTAATATAACAAAAATGTGACTTTTGATAGTGTTCACTTTAATTTAGTTTTAAAAGTACCTGATATGGTTTACGTTTGTGCAATATATAACTAAGTCTTTTTTTTAAATTTATATCGTGGGGACTGAATTTCGTGCAATATAGTTTTTAAGTGTTTTTTTTTATAATTAATTATTTATATCTAATTTAATGTTTTTTATCGTCAAAATGATGGATATACACGAGTATCAGGTAAGAGCATGCTGTTTAACTTTGTCTCGCCTTAAGTTACTGCCACACCTCTTAGGTCGTGGCGTGATTTTTATAAGTGTATATGCTACCAAAATGAACATGGTAATGTGCCGCTCCCGCACCTTTACCGGGTGAATCGGGAAACGCTAATAGCAATATAGGCACACGATAAATTTTTGGTACAACGTATACTGAGCATATCTAATCAGCTGCTGCTACACTTACAAAACAGACAGCAGCCGCCGTGCAGGACCGGAGAAAGAATACAATTTCCTGCGGCCGGGCGGCGCTTGACCTAAGAGGCGATAAAACAACCCATAGCTAGATGGTTAGGGTATTTGTCCGTCTGGATGGTAACCTATCCCTGATCTGGAGTATACCGCCATAGCAACCTTGAGTTGAGTTCCGTCATTGGTGGCCTGGTTCCACTCTCTATTTAGAGAGCGGCACAGATTGGTAGCACCTTTGTTGTGGCGAGTGTCCATAGGCGATGGTAACCGCTTTCCATCAGGTGGCCCGTATACATGTCTGCTGAACTCATGCAATTAAAAAAATATTGAAATATAAAATGGAAAAAAAGGAAAAAAATAAAATCAATTAAAATATTCTTACACACAAAAATACAGGCGTTACAATTACATAATATCATCTAACTTTTAAAATATCATGATATAACTAGGATATGCCCGCGACTTTATCCACGCTTGACTTGAAATTCCCGCAGGATCCCCGGGATACAAAGTACTGTGCACAAATAAATACACAGCATTTACAAAAAAAGTAAGCTTCAGTGAAAACTGTCCCGGTATAAGCTAGTTTTTATACACAGTTTACATACAGTTGTTCGGGTGTACAAACCGCTCTCAGAAAAATACCCGCGGTATTCCCGGGATAAAAATATATCACATATTTTATTACATAAAATTTGCTATGTATCACTGAAAAAATCACATTGGAATTCGATTTTTTTTATATTATCTGACCATTTTATATAATTCCCAGAAAAATGCCAGCGAGATAAAAAGTAGCGCAGATTTTAAGTTCAAGGATTTGCTAACAATCAGCGAGAACCGCATAGAAATCGGGTCCGTAGTTTTTACGTGGATCCCGAACGAAGAGACAAACAAAAAACTACACATTTACAATTTTGTAATACTATAGGGGCCTGACTTATAATCGTTTCTTAAATTTAAAGAAACTGCTCAGCAACTGATTAGTGAAAATCTTACCCATAAACTCCTCTTTAGTTGAATATTTTGGGTACAACCTACGTTAATCATTCAAATTTCGTTTATCTGTGCTCCTCTTAGGTAAACAACAGGTAATACACGTTTATAAGTGAAAAAAAAAGATATTCTTTGATTAGAGTCTGATTCTGATTCTCTTACTTAAGAGATGGCTAATCGTTTCTTAACGAGATTATTATAAGTAAGGCCGTAGATATACTACACAATGACATTTAGGTTTCTGTAAGTTTTAAATAAGTATCTCAGTAGATGTACATTAAGTACTAGCGGCCCGGCGCGGTTTCACCCGCGCTCTGTCCCGCTCCCGTGGTATATAGCGTCATGTTATATAGCCTAAGACACTCCCTGTTAACGTAGCTTTCCAACAGTAAAATAATTTTTAAAATCGGTTTAGTATATCCAGAGATTACCCCCTACAACGTCACAAACTTTACCTCTTTTATAATATTAGTATAGACATAATAAAAAAAAGTTAAGATCTTAAATTAAATATATTGAATGTCTTTGGTTA